>CM059789.1:15618804-16818804 GCA_030435695.1 Brachymystax lenok tsinlingensis
GGTGAAATCATAAAGCATGTCAGGATAAATACATGAATACATTCACATTGCAAATGAGGGCCCTCTGCTAATGTTTACTCTGCCACTGTGATTCATGACAAAGAAATTCAAAGCCTATCATTAGTTTAATATGAGTAAAAAGGCCTGCCTACTGCGCTTAATATTTTGACCACAGCAACCTTCTGGTAAATAAAGCAAAGTGTAGCTGTCACTTCTCTGCAGATAACATCTTTCAATATGCTTGGGGGAGAGCTTAATTTCAGCTCATTTTACTGAAAGCTGTGCGTCTCCTCGGAAAGATGGTGAGATACGGAAACAGTCGAGTGCGAGCAAAGAGATGAATGTCGGCCGGGGGAGTTTTTGTTGTTCTGTTTTCTGCGAGTTCTTTTTATTGTTTTGTCAACTGCTAAGTTCAAATATAGGCATTTTGGCACAGAGCGAGTCTCTTCCAGCTTCCGACGCTTTTTTCACCCTTCTTTCATGCATAACTGAAATTGGTTTTTGTGTCTGGCTGCAGATAGTTGAATGACCCTTTACCATATGATCAGAATTACCTGAGGCCTGGTAGGGGTTCTTGATATGGAATATTTCAGCCATAACCTTCTGTTTCCCTGTCTCTTCCATCCAAAGCCCAGAATGCTAATTATTCATAGGGCTGTCACATCAAGTAGGTGCAGCAGTCCTCCCTGAGGGTTTCACCAGTGTGCACACCGCAATTCCCGCTCCAAGTCCATGACAGCTACCTTAATGCCTCCTGCCTCTCACGTGATCGAAGGGCCTGGTACCCTCTTGCCGTGGTACATTTTATTTTCCCACAGTATGTTGACGCTTAATCAATCACTCCAGACGCTTGCACCCCATATCTCTGACAATGGCATGTATATTTAAAGGTATACCCCAAGACCTCCCAACTCACTGGTCCACCAGGCCTCATTATTCACTAGCAAAAAAATGTTTTAAATGGAAAAATTAGTGGAATGGTCATTTATGTTTCAAAGAACAAGCCAGACAAATCAAACGCCTAACTGAAACTGGTATCGGAGGAGTTACAAATGGACGTGACTTGATCCCATTGGTAGAGACTGGGAGGAATCACAGGGAGAAAGCAATATGCATGGAGGCAATTAATCTTACAGAAGGATTGGATTATTCACAGTCAATGTTTATACTGGATATATGCTGAGTGATACGGTATGTTCCTACAGGTTACACGCTGAGATTTACGATATGTACCTTTCTGTTTACATGCTGAGTGATATGGTATGTTCCTACTGGTTACATGCTGAGTGATACGGTATGTTCCTACTGGTTACATGCTGAGTGATATGATATGTTCCTACTGGTTACATGCTGAGTGATACGGTATGTTCTTACTGGTTACATGCTGAGTGATACGGTATGATCTTACTGGTTACATGCTAAGTGATATGGTATGTTCCTACTGGTTACCTCTTGAGTGAAACGGTATGTTCCTACTGGTTACATGCTGAGTGATACGGTATGTTCCTACTGGTTACATGCTAAGTGATATGGTATGTTCCTACTGGTTACATGCTAAGTGATATGGTATGTTCCTACTGGTTACATGCTAAGTGATATGGTATGTTCCTACTGGTTACATGCTGAGTGATACGGTATGTTCCTATTGGTTACATGCTGAGTGATACGGTATGTTCCTATTGGTTACATGCTGAGTGATATGATATGTTCCTACTGGTTACATGCTGAGTGATACGGTATGTTCCTACTGGTTACATGCTGAGTGATACGGTATGTTCCTACTGGTTACATGCTAAGTGATATGGTATGTTCCTACTGGTTACATGCTGAGTGATAGGGTGTGTTCCTATTGGTTACATGCTGAGTGATATGATATGTTCCTACTGGTTACATGCTGAGTGATACGGTATGTTCCTACTGGTTACATGCTGAGTGATACGGTATGTTCCTATTGGTTACAAATGTTGCCCATGGTAAGAAAGCATTTACATATGCAGAGAAAAAATATATAACTGTCATATTCAGTGACAATCTCACTTTGCTTGATTGATTGGTAGTTTAGCGCAAAACAGACTCAACTCTCAAACTATGACTTTTTCTAAGTTGCAACTTGTAAACATTTAGAGTAAGCTACATGCAGGAAAACACATACCCCACTCACATATTCCCTCTCCAAATGGGAGAACAAAGACACATTTCCTCATTAACAGTGTTTTTAATGCATGAAGAAATAATCGATTCATTAAAATTAACAAATTATTCATTCCAGCTGAAAGTTCTTAGTCATTAAGTTGAGAGATATATACTGTTATTATTGCATTCCCACTTCTATGGTTGACATTAGAAGGATATTATGCATGCACAGTTGATTAAATACATTTTTATCACCCTCAAATTGCTAATTTAGCAGGTAGTCTGTCTCAATGATTAGCAAGTGTTGTTGATGTGCTTTTTGGGGAGGCTGAATTGTGTCTACAGCTAATCTTGAGACATTCTACATTTCTACTCCTTGAAAAACTTGCCATTCAAACGGACTAAAAAGCTTTACTTGGAGGAGGCTTTTTAAGAATTCAGATAAGCAAGGTTAAATTCAACCTTCATCACAAATTAGACGTTACTTTGGTTTAGTTATGTTTTTGTCTGTTTTAATGTCTAAATAAATTTCAACTTGAATAGCCTCTATGCCTGTGTTAGCCTACAGTTACGCCCTCTATACCAGCCAACAGTTTTATCCTCTATACCAGTCCACAATTACAGCCTCTATACCAGTCTGCAGTTAAGCCCTCTATATCAGTCCACAATTATACTCTCTATACCAGCCAACAGTTTTACCCTCAATACCAGTCCACAATTACAGTGAGGGAAAAAAGTATTTGATCCCCTGCTGATATAGTATGTTTGCCCACTGACAAAGAAATGATCAGTCTATAATTTGAATGGTAGGGTTATTTGAACAGTGAGAGACAGAATAACAACAAAAAAATCCAGAAAAACGCATGTGAAAATTTTTATACATTGATTTGCATTTTAATGAGGGAAATAAGTATTTGACCCCTCTGCAAAACATGACTTAGTACTTGGTGGCAAAACCCTTGTTGGCAATCACAGAGGTCAGATGTTTCTTGTAGTTGGCCACCAGGTTTGCACACATCTAAGGAGGGATTTGTCATTAAGGTTTGTCATTAAGGTTTCGAGACTGACGTCTGGCAACTCGAACCTTCAGCTCCCTCCACAGATTTTCTATGGGATTAAGGTCTGGAGACTGGCTAGGCCACTCCAGGACCTTATTGTGCTTCTTCTTGAGCCACTCCTTTGTTGCCTTGGCTGTGTGTTTTGGGTCATTGTCATGCTGGAATACCCATCCACAACCCATTTTCAATGCCCTGGCTGAGGGAAGGAGGTTCTCACCCAAGATTTGACGGTACATGGCCCCGTCCATCGTCCCTTTGATTCGGTGAAGTTGTCCTGTCCCCTTAGCAGAAAAACACCCCCAAAGCATAATATTTCCACCTCCATGTTTGATGGTGGGGATGGTGTTCTTGGGGTCATAGGCAGCATTCCTCCTCCTCCAAACACGGCGAGTTGAGTTGATGCCAAAGAGCTCCATTTTGGTCTCATCTGACCACAACACTTTCACCCAGTTGTCCTCTGAATCATTCAGATGTTCATTGGCAAACTTCAGATGGGCATGTATATGTGCTTTCTTGAGCAGGGGGACCTTGCGGGCGCTGCAGGATTTCAGTCCTTCACGGCGTAGTGTGTTACCAATAGTTTTCTTGGTGACTATGGTCCCAGCTGCCTTGAGATCATTGACAAGATCCTCCCGTGTAGTTCTGGGCTGATTCCTCACCGTTCTCAAGATCATTGCAACTCCACGAGGTGAGATCTTGCATGGAGCCCCAGGCCGAGGGAGATTGACAGTTATTTTGTGTTTCTTCCATTTGCGAATAATCGCACCAACTGTTGTCACTTTCTCACCAAGCTGCTTGGCAATGGTCTTGTAGCCCATTCCAGCCTTGTGTAGGTCTACAATCTTGTCCCTGACATACATGGAGAGCTCTTTGTTCTTGGCCATGGTGGAGAGTTTGGAATCGGATTGATTGATTGCTTCTGTGGACAGGTGTCTTTTATACAGGTAACAAACTGAGATTAGGAGCACTCCCTTTAAGAGTGTGCTCCTAATCTCAGCTCTTTGCCTGTATAAAAGACACCTGGGAGCCAGAAATCTTTCTGATTGAGAGTGGGTCAAATACTTATTTCCCTCATTAAAATGCAAATCAATGTATAACATTTTTCACATGCGTTTTTCTGGATTTTTTTGTTGTTATTCTGTCTCACTGTTTAAATAAACCTACCATTAAAATTATAGACTGATACTTTTTTTGTCAGTGGGCAAACGTACAAAATCAGCAGGGGATCAAATACTTTTTTCCCTCACTGTATACCCTCTATACCAGTTTGCTGTTAAACCCTCTATATCAGTCTACAGTTATACCCGCTATACCAGTCTACAATTATACAGTGATACCCAGTATACCAGCAAACATGTTTTACCCCATATACCAGTCCACAATTATACCCTCTATACCAGTATGCAGTTAAATCCTCTATATCAGTCTACAGTTATGCCCTCTATACAAGCCAACAGTTTTACCCTCTATACCAGTCCACAAGTATACCCTCTATACCAGTATGCAGTTAAACCCTCTATATCAGTCTACAGTTATACCCTCTATACCAGCCAACAGTTTTATCCTCTATACCAGTCACAAGTATATCCTCTATACCAGTATGCAGTTAAACCCTCTATATCAGTCTACAGTTATACCCTCTATACCAGTCTACAATTACACAGTTATACCCTCTATACCAGCCTACAGTTATCCCCTCTATACCAGCCTACAATCATACAGTTATACCCTCTATACCAGCCTACAGTTATACCCTCTATACCAGCCTACAGTTATACCCTCTATACCAGTCCACAGTTATACCCTCTATACCAGCCTACAGTTATACCCTCTACACCAGTCTACAGTTTTACCCTCTATACCAGTCTACAGTTATACCCTCCATACCAGTCTACAGTAACACCCCAAATCAAGATCCAGAATATTTTACCGCTGTTCAGTATCAAAATTGTTTTTCATCTATTTTGAACAGTACCTCATTCGTCCCTTACTTGATGGAAAATGGTGAGTGACTGTCAATGCTAATTGAGTTGTAGAAATGTGAACCCATAATGAACCCACATCAACTGCTGCAAGCCAGAACAGTTTCCTTAGTTTGTTATATCTTTGTATAACAAGGAACCATAATGTCCCTACAGTTATGAATAGCGAATACAGAAACAGTCATGAGAGAGTGAGCAAGAGAGTAAAACAAGGGTCAAATGTGACAGTGAGCATGAGAATCAAACATGGCTGGGTTTTTGAACATCACAAACCTTGACAAGGTATTTTATTTGCTTTACCGATAGGCCTATATGTGAGGAAGAAAACTACCATGGGAATGTGACTTTGATGGACATTTAATGAAAAAAAAAATAGAAAGCCTTCTGAAAATATGGAGTTGTTTTCAGGGATTGATAGTCCTCTCTTTTGTTCATTTGGCAAGGCCAGAGTAGTTGGACTAGGAGCTGGTGGATAGTATCAGATGGGGGGGATCCTCAAGCTATCATGTGAACAAAGGCAGATGAACAACACCGATGACAAACTAAGATAACACACTGACTTCTGACTTGATGGACCTGACAGACCCAGACACTTTCATTCACAGCAAGGGAGAATAAACTGCAACAGGGAATTTCCATTTAAAAGGACACTTGAGCACCAACACGGGTTGATAGGTGCATGTCAAATTTGGGGTCAAATGAAAGCTGAGAGTCATAAATATCTTTCCATCCTAAAAATTAGGAATAAACAAAGGCTTTGACTACTGGAAAAGTGCTCTTCGATATCATCTACCAGAAAAACTATTAAAAGGTATTATAAGTACATCAAAAACACGATAATATTGAAGCAAAGACCCCAGCCAAAAAATATCAAGACTTGTATTTAGTTTTGGATACATTATAAATTAACACCCCAGCTGTCCTACAATCTAAGCTAGATGCCTTCAATCTCACACAAATTATCAAGGAACCTACCAGGTACAACCCTAAATCCGTAACCATGAGCACACTCATAGATATCTTCCTGACCAACTTGCCCTCTTAATACACCTCTGCTGTCTTCAACCAGGATCTCAGTGATCACTGCCTAATTGCATGTGTGCGTAATGGGTCCACGGTCAAACAACCGCCCCTCATCACTGTCAAACGCTCCCTAAAACACTTCAGCAAGAGAAGGCCTTTCTAATCAACCTGGCCCGGCTTTCCTAGGAGGAATTTGGCCTCATCCTGTCAGTAGAGGAAGCCTGGTTGCTCTTCAAAAGTGCTATCCTTTACATCTTAAATAAGCATGCCCCATTCAAAAAATGTAGAACTAAGGACAGATATGGCCCTTGGTTCATCCCAGACTTGACTGCCCTAGACCAGCACAAAAACATCCTGTGGCATTCTGCATTAGCATCGAATAGCCACTGCGATATGCAACTTTTCAGGGAAGTCAGGAACCAATATACTCAGTCAGTTAGGAAAGCTAAGGCTAGCTTTTTCAAACAGAAATTTGCTTCCTGTAGCACTAATTCCAAAAGGTTTTGGGACACTGTAAAGTCCATGGAGAATAAGAGCACCTCCTCCCAGCTGCCCACTGCATTGCAGCAACTTGCCCAACCCCCCCTCCCCGCTTCTCCTTCACCCAAATCCAGACAGCTGATGTTCAGAAAGAGCTGCAAAATACGGATCATTACAAATCAGCAGGGCTAGACAATCTGGACGCTCTCTTTCTAAAATTATCAGCCACATTTTTGCAACCACTATTACTAGCCTATTCAACCTCTCTTAGATTGGAAAGCTGACGCAGTCATCCCCCTCTTCAAAGGGGGGAGACATTCTAGGCCCAAACTGTTATAGACCTATATCCATCACCGACCATTCCCACCTTACCTTCTCCACCATGCAATCTGGTTTCCGAGCTGGTCATGGGTGCACCTCAGCCACGCTCAAAGTCCTAAATGATATCATAACCGCCATCGATAAAAGACAGTACTGTGCAGCCATCTTCATTGACCTGGCCAAGGCTTTCGACTCTGACAATCACCGCATTCTTATCGGCAGACAAATGACTGCCTCGCCTGGTTCACCAACTACTTCTCAGATAGAGTTCAGTGTGTCAAATTGGAGAGCCTGTTGTCCAAACATCTGGCAGTCTCGATTGGGGTGCCACAGGCTTCAATTCTCGGGACGACTCTTTTTCTCTATATATCAATGATGTTGCTCTTGCTGCTGTTGATTCTCTGATCCACCTCTACGCAGATGACACCATTCTGTATACATCTGGCCCTTCTTTGGACACAGTGCTAACAAACCTCCAAACGAGCTTCAACGCCGTACAACACTCCTTCCGTGGCATCCAACTGCAGTTGACAGCATCAATAAATGGCCTCTATGGCCTATTTATTGCCTACCTCCCTACTCTTCTACATTTGCACACACTGTACATAGATTTTTCTATTTTTCTTTTCTATTGCGTTATTGACTGTACATTTGTTTATATGTAACTCTGTGTTGTTGGTCAGCACCCACTGAGCACCGACTGACACCGGACGTCCATGGATGTTGAAAAGTAGTTGAAATTTGGTCAGTCCACCCTGGCCCGGACCATGTCTGAACCAATAATAGAATAATAATTTCCTAGTACAGAACAGTACATTACAGTAGAGTACAGTACAGTAGAGCACACTAGAGTAGAGTACAGTGCAATGTACTCTATTCTACTGTACTGTACATATCTACTTTTCTCTACTCTACTGTAATCTACTGTAGTGAACATATCTACTGTACTGTGCTGAACTCTACCTGTTCAATAAAATCTTAAAATACCTTAAAAATAGATATTTCTTTTTAAGGTATGGTAACAGAATTATGCTTTGACTCAGATTTTTCACTTTAAAATGTATGTTTCAAAGGGTAGTATGCTGGATTCAAACCTATGCCTAAACCGTAGACATGTAATGGAAGCATTACTGCTAAACCAGTCAGGCCACACCTTGTTCCTACTGTCATAAGAACATCATGACTCAACTTATAATGGGCATAGGATATTATTAAACCTTTATTTAACTAGGCAAGTCAGTTAAGAACAAATTTTTATTTACAATGACGGCCTACACCGGCCAAACACAGACAACGCTGGGCCAATTGTGTGACACCCTATGGGACTCCCAATCACAGTCAGTTGTGATACAGTCTGGATTCAAACCAGGTTGTCTGTAGTGACACCTCTAGCACTGAGAACTTAGACCACTGCGCCACTTGGGAGCCCAAGTGGTGCAGGATATTGAAATGATAAGGATATTGAAATGGGTGTCTGTGAATACTTTAGGGATTTCATCTTCTGGTAAAACTAAGATTTTATTTTTTTCATTTCTTTATAGATTTTGTTTAATTTAAATGATTAATTAGATGTGTGTATAACTTCAATGTCTGATGGTGACATTTGTTGATTTCCTCGACACATCAACCTGTCTCGTATTTGCCTTGGCAAGACCATATTTCAGGAACATTCCACCAACCTCTCCTTGTCCATCACTCTTCTCTATGGGCCTGTCATTGGTATTTCCCTGCTCATGATATTTGCAAATGAACCTCTGCAAATCATTGCATTTGCCTGATTCAGCAGCTGCTTCATATATGCTTGATTTCTGACCCACCGCATTCTTTATGTGATCGGTTTTAGCGGGCCATGAAAGCTTTATGTGGCTCTCAACACTGACATCATAGTTTCCGTTATGTTGAGTACCTTATGTCGCCTATGACTTTGATACTATGGGCTATCACAAAGTGTGCAGTTTGCAGGAGATGGACTGGGGTCATGTTTTGTTGATTCATCTCTTTTTCTCCCAAACAGTTATCATAATTAAAGGTTGTATTTTTTTTTTCTCACCTCAGATTGTTACATTTTTGATGAGCTTCACACCAATATTCCCAATAGATAGCCAGATGAGGAGTTGCGGTTTTGGAGTGTGGACCCGAGCTCTGGTGGGACACAGTTGTCTGTTAATTAGCACCAAGCAGATGGAATAAAATCCACATTTCACAAGGGATTATTCCTGTGAAGAAGCACCCTTATATATTTATTTACTTAGCAACACACCAGTATGTGTCCCCTCCCAATCAGCAAAGAATAACCCAAGAGACTTGAAGAAATATGCAGACACACACACATACAGTATTGTAGACATACACACACTCAAGACCTGAGCGCCATATTTCTGGTTCCCTCTGAGGCTCTGGAAGAAGCAGGCAGCGTATTCTGGAGACAAAGTTCACGTCACTAGCTGATGTGCTGAGACCAGTTTACTTATCATTATTTTGTTCGTAGCCATCTGTTTGCACACAGTTCCCATCTTCTTGTCTCTTCCCACCATACACTGCAAGTCATATAGGAAGCCATGTTCTTAGCCCTTGTTTACCATCCAAGCAGCTGCTACTTTGTTCCTGTAAAGCAGGTTTCAAATTAGGGAAACATTTGTGACACCATACTTGACTATCTTGCTATGCTGTGCTCTCCCAAAAGCGAACTTGAGAATGATGGACTTATTCAGAGCTTTCACTTTGTTTCATTGCTGCTCTCTCAACAAGGATAATTGCAGAGTTGTCTAGTGGAGGATGGGGTGGTATGGTGTACTGCTGTTGCGTCTTTTGTAAGCAAGTGAAAATGAGTCAGAGGATATGACGACATAAATATAGGAGGTGGGAATGTGAGATTTACTTATTTTTAGTTTAATTGTGTTCATGTCGCTGTCGAAGTGGTGGGTAGTGGTGGGAGGCTGTCTTTGCTACATGGGAGTAGGCAGGAAGTGATTTGCATTTGAAGATGAGTGGTTTATTTTCCAGAGAACACAAAAGCCAAAGCGTGCTGTCAGTGACGGTATGTGCAGGCTATGAGAAGTGACATTTCTACTTACATAACGGGATAATAGCTCGCCGCATCAGTGTACTCACCCTGGAGGTTTGATTAGATATGATTAAAAACTTGTAGTGATTATAAAACTGAAGGGGGGTGGCGGAACCGCCACTGGATCGATGTAGCAAAATGTCAACGAGCGCTGTATCATCAACTGATTACAGACAAGACCGGAGGAACGTCAAATGCCAAATGTTGTCTGGAGCCAGGTTAAAATCACATAGCAGCAGGTATAAACGACAGAGCACTTCCTGACATGATCAGGCCGTTTTATACGAGCAGCCTCATGAACTCCAAATCAAAACCCTTTGTAACAGTGAGTGCGGCACTGTCCTTGAGTGACATGAGGCAGGTCTTGTTGTGTTCATGTGTGTGTGTGTGTGTGTGTGTGTGTGTGTGTGTGTGTGTGTGTGTGTGTGTGTGTGTGTGTGTGTGTGTGTGTGTGTGTGTGTGTGTGGGAGGAGGGAATGGGTTGCAGAGTGAAGAAACAAGTTACAGACAATGATAAAGCAACACAGTCTCATGAGCTATGTGGTCCATTGCAATGCTTTTTGTAATATTTGCGTTTGGAACTTTTCGCAGTCAAACATAGCATTAATGCTAGTGATAAGTACAATAATTACTAGTACCATATTATCTCATTGGTTACAACAGGAAAAAAGTGGAAGGAGCCAACATTTTCAGTGGGAATGGAAACCTAGAATAAGCCTTCTTTTAACCACTTTCTAGTATTATTTTGCATAATTGGCTCACTGTTCAGGTTGACTCTGTCAGGTTTAATTGCTGTAATTGACAGATGTAGGGAAGATGGAGATGCCTGGGTTAGCAAGTCCATAGCCACATACAAAACCGAAGCGTGTCCGCGGCCGGTTCTTTTTATGACCTCATCAGCCGCTCACGTCGCACAGCCTACGCCCTGTTCAATTACAAGCCATTCAGGAAAGGGAAGGAGAGGGAGGTGAAGGAGGAGAGGGAGGGGGTAGAGGGCTGCAGGGGGGGAAGTGGAGCATCTTCTGCAGAGAGCCGTTGGTCCCCAGGGCATCTCCTTGCCATATGTTTTCACTTAGTCAATCATGTAGACACTTCGAACAATCTGCTTCAGACGACCCGCGCCTGGCACGCTCGCCTTGCCACTTTGCATCCGCCATCAAGGCTGTCTCATAAACAAGATTTAATTTCCCTTTTCATCAATTCAAATTGGTTCCAAGGAAAGCGCATTCTTTAAGGTTTCGACTGAGGCCACGCGTCGTCACAGTCTCCTCTCTCCGTAGGGCCTACAGAGACCTATTTCAATGATGACTGAAGTTCCGAAGAGATGCCTTTTCTATACACCTTGTTGTCACCACCTAAGACACACACAGTGGTGGCAAAAGACAAAATTTGTGTTGAGACATTTCTCCATTTTTGTGAGAGAAGTTGATCCATTTAAGCACTTGCAATGAATGACTCATCCATTCCTATGACAATTAATCCACAAATCATCCATCCAACCATCCCCTGTTAATAAAGCAGACCTTGTTCAGCTGCACCCAGAGATCTTTGTCAGCTATCAGTCCCATTGCCTGAGCAGGCAGGCCTTCCATCTACTGGAAGTTACTAAGAATGGGGTTTGCCTGTTGCTTATGAGTCATGGGCCATTGAGTTGAGCTACCCAGGCCTCTAAATAGGCAAGTTAAAGCCAAAGAGTTGAGCTGCCCAGGCCTCTAAATGGGTAACTTAAAGCCATTAAGTTGAGCTATCCAGGCCTCTAAATAGGTAACTTAAAGACCCCAATTCATTTTCCTCATGCTGAGTGGAAGTAACTCGTCAAGGGTCCAGATTGGCTAGTCAATAAGCCCACTGCTGGACAGAGTAATTGCAATGATTAGTGCTTAATAATTAATGAACTGAGCTGGCCCTCCTGGAGACGGCCGTGTCAGTTGGTTGTTGGTTTTCTCACTTCTAACATACTGAGTGGGTAGCTTTTTCGCTTTCCGAGCAACCTTTTCTACGCTGTAGCACTTAATTACAAACAGCCTGCTACAATTAAGGGACGAGTATTTGTCTTCACTGGGGCTGCAAAATAGTGGCTGAGTGATCACTCCGTTCCAAGTATGTTAGAAAGGCCAGGCCCTGTGCTTGCACAGGGAAACACATGGACAGTTTAGCAGGGTGTCACATTTAGCCTTTTGTAAGCATTGCAGGAACAGGCGCCATAGTGACTCATAGTGACCCATAGTGACCCACTTCACTGGAGGATTTTGTAGAGGAAAGGATGTCCCTCCTGTTTCATTCAAAAGGCAAAACTGATTCTAGATCAGCACTTCTACTCTGAGACGCTTATGAAACCTGACCCTGGTCATTGTAAAGTGACAGTATGCTTTCTATTCTCTAAGGAGGAAATTCTGACCCGAGTTAAGTGAGCAAAAATGGAACGTAATTCCTTTTATATGCACTTTTCTCTCTATGGGTATTCTGACCTTGAAGTTAAGCATGAGTATAGCATTCTATTCACCCTCTATTGGTTTGGGGTGGAGATCAAAGAAATGAAGGTGTGGCGGAGGTGTGTCTACAGATATTCGCCATATTCTGACCTTGACTTCATTCCCTCATAAATTCCACCACCTTTGTGTTCGATGAAACGAGCAACCCGTCAGTTCATCTACTTATTAATTGTTCAGATAGAAATAGCACCATTCTCCATGCAATGTTTTTCTGCTACTGTACATGCACTGCTAAATAGTGGCCTCCACTGCCCAAATAGTTTTTTAGAGATCTTTTCGGGAGGGTAAAATGTTTTCCTTTTGCCCTCAGAACATCCTCAGGACTTTCAAGTAGTTGAAAGTGTTTCACAGGGATGCTAGCCCATGTTGACTCCAATGCTTTCCACAGTTGTGTCAAGTTGGCTGGATGTCCTTTGGGTGGTGGAACATTCTTGATACACACAGGAAACGTTTGAGCAGACGAAAAAAAACAGCAGCGTTGCAGTTCTTGACACAAACCGGTGTACCTGGGACTTACTACCATATCCTGTTCAAAGTCACCTAAACATTTAATCTTGCCCATTCACCCTCTGAATGGTACACATACAAAATCTGTGTCTCAAATTGTCTCAAGGCTTAAATATCCTTATATAACCTGTCTCCTCCCCTTCATCTACACTGATTGAAGTGGATTTAACAAACAATATCAAAAAGGGATCATAGCTTTCACCTGGAGTCAGGTTATGGAAATAGCAGGCATTCTTAATGTTTTCTAAACTCAGTGTAAAAATTAGACAGTCAGGGAGAATCAATTATTTTTTTTTTTTTATTGATTTTGATATAACGTTTGAGTCACTCAGATAGCAGAAAATGTACACATTGATAAGAGCGATTAATAAGAGCTAGGTAAATGAGTAAGCTGTTTGGATAAGGGGATTGTAAATCTTAATGTTTAAGATCTATTTTACCTTATGATCGAGGGAGACTAATGTGAAACCAGTCATATGGCAGCAAACTGAAGCATATCAACATTTCACCTTTTCCACAGTGAAGTTTCTGAAATGCTGGCCTTATAACTTGTCTGGTTGACGTATGGGGACCAAAGCTACAGGCTTCTGTAGCCATGCGGAAATGACAGTATTGCGCCAAATCTACCGAGTTGATTTATGCTTTTTAGAATGTTTTAATTATATGCCCAAACTTTTCAAATTATGGGGGAGGAATTTTTATTGTGTTAAATATTAGCCAACATCGGTAGCCACTGTCAGTTATACCCACTTACATTTAGAACTGTCACTTTAGTGTTAGTTCCTGTCACATCCTGGCCATAGATAGCCCTTTTGGCTGCTCTATGGTGGTGTTGTTCAGGATGTGATCAGGGGTGTGTTTTTGTTCTATGTAGATTTTTTTCTATGTTGGTTGGTTTAGGTTCCCAATTAGAGGCAGCTGTTAGTCGTTGTCTCTAATTGGGAATCCTATTTAGGTTGTTCAGTCCCCCACCTGTGTGTTGGGATATTTATGTTCATTGTGTTAGTTGCGCTACTTGTTGTGTTACGGTCGTTGTACTTTTGTTTGTTTTGGTGAGTTCTATAATTAAAACATGATTAACTCAACCATGCATGCTGCGCCTTGGTCCACTTCTGTCAGCAATCGTGACAGTTCCCTTCCTTTTGCATCATTCCATTCCATTGTTACTGTAGTTTACCTTTCTTTCCTCTGTCACGTTCGTGTGGTTCTTCCTGCGAATCGCTAACAATAGTGGATCATATTAGGCTAACGTATTACAAGTTGAGCAATAATTTGGGACATGTAGCCTATTTGAATCATTATGGAACTCAGCCCTTACATAGCAGTTTAAACCTGGCGCCTGGTGCATCACGAGGACTGGCCCGTTGTCATCACAGTTCCATGATTAGTGAAGATTATTAGGGTAGATTTATAGACTACTGTCGAACCCCTACTGTGCACTTTTCTCACTTTTCATTGACTGAAAAAGTGATTATGGCAACTTCCAGGATGACTCAAACCACTATATTTTTTTGATTCAACAATATATATTTTGTGCGTAAAGGCTCTCCAAAACATTTTTTATAATTTAATTTGTTATTCATACTTCCTAACCCTAAATAATATACAAGATTAGAGTATTTTATTAATCTACCAATTGATGCTGAAAAGGAGATGAATAGAAGTGTGTTTACATGGCTTTCATTCATTGATCGCTGATATTCTGAACCAAATTTATGTTAAAGGCTAACCAAATTTAAAATGATGGCTTTACATTAATGTACTGAAAGCCCTATTGAATGAAAATTACACCAGAAAATCTGTTGGCCATCAAGTGGGAGGGTTTTCAGCATGCGCAAGGGAACCACCCCTTCAAAGCACCTACATAAGGTACGTCTGAATATCAACTACTGAGAAGTGTGTAGGAAAGGCATACATATCTTCAGTCTGAATTGGGCCTTAACCAGTGGTGTAAAGTACTTAAGTAAAAATACTTTAAAGGGGTATCTGTACTTTATATTACTATGTATGCTTTGGACTACTTTTACTTCACTACATTTCTAAAACAATATATGTATGTTTTACTCCATACATTCTCCCTGAAACCCAAAATTGGCTCTTTACATTGTAAATGCTTAGCAAGACAGGAAAATTGTTCAACTCACATACTTATCAAGATAACTTCCCTGGTCATCTCTACTGCCTCTGATCTGGCGGACTCACTAAACAGAAATGCTTGGTTTGTAAATTATGTCTGAATGTTGGAGCGTGCCAGATTACACAGCTCTGACCTCACAACAATTATTTCGAGTTTTCTCTGTCTAGATACACCCAGTGTACCAGGGGATTCTGAGTGGCGCAGCGGTCTAAGGTGCTGCATCACAGTGCTAGAGGCATCACTACAGACCCAGGTTCGATCTCGGGCTGTGTCACAACCGGCCGTGATTGGGAGTCCCATAGGGTGGTGCACAAATTGTCCCAGAATAATCCGGGTTAGGGGAGGGTTTGGTTGGGATAGGCCGTCATTGTAAATAAGTATTTGTTCGTAACTGACTTGCCTAGTAAAATAAAAAAACTTGGAACCTAAATGTTACCACAAAAAAATAGAGCTAGGAGGAAAGGATTTTGGGCCATTTACATGGAAGACAGGAAGACTGGAAACAAAATAATGGGGGATCTCAATCAATGGTGGGCCAAATTGGTTTTATTAAGGGCTAGTTGGTTAGCTAATTAGTGTCAAAAGCTTTGTCACTCAAAGTTCAATCTTGCTAAGACGATTTCAGCCTCTCCCTGCCCATAGACCGAATGTCCCCAGGGACCAAATTGGGAGCATTGGGCTGGAGAATGTGACACTCGAATTTGAGAGCCAATGTCCTCTCCTGTCTCACCCATCTCACCCATCAGCCCGGCTGTAATTCAATCTGTTGGGCTAACACCTTTGGACACTTTGGATCAAAGACACAGAATCATTTTGGTAAAATAAGATGGCATTATCTTACTCCCAGATGTATCCCCCGTTTGCCTTTTTCCGCAAAGGTAACAAAACTTGTCAAGGTAGACCTTTCAGATTTTAATTGGTGTCAAATTTTCCCATATGACAGTAATAGGAGGGCAACTTCCAGAACCAAATACATCTACTTTGTAAAGAGTAGTCCTTGATGTCATTGTTCTTTGTTTATATAAAGATTCAAAATGCTCAATCTTTATATAAATGCTCATGGGGAAGAAGAGGATAACAATGACTAATCATCCTTCCTGGTCTGATGGCAGGCAAACAGATCAAAGATCTTAACTGACCTTAGGGATGAAACAGGTTCTCAATAAAAAATGTTCTCTTTCACATTTAACAAAAAGCTAAAATGCAGCTTTACATTTTTTGTTTTAAATTAATTATTAAATCACCTTGCCTTCCCCCGACATGGACTACATCAGCGACAAGTACTTAACACGTAGAAAATTAGAAATTACAACTAGTATTATGAGAATCAAACATTCAGGTAGGACTGAGGGTGCACGGTCGGACTGTGGGTGCTTGGGGGACTCAAATCAATTTACACAGAACAACTTCATCCACAGGCAATTTGCACGATCCACAATATGCTCTGTAGGGAGGATCACACTGTACACTTGTGTATTTCAGCCATCTTTAGTTTGCTATGAGATGGATGGGGATGAAGGTAGAAACCATAATATCACTTGGACAGCTTATAAAATATGCCTTTCTGTTTGTATGATCATGAAGATAATATTGAAAATGGCATAAATGTAAATAAAATAATCAAGCACTTTCTATTTGATCTCAATACCTTTATCAGTCTCACTGTGACTGTCATCATGCATAAATCTGTTTTAAATGAATGTACTAGTACTAGATGAGAGATCTGCATCTGCTAAAATGTGTTACAGAGATGTTTATTGTTTACCCCTCTGAGCAGAAGTCTCTGCACACTGGATCGAACTTCAGACTCTCACAGATACACAGTGGACACCCTTCACATTGTCAAATCCAATCAGGATGAATCATTAAGTTGTGGCAGCCTACCCATGCTCCACTGCAGTGGGTGGCCAACCGAGGCAAGAAGCAGGGGAGGTTGTAACACCTCAATCCATGCAGTGGATGCAAACGTTTACTCTGAACATGGAGCTCAGCCCTTAGCCGTCCACCTTTACTCTGAACATGTAGCTCAGCCCCTAGCCTTCCACCTTTACTCTGAGCATGGAGCTCAGCCATAAGCCTTCCACCTTTACTCTGAGCATGGAGCTCAGCCATAAGCCTTCCACCTTTACTCTGAGCATGGAGCTCAGCCCTTAGCCATCCACCTTTACTCTGAACATGGAGCTCAGCCCTTAGCCTTCCACCTTTACTCTGAGCATGGAGCTCAGCCATAAGCCTTCCACCTTTACTCTGAGCATGGAGCTCAGCCATAAGCCTTCCACCTTTACTCTGAGCATGGAGCTCAGCCCTTAGCCATCCACCTTTACTCTGAACATGGAGCTCAGCCCTTAGCCTTACACCTTTACTCTGAACATGGAGCTCAGCCATAAGCCTTCCACCTTTACTCTGAGCATGGAGCTCAGCCATAAGCCTTCCACCTTTACTCTGAGCATGGAGCTCAGTCCTAAGACTTCCACCTTTACTCTGAACATGGAGCTCAGCCCTAAGACTTCCACCTTTACTCTGAGCATGGAGCTCAGCCATAAGCCTTCCACCTTTACTCTGAGCATGGAGCTCAGCCCTAAGCCTTCCACCTTTACTCTGAACATGGAGCTCAGCCCTAAGCCTTACACCTTTACTCTGAGCATGGAGCTCAGCCCTAAGCCTTCCACCTTTACTCTGAGCATGGATATCAGCCCTTAGCCTTCCACCTTTACTCTGAGCATGGAGCTCAGCCCTAAGCCTTCCACCTTTACTCTGAACATGGAGCACAGCCCTTAGCCTTCCACCTTTACTCTGAACATGTAGCTCAGCCCTAAGCCTTCCACCTTTACTCTGAGCATGGATATCAGCCCTTAGCCTTCCACCTTTACTCTGAGCATGGAGCTCAGCCCTAAGCCTTCCACCTTTACTCTGAGCATGGAGCTCAGCCCTTAGCCTTCCACCTTTACTCTGAACATGGAGCACAGCCCTTAGCCTTCCACCTGTACTCTGAGCATGGAGCTCAGCCCTTAGCCTTCCACCTGTACTCTGAGCATGGAGCTCAGCCCTTAGCCTTCCACCTGTACTCTAAGCATGAAGCTCAGCCCTAAGCCTTTTACCTTCTGGCTGGGCTGCTACTGTTCAATTTAATTGCAATTGAAAAAAATTGACAGAAGTAACAACTGAGTAGTAACTGATCACATGCTGAATGAGAATATTAGGAAAATATAGAATTTTTGCAATGTGCCATTAAAATAAAATGGTAGAAGCCAAGCATATCATATGCCGGCGTCCAGCACTGCTCTTGTTTTATTTCCTCAGAAATGGAGAAGGGGACCCCAGCCCAGTAAAACCCCTCTGGCTGGATGTCACACTCCAGCCACCATGCCCCCTCAAAGCTTAGTCATCACAGCTTATCACGGAAACACAGCTCCTCCGTGTCACTCACACACACCCTCTGTGCCCTCCGTGCACCCCCCCACACACACACTGGCCTGCAGCGACCAGAGCCAAACTGAGCGGTTCATCACATTTTAATAAGCCTAATTTATCATGCTTTTGCATATATGTCCATACGGGTGACATTTAATGCTTCAAGTAGCAATAAAAACCTTTCTCAGGGCAAGCGTATCACGTTTTGAAATATATATGTTTTGAAAAACAATGACAACAACAACCCCATTGGCCCACTTTGAAGGAGAGCTAAATCAAAGTAGTGATCACTGTTGAAAACTTTCAAATTCATAGCACGGCTGTTACAGGGGCCACCATTTCCCAGGGTTTCTAGGGTAAATATCAGGACTGCGCCGCCAAACCCCTTTGGAGGGCTGCATTCTGTTGGCTCTGCCTACCGTTTCCCCTCCTACATGGAACCCAGGGAATAGCTCCAAATCTCCAAACCCCTACAGTCTTACAGCGACAGGCGACAGAGGACTGATTCGGGAACAGTATACTCCCCAATGCCTTCCACCAGCTAATTACCATCATACCCATCCCCAGCTGGCGCCAGGCCTGCCTGTTCATTTAGTCGCCCCGGCTGGGGCTCGAGACGCAAAGGGAGAGGGAGAACGTGGTGAGACATGCAACCGCTATCTCTTCTCTACTCCTCTCTCTCTCTCATCTCCTCACCACACACACTGTTTATAGATGGTGAGGTTCGCTTTATAATTGTCCACCTGATGCTTGAGTTGGAGTTAGCGCGGGCCTAGCATGCTAAGCTTGGTTGTGTGACGAGACGAGGAGGCTGGCGAGACAAGGTGCATTTTGTATTCGCTTTGCAGTCGAGCTTGCACAGATGGAATTAATGAACATATCAGTAGGTGGATATTATTTCATCAATATGTGAATTCTCTCTTGAGAGGAAAGCTATCGCTCCTTATTGACAGATTAATTCAACTATTTTAAAGGTTGAAATTGTTATTGAACGGTTTATACATTTATCGTTCAACTGTACTGAGGAAAGAGCTCAGTGCATGAATAGCAACGGGAAGTAATTTAACAATATACCTATATTTATATGTAATGTATACATATGTCTTTAAGTATGAGCATGAGTATGTTTGTGAGAGCAGGTGAGTGTGAATGTGCGCTGCATGAGTGTGTGAGTGCATGTGTGTGTTTATGTGTGTGCTATCTAACAAGAGTCAAGTTAACGCTATTACACAATGTAGAACAAGGATTCAATACTAGTACTTTGAGGTAATTATGCCCAACGTGTAGACCTATTGTTTAAAGTTTTTGGAATATAAAGCCGGCTAAAGTCTAGTACTGTGTGTGTGTTTGTACGTACTTACGTAGGTGTGTGTGTGTGCTCGTTCATGTGTGTGTTTGCATGTACTTACGTAGGTGTGTGTGTTTGCTCGTTTGTGTGTGTGTGTTTGCACATAGTTACGAAGGTGTGTGTGTGTTTGTGCACGTGCATGTGTGTGGGTATCTTCATACAGCCATCTCATGGATTTGCGCTCAGATGGGGAGATTTAATATCCAGCCAAAAAGAGGAGGAAAGGTGACAGTCCAGAACAGGAGGAAAGGTGACAGGCCAGAACAGGAGGAAAGGTGGCAGTCCAGAACAGGAGGAAAGGTGACAGTCCAGAACAGAAGGAAAGGTGGCAGTCCAGAACAGGAGGAAAGGTGACAGTCCAGAACAGGAGGAAAGGTAACTGTCCAAAACAGGAGGAAAGGTGACAGTCCAGAACAGGAGGAAAGGTGGCAGTCCAGAACAGTGGGAAAGGTGACAGTCCAGAACAGTAGGACAGGTGACAGTCGAGAACAGGAGGAAAGGTGACAGTCCAGAACAGGAGGAAAGGTGGCAGTCCAGAACAGGAGAAAAGGTGACAGTCCAGAACAGAAGGAAAGGTGGCAGTCCAGAACAGGAGGAAAGGTGACATTCCTAAAGATTAGCAAAGGTGACAGTCCAGGACAGGAGGAAAGGTGGCAGTCCAGAACAGTAAAAATGGTGACAGTCCAGAACAGGAGGAAAGGTGCCAGTCCAGAACAGGAGGAAAGGTGACAGTCCAGAACAGGAGGAAAGGTGGCAGTCCAGAACAGGAGGAAAGGTGACAGTCCAGAACAGGAGGAAAGGTGACAGTCCAGAACAGGAGGAAAGGTGACAGTCCAGAACAGTATAAAAGGTGACATTCCAGAACAGGAAGAAAGGTGGCAGTCCAGAACAGGAGGAAAGGTGGCAGTCCAGAACAGGAGGAAAGGTAACAGCCCCCAAAGCTCCCATGGCTCCATTTTTGTTATCGAGGCCCAGCAAAATAAACATTCAATTGATTTTCACAAAGGCGATATGAAAGTGGGAGAGCCGTTCTTGAAACGGAGTTCCCCACAAATAATATTAGTTATCTTTCTTTTTACAGTTATCCCAAAAAAGATGAACAAGTCATTGGGCCTTGTTACTGCTGACAGAAATAGATGTTTCCACTAGCTTCTGTGGCTAGTTGAGGTGACAGTAATTAGTCTCATAGACTTTACATGTTTGATCTACACATTGACACATCCAGACCAAAGCTGGAGGTTTAAAAAATACTTAATAGTCACCAAAGTTCCAGAGCATGTCTTAAATAAAAATATCTACGTTTGAGTAGGACTAAATAAATCAAAAAATCGTATTTCTTCAATTTTGAAAATGATTTTGTTGACGTTGCTAGAATGCTCTGCTACATGGTGCTGTCAATGCTCTCTGTTTATCAACCCAAACTCTGCAAATTTTTCTGACATGTATTAAGAGTCAGCGATTTCAAGTCATTGGGCCTTGTTACTACTGACAGAAATAGATGTTTCCACTAGCTTCTGTGGCTAGTTGAGGTGACAGTAATTAGTCTCATAGATTATACATGTTTGATCTACATATTGACACATCCAGACCAAAGCTGGAGGTTTAAAAAATACTTAATAGTCATCAAAGTTCCAGAGCATGTCTTAAATAAAAATATCAATATTTGAGGATGACAAAATAAACTATTTTTTTCTTATTTCTTCAATTTTGGAAATGACTGTGTTGACGTTGCTAGAATGCTCTGCTACACGGTGCTGTCAATGCTCTCTGTTTATCAACCCAAACTCTGCAAATTGTTCTGACATGTATTACGAGTCAGCAATTTCATGCTTTAAGTGTGCAACCTTAATCGCTAGCTGCTAAGGAATATAATATGATATCCTGATGTAAAAAATAATATGATAATGACTTTTAAAGATGAGGTTTAACACTCGAAACGTGACAAAAATAACTTAATGATAGCGTTAATGCTTGTGGTCACTGGTAAATGTGGCTAGCAAAGGGAAGGAAAATTGCACGTGAGGACAACCATATCAATTATCTTTCGTTATAGTGAGATTCTAATCCCCAGACACAGCGTGTGTGCGCTTGCATTTGCAAGGTCTGGTCTACAGTGTATGTATGGTCTACTCTCTCTCCGTCTCTACTTCCCTCCTCTCCTCATCGATCTCTCCCTCCTCTCATCCTCTCCCCTTCTCCCCTCTCTCTCCCTCCTCCTCTCCCCCTCTTCTCCCCCTCTCTCTCCATCCTCTCCCCCTCCTCCTCTCCCCCTATCTCTCCCTAATCTCACACCCCCTCTCTCCCTCCTCCTCTCCCTCCCTCTCTCCTTCTCTCTCCTCCTCTCTCTCTTTCTCTCTCTCTCTCTCTCTCTCTCTCTCTCTCTCTCTCTCTCTCTCTCTCTCTCTCTCTCTTCCTACCCCTCTCCCCTTCTCTCTCCTCCTCTCCCCCTCTCTCTCCCTCCTTTCTCTCCCCCTCTCTCTCTCTCCCCTCTCTCTCCCTTCTCCTCTCCCCCTCGCTCTCTCTCCACTCACTCCACTTCCCGTCTCTCTCCCTCCTCTCACCCACTCCCCCTCTCTCTCCCTCCTTCCTCTCCCCTTCTCTCTTTCCCTCGTCCCCCCTCTATCTCCTTCCCTCCCTCCTTATTCTAACACCCTGGACCCTTACCAGTTTGAGGAACCAGCTCCCTAGCTGAACTTTAATTGGCTGGACCCTTTTCTCTTGTCTTTTATTTATATATTCCCTCATTCCAGAAAAATCTCTCTCTCTCTCTCGACCTTTCTCTCTCTCTCGACCTCTCTCTCGATCTCTCTCTCGATCTCTCTCTCGATCTCTCTCTAGATCTTTCTCTCTCCACTCATTATTGAAAAACAATCCCACTACAAAAGCTACTCACTGATGAACAATGAACAACAGAGCAATAATGAGGAGAGAGAGAGAGAGAGAGAGAGAGAGAGAGAGAGAGAGAGAGAGAGAGAGAGAGAGAGAGACAATGTGTTTGTGCGTACTTACGTGCTTGTGTACTAAATGTATACCATAGCCAGAGACCCCCATTCCTCTTTCTGTATTCAAACGGAGTGCTTCTTTCAATGCTTGCTAAGCAAAATGAGCTGAGCCCAACAAGAAAGCAGGAAGTTAAAAACATTCATTTATAGTTACTATCTCTGCCAAGGCACACTTGACTTGAGTAATGGTCCTGCTTAATCCTGCTCTATGTGTAAATGTGATTATTTAGTTTCATTGCTCTCCATCCATTTGAGGACAAAGCTGTTTATCTTGATTCAAAACATTCTCCTTCTCTATAGAAATATATGGGCCCTTATGCTGGGCTGCACTCAAACTGTGTGAATGCTGCTGTTACTCATTTCTAAAGCAATGCACTTTTGATTAATTTGCAGGGCCTCACTCATGCCTAAGGAGAGCATGCAGACTTGAAAAAACTAGGTGGTCAGAACCTGGGTTGCTCTCATACCTTGTCCATAGACTGCTTACAGGGTAAGGAAAACAATATGTAATTTAGTAATTTAGGTGAACTATCCCTTTTAACATTGAGGAGGAGAGGCGGCTTTAAAAAGTAAATCACCTGGGATGACCCCTTACGCGTTTCCTGCAGGAGTGGGCCATGTTCTCCTGTGAGGGCCGGTGTAGGTGCTGCCTTTTACTCCAGTCAAGCACTTCTGGTTCTCACTATAAGTCTTGCAGGTAAGGTTCTCACTATAAGTCATGCAGGTAAAGGTTCTCACTATAAGTCTTGCAGGTAAAGATTCTCACTACAAGTCTTGCAGGTAAAGATGATTAGGAAAACCAGGTGTGTTACTGCTTTGTAGAAACAAAAGCTTGCACCAGCCCTTGCAGGGTAAGAATACCAACCCACGCTTTGGTGTAATGACTCAACAATGATTAATGCTGTGTCATGTTTTATTTCATATCGCCTAAAGCACAGTCAAAAACCATTAGCCTGTCTCCTTTCCGGCGTCTTCTATTCTATTTGTGGGTCAGGCATGTTCACAGGGAATGTAGACGGGAGGCGAGAGGGCCGTCGAGTGAGCTGCCTTCCAGGCACTGGAGCCACTGACGAGCGAACACAGTCGCTTAACGAGAGCACTTTGCAATCAGACTGACATCCGTAGCAGTGACTGAGATAGTCAATTAGGCGGGTCCTGGGGTTGTCACAATACCTGCACTCAGTGTGCCATGGCAGGGGTGTTAAGAGTCAAAAGACATCGCTGTCATCTCACAGATGTAACCTTGGGGTCAACTCAGTGGGGGGAGCAAAGGTTAGCTGACTGAGCCTCTGTGTGATCGTTCAGATTTTGATGCCACGCTGGCTTCTGTTCTCTCTCCTGCACTGTCCTCTCTCTACCTCTCTCATGTCTCTTCATGGTGACGTGGCATCACAACCCTATATAAAGGTTGCCTTCACTGCATGGTGAATCATATATAGGCCTGCTTTGATTGCTCAACCTACTGCACTCTTCCCTCCTCCCTTTCCATATTTCTCTACGTTTATGTTCCCTTTGTCTTTTAAGACTTGTGTTAAAATATATTACATTTCAGATTCTTTTAAAGCAATACCACAGCTGTGGAAGGCTGTGTTTTAAACACTTGCTTAGTTGCAAGCACTGTGTCTGATAAGGTTTAAAAATGCATTCAATCCTTTCAGAAAATGATTGGAGGAAAAACAAAACAAAATTGTCCAAGCAGGACAGAAAACTGTTTTGCAGAGAATAATCTTTTTTCATATACATATCTCAAATTGAATATTTCAGTCTGCTCTCAAGTATAACAGATCAGGTTCGGTATTGTAGGCGGTACAGTTCAATTTAGCACCACCGACAGCTACATCCGAGGTTACATGGAGTTTAGCACCATGGACAGCAACTTATGACTCACAATGGGAGAGGAGATGACTATGAGGTGAAAGTGAAGCCTGCAAGAGGTTTGCTTTACCATGAGCTGCCAGTCATCCACTTTGCACCCTATATATGTGAGACTCAAACAATTCAGTCAATGACAGACGGGTAAATCCGCCCATCGTTAGCGTATACAGTAAGAAGCTCCATTTTCCACTTGCTAGTGTTGCAACCACAGCCTTAATGAGATGTTATGGAACCAGGTTATCCCATAGTTATAACGCCTCATCCTAGATAACCTCATGGACAACAACTGTAGATCACACGGTGAGCTCGCAGTAGGCCTTCCCACTCCCAAAGTTCCAACGTGCAGATATCAGAGCTCGCAATAGGCCTTCCCACTCCCACAGTCCAGCATGCAGAAATCAGAGGTCGCAGTAGGCCTTCCCACTCCCACAGTCCAGCATGCAGAAATCAGAGGTCGCAGTAGGCCTTCCCACTCCCACAGTCCAGCAGTCCAGCATGCAGAAATCAGAGGTCGCAGTAGGCCTTCCCCTATCCACAGTCCAGCATGCAGAAATTATGTAGTTGTTTTGTATCACCCCAAAGAGCACTTCACCTGAAAGGGAGCGAGCAGACTACTCAGTGCAGTGGGGTTGTTTTCTTCTTTTCCATGGACTGTTGACTTATTTCCATTAGCTGCTGGGCAGTTCCGGTGCTGGGCAGTTTGTTTGGAGAGCTGTGTTGCATCATAGCAGCTCGTTTGCTATTTAGATTGTCCGTCATTAGGGGTTTGCATTTTGTTTTCCTCTCACTTTGTTTGGATTGATTGAGCCTTTGTGCAACCATGTGACTGGCATGTGTTAAGTCGAGCCTTGATCCCTTTGACTTAACACAGGGGGGATCGCAATGATGATGGCTGGCCATTTCCATTTGAAATAACAGACTGTCAGATATGCAGTCTCTGTGGTTTGGTAAAGCAGATGGGTTAACATGGCCTTTACGCATGCACGTGGAAGAGGCAGTTACACAAATCAATGTCTTCTGCAGTCAAAGGATGTGATTCTGTTCCCCACGACTGTTGTTCCTTAATGAGTTGACATGAACACCACCTCTGTGCCGTCTAAATAAGTGGCAGCATTCTGTATCTAAGATATGCTTGCAGCTCCCTTCTAAGTTGCAGGACTGAATCATTTTTTACAAATTATCTCACTAATGGCCTAGCACTCCTTTTGTCATTTCCATATCACTGCAAGGAACAGTATCTCAAAGACATTTAGCTTATAATGAGAAATACCCATGGGACGGAAAGATATGCACTTTGCGTGTTTGTGAATAATGTTTAATGTACTATCATCCAACAAGGTAATATAATGTATATGCCTTGACCTGAAATAGACAGGCGATCAATCTGTCATTCAGTCAATCAATTAACATCAATCAGGCTATTACACAAGTCTTACAGAACCCTTGTGGGACTTTGTTACTAAAACAACCTCTGTCTACCCAAATGTTGCTCACATACAGAGTTATCAGGGGAACTGTAACATTTCAGTTAGTCTGAGTGGCGCAATTATTACCATTTCTCGAATTGCTCTTTCCTTAATTGTGTTTTAAGCATTAATTATCTTGAAAACAATCAACTTCAATCATTCCCTTTTTGTGCCGAGAATTAGATTTTTTTTGCCCTTTTTGATGATTGCCTAATTATTCCCTTTCATTCTCTTGCATATCTAATACTACAACTCCTTTATCTTCTGTTGTACAGCAGCTCTGTGACGTGTCTGTCAAAAACACACAATGGGAGAGGTCTAGTAGTTAGTAGCAGGGCTGTTGTATTTTATTAGACAAGTTAAAGCTTCTGTTGTTACCCCTAACTACAATTGTGTTGTTTTCCCCTTTTCTGTGCTCAACCTTCTCCATCTCTGTCTCTCTCATGAAGTTGAACATGCTGGTTAATTCCTCTCACATAAAAAAGCGCTTTACCCAACTCTTTCAACGTGCTCTGTGCACCTGATTATTCTGAGTGGAGAGAAACGAGGGCTCAAGTTGTCATATGGATGAATGAGCAGATCCCACCTTTAATTCTGTGCCATGGATATTTGCATGAGACTTTGTCCAATTATTTCTCCTAGCAACATGAACACTGTTAGCGTCACACATGGATGCATGGCGAGAGGGTGTCAGATTTCTCTCTCTCCCTCTCTCTCTGTCTCGCTCCCTCTCTCTCTGTCTCGCTCCCTCTCTCTCTCTCTCCCTCTCCCTCTCTCTCTGTCTCGCTCCCTCTCTCTCTCTTGCTCCCTCTCCCGCTGGATTGGGTAAAGACCTGTTTGTTTTCAGAGCCATCGGTAGGGGCAACAGGTCTTTACGTCCCAGGAGTCCTGAGCTACAGACAAGTTCAACTTAAAAATATATTATGTGTAAGGTTTCCTCTTATTTCTTCAGTCATGTAAGACTATTTGTGATGTAGGCCTAGTTCTATTATGTACAAGATCTAACACTTCATTCCATTGAGACGATGAAGACAAATTGCAAACATCACTTCAATTATTTGCCACAAAACAGTGATGAAAACAAAATCCCAGTTAATAAAGGTAAAAAGGTCATTAGTCTTTACTGAGAAGTGAGACATGAGAGATTTTAATCTTTTCACCTCCTTCCATCTGCTAGGCTTTATTGAAGGGTTACAAATATGGTGCCCACAGACGCATAATTTCACCGGCACGTGAACTTGTACAACCTAACTTTTCACTCCTCGTTTGTGCAACTGTTAGCAGCTCATATTTGACACCTTTGAATGGGGAGGCATTAGGGATCATTAACTAGAGAAAAGACCATAAAAAGCCCTAATTTTACCCTTTCAAAATCCTCGGGTGTCTCATTGTTGTTTAAGGTTAAAATTCATGGAAAAGTAAAGGAGAAACACCAATGGGGTTACCTCTTCCATTGGTTATGGTGTTACCTCGTCCGCAGGGAGCAGATAGGTCATGGCTATTTGTACAGTCCATATCTCTCATGTGGTCTCTAGTGGCATGACTAAGTGTGTGGTATATTGATCATACAGTTTAATTATAGAAAATAATTGCAATTTTCACAGAAGCATGGGCCAAATGATCCAGCATACCTTTTCTCTGTAAAGCCCCAGGCTCTTCGGTCGGCTCTTGACATGTCCAGTTACTTAGCAACTGTCACCAAGAGGCATGGGGTTGCGCAGAAAGCATGCAAGACAGTGGCCAACACTATACTACTGCCAGTGCTACTACCACTTATGATTGCAGTGGAACTTTGCCTCTGGGGAGAGTAACAGTGATTTGAGGAAATGCCAAGAGTGTGCAACGCTGTCATCAAGGCAAAGGGTGTCTACTTTGAAGAATCTCAAATATAAAATATATTTTGATTTGTTTAACACATTTTTGGTTACTACATGATTCTGTATGTGTTATTTCATAGTTTGATGCCGTCACTATTATTCTACAATGTAGAAAATAGTAAAAATAAAGAAAAACCCTGGAATGAGTGGATGTGTCCAATCTTTTGACTGTTACTGTATGCTTTTCACCTCATGTATCTTTTTTCATTGCAAATGGTTTTTAGTTATTACAATGTGAAGGATTACAATTTTCACTCTTGTAATTACATTACCTCCTTTGAGGCTTGGTCTGTAAAAATGATTGGCTTCTAATATTGACCCAAATGCACTTAATCAACTACTGCAGGTTCCTTTAGCAGTCTAATCACACTTGCAATTAAAAATGTATTACCTCTCACTGCTATTCTTAGACGGCTGAAACAGTGGTCACTGGGCTGGCCGATTAGCTTGACGAAGAGTACTATGACTCCACACTGAAACAGTGGTCGTCACTGGGCTGGCCGATTAGCTTGACGAAGAGTACTATGACTCCACACTGAAACAGTGGTCGTCACTGGGCTGGCCGATTAGCTTGACGAGGAGTCCTATACCTCCACACTGAAACAGTGGTCGTCACTGGGCTGGCCGATTAGCTTGATGAAGAGTCCTATACCTCCACACTGAAACAGTGGTCGTCACTGGGCTGGCCGATTAGCTTGACGAAGAGTACTATGACTCCACACTGAAACAGTGGTCGTCACTGGGCTGGCCGATTAACTTGATGGGAAGTACTATACCTCCACACTGAAACAGTGGTCGTCACTGGGCTGGCCGATTAACTTGATGGGAAGTACTATACCTCTACACTGAAACAGTGGTCGTCACTGGGCTGGCCGATTAACTTGATGGGAAGTACTATACCTCCACACTGTGCCTGCCAATATCCACTGTGCTCATTGTACTCTGGTGTGTGAGACATGCAAATGTACAATCTGCTAAATCAAACAATGCATTACAGTTTGTTTATTGTTTTGTCAACAGTTGTACTAGTGTGCAGGAGGACAACGCCATAGGTCTATAGAGTGAAATGAGGAAGGGTGAAAAATACCTGAATCATCACAATGTTCATTCATCACCAAGAGCGACAGTCCGTGCATTCCGCAAGTAATGTTGTTCTTGCAATTTTAATGTAGTTAGTTCTAATCAGAGCAATAAGCTAAACTACATTAGATGCAGTACGTTATTTCATGGTGAGACTTCTGCTCACTGTTTGGACTTCAGAAGTCATTATCATTATGTCCAGAATATAATTGATTACATTTTTTCTAATTAACCTGATTTACCTTCATGATGTTCATCTTTTTCTTTTACACAATATGTACATATCACATTATTTTGCCATTTTGGCCCTACCAAACAAATGGTAGCCTCCAAATCGTAACATTAGTTTCCGGTGTGCTTTAAATGTAACGATTTCAACCTGCTGGGACTTCAATTGAATCACAGTCATCAACTTGTCATGCTTCAGTGGAGGGACAGGGGGATAGTCAGGTGGAGAATCACAAACAGGAAAAACATGAGAGGAAGGTTGAAATAACAACTGTAGATTTTGGTTCAACGTGATGCCCTACTGTGCAATATGATTGATGCATTTGTTATGGACAAAACAACTGTGTCCAGGGGTAACATTTTCAAAAAAAAATTACTTCTATCTTCCCTGCCTCACTCAATTACATGTCGATATGATACAGTACAACACAAGGCAATGTCAATATGAAAAGGGAACACATTCTTTATTAAGTTCATTGCCCGACAGAACAAATATTCATTACAGCAGTGACAGAAACCAAGTGTCTGAGCCTACAGTCACAAGCCAGGTTCCCATTTCAGTACCTGCTAACTTCACAATTCACTCCTAAGCTCTGTCTGCAGACAGGAGGGAAGGTTTTCTATATCTTACCATACTTGTATTAGCGGACCCACTCATCCAGTGCATGATTCTGCATGGCAGTAATTTTTTTACTTGCTTCCATGAAGCAGAAAATACAGGCCACGTTGTGCTAGGAGCAGACGGCCATCTTGTAATCAGTTGTGATAGTCTCGTAATTAATGGGATTTGTTAATTGGGTCTCCGTTCCCCAGGGACGTTTCATGTGAATATTTGGCTCCAGTTAACCTCTTCCTGCAGTCAATGAACTTCAGACACTTCAACGACTGCTGTGTTTTCGGTGTCACATTTATCTCCATGACAACAAATCTACAGCATCGACCCTAATATGATCCTGGCAATCAACACCTTCTAAATGTTTAATACGCAATGCCGGCTAATTCCCACAATGCTCTTCACTGTCAGAGAATAGCTCCGCAGTCGATTTCCTTTCGCCCCTCTTGTCACAGAATCATAATTGCATTCCGTCTGCGAAACATTCAAGCAAGTTTCCAATCATGTTAGCGTATCCACTATTTCTTGCCTACATCTCTGAGACACGAAGGACAGGTGGTAAATAGTCCAAGCTGGGGAGTTTGGATGACAGAAGTTACGGTGTTAACTAATCTCTTCCATTCAACCCCCATAAGAATGTATGTTAGTGGGAGAACACCGGAACACCCAAACAGTCGAGTCAGGTAGTGATATGGGATTTATCACATAATGTACCACATTGACTGAATCCATCTGGGACAGAGACAGTCCCCTCTTACACTATTATAACTATATCCTATCCTAATCAAATGGTATGTGACAATGTGTTTTATCTTTTTGCTCAACCTTGGAGAAGAAACTGGACATCTAGCAGTGACTTTACCCCTCATGTCTCAAAGTGTCCTTGGATACCTGGAAACATTCCAACGTCCTCTCCGAAAAGTCCTCGTTGCCACAGGTTACCCCTGGCGTGTTCTATTTATTCGTCCTGTGCTAAAAGGGTTCTCTCACATTGGGCTTCCTCCGTGCCCTTGCCCCTCCCCCACTGTCTGGACATTGGCCAGCCTGTCTCCGAGCTTATAGGCCCCTGAACTATAGAACAACCCCCCAAATCTCCCGCATGACGTGACGGATCACCTGTCTGTTCTCGAACAAGCCCTGGGTGTGAAAGAGAATTTGTTCAGAGTACAATAGATGCATTGTGCAGAACCTGAAGTGTCTTACAGCTCCTGGTTTGCCACAAAGAGAAGTACTGTACTGAAGCATTCAGCTGATAGTGACTTAACACTGGTCCATTTTCTTAAAGCCAAGTTTCAAAAATATATTTTAATTGTTGAGATCATGTCGAGGCCACAATGTTATTCTCCATCTCTAATGTTTGACAAGATTTATCTTTAAAAAAATCAAGACAGGGAAAACAGACTCTGTGGCCTATGGGCATGGACAGTGGACTTTTGTATACTGTTCCCTGTAATGCTTAGTATATAATTCAATGGCACTGGATCACATTTGATTTTTCATCCAATAGAACCAGTTTGAATCGTTTAAAAAAGCTGCTGGAAAAGAGAAACACAAGTAGTCGGCAGGAAAGCGCCAGTGCAACCATTAGGGTGAATGAGAATGCTGTGAGAATAAAATAAGGTCTGGAGGAAGTGAAGCTCAATCACCAGCGCAAATCAACTCCAAAGAAAGTCATTACATAAAATAATCATGTCAGCCTAGCGGCAGGTTCCAAAGAAAAGGGAAATGAGGAAGAAAGAAGAAAAGTTTGAGTTATTTCATCCATGAAGAGAATGTATTTATAAATTCATTTCAGTTGTCATTTGCAGACACAAGCACTGTGTTTCATGTAGTGTGCTATAATGTTTTTCACACAACTCAGTCCTTTCATTCACTCCCCAATTTTTCCACTTCTTCCCTCCTTTCTTCCACTCCACAGTTCATCCACTTCTTCCCCCCTCCTTTCGTTTACTCCACAGTTCATCCACTTCTTCCCTCCTCCTTTCTTTCACTCCCCAGTTCATCCACTTCTTCCCTCCTTTCTTCCACTCCCCAATTCATCCACTTCTTCCCTCCTCCTTTCTTTCACTCCACAGTTCATCCACTTCTTCCCCCCTCCTTTCGTTCACTCCACAGTTCATCCACTTCTTCCCCCTCCTTTCTTTCACTCCCCAGTTCATCCACGTCTTTCTGTCTCATCTGGACAGAAAGAGAGTGAATAATTTCCTGTGATCTGCTGGTGGCATCCTTGTAAGGAAACTGAAGAGGTAAGAGGTAAAAAGCGGAAGCAGGTGACGGTGGGTTTTTTAAAAAGTACATTAGTGAAGACAATACATTATAGCCAAAGAGGGAGTTTGAGATTGTTAGGCTGATGAAATGTGTAGATGGGTCTCTGTACTACTGAAATCAACCACCCGCGCTCAGAAAACTCATTCCTTATTCATCCACCATAGTCTTGGAAACGCTGCTTAGATGGAGACATTTGAGGGATGGTGGTGGAGGCGACGTGTGTTAGGAGAAAGGCAGGTTGGTTAAGGGGCAGCAGAGTGCTGGGGAAAGGGGATTCTGACGTCACTGAATCTGCATCATCTAATATTTTCAAATGTCCTTCAGCAAAAAGTGACACAAAGGGGTTAAGGTGTTGGCTTGGGTGGTGGTGCTGGTGTAGCAGATCGTTAAGTTAGCATCGTTACTGCTTTATTGAGACCTAAATTATTGGCACCAAGTACTGTTGGCAGTGATTTACAGAGTATATTGTGGCTTGGGTTTGAATCCTGGCTCCATTGTGGCAAGGATTGCCCTCGTTATAGTAGCTAATTTGTGCAGCTTTTATGTTCTGTATATTCCTGGCTTAAACAGTACATTATCTTTATCTTAATTTTGATTGTTTATGTAATCAGCATTGAGAATAGATAAGCCCATCTACACTTGTCATTAGTACAGTGCCTTCAGAGAGTATTCACATCCCTGTGAATTTAAAATTGAATAAATTTAGATTTTTTGGACACTGGCCTACACACAATACCCCATAATGTTGAAGTGGATTTATGTTTTCAGAAATGTTCAAATAAAAAACTGAAATGTCAATTAGTAAAAAGTAAATAAGTATTTAACCCCTTTGTTCTGGCAAGCCTAAATAAGTTCAGGAGTAAGAATGTGCTTAACAAGTCACAAATATTAAGTTGCATGGACTCTGTGTGCAATAATTGAGTTTAACATCATTTTTGAATGACTACCTCATCTCTGTACCCCACACATACAATTATATGTAAGGTCCCTGAGTCGAGCAGCGAATTTCAAACACAGATTCAACCACAAAGACCATCGAGGTGTACAGTGCCTCTCAACTAAGGTCACGTATTGGTAGATGGGTAAAAAAAAGACATTGAATATTCCTTTGAGCATGGTGAAGTTATTAATTATACTTTGGATGGTGTATCAATACACCCAGTCACTACAAAGATAAAGGCGTCCTTCCTAACTCAGTTGCCGGAGAGGACGGAAACCAAACTGTAACGTGTGCGCTGAGAGTCGGGAAGCAAGTTCAGAAAGTGAGTGTTTTAACGTAATACAAAACAAGAAACCACGAAACAACACACAGACATGACACCTGAACAGAAACAATAACACCTGGGGATGGAACCAAAGGAAGTGACATATATATATTTTTTTTTTTTAGTTAAGAACAAATTCTTATTTTCAATGACGGCCTAGGTACAGTGGGTTAACTGCCTTGTTCAGGGGCAGAACGACAGATTTTTACCTTGTCAGCTTGGGGATTCAATCTTGCAATCTTTTGGTTACTAGTCAAACGCTCTAGCCACTAGGCTACCTGCCGCCACTACGGCAGGTATCCTAGATTCCCAAATATAGGGAAGGTATTCAGGGAGGTGATGGAGTCCAAGTGAGTCTGATGACGCGCAGGTGCGCGTAACGATGGTGATAGACATGCGCCATAACAAGCAGCCTGGTGACCTAGAGGCCTGGAGAAGGAGCACACGTGACACACTCTAAGATTTCATAATGAGGCTTATGGCATCATGTTATGGGTATGCTTGTCATTGGCAAGGACTAGGGAGTAAAAAAAAAATCAAAAAGACGGAATAGAGCAAAGCACAGGCAAAATCCTGGTTCAGTCCGCTTTCCAACAGACACTGAGTGACAAATTCACCCTTCAGCAGGACAATAAACTAAAACACAATGCCAAATATACACTGGAGTTGCTTAGCAAGTTGACAATGAATGTTCCTGAGTGGGCTAGTTACAGTGCTGACTTAAATTTTCTTGAAAATCAATGGCGACTTGAAAATGGCTGTCCAGCAATGATCAACAACCAACTTGACAGAGCTTGAAGAATAAAAAAATTATAATGCACAAATATTGTACAATCCAGGTGTACCCAGAAAAACTCACAGCTGTAATCGCTGCCAAAGAGGATTCCAACATGTGGAATAAGTCAAGGGGTATGAATACTTTCTGAAGGCACTGTAATTTATGTTGACACCAAATCACTCAGATGGCTTCATGCTTTGTCAATGGAAAGACTAACACATCATTATAGTTACTACCTCACAATATGTTATATTCAACAACAAAAAAATCTATGTTTGGTTAACTGTGGTCTACACTGTACTGTACATGCCTGTTCCCTCTTCACCACAGCTACCCATCTACCCACTCATTGTAAATATAATTAATCTTGCTTGCCATTGCTAGTTAGGGGGATTCATCTTGCTTGCCATTGCTAGTTAGTTGGAACCCTATCTGTCATGGGAAGAGCTACAGTATCCCTTATTGAACAGATTTGTAGATGGACAGATGGAGACTTTTTGAGTTTGAGAGTAAACTGGCATCTTGCCTCTAAGCATTTACTAACAAACTCCAATGGCCACAGGGCATCTGGATGATCATACTCAGCATACATGCACATAGTTAAAAATATAAATTGGAGTAGACTGGGGAGATTGAGTGGCATTCACAGATTCTGCAGTATGCATATGAAGCAAGAGAGTATTTTTGAATGCTATTGACAAATTCAGCATACAGATTTACTTCGTTGAACTGCTTCCAAAATAAATTCTTAAAATGGTATGTCAGGGTGAATCAAAGATTTTTTTGTGTTTCGATTTTTTATTTCTGACAATTTAGTAACTTTGTGGCCTTTTCTTTTAGGCACAACTCAAATATTTAAGGTCAAGAGTGATTAGGGTACTAAAAGCAGTGAATCATTCAAGGGCCGTCATTTTAATGTGTTCACCTCTGCTATGTGTATGAAGGGAAACAAGTCTGATTGTTGTAAAACTTTTTTGATACATCCTGGACTTTAGTTTTGCCTTGATTTGAGTCAATCCAGAGCAGATGTCAATTTGGATTTCTCTCTTCATCTCTGATACGAAAGCAAAGAAGCACAAAGCCATACAGACATACAACCTATCAAACATCCGTGAATAGAAGTTAGTACTATGTTGCATAAGCATATTTTCAACACATGGCTCTATACAGAAGATTCATCCAAAGTTTGACAACCTTAAGGATATTAAACTCAATTACTGGACTGTCTGCAGGCATATAACTGCACAGGACTGTCTGTATCAAACAGATGCAGGGCCATTTCACTAGGAAGAGCCAGGTACCTTGTTAGCGCTGGATGCTAACGAGGCATACCCAGCGGCAATGGCTGTTGTTGGCATCCCGACACGTTTGTTCCCTACTCACAAACATAAAAACAGGAAATGCAATGGGGAGTAATGGGGAACAGATTTGACCACTCTGGAGCCAACCACTTCCTTCCACCATCTGGGACAAGAGAGAGCTGCTCTACTGGCAGGACAACCCATTGGAAAGAGATTGCAGGCAAGCTTTTCTCTACGGGAGCGGGGAAGGGTCTGGCTATAGCTAGTCAGGCATGCCTGTAACTCCACTATGTGAGTTACAGAATCATCTTTTTACTTTAACTTGCAAAAATGCTAAGAAATACTTTTCGGTTTATGTAATATTTATTAGTTAAGCATACTCCCTTTACACAGAAGAATATAAAAGGTAATGAGTGCAGTGTAAGAGTGCACTGTATGTGGGAGAGAAAGAAATTAGAAAGGTTGTGTGTGTGTGTGTGTGTGTATGTGTGTCTGTCTGTGCCAGTGTGTATGCGGACGTGTATGTGCGTCTGAATGAGTGAGGAGAGACAGCGAGCACAATTGAGAGTTGCCAGTCTCCCACTTGCAGCCTCCCATCCCCAGTCTCTGCACACTTTGTCTCCCATTGGGAGAATCATCACCTTATGTTTGCTCTTGGCATTCAGACGCTAATTAAAGCTGGACCATTACAAGCGAGGCACTCAGGATCAATACTGGAGCTGCACTGAAAGGCCTCCTCGTGTGGTGAAGGCGGGGGAGGGCCGCAGGGCTGGATGTCTACCCTCATTTATTGAATTTCCACTTGCTTTACAATGTGGTGCTAAGCAGAGGCACGTACGCTTTCAGCCACTGTCAGCCAACAAGCATGCTCTAGCTAGCCGCCTGGACGAGGCTCCCCAAAACCACCCCAGGATCAGGTTCCTAATGAGGCCCCTGTAGAGGGAGGTAAAGGTGGACGATGACAACACATCTGCAAAGCCTAGAAGATATTTCCAGATGGATCGATAATATTCTGGCTGCTCTTAGCTCCTAGGTCATTATCCATACCTTTCACACCTAAACATAGTCAATGAGGCCAACTCAGATTGGACTGTTTAGATTGGACTGTTTAAGGTGTCTGCTGGTCTCCCTGAGGCATGCAGGACGAGGTAGTCCAGCTGCTGTCCTGTCCAATTACCATTATGGATGAGCTGTCTCATCAATTAGCAAGCATATTATATCACATCCATGCAAGCCCCCTGTTCCTGGTTAACAAATTAGCAGAGTTGAAATGGACTTTGGACTAGGGAGAGTTAGAGAGCAGCAAACATAACTAGGGTGGGTTAGAGAGCAGCAAACATGACTAGGGAGGGTTAGAGAGCAGCAAACATGACTAGGGAGGGTTATAGATTAGGTAAACATGACTAGGGGGGGTTAGAGAGCAGCAAACATGACTAGGGAGGGTAAGAGAGCAGCAACCATGACTAGGGAGGGTTAGAGAGCAGCAAACATGACTAGGGAGGGTTATAGATTAGGTAAACATGACTAGGGTGGGTTAGAGAGCAGCAAACATGACTAGGGAGGGTTATAGATTAGGGAAACATGACTAGGGAGGGTTAGAGAGCAGCAAACATGACTAGGGAGGGTTAGAGAGCAGCAAACATGACTAGGGAGGGGTAGAGAGCAGCAAACATGACTAGGGAGGGGTAGAGAGCAGCCAACATGACTATGTAGGGTTAGAGAGCAGCAAACATGACTAGGGAGGGGTAGAGAGCAGCAAACATGACTAAGGAGGGGTAGAGAGCAGGTTAACATGACTAAGAGGGGTAGAGAGCAGTAAACATGACTAGGTAGGGTTAGAGAGCAGCAAACATGACTAGGGAGGGATAGAGAGCAGCAAACATGACTAAGGAGGGGTAGAGAGCAGGTTAACATGACTAGGGAGGGTTAGAGAGCAGGTAAACATGACTAGGTAGGGTTAGAGAGCAGCAAACATGACTAGGGAGGGAGTGGGAGAGCAGGTAAACATGACTAGGGACGGTTATAGATTAGGTAAACATGACTAGGGAGAGTTAGAGAGCAGCAAACATGGCTGGGGGGGAGCAGGTAAACATGACTAGGAAGGGTTAGAGAGCAGCAAACGTGACTAGGGAGGGTTATAGAGCAGGTAAACATCATTAGGGAAGGTTTGAGTGCAAGGTAATCGTGACTAGGGAGGGTTAGAGCAGGTAAACATCACTAAATGATTACATAGGGTAAATTCATTCAGCCCCTCTTTAAAAAAAAGGTTGTTGCTGTTGTTTCGGACAGAAGAGGAGGAAAGGAGACAGGGCGATACATGTTTAGGGGGGCCTACAATGGTGCTTTTTTCCAAGGGTCAGAGGTAGTATACCCACCCAGGTCTGTAATGGCTGCATCACACTGCTCTACCATTCATCTGGGTGTCAGGCATCAGCCGGACTCGAACTGAAAAACATACCATTAGTCGTCATCTGGGGACAAGAGCAGGATGTCAAAACGTGGCGCCTGTCCCAGACATTTCCGCCGCTGCTATATATTGCCTTTTTTTCTTGAGTGTACGACAGCCACTGAATGACACATTCACCATTGCTTACTATCTGCAGGAATAATTCCTACTTTGACCCACCTGTCATGCATTGGCAAATCATGCCACCTCCCCACCATGTATTATTTATGAGTGTTTCATGAATAGATGTCCTCTGTGCTTCTGACACCCATAAATCGCTGGGTATTTGGGGAGGGCGGAGCGTGTTGTGACGGAGAACCCTGTTTGAGACAACCAGGAGAGGGTCAGCTCAGACAGGTTAGCGCAACAGTAACACTGACGGTGAGAGGAGGTGACATGATAAATAGGTGTGTGAATCCAGGGAAGATGACGATAGGCTTTGTGGTTTTTTTCCTTTTGTCATCTTGACAAATGTGACAAAGAAGAGGTAGTCCCGGATGGAATCTGCAAAGTAAGCATCATCTCACTTGAAACAGAGGATAAGAAAGCAATAAGTATGAAATGCTAAACTTGGTTTTCTTGGTCCCAGATGTCTGAACAATACCTGCTAAGACCACCATAACTTAGTTTTCTGGGTCCCAGATGTCAGAACAATACCAGCTAAAACCACCTAAACTTGTTTTTCTTGGTCCCAGACGTCAGAACATTACTAGCTAATATCACCTAAGACGTGAAAATGTGAAAAGGTTTGTCTCTGTTATAAAATATATTGGTGTTTAGTTTAAAGTGGGTACTGGGTAGCTTCAAAGTGGTTCTTAGGTTTAGAACTCAGGAATCAGGGATTTGTGACAAGAATATGTGATCGTTATTGATTTATTTATGTCGGCTGTACTTCCTTGTTGTGTTTCATGTGACTTCTTTGTTTCTTTCTCACTGGGTCTAGTTTCCACCAATGGACAAGTTGGTGCTGCTCATTCTGTCAAACTCATTCATCATTCAAGCGCTTGTCAATAAATTATATGAGTAAATGATTAATTTTAGCGCTAAGTGCAAGCAAATACTGTGTAAGCTACTGTCCGTGTTCATGTTCAAAAACAAAGTCTTTTGTTTAATTCATCTTTTCTTTAATTCATCAACCTTATGTGTTTTGTCTCTTTTTCAGTCAAATCACAGAGGATTTCCTCACTAACTGTTCATACTTTCAGTAAAAGGCCCAAGGAATGGCATATTATGTTTTTGTGTGATAGCTGCAGTCTTCTCACTTTTCCAATTTGCTTGATGGGGTGCAGCCCATGTTCTAGCTGTCCTGTGCTCTTTGGAGGAAGATTCATTTTATTTATGTTTCGTAACCCTAATATCTGGCACTTAATGTTTTGCGCCAGAGTGGCTGGGTGATGACACATCATAATAAGGAGAAACTCTTTCTAGTTCCGTGTGTGCAGGGAGATTGACAAGGATGGGGGCATGTTACCGGAGGCCATGATTATCCTGTTTGTTTGGAGGCCGGAGGTTTTTATAAATGAAATCTCTTCAGGGCTGGCAAGGTCTGGGATAGGCTCATTTCATTTCAGGTTTGTCAGTGGAAAATACAACTTTCTGTAATTTTCCAGGACATTTTTTAATTGTGAACAAATCAATATGTTTGTAATTCTTCACTGTGGTTCTAGCAAGTCATTGTCAAAGTAAAATGAACTTGAGTTTTAATTCCAGGAAAGGTCTATGGCACATTTTGTGGAATTGACTTACTGTTAATGATCTTATTAACCCATCTTGTACAGTACATTCACACACAGGAACGCAGACCACCATAGAAAGGCAGTCACTCTCTAAACTAACTACAACTTATACACATTCTATAGGGAATATAAGGAATTCATACTGACTCACAAGTCATGTATAAACAAAATCATACGACAAAAACGGTGATATGAAGCTTATTAAATCTGGTGCATTGCCAAATATGGCATGACCCTTTTGACATAGACATTTGCATTCATTATTTCTGAAGCAACTATAGATTTGATGATTTATGACGGCTTCATGTGGAATCAACACTTAACAAACAGGTATTGTTGGTTGTTGATGCAACTGTAGTAAGGTCTGTTCTGTATATCTATATTCCCTCAAACATTCACATCCAACTACAGAGTCTTAATAGTTGATATTACACTCAATATTGGAACCCAAACACAGGTTGACACCTGTGACTGTGGTGGTAAATGGGTGTGATCTGAACTCCAGCAAATCTTTCCCATCGGAAATCAAACACAGCCACTCTTGAGATTTGACACAGTGGCAGAGAGCGACTTGAGGGTTCAAATTCGGAGCTGTCATCAAGCATGAACAGTGAGTGATAATGTCATCAACTTTTGAGTTTCAATAGCTTTTATCTGCCATTGAGAGTGTTTTAAAAGTGAAGGGAAACTTTGGCATATCTCTTCTGAACCTAACAAGCTGATGACAAATCTGTCATGTTATCAACTTCTACTGTGTCACCCAATCTAATTCCACCCAATCTAGTTCCACCCAATCTAATTCCACCCAATCTAGTTCTTCCCAATCTAGTTCCAACCAATCTAAATCCACTTAATCTAATTCCACCCAATCTAGTTCCACCCAATCTAAACCCATTCAATCTAATTCCACTCAATCTAATTCCACCCAATCTAGTTCCACTCAATCTAGTTCCACCCAATCTGAATCCAGAATGCAGAGGGAGACATTTTTCAAACACGTCTGAAATTCAGACCTCACAAAATGTGTTAATTTCTTTAGCTTCCATTGTAACTATTTTGAGTTCTTCATCTCAGTCTAACTTCAGGATTTCCCAGTATGCCTCCCTGGCAAGCCTCTTTTAAGGAAATGGATGTGGAAATGTTGCCCTTGCATTAGAGGGAAGGAAGTCCCAGAACAAGGCAAAAAAAGGAATGCTAGCCTTTTTATGAATCGTTATCCCATCCCTCCAGGGCACGGACAGGAACAACACAAGGAGCATGCTGGGGGATGCGTGCTCATGCCGTATATTATGTGCTCCAGATTGTTAAGTGTCAACCTCCTGGTGGGGAGAGTTAGAGAGGCAACAACAAAGGCATATGCAGCACCAGCGTGAGATAAACAACACAAGGCCCTGTCAGCAAGAGCCAGGCAACTCTAACATCTGGATGGGAAGATTCACTATTCTTTATTTAATTATAAATATATATAATTAATTTGTTGTTAAACAGGCCCCCTTTACAATGCTTGCACGTTCCCCATCGCTACAGCTGGATGGTTACTGAACTATTTCCAATGGAGCGCTTGGAAGAAGGCCACCCACTGTGAGTAGAAATAGACATTTTAATTTTTACTACACCAATATGTCTAGAGAATACACGATAGGCTAACTGACAGTGATGGTAAATAAATGTAATAACAGAGAAACGTTTTCTCATACTCCACACAAAGTTGTTTAAGGACTAACAATGGGATGTCATCTGGCATTGGCCCATCATTGTTGGATCATTTATTAGTCAAATATTCCTCTTGATAGACGAGAGAGCTTCATACTGAAAGGTTTTGCTCCACATTTTTGTATTAATTTACAGCACAAAATACATACACAATCCACACCCATTGGGGAGCGTGACTACCAAGGATTAGTTTGGACTCATTTATGCTAATACCAGACAATATGTGAGAATGATTCATCCACTTCACCCAGCTAATACAAATAGATCCTCATAACCGGTGAGTTATAGCGAGGAAAATAGCTTACAATCTTTCCTCTCCTCTTTGACATGTTCTGCAATCATAACAGACAGAGAAGAGGTAGGAAGCAGTCCTCAGGGAAATAAAAAGGTTGGTGTTGGATGAAATCTGAAGAGTAGCTAATTTTACACTCTCTGTGCGACTCCCCTACCTGCCATTTTCTGTGAGAGTGTGGCATTTTACACACACCCTTGCTGTCTTTATACTGTATTGTCACAGCAAAATAATCCTTCAGCAACAGGATTTGAACGTTAGTCCATATTGTTGCTTGATCCGTGGTTACATAATTTGATGGTCAGAATTAGGCTACATGAAAAGTGGAATGCTGTTAATATAATCGTGTGTTAGTATGGGTTTTTGTGAATTTATGTAAATCACAAAGCTCATCTGCATTTTCTGTGGCGCAGGAAAGTTTTTAGCAACAAAAGAGCCCTGAGACCGATGTGAGAGTAGCAGAAAAAAATACAGTACGGAGGAATGGTGGAGGTCGTGTTAGGAGTAAATTGGTTAAATCTATGCCTGCTGCTTTAGTTTCCTTTTGTCTTTCTTTTTTTCTGTGTGATGTATTTACACCACTGTTGTTTCTGCTATCCAGCCCCAGCTGTCATGTGTGAACAAGAGACAGAACAAGAGACAGAGACAGAGAGAGAGAGAGAGAGAGAGAGAGAGAGAGAGAGGTGTAAAAGAGAGGGAAGAGAGTGGTAGAAGAGAGAGCAAATTATGGTTTAAAAGGAGCTTAAGAGAAAATAGGAATGCAACCTCATACTCTATATGAGGACATATCTCAGTGGTGACAATGACATTTGCATGTTTGCATTACATTACACCAATGCTGTATATCAACCTTGATTCGTTTTGCATGCAACCACCAACAGAAATGGGCTTGACTGACTGATGGCTATAGAAGTGGTGGTGAGACTGTGCAGAGTCAATTCTGACTTGGGGACATACCGGTATGTAGAGCGTACTGGGACCTGGCGCCTTACCGAGAGAGGTGCTTAATGTTAATTCCTTCATTTATTTCAACAGCTGAGAGAGGCTCCAATCGAGAGAGGCTCCAAAGCGCCACCTTCACCTGGAGCCAACGGCGTGCTACTGATAAGACATTAACCATTTTGATCTATCCTCAGCATTAAATTGTCTCTCTCATTAGGTGAAGTATATTCACAGCAGGCCGGCCCGTGTTGCTTGCTGCCAGGCCAAGTAACCAACAGAGCCTTTCACTATCAAGCTTAGCTTGTCAATAAGAAAGAACGGCCGGGTTGCTAATCACCGCTTTTATTACCGCTATTACCGATACCATGGTCTCTACTTAAGATATTAAACATCATATAAATCAAAGGGGAAACATGCTATTATCTGGAGTAATCCTTATTTACTCTCCCAAATACAGAGGATTCTGGAACGAAAACCCGACTTTTGCTTATGACAATTCCTCTCAGCTAGAAAATCAACATCACAAATAATCCTTTTTTTTTTGGGGGGACAAGAACAACACAAGTGTAAAGATTAAAGGCTTATTAGTGTATCTGTGCATCCTCGAGGCAGCAAGGATTACACAGATAATTCACATTAGCCTTAGTGAGACAGCAAGCTTCACGCACTGTATTTTATAAAGAGCCTCCCTGGTGACTATATTTCAAAACTCTCAAATAGCTTATTGTCCCTATGGCCTATTTCTGTGGCAACACTGGACAAGCAATATGGAAGAATACTTGATTGAATTTATGTAGGGCTTTTACAGATGCTCAAAGCACTTTACATTGTAAAGGGATAACTTTCCTCATCCACTATAAAACTCTCCATTGGGTTCATCAATCCATTATTTTGGACGGGCCAAAAGAGTAATAAAGCAAATATATATTTAATTTAAAATGTACAATTCCTGAAGGTATATTTTGAAATGTATGTTTGCTGTAGGTTATTAGAGATCGTATTACCTTCGCCTATATTCCACCCATTATATCCATATTGCAGTGTGGTTTAATGTAGTGATACAACAAGTGAAACAAAAAAAACCTTCCTAGGTCACTTATCTATTTAGCAAAGGTCACTTCATACCTCAGCAAGTGCTGCATACAAGCCAAGTGTGTTTATGGATTGTTTATTTGATCCCTCAAGCATGAACTGAGTCTTGATCTTCCCTTTCAGGTATCGGACAGACATCTTGTCCTCAGTTGACCCACTGCTCATGTCTCGCTTGGCTCGCGGACAAAGAGAGGGTGTAGGCTTATCGCACCGATCCGATCAGCACAGCCAAGCCCCCGGCACATCAACAGCACAATCCCTCTCCAAAAAAAAGTGAAGGCGACCATAACAAAGTGAACAACAGGATGCTTCAGAAGCCCAGGCAGTTTTGCTAAGGGAACGGCAGCACTTTAATTGTTTTCAGAGGGATTTAGCCGTTAGCCACGGATTTCTGCTAGTCCCAGTCCTTCCTTCATTACACCACATTCTCCCATCCCTGGCACTTGTTGACGTGGGCACACTGCCTTCGTCCCCCGTCCCCCACTTCCCTCTCCCATTCTCCCAATCCCCCTTACACAGTGGGCTTCCTCTCCACTTGGCACAGATGGGCGAATCTAGCAGATGTTTTATCCGTTTTTTTCTCCCGCTCTCCTCTCGCAGAATGGATTTAGGTTGGAGAGTTAATGAGGTGATTTGCATCTGTCTAAAGCTGTTTTCTGTTGATTGTTTTGAGGGAAACCAGGCAAGGGAAACTTTCGGCATGCATCCCTCTCACAAGGCTTTTTATTTGTCCGTCTGTCAGGTAGTGTATCTGTTCAGTTCCCAGACTAGCTCTCTGGTTCTTATATGCAGCTATACATTACTGTGCATGATACCGTGCTTGTTTATGGGTTCTTTATGTTTTTTTTCCGGCTAACAAAATCTGTGTGAAGCATACACATATTTCTCACAATTGCCTCGGCATGCTGTAATGTATCTCACTGTAAGACGTTTGTCAACTGTCCAGGTACAGCAGACACACAATAGATTGGCTGCAGAGTGTTTAGTATCTCACGTATTGCTCTCATTGCAACTGGAGCTAATCTCCATGTTTTTCCCGAAAGGGATGTAGTAAAGGTGGCTGACAATTTTGATGTTCTGAAATTGTAGATATATTTGGGAACAGTAACTCACAACTGGCCACTTAGGCTGCACATGAATGAACACAACTGACTTTTGTCATACTATGCTTGTGGTCCAAGTATCTTCTTCATTAACTGTAGAGAAATAGAGGGGTTAATGACAATCTGGCAAGATCATTGTGCGTATGTGTAGATGTCGGTTTCTGTATTTCTGTGTGAAAGGGTGTGCATTCAAGGTGAATACACAGCCTCTGCTTTCCTTCAGTGTCCAGTCAGCCTTGTGTGTAACCCATTTTCCACTGCTGCGCCTCCGTGCTCAGTCATCTCGCCCAATGACAGAGGCCCTCTTCACCTACAGCAGACACAGAGGCCCTCTTCACCTACAGCACACACAGAGGCCCTCTTCACCTACAGCAGACGCGGAGGCTAACCAGATTATACCTGAATCGGATGATCAAATTCTCGGCTAAGTTGAAATCTACAGATTGCGGGCAGAAGGGAGTGTGACAGCCTAAGGACGCTGCTGTCAGGGCAGATTGATGGAGCTCCTTATTTGGAGAGACGGAGGACCCATTTATAAAGCTGTAATTGTTCCTGTGATATCGACACTCTTTCCTGGACGCACTTAACCTCTGCCACTGGCTTCTCTCTCCATTCAGCCAGATATCCTATGCCCATAATGTCTTTATCTTCCTTTTGTGTAAATCAAATCAAATCCTAAATATCCTTAGATCGTAGGGCTGGGAATTGCCAGGGACCCCACAATACGATATTTTCACCATACTTAGATACCGATACAATATGTATTGCGATTATCACGATTATCACAATTCTATATGTATTGCGATTGATTCTGCAATTTTATTGCAATTTGATGTTCTAAACATATTGCTCAATATATGTCTGCTGCAAAGGTATAAGAGAGAGCCATGAGAAAATGAATTTTGATCAGTCAGGGAAATAAAAGTGCTGAAAATATGTTGGCTCACTATTTAAAAAGAAGATGAAGAACAAGCTATAGGAGTTTTGAGTTTTGGCTCAGGTACATCATTCTAGCGCTAGCAAAAGCTGCCTACTTTTTTTGTATTTTTACAAATCAATACTTGCATTCAAATATTGATATATAGTCCAAAAATAATATTGTGATATGTAACTGTATCTATTTTTTTCCTCACCATCAATATTAGATAATGCCAGGTGGCTGAAATCTTGGAAGTGTTCGAAGAGAGCGAAAGAGAAGAGAGAGACTGAGAGAGATTACCTTGCATGGGTTTTCTCTGTTCTGTATCTCGGAGCTATACAAGCTAGCACATTTAGTATTCAGATTCCATGCTGGTTCAAATCAGATGTGTTATCACACACTGAGGTGCAGGAGATGGGATCTTAAATTAGACCTGAAGAGGAGAAGAGATAAGCCACTATTAGAAGCCAAACTGAAATAACAAGGGGAATGATTTTATATAACACCCCCCTTTTTACCCTCAATTTTTTTGTGGGGCTAACGTCTCAGAATTAGCAAAGCAATTCTCTCTCTTTTTTGCAGCTATGCCTGTTGAGCCATGCTGCCAGTTTTCATCGGTTTTCATTACTCTCTTCCATTATTTCCTAATTTCCGTTCAGTTGCTCTTCGGGCACCTCTCGCATAAAGCAATCACATTGTCATTAATGGTTGCTACTGTCCTGTTCTTTGCAGAGGAGCTGCCAGTCTGAGGGTCCCATGGTTATTCAGAGACACTGAAAGGAGCAAGAAACGGTGCCATCTGTCTGAAATGTTACCATTAGTAGTGCTCTTTAAAAGGTCCAGCCATGATTAGAGAGATTGTGGCTATCAATTCATCTTATTGGATTTTCTTCAGGTGCTCTTCTTGTTTTAGGATATACCAAAGAGTTGGTCTTTGGCTCCTTGATCTTGATATAGCAGGTTGGTATTTCCCTAAGCTGGTTAAATGTCCAATGCAGACGTTTTTATCTCAATATCAAATAATTTATTGGTAACATTTAAGTACCATACTGTGGTTGTTTTCAATTAAAATTTTCAAAAAGGAACAAAAATATAGTTGAAGTCTGAAGTTTACATACACCTTAGCCAAATACATTTAAACTCAGTTTTTCACAATTCCTGACATTTTATCCTACTAAAAATTCCCTGTTTTAGGTCAGTTAGGATCACCACTTTATTTAAAGAATGTGAAATGTCAGAATAATAGTAGAGAGAATGATTTATTTCAGCTTTTATTTCTATCAAAACATTCCAAGTGGGCCAGAAGTTTACACTCAGTTAATATATTGGGTGAATTTTGGCCCAGTCTGTCACAACCAGGCCAGAGTTTTAGGCTGGCGTGTTTAGGTTTCGTTTTGGTGAAGGGTTTTTTGAGTTCTAGGTGTTCTATTTATATGTTGGGGTAATGGTTCCCAATTAGGGGCAGCTGAGTGTCGTTGTCTCTAATTGGGAACCATATATATGTTTGGGGTTTTCAATAGTATGTTGTGGGTTATTGTTTAGGCATAGCGTCTGTGTGTTGTAAGTCTATGTTACGAGCTTCGTTTCGTTCTGTTTATTGTTTTGCCCAGTTGCGTGAGTATCGTTTATGTTAATAAATATAACATGTATACTGGATGCCTCGCTGCACCTTGGTCTGTCCCGCATGAAGAGCGTGACAGAATAACCCACCTTAAAAAGACCAAGCAGCGAGAGACCCGGGAGTTCAGGACTTGGGAGGAAGAACTGGAGGATGATGGACCATGGGATCAGCCTGGAGAATATCGCCGTCCTAGAGAGGCGCTGGAAGCAGCGATAGCGGAGCGGCGATATTATGAGGATCGATATGGAGTATGGAACCCGGAGAAGGAAAAGTTTGTTAGACCTCGCCTGGCTAGGAAGCCCGAAAGGCAGCCCCAAAAAACTTTTTTGGGGGGGCACACGGGGAGTTTGGCCGGTTCAGGAGGCACTCCTGAGCTAACTCCTCGTGCTCTCTGGAGGGAGCGTTGGAGGTTGCGTCGCACTGAGCAGACACCGTGCTATGCAGTTGTGCGCACGGTGTCTCCAGTACGCATGCATAGGCCGGTGCGCAAAATTCCAGCGCCACTCATCTGTCGGGCTAGGGTGAGTGTGCAGCCTGGAAGAGTGTTGCAGGCTCTGCGCGCCAGGTCTCCAGTGCGCCTGTTGGGACCGAAATATCCTGGGGCAGCAGGATATATCCTTCACGCGCACAGCCCGGTGCACGACATTCCCCTCATCGGTGAAGCCAGAATGACTGAACAACCTGGGAGAGGGGTGTCGGCTATACGCATCAGGTCTCCTGTGCGTGTTGTGGATCCAGTACATCCTGTCCCTGTTCCACGCTCCAGGATCCCTGTTCATGTAGTTGATCCAGCACGTCCTGTTCCGGCTCCACGCACCAGGCCCCCTGTGCGCTTAGAGAGTCCAGCACGTCCTGTTCCGGCTCCGCGCACCCGGCCCCCTGTGCGCTTAGAGAGTCCAGCACGTCCTGTTCCGGCTCCGCGCACCAGGCCCCCTGTGTGCTTAGAGAGTCCAGCACGTCCAGTCCCTGCTCCACGCTCCAGGATCCCTGTGCCCGTCGTGGCGTGGATCCAGCACGTCCTGTCCCTGCTACACGCTCCAGGATCCCTGTGCCCGTCGTGGACCCAGCACGTCCTGTCCCTGCTCCACGCTCCAGGATCCCTGCGCCCGTCGTGGACCCAGCACGTCCTGTCCCTGCTCCACGCTCCAGGATCCCTGTGCCCGTCGTGGCCCCAGCACGTCCAGTCCCTGTTCCACGCTCCAGGATTCCTGTGCCCGTCGTGGATCCAGCACGGCCCGTTCCTGCTCCCCGCACCAGAGTCCCAGTGCACGTCATGAGTCCAGTACGGCCCGTTCCTGCTCCCCGCACCAGAGTCCTAGTGCGTGTAATTAGTCCTACACGGTGTTTATACTTGCGTACTATTGTTTGTACAGATAAAAGTGGTACCTTCAGGTGTTTGGAAATTGCTCCCAAGGATGAATCAGACTTGTGGAGGTCTACAATAATTTTTCTGAGGTGTTGGCTGATTTCTTTGGATTTTCACATGATGTCAAGCAAAGAGACACTGAGTTTCAAGGTAGGCTTTGAAATACATCCACAGGTACATCAGAAGCTTCTAATGCCATGACATAATTTTCTGGAATTTTCCAAGCTGTTTAAAGGCACAGTCAACTTAGTGTATGTAAACTCCTGACCCACTGGAATTGTGATACAGTGAATTATAAGTGAAATAATCTGTCTGTAAACAATTGTTGGAAAATGACTTGTGTCATGCACAAAGTAGATGTCCTAACCGACTTGCCAAAACTGTAGTTTGTTGACAAGAACTTTGTGGAGTGGTTGAAAACAAGTTTTAATGACTCCAACCTAAGTGTTTGTAAACTTCTGACTTCAACTGTATATACAGTCTCTAGATATCAGTGACGGTCGGCGCCGTTTAAGATAAGGGAGGAAAAATGTTCATGAATATGGCCTAATTTCTATTACAGCATATTGGATGACAGTCATTCATATTCCATTCACCCAGTTTAATGTAACATCGATAGGTTTAGGCTACTACATGAAACTCAAATCTTCCCTATACCCAACATGAGGTTTTGACAACCTAGCCTCTAAATGAAAGTTTACAATGTAGGTGTACAGGTGGATAGAAATTTGAGTAAGGTGACAGACAGCAATTGTAAACGAAAGTCACTATTTGACAAAATTCACGAATTTTTATCCCCATTTTGTTGCGTGTGCTTCCGTTTAAGGAATGTTTTTTTTACAGAATTGGCAGAATGATCACACGCAAACTCAGTTCACTTTCACAGCAGCCACATACAGCATGATCTCTTTGATCATTGTAGAATTCTTTCTTGCATCTACGTGCTCTAGTCCTTTCACATTTTCCCATTGGTTATGGAATTCAGTGCACAACACATCAGCTATTTGTGACCAGGTGAAAAAAACTTTCCAAGCCAAACCTTCATATCATAACCACTAACTGCTACACACAGCCTATGACTGCCACCCTTTTATAACGTTATAGTCAACATAGATACTAGAGCGTATTAGTAAACCTGCTACAATCATGCAGTACAGTATACAGTCAGCAAGGAGTTCAGCAGGTACACCGTCAAGCCACAGTGGCAATAAAATCTAGCTAAGTGAGTGAAAGTGAAAAAAATATACTAAATATAGCTAGCTCTCTCTGCCTCTCTCTCTCTTGCTTCTCCTTAATTTTTAAATAAATGAATTTGTTCAAAACTATTCAACTATTGTCTTTCTCTGTCTTTCAGTCAACTACACATTGTATGCACTGCAGTGCTAGCTAGCTATAGCTTATGCTTTCAGTACCAGATTAATTCATGCTGCATGAGCTCTGATCGGTTGGAGGACTCCTGGGTTTTGAATTTAAGTCAATGTACCCAGAAGAGTACTGAAACTATCTGTCCTCTGGCTAAAAGGATACCCTACAGAGTGCTGTTGAGGCTATGTAGACCTTCATTGCAAAACAGTGTGTTTTAATCAAATATTTGGTGAAAATAATGTTTTGTATAGTTTTACCTAAAAAGGATACGTTTTTAAATGTTTCACTATTTAAATGTTTCTGATATTCACTGAGGAGCATGGTCCTCCATTCCTCCTCTGAGAAGCATGGTCCTCCCTTCCTCTTCTGAGGAGCCTCCACTGCTAGACATAGCTCAGAGATCATCTTCCACGTTAGTGTTTTGGTGTACTATATAATATTGGCATTAATCATGAAAATTGAGAAGGACAGACATTCCAGAACTCTGGGAAGACCAAATACTCCAAATGCCACGTCCGTTTCCTCAACGTTTCAGGGTGCACAACTTGGGGTGCACAAGCGAGGTCAAAACCAATCAGAGGAGTAAAATGCCAAGTTAGTGGTGTAGTGTAGTATGCGGTGATTGGGTAAAGAGTGACTGTGGTCATGCGATTATCCTGCCATTCCTTGTGGGTGATTACACCTTGTGGCCTCCCCCGCGAGCTCTCAGTGCTCGTTAATAAGGCTCCAGAGGTGGAGTAATTGGCTCTTAATTATTGTCGTCGCCCCACCAACAGGCATCTAGAACAGCTGCATCCACCAAAGGAACAAAAACGCAAGAATCCAGAGGGATGACATAGCAAGAAGAGCAAGGGCAAGTCATTCAAAGAGTTTTGTTCTCTAATTGCAAGCAGGGTAAACACTCTGACGCCTCATCGGGACAAATTGCTGAATTCCTGAATTATATATTTCAGAGAAACTATTTCCCTCGCTTTCTCTCCCCTTCCGAACAGCTCTCAGGCTGGGGAGGCAGCCTTGCTCATGAAAAGTTAAGAGGACAGATGGTAAGAAAAACACTGCATGGCAAACAAGAGGGAAAAGCAAGGGCAAGGCCCCACTTTAGACCTTACCAGTTTAAAGTGCACAGCCTATAAGAGGATTTTTTTTGTCATTGTGACAGAAACTATGGGGTCATTGCAGCGACCCACACCATAGTAACGCTTATCTCTTTATTAAAACCTCCTAATAAAGAAATCCCCATCAAAATCCGTCAGTTTAAGCTAGAGATATATATTTAGTGTTTTGCATGGGCTGCGTCTCAATCCACCGCATCCACCTATGGCAGCCTTCCACATCTGCAGAGGAAGGTGGCCGAGCTACTGTGGTGCAGTCTGTAGCATCTGAACGGTTTGTCCTAAAACACTAATATGACCACTCTCCGTTTTGCTTTTCGACCCCCACAAGCCCCATGGGACTCATCTGAAGTCAATACCGTTGATGTGCCAACTTCTGTTTGTAGCGTCCAAACGCCATGATTGTGTTCTCCATTTCACTCTACATCCCCCACAAGTGTTACAGCACTTGTCTGAAGGTAACCGGTACCGGTTACAAAAAATGATGGTAAATGGAGGTAGTGTTGTCCCTACCAAAAAAAAGGGTTAAATGTGTGTAAAAAACAACAACAATATTTCCTGAGACTTCAAAACCTTTTTCCTCGTTATTTCTTATTTTACTTTCTTTTTTCCATTTACGAATGTGTTATTCAATGCATTTCTATGGGCTTTAATATTAAGGCCAAATATTTTATCAAATATTTTTTATATATTATTTTTGATACCTAAAGGGGTCCTAAAATTCTAAATCTAATAGCTAAATTATCCATAGTATGAGCATCTTAAAACAATTCCATAAATCAGTAACCTAGGCGATTTCGTGGCACTTAGTTGTGAGTTACAATTGATATTTCAGTGAATTGATATCAAATGTCATTCTCCCTCTAGAGCAGTGTTTCCCAAAATCCGTCCTAGGGACCCCAAGGGGTGTATGTTTTGGTTTTTGCCCTAGCACTACACAGCGGATTCAATAAATCAAAGCGTGATGATTAGATTATTATTTGAATGAATCAGCTATGAAGTGCTAGGGAAAAACATGTAATGTGCAGCCCTTGGGGTCCCCAAGACTGAGTTTGGGAAACACTGCTCTAGAGGATACCAAATCTGTATGAATTTAAACTGATTCTCACAAGATTAACATTCTGCAAACCATGATTGATCACCCAATTAGAACAGAAGAACACTTCTTTAATACTGCCCAGGTGGCTGATGCTGTAATAATGCAACAATATTGAACTTAAGGAGTCATGAAGATTGAAGAGTGTGTTGTGAATAGGTTTGCACATATCTGTCAACTTTACCAAAATTCCCTCCTGGGAGTTTTGGGAAAGTTACCAGAATTGCACAACTCTAGTTGTGTCAGACAAACAACTCAGTCAGACTGAGGGAGTGGGTATTGTTTGGTCAGTTATTGCTACAATGCATGGCTGGAATTGTTTATTGCTGCTCATTTTTTGGCATCTAGACATTCCCATTGACGAACCCAGTGTGTAGCCTACCGTTACAAGATGAAACTCAAAGTTAGTTTAAATGATATATTCCACAAAAACGGTATTCTGGAATACAAGCTAAACACTGTATTTACCAGAATTAGTCAATGTTCTCTGAAATGAAGTCCATGAGATTCACCTCTGGCACGTCTCTATGGATTATGAATAATGTCTACTGTACAGACTAGCATGTCTTCCATGTGTGCCAAACTGTTTAGCCCATAATCAAATAATAATCATCATCATCATAATAATAATAATAATTTGTATTATTATATGTATTATTATTATTATAAGGAGCACAGCTACCATTACCACTAATGTGGTAATCAAGAAAATGCACAATACTGTAATACATTGAGAGCAAGAGGTCCTTACTCTCAGAAATGTCACTTAATTTTCCGCCATCTACAGAACCACATGATCCATGAAGATATGCTTACCTTGTAGTTGTTCTCTTCTTGACACCAACACACAGGATAAAACGGATCATGAAAAGTATAGGATATAGCAATAATGCTGATAACAACTAGTGCATGTAGCAATTAGACAGGACGAACTTGTGATACAGATCATTCACCCAGGGGTTAATGCAGTGTAATGGAGATGGAGTATCGATGGAGATCCAATTCCATTCTCAGATTCTAGTGGGTGTGGGGTCAGCAGTGAAATCTCATATGGATCCTTTAGGCCAGATTCCTCACGTCTATCATGGGGGGTGGGGGGCAAAAGCAGTGGCTATCTCTGCCTGACTAATGGTGTTATTATAATACCATACCATGAAACCCAAGTCTTGGGCCTCATAAATATCTAAGCTTGGGATTTCTGTGTCATAATGTGGAACGGGAGGGAAATGTTACCAGTGGTCGTTTTAGAGTTCCGAAATCTGCATTTTCAAAATGCTGTCCATCAAAAAAAATGTTTTTTGCTTGAATAGAGTGATCAGGGGTGTGCAACTACAGGTTTCCTTCACAGAAAATACATTAGTACAACACATTTGGCCGAAAATATTTTCATTTTCATCAGATGACAACATAAGTGCAACGATATTTAGCTAGCAGCCACACAAATATATGAGCTTAGCCTACAATGAAAAAGTGTTTTTTTGTTGCAAAAACTATGTATGGTCATCATACTACAATTCCATATGTTCTACTAAGCTAACATATGGAATTATTTTAAGATGGTCGTACCATGGTAATTTAGAATTTTATCACCCCTGTATGTATCCTTAAAAAAAAAAAAAAAAAAAAAAAAAAACATTATTTGATTAAATATTGAATTTGGCCTTTGCTACTATAGCCGATAGAAATGCATTGAATAACACATTCGTAAATGGCAAAAAATGTATCATGAAGAATATGGTTTTGAAGTGTCTGTCCTATATCTAGGGGATATAAGAAATCTCTGGAAATATATATATATATTCTTTACACATATTTAACCCCTTTTTTGGCACAAAACGACCTCCATACTACCATTAATTTGTATGGGTTACCTTCAGATGAGTCACTTGACACTTGTGGGGGTCGTAGAGCAAAACAGAGAACTATCGTGTTCTTGAGAGTCTCAAAATTCCATAAAGTGGTCCTCTTAGTTACTAGTCCAAACCGTTCAGACGCTACAAAAGTTTTCTAGAGAACACTGATTTTCGGGATGTCTCCTGGTCTGACAAAAACTGCTGAAGCTTGGCCACTTTCCACTGCAGATGTTGAAGGACAACATAGACGGATGTGGGGGATTGAGACACAGCCCATGCAAAACACAGACATCTTTAGCTTAAAACTCTTAAGGATCCGCCCCTTTTTTTAAATTTTTGCCTAAAATGACAAACCCAAATCTAACTGCCTGTAGCTCAGGCCCTGAAGCAATGATATGCATATTCTTGGTACCATTGGAAAGGAAACACTTTGACATTTGTGGAAATGTGAAAAGAATCTTGGAGAATATAACACAATAGATCTGGTAAAAGATAATACAATGAATAAAAACAACGGTTCTTTTGTAAAAAATGTTTTTAAGCTTTCTGCCAATATCAGATATGTCTATGTTCTGGGAAATGTTCTTGTTACTTACAAACTCATGCTAATCGCATTAGCCTACGTTAGCTCAACTGTCCCGTGGAAGTGACACCAATCCCGGAGAAGTTTTAAACTAACGGACTTCGATAGCGATTTTCAAAAAAATATGTTAATGAAATTGACACACATCAATAGGATTTAACCTTTCATTTTACCAGAGAAAAGTATGTTACACCGAGAAAAGTACATGAAAAAAGTAGCTACACATCAGTCAGAGCTCAGTCTGCTGATAAAATGCCTGTTCATGAATTCTCATCCGAGTGGAGAAGTGCAAGTGAAGCACAAAATTGGTCTTGTGCCGAGCAGAAATGACCATAGGAAGTATTTTAGGTTTACAAAATGCAGCAAGACATTTCTTCTGCGTTTTCTATTTTCTTTCTGCGTGAAAAACTAACGGCTCTGGATCTGTATCTCTGATAAAGATGACGAGGAGAAAGGAACTCAGCTCTGAATATTTGAGTATTTGGCCAGTAGACTCTATCCTTTTACCTTGTATCTTCTTTACAATACACTGATATATTATGATATACAGTACAGTATTTTGGCAGCTGAGCAAGTCTACCTATAGGTACAGTATATGTAGGATACTTCGGATCTCCAAGCAGTGTTTGCGTTAGGCCAATGCATTGGCTGGCAACACATAGCATTTTCCTGTACACTTTCACACCTTCTCGGGCGACATTGAGTGGGATGTAATTAGGAGTCTAAAAGGGTCTTTTATATACTCAAACACCCGGTGACACAGGGTCGACCCATGATAGTCACTGCTGTTTGTTAATGAAAGCAATGCCCTTTGACCCCACATATTGCATTCTTTCTGGGAGTGATTATTTGGCAATGGAGAGATGTTTTCATTTACCCTTGCACCTGTCACTGGAAAGGATAGACAGTTGGTGACAGGCAGGGTCGACCCCGGAGCTGAAATGATGTGGTCCTGGAAAGATAATTGCCAAGCCGCAGGTCATGTTTGCAAATGTATCTCAGGCCACGGTGTCAGAATCTCAATGGTGTGTCAGAATCAAAGTCTACAATAATGGGGATATGCTCTCTCTTCTCTGGCATTATGTTTTTCTCTCTCTCTCTCTTTCCCTCTCTCTATGTTGTTTCTCGATATGCCCATGCAAAACGAATTCCCGCTTGATTTGACAATTCTCTCCTTATTTCACATTGCGCCAAATGATTTCAGAACACATTTCACATATTTTCATGAGCATCGAACTGTTTCTTTTAGGCCACTGTCACTATCAATATTTTACAATTTGAGCATTTCTCCATGAAGTGATGCTCTTTCTGCTTTTTTCCAGATTAAGTATTTGTCTCGTCCCTTTCTTAAGAATTAGCATGCACAGCTCACCATCCCACGACAGAAACTAATCCTTCGCTGTGCTAAACAATATTAACGTCACAGCTTAATTAGTTGTTGTTTCTCTCTCTCACTGTCGCTCGCCGTTCTGACGCTTGATGATAGGAATAGAGTCTGAGCTATCTGTCATTAACTCACAGACTCACAGGCCAAAGCCTCACCTGAGCCATATCAATTAGATCCACTGTTTAAAGGAAACTGACAACAGTGAGATCTAAAGGAGATGAACGTTGTTTGTGAGGTCCTCTCTAACCTTTCATGTCCAGTCCATTTAAGCCTTTACAAGTCCAGCCCAGTTAAGACTTTACATTGCAATCTTCAGTGGTATTGTTCATTTACACTACAAGTCCACAATTGCATAACAACTGTCAAAACCCATATCAATACATATACTGTACTTACAACCAACAAAATACCCATTAATATGCATTCAGGAGAATATTGGACTGCCTTGTTTTAATCTTCTTTGTCTATTGTCCATAAGTTAAATTACACCAATTAACTGCTGTGAATGCACAGACGTTGCGTTGTCGATGCGACATGAGCATTCAAACAACAATTAAGACTAAAATGTCAATGATATATTTAACTGGATACTGCAAGATTATGAAATGTTTATGTCTCTGCCTACAGTATGAAGTAAGTTAGCGGTAGTTTTGGAAGTCAATGCTAACTTGCGCAATGATTGGAAGTCTACAGGTACATCAGCAACGTACCAGAATCTCAAATGCTAAATCTCGTAGTATCCCTTTAAATGTACACAGTGAACAAAACATTAACAACACTTTCCTAATATTTGGATGGTGGACCATTCTTGATACACATGTGAAACTGTTGAGCGTGAAAAACCAAGCAGCGATGCAGTTCTTGACACAAACCAGTGTGCCTGGCACCTACTACCATACCCTGTTCAAAGACACTTAGATATTTTGTCTTGCCCATTTACCCTCTGAATGGCACACATACACGATCCATGACTCAATTTTCTCCTCACCTTCATCTACACTGATTGAAGTGGAATTAATAGGTGTCATCAATAAGGGATCATGGCTTTCACCTGGAATTAGATTTGATTTGATTCTCCTGGTCAGTCTATGTAATGGAAGGAGCAGGAGTTCCTAATGTTTTATACACTCAGTTTGTGTCTTCCAGTTTCCATCTGCGGTAGTACAGAAGTAGTAGCAATTTAGATTTGTCTCTCCGTTTTCAGCTATTTCTCTTTTAGTTCCTCTACTTTGAACGCTGGTGGACTGTCAAGGCCTCTGCCTTAACTAATGGCTGCAGTGGGCCATCTGTGACTGACTCAGCCATGTTCAGTTCTGCAGCACTTAGAGGGATTAAAACCATTAGCACGATTTATATCAAACATCCACCATCAGACTGGTCATCCGTAATTATTTTTTTTCTTCATTTATTCCAACTTTCCCGAGGAAGACATCCACACATAATCTAATTGAGGCTATAGCTGTGGGCCACAAATCGTTACGGCTGGAATACATTTGAATACAGGCGGAAATCAGTTCTTCCCTATAATAAGAGGGATCGACTGTTGTCCAGAAAATATATAAAGAACTGTAGGTAGCCAGGGGGTGGAGTGTTTTATTCTGGGACAAATATGCCATGATTGGGTCAGTGAACCATGGGTGTGGGGGAGGATGTTCCGACCCCCAATATTTGCTTCTAGTCTTGTGCTCTTCAATCTGTCATACCTATCGGAACAGACAGCCCCAAACCCTGGTCTAGAGGAAGATGCATTGGACTGCAAAGGAAAGGGTATAAATGAACCGGAGATCTAGCATCAGAACTGTACGTGCTCATTAAAATTAAAACACTCATTAAAGCTAATTGCCAATTTAGGAATACGATCCATCCACCCCCTTCTCTTTGCCTGTCATTCACCAACGAATGGCCGGGGATCCACTGGCCAGCACTGGTCTCAAGCAGGGCAACTAGCCCTGAAGAAAGGGGTCAATGGAACACTCCTTGCATAGATGGCACTATGCCAGCCGCAAATCAGGGGCAGCCTTAACCAAGGAGCCCTTTCATGAAATGACCCAGGGTCCTTACCAGCTGTGGTGTACATTCATTAATTGCTTTCGGCCCTAGGCTAACTGATTGGCTCAGATCACACCCAGACAGACACAGGGAAAGCCACATGCCACCTCACCAGAGGCTGGATAGTAATAGCAGGTGAACAAGCTGCAATGGTGTGGAACCCTCAGGGTAAAAACAAACATGGGAGACCAGGAAACACCTGGAGAACACCTCTTACATCAGCACCTCTTACATCAGCAATAACAGAACGGAACATAGACTGTCCCAAAATAGAGTATAGTGGAGAAAATGAAGATGTCCTATGCTCCTCACAGGGTTAGTCAAGTAAGAAGCAGCATTGGAAAGTCAAACTTATAGAAATATAATGAAAACGGTCAAACAATACAGACCGGCAGAACCTTAGAAAATAATCTCCAAGTGGACGAACAACCATAGACTCAGGCAGAGCAAAGGTCAAAAGTCAACCCCTTGAAAAAATATACACTGATACAAAAATCCACACAGCCGAAATGCATCCAACTTGCTCATTCAGATCAATAAAAAATGGTCAAGCTCTCTGCAGGCTAATTGATAATGCACAAGTTAACAGTTCAAGCGTTACATCCTACGTTACTAGAGGTCAAACAGACATTCTTTGCTACATTAGGTTCAGTCTCATGGGAGAATTTATTGAACTATTGTTATCAGGGTACATGTATCAATATGCTACTTGGCCAAGAACACAGGTGTATGCAGTATGCTACACACAGGTGTATGCAGTATACTACACACAGGTGTATGCAGTATGCTACACACAGATGTGTGCAGTATGCTATTTTCTAATTAGATTTAGATTCTAATTTTTGTAATTAGAAAATATATAATATATTCCTAATATTATTATTTTCCTAATATTATGTGTATTATTAGGGACATATCATATGTTTTCTAATTACAAATATGTAACTTTTGAGAATATACAGTATATTTTTCTACATGAAATCAAAAGCTAACATGGCTTCCAGTTTCTAAATTCTCACATTCTCTAGCACTGAATCGATTGACTGTAATCCTGTGAGGAATAATTGAGGATAGAGTTGATCGTTTCTTTATGAAATCAGATACACCTACAACAACCCTGTGGTGCTTATAGATTTGGGTTCCAGAAACCTCATAACATTCACACGCCAATAATGTTTGTTACTGGGCAAGTTATGGCTCATTCAGTACACTAGTGGTTTAGGGCTGAGTATGGATCATTCTCTCTCTCTCTCTCTCTCTCTCTCTCTCTCTCTCTCTCTCTCTCTCTCACACACACACACACACACACACACACACACACACACACACACACAGGTCTGGCTCTCACACCCCACCCCACAGCCTTGGGCTTTGAGCGTTAACATTAACATGTGTGTTTTGGGATCTTAATTACGCTCCGCTGTATGGAGGTACACCATTTATAACAAGCACACACCACCAGTCCCCTGTATCCACTTACCTTGCTGAGATTTTGCTAAATTGGAAGATTATTCACTCAGGCGAGCAAACATGACTAGCAATAATTGCCGCTTGTGGATTGAACTTATTAGTATGATGCATCGATCGGCACAGATGGAGCTGCACAGAGCCCTGCGTGGCTGAAATCTATATCCTCTGTTTCCTGTTTGTTGTCTTTGTCAAAAGGTCAAACGAGAGAGCAAGAGAGAGAGAAAGGGAGAGAGAGAATGCCCAACTAGTGGTCTAGCTTGTGCAATACCACAGATGTATGCCTCAAAGACAACCCTCTCAGTTTGTTTTGATTGCCGGGTCCGCACTGCGATACCATTCATGAGGGAGAGATGGTGCCCTCATTGATCATGGGGTGGGTGGATGGGGGTAGACCTATGTGCACTTTGTGGCCCTCTAATCACCTAGGCAGTTTCCAGCAGTATCTGTCAGGTAAGCCGATTATAACTATTCTGCCATGGTACCTCGGAGGCACCTGAGAAGGTTTAAATAGATGATGGGGTCAGAAGAAGGGGGGTCCGGACAGAAGCCATTTTGATTAAGTGTTAAGTGATGGAGGGTTTGTGACGGTACAGGAGCGATAGGTCACCTGTCATGGCCCCCTCTGTCACCCCGGAGCCGTCCCCAGCAGTGCCAGAAGGACCCCAGACAGCATGATTCATGACCCTACCTGGCAGAAGCCTCTCAAAACAATTTAAGGATAAAATATCCACATTTTTCTCCCTGCCGCTTAATGGGTGACACCCCATTTTTCCCTCACTTTTTGCTCTGCTTCTAACGACTTCCTGGCCCCTCAGTTGCTTCTGACCTGGATCGTTTTATCAGGACAGAAATAGGCTTAAAGAGATAGTTCACCCAAATTACTAAATGACTGATTGGTTTCCTTACCCTGTGAACAGTCTATGGACAAGGTAAGACTGCAATACTTTCTTCGGTTTTGTTTACCTGGCCACTGTCTCTAAATGCTAACTTTTTTGCATTTGTGCCACAAATCCAATGCAAGTCATTATGAACATTTTAGAGTGTGGTATAAGCTACAGTTATTTGGCGGAGAGAGAGGCCAGAACAAAGCCTTGTGTCCACTTGCAATGAGTAATACAGTAATTAGGTGGACATTTTGCAAATAATTTGTACCAGTCATCCTCAGTGAAACCTGTTTCATTCTTATACCGCACCGCTAGGTTAGCACAGTCCTTTAATGGAGGGTTAATGAATTCCAAAGCTCACACTAATATCAATCACTTATCTTTGGCTCTAGTGAACGTTCATCAATCACATAGATGGGAGGAGAAAAACGAAAGAACTGTTAGTGGAAGTGGAATTCCTTCTGCTGTTCTGCTATTCTCCATCCAGCTCAACAGACTAGCGCTGCATAATATCACTGTTACAGAGGCCTTAATCCACGAAGAGCCATCCAAACCAAAAATTATTCTTATGAACATGTCTAAGGCAAGGCTTCGCTCGTTCCTATTCAGGTGGTGTTCCACCTTCAGGTTTATTTTTGTCTGTATTGTTCCCTGAAACAACTGCTTGATTTGAAATCACTCACGATACAAAAGTGCTTGAAGGTAAAATGTACATAGTTTAAAGTGGTGGGATTGTATTTAAATTGTATTTGTTTGTTGCAAAAGAGTAGTGTTTTTCGGCAATCGGAACATTAAATCACTTGAAATAAAGGGATAGTTCACCCAAATTACAAAATGACATTGGTTTCCTTACCTTGTCTATGGACAAGGTATGACAGCAATCTATGTCTCGGTTTAGTTTCCTTGGCAATGTTTCCAAAAGCTAACATTTTAGCATTTCTGGTAAAAATCTACCTAAACCAAAGCATGGACTTCTGTCATACCTTGTCCAATTTGGGTGAACTATCCCTTTAAACACAACGGTGAACATTTCATTGGTATGTGAGAACTTGACAAGACAGATAAAGCGGGGGGTAACCAAGTATTCCTAATGAATTATTGTCATGCCATTGATTACCTCAGATGAATCATATATCAGTTGTCAAGTCGAATAGAACACAATCATTTATTGTCCTCTGGAAAGGAAACTCTTCACTCATACACCAAACCAACATTGTAATAATGTTCACACAGACTGTTGAGTGTAAAATATGAACTTTGTGGCACAAATATTACAAATGTGAACAAATGTGGCTGTTCTGGTTACGTTACGCCTTGTCTATAACTAAAAGGCTTGGGTGAGCTAATGTCCCTGAACGGCTCTTTTCTCTGCAGGGGTTTGAATGGAGCCAAAACAGCCTTTGATGCAGGATTTGGATTAGTCCAGGTAAATCTTAAAGGCGCTGGGGGTTACCTAGTTACGGTCATGGCCAGGTGTTTATCAGCATATGTGTAACCTTCAAATAACCTCCTTTGCCAGACTTAAATACTCCCACTAGGTAACATCACCCTGATTCTGAAACTTTTCCTTTATTCAACCTTGTGTTTGACTGTCAGAATCAGACTTCCATCCAACAGATGAGGCAGGAAGAAATTCAAACATGAAAGGAGATAACAACCGTCCATGAAAGGGTTTCAGTCTTGATCAAGTGTTGATCCTTTCAGAAATGATCCTTGTTCTTCCTGCTGCGAGGCCATTAGGAGGAGATTGCTTTCAGAAAGCTCAAAGAACTGACATCAAAGATGGCTGAATGCCTACTATGTTGTAAAGTTAAGATGGCTGAAGGCCTACTATGGTGTAAAGTTAAGATGGCTGAAGGTCTACTATGGTGTAAAGTTAAGATGGCTGAAGGCTTACTATGGTGTAAAGTTAAGATGGCTAACGGACTACTATGGTGTAAGGTTAAGATGGCTGAAGGCCTACTATGGTATAAAGTTAAGATGGCTGAAGGCCTACTATGGTGTAAAGTTAAGATGGCTGAAGGCTTACTATGGTGTAAAGTTAAGATGGCTAACGGACTACTATGGTGTAAGGTTAAGATGGCTGAAGGCCTACTATGGTGTAAAGTTAAGGTGGCTGAAGGCCTACTATGGTATAAAGTTAAGATGGCTGATAGCCTATTATGGTGTAAAGTTAAAATGGCTGAAGGCCTACTATCATGTGAAGTTAAGATGGCTCAAGGCCTACTATGGTGTAAAGTTTGTCCCATACAAACATACAACTCGTTGTGGTTGATGAAGATAGAAGTGTGCACAGACATGAGGTACACACATAATTTATATACATTTAGATCAACGAGGACAAGTATTTTGCTACACTCACATTAACATCTGCTAACCATGTGTATGTGACAAATAACATTTGATTTGATTTGACCTATTCCAGTCCCTGAAGTGAAACTCAGTATCTACTGTTATGGTCAAGTCTCTCCCTGAGCCCAGCAGGGGGGAATCATTAGAGCGGGGACGTGTGGAGGGGCGCTCGATGGGCTCCATCCATCCTTCACCGCTCTTTGACAGGCTGAGAGGACCAGCGCTGTGTCCCGTTCGCTCACCTCAGGAGACTGGGGTTGTTATTGAGGTTTAAGGTCGTTACTGGATCACACCACCATTTCCCGAGTTCAGCCACTCTTCTCGACGTGAACCTTCACCCCAAGCTTACGGGCTACTTGTTTGTTTGGGCATTTTGGTGTACGTCTCTGTGGGTAGTGGAGTGTTACTGTGGTGTGTGTTGACGTGTGTGCCTGGAGGTGCTTGTATTTCCTTGGCCATATGGAGTGTATGGTGTACATGTGTACAGAATCCATTTTAAGAAATTCTCAGTGGTCTGACGTATAATTAGAGGATGCCTTTACAGATGACAACAGAGAACTGACTTTGTAAATTACAAGTAAAACATTTGTGAATGACGCTTGAGGCCATTTCACCTGACTCCAATTTTGCATTTCCAACTGAGAGGTGAACACAAGCTTCTCGAGAGAGAACAAATCCCACATAAGTTGTGACACATTCGGTGGACAACTGAGGATGTCATTGAATGTACTCCAGTTTTGTGCATTGTATGTGTAACAGGCATCGGCGTACTTGCCAGTATCACCTCCTTCCCTGTCCCTAACCGGGTTTACACGCTCAAACCAGGGATCCTCTGCATCGCAAACACGTGTGACCGTCCACTTGTCAAGGTACTATCCAGATTCCCCACCAAAAAGCTAGCAACTCAGCACCACAGCTGAAGACATTTCAAGCTGTGGAGTGAGGTTATGGTCTTAACTCTGTCAAAAATGTCCTGTGCAGGTACACATGATAATGCAAGTTCAAGAAAGACAGATGTAGACCTCATCATCTCCCTGTTGTAAATGACCAGCTGGGCGGCAGGTAGACTAGCGGTTAAGTGCATTGGGTCTGTCACCCGAAAGCTTGCTGGTTTGAACCCCTGAGCTGACTAGATGAAAAATCTGTTGAAGTGCACTTGAGCAAGGCACTTAATCCTAGTCGTTCTGCAGTGTCTGCTTTTTGACTGAAATGTCATGTAAAATTATTGGTCCGTCTTTGCCTTTAGAGGGATGGCAGTCTTTTCCCCTTTGTTGGACATGATCCTGGATTTCAGTCATAAACATGTTCCTTCCAGAGAGACAGTAGAACGATGACCCGCAGAGAGCCGTAGGTGGCCGTTACATCACTTACGGTTAACAGTTATATATAGGGAGCACCTGTGGGGTGGTTGCGGCAGTGGCCGTCGTCCAAATTCAACATAGATTTGGAATGGCAGTCAGCCCCGTTTTCACACCCTTGAGGCAAACCAGCCAATCAGACAGAGTGCTAGGGCGTTTTCCCCCAGCAAAAATGAAAGTTAAACAAATAAGCTTTCGGCTTTATTCTAGACAGTAAGTTCCAGTGCATCTTTGAACTAAATAAGTAAAAAGATATCAGCAGACAACCCAGTCAAAAGCACTCAGTAGCATTCCCGTGTATGTGTCTTACCCAATAGGGGCCTACGTGGAGAGGAAGCAGTAAGAACACTATAGGAAAGCTCAATAACAGCTATGGAGAAGAACAATTGGGAATTAACAATTTTCTGTATTTTGTGCACATTCTGAACAGTCTGAAATGTCATATCATTACCCACGTGTAATTACTTAATGATACTTTTGGGTAATAGGAAACTTTGGTTACTCATTATTTTTTAACTGAACCATTCAACATTAGTTTGATTTTCAATTTCAGACTGATTAGATTTTTTCATTCACTGAATTGTATTCTGCCATTACTCTAATAATGCCTAATTGCATTTTAAAGACGTGATAGATTATAAAGTCGTATAATGACTTCATTTCTGGCATAAATCTCTGTCAGCTTAATTTGTGTCCGTAATAATGCTTGTTCACAGGCTACTGAATTAATTCAAATCAATTGAACCTCTGGTATAAATCAAGCTAATATATTATTAAATTATATTGTGTCACTCTATGTGCACAAAAGAGACTTCAAGAATGCATATAACCAATTACAATCAAGACAATGGGTGTGTGTGTGTTTTTGTGTGTGTTATGCGTGCATGAGCGAGAGAGAGAGAGCGAGAGAGAGACAAAGACATATGTTTCCCATGCCAATAATGGCCATTGAATTGAGAGAGAAAGAGAGAGAGAAAGAGAGAGAGAGAGAGAGAGGGCTAGTGTGACAGACAGCTCTATGGTATGTATTTTGGTATTTTGTACCATTTCTCCCCGACTCTTCACACATCCCCCATCCCCTACATACACAAACAAACACACAAACACATTTGTATGCTCATCACTTCACGCCCATACCACTCCCCGCCTGTCCCACCTCTGACACTCAGATGTGATGTGTACATCAGCCCAATGGGTGAGTGTAAATTGATATGGCTCTAATCTTGTTTCCTTTAATGGATGAGCCTTTGAAAAGTCAATAGTGTATAGTGTACTTCCTGCTAAGTGCCAAAGACCAGCCACCATTTACACCTCTGAGGTACATATTGACCCACTGTAATGTACAGGATGTAGATTTATCATAAAATAAGGCCCCGATCTCCCTGGTTAACTTGATTTGTGTAGAAGGATTGATTACAATGTAATGTCTATTTCTCTGGTTAATGTATTAATGTCCCAAGCTCTTCAAGTACTCCAGCTCCAGACAACCACTTGTGTATTGATTTATTACTTTCTCTTTCTAATTACTGGGGAGGGGTGCTTTATGAAGAGAAAAAGGAAGCCCCAGTGAATACAGTCTAGCTTGACTGAGGAGGCTATTGAGGAGGGTTATGAATGTGGTTTTGACAGTGTCGTCTTTAACGCTGGCCTCCAGGTTTAGCCAAGTGAAAAAGGGCAGGGACCTTTTCTCTGTCCCTCCCTTCCTGTTATCTTATGTAAGCCTTTATTGGAAAAGGGTGTTCAAAGTGTATCAGCAATGTCATGGATATCCAGGATCAGAGGGTAACATCCGGACGAGGTGGAAAACATTGGGCAGCGCATCACAAATGTGAACTTTGGTCATGGATAGATTGCTACACATGCACTACATACAAAACATCTCTCTCATTCTCTCTCTCCCTGTCTCTCCCTGTCTTTCTTTATCTCTCTCTCTTTCCCTCTCTGTCTCTTTCCCTTTCTCTCTCACTCTTTTTCTCTCTCGCTCTCTCTCTATCTCTGCACCATTGCCATTCAGATATGTGTTAATTCACAGCTGAGCTGAAGCGTTGCTGTGTGCAGATGAATAGGGGAGAGCAGAAGCAGACAGTCAAGTTCAATATTGATCCTTGGTGCACTCATCTCAGAGAGCAGAGAGGGACCGTGGCTGTGACCCACTACTAGGTGACACTGCTTATACTGACATCTAGTGGCTAGACTGTCCGGATTTGAACACGCCCCATACACACACACACGCATGCACACACACACTTCTGTCAGTAAAGTGTATACGTTTGTCATTCCTATTAGATTAATTACACTTATCTTCATGCTCCGTGTGTGTGTAATAAAATTCATATTAGACAAGGTTGCACACCTGCATTTGGGGAGTTTCTCCCATTCATCTCTGCAGATCCTCTCAAGCTCTGTCAGTTTGGATGTGGAGCGTCGCCGCACAGCTATTTTCAGGTCTCTCCAGGGATGTTCGATTGGGTTCAAGTCCGGGCTCTGGCTGGGCCACTCAAGGACATTCAGAGACTTGTGTCGAGCCACTCTTGCGTTGTCTTGGCTGTGTGCTTAGGGTTATTGTTCTCTTGGAAGGTGAACCTGCACCCCAGTCTAAGGTCCTGAGCTCTCCGAAGCAGATTTTCTTCAAGGATCTCTCTGTACTTTGCTCTGTTCATATTTCCCTTGATCCCGACTAGTCTCCCAGACCCTGCCACTGAATAACATCCCCACAGCATGATGCTGCCACCACCGTGCTTCACCGTAGGGATGGTATTGGCCAGGTGATGAGCGGTGCCTGGTTTCCTCCAGACGTGACACTTGAAATTCTTGGTTTCATCAGACCAGAGAATCTTGTTTCTCATTGTCTGAGAGTATTTATGTACCTTTTGGCAAATTCCAAGTGGGCTGTCAATTGCCTTTTACTGAGGAGTAGCTTCTGTCTGGCCACTCTATCATAAAGACCTGATTGGTGGAGTGCTGCAGAAGATAGTTGTCTTTCTGTAAGGTTCTGCCATCTCCAAAGAGGAATTCTGAAGCTCTGTCTGAGTGACCATCAGGTTCTTGGACAACTCCCTGACCAAGGCCCTTCTCCCCCAATTTTCCAGCTCTAGGAAGAGTCTTGGAGGTTCCGAACTTCTTCCATTTATGAATGATGGAGGCCACTGTGTTCTTGGGGATATTCAATGCTACACATTTGGTACCCTATCCTAATCTGTGTGTCAACAAAATCCTTCGGACAATTCCTTCGACCTCATGGTTTGGTTTTTGCTCTGACTTGCACTGTCAACTGTGGGACCTTATATAGACAGGTGTGTGCCCTTCCAAATAATGTCCAATCAATTGAATTTACCACAGGTGGACTCCAATCAAGTTGTAAAAACACTTCAAGGATGATCAGTCGAAACAAGATGCACCTGAGCTCAAATTTGAGTCTCATATCAAATTGTCTGAATACTTTTATGAATACCTTATTTCAGTTTTTTATTTATAGTACATTTTCAATTTTCTAAAAACCTGTTTTTGCTTTGTTGTTATGTTGTGTTGTGTGTAGATTGATGAGAAAAAAATTACAATTTAATCAATTTCAGAATAAGGCTGTAACGTAACAAAATGTGGAGAAGGTGAAGGGGTTTGAATACTTTCTGAATGCTCTGTAGGTCCTAAAACGTATTCCCAAAATGCTGCCAGTACATTTCCAAATGTATTGAGCTGAACATACACAGATATGAGATATAATTCATGTTTGCATCAACATTCAGTAATGTGCATCTCTTATACTGCATGTATCTCTTATATAGCATACTGTACTACATCTACGATCCTCAAAACAGTAGCAACATAATGACATGCAGCGTCTTTGTGTGTAGAGAGCATTCAGCATTCTGCTCACACCAGCATCACACTAACTAGGACACAATTAGCCTGTTGGCTTGAACTCATGGTTCAATGTAAAACAATTTTTTCACAGACCTGCTCATGTGAACATAGTCTAGAGGGGCTAGAGTGAAAAGTGGCACATGCTGTCTTCTAAGCATGTCATCATGCACAGAGCCACTAAGCCTATACCCCTCCGTACACAAACACACACGCACACGCGCACGCGCACGCACACACACACACACACACACACACACACACACACACATATATGAACACACACACACACATACACACACACACACACATTTACTTGTACGTGGACACACACACACACATTTACACATACACACACACACACAAACACACACAAACACACACAAACGCACACATATTACACATTCATGGACACAAACACACACTGTCCCCACCCTTCCACTGGCCTCTCTCAGCCATCCGTCCCACTGTACAAACCTCTCCTTCAGCGGAAGCCGATTATCCGAGCCCACTCTGTCTCACCTTGGGAGATTGGTAGGGATTTGGGTGTGGAGCGGCATGGAGAGCGAAGGCAGGAGGCTGTGGAAGAACAGAGAAAAACAGAAGTTTGGCAAATGGCGATCGGCGGGACACTGACAGCTGGTGATGAGGGGCTCCCCTGCTTTTTGCCCGTCCTCGGATCGGCTCACCTGTATGATCCTGCAGCCCATTGTCCCTGCTCCGACACCGGCTAACTCTGGCTCTCTCCGGCGCTCTGCTCTCCTTGGCAGCTCCAAGGCTCCTCGTGGATTAATAGCAGGCGGATTGCGGGGCATCTGCTGCGTGCGCTGCACCAACTGCTCGGCGTGACATGATTAAACGTCCCCCCGACAGCCCCGGCACATGTGGAGTCTGCCTGTCTGCCTGCTCAGAACACACTGCCTTGTGTTAGTGTGAAGAGGGCTTGGTTCCATCCTCTCACAGAACATGTTTAGACTTGTCCAGGAGGGGTTTTTGTGGTGTGGTACCCATCTTGGCATTTGGTCAGTGTAGTTGTCCTTCTGTGAGATGTGTTCAGTTGGTTTTCAGTTTGGTCTGTTTTTTTTTCAAACATGAGATGTTAAATTTTTTTCTATACATGGACCCCTTCATAATGTCCATCTATATCTCAAACCATGGTCCTCTTCATAATATCCCCTACAGTATATTTTAAAACATGGTCCCCTATAGTAATTACAGCTATATTAGACTTTTGCGATTCCGGTTGCTCATTAGACATCTGTAAAACAATTCTAATTGCTTCCTTATTGTTCCATTGTGAAGCAATTTTTCTTCCTTGGGAAAGCGTCAGTAGAATGGAGCTGTAGAACATTGAAAAAGTCCTGAGACTCTATTAGTGCTGTCCATCTTGACGCCTGCTCTTTTCAGTCAGTGTCTTTGAGGAACACTGTAAGATAGCCTTACCCTGACAAAGTAATGCTAATTGTTTTTTCTTATCTCTCCTGACCATTAATATGTTAAGAGTCATTATCTTCTCTCATTTCTTTTCCGCAAATCACCCTCTTGAGACATCAATAATTTGAACAACAATATTTCTTGCGAGGGACCACATCATATATTAGACCCCTGGTGTTGAGTTGAAAATGGCTATTTGGATTAGAAAACAACACATTTTGTTGAGAGCTTTGGAAAAGATCAGTGCAGAGAGAGAAAGGCGTTTACTTTTTATCGCTTTGCCCTTGTCTGAGTCTAACTTTCTGTTGTCTCTGAACACCACCACTTAAGACGGCTGCCATAACAAGGTCGCAGCCCCCAGCCTAGCTGCCATTAAAACCCTCAAGCAGAAACACTATGCACCTTGTGTTTGGTGTCTTCAGGCATGTGTGATTTGAATTTAGTCAACTATGAACTTTGAGAACAGTCTAAACTAACTCATTCTAAATAAGACACTATTTCCTTTATTTTACCCTAGAGCGGAGAATGAAGTCTGTGGACATGAAATGTGGATTGGACAGTGGACAGTGGACAGTGACCAAGCTTACAGTTGAAGTCGGAAGTTTACATACACTTAGGTTGGAGTCATTAAAACCTGTTTTTCAACCATTCCAAAAATGTCTTGTTAAGAAACTATAGTTTTGGGAAGTCGGTTAGGACATCTACTTTGTGCATGACACAAGCAATTTTTCCAACAATTGTTTACAGACAGATTCTTTCACTAATATATCACTGTATCACAATTCCAGTGGGTCAGAAGTTTACATACACTAAGTTGACTGTGCCTTTAAACAGCTTGGAAAATTCCAGAGAATGATGTCATGGCGTTAGAAGCTTCTGATAGGCTAATTGACATAATTTGAGTCAATTGGAAGTGTACCTGTGGATGTATTTCAAGGCCTACCTTCAAAATCAGTGCCTCTTTGCTTGACATCATGGGAAAATCAAAAGAAATCAGCCAATCAATCCCAGAACAACAGCAAAGGACCTTGTGAAGATGCTGGAGGAAATGGGTACAAAAGTATCTATATCCACAGTAAAACGAGTCCTATATCAACATAACCTGAAAGGCTGCTCAGCAAGGAAGAAGCCACTGCTCCAAAACCGCCATAAGAAAGCCAGACTATGGTTTGCAACTGCACATGGGGACAAAGATCATACTTTTTGTCCTCTGGTCTGATGAAACAAAACTAGAACTGTTTGGCCATAATAACCATTGTTATGTTTTGATGGAAAAGGGGGAGGCTTGCAAGCCTAAGAACACCATCCCAACCGTGAAGCACGGGGATGGCAGCATCATGTTGTGGGGGTGCTTTGCAGGGACTGGTGCACTTCACAAAGTAGATGGCATCATGAGGAATGAAAACTATGTGGATATATTGAAGCAACATCTGAAGACATCAGTCAGGAAGTTAAAGCTTGGTCACAAATGGGTCTTCCAAATGGACAGTGACCCCAAGCATACTTCCAAAGATGTGGAAAAATGGTTTAAGGACAACAAAGTCAAGGTACTGGAGTGGCCATCACAAAGCCCTGACCTCATCCTATAGAAAATGTGTGGGCAGAACTGAAAAAGCGTGTGCGAGCAAGGAGGCCTACAAACCTGACTCAGTTACACCAGCTCTGTCAGGAGGAACGGGACAAAATTCACCCAATTTATTGTGGGAAGCTTGTGGAAGGCTACCCGAAACGTTTGACCCAAGTTAAAAAGGCAATGCTACCAAATACTAATTGAGTGTATGTAAACGTCTGACCCACTGGGAATGTGATGAAAGAAAGAAAAGCTGAAATAAAATAATTCTCTCTATTGTTATTCTGACATTTCACATTCTTAAAATAAAGTGGTGATCCTAACTGACCTAAGACAGGTCATTTTTACTAGGATTAAATGTCAGGAATTGTGTAAAACTGAGTTTAAATTTGGCTAAGGTGTATGTAAACTTCCGTCTTCGACTGTACTTGTGCACAGTATTCCGGGTAGTGGCTCATATTCCGCTTAAGGTCTTATTGGGCTTAAGCTGTTTACATGCAACTTTGATAAACAGAATATTCCTTATTTAAGTTTAAAGGTTAAATGGAATAGTAACTTACTGTAGGTCTATAACGACTCACATGTAATATAATATTAACTCCTGCAGAATTATGCATTTCTTGCAGTGAAATTACACAACAAATGTTCATTTTTTCTCAGGAACAGGAGTGGAGAAATATGATTTCTTTCTTTCAGCATTTCTTGAGAAAATGTCAATGTGTGTGTAATGTGTTATCTTTGGCACTGTTTTGCAAGCAGACAGAATTTCAACCACATAAAATACACAGCCAAGAGGAACTGAAGTCTCATTGGAAACGTGCTTTGTCGTTTTCTCAGCATTTAATTTCCCTTAAAACTGGTCAAACTGATTACATTTTGACATTTTGCACAGGACCAATCTTTCCACTGTTTTGGAGTTATTGCGTAGCCAGGAGTAAATTATAGTAAATTAATTATAGTAGGCTAAATTATTATGGAATTATTATGGTGGATCGAACTGGATCGAGCCTACCTTCTGAAATGATTTGTTTGACAATCAGATGAAAACATCATCACAGAACACCCATGATATGAGAAACTGAGCCTGCGCAGACCGCGAAAGCAGTAAATGGGATAAGATGTTTACATGCCACAGTATCCCGTCTTAGATTAAAATAACCGGTTTCACATAACCGGGATACAAGCTTTTTTGGGTTATTGTAAATGGGATATGATGTTAATATGAGTCAACTCAAGAGCAGGATACTTGAGTATCCCTAATAATAATTTGATATTGGTGTGCATGTAAATGTGCTCATTGACTTTCTGTTAGTTACTTTCCCCCCCCTTTCTCTTCCTTGTGTGTGTATGTCCATCTTGTCTCCCAACTAGCCTTTGAGTCAATCCATAAGAACAGGTAGCTACACTGGATGGAAGGCTTGAAGAATTGGTCAGTATGTGTGTGCAAAGGTGCATGACTAGGCATCTCCCTATTGAAGCCGGGTCTCCACACCCAGAGTATGGGAGCACAGCACCCCCTAGAGAGCAAATAGAGAGGCCCTGGCCTCCCGCCTCTTCAGGGGCAGAGGCAGAGGAGGCATGAATATTTCACAAGGTTTAAGTTCAGTTAAAGGATTCATTCTAATTGGGCCTAAGTGGAGTATCTCTGCTCTAAGTAGATCTGCTCAGATGCAAGCTTTTTTTTTCTAAACTGACACATTTCATAAACTTGATGTTTTATAAACTTGCCTCTCCTTTTTTGTTTTTTGCTCCCCTGTGTGAAGTGAACTTGCTTAATCTACTCACATTGCAGTGTGAGCTTTAAAGAGACTAATTTGACTTGGCACCCTGCAAAGTCTTGCAGTGCTGTAAAACACAGCAACGAGCAATTGAGATGAGTACTGAAGCAAAGTAGAATATCTATTTTGTATCCTGAGTAATAAAACTGAGTGCATCTATGACATTTTGAATACATAAATAGGCATTACGGATGACCTGTGTGCTACGTGAAATGCAGTTGAGACTTTATTCAGAGACGGTCGATGTGAGTCAAGCTGGGATTGCCTCCACATACAATCTGATAAGAAGGGGCTAGCTCATTGACAGAAACACACACCGTGTCACTCAGAAACACACACCATGTCACTCAGAAACACACACCATGTCTTACAACACGCACAACCATGTCATACAACACGCACAACCATGTCATACAACACACACAACCATATAAACACACTATGTCACATAATACACACACACACACATTAACTAAGACAAAAGCTAACTGTCGCAAAAATAAGTTCAGAAACACAAATGGGATATCTCTTCTTTCTCTCTCTAAAACACCCCCATACATAATCACAGGAGGCTCCTGTAGTCTTGAGAGGAGAGAGAGAGAGGAGAGAGATTGCCGTGGCTCTACTGTGGAGGTGCGTAGTCTCTCCGTAGTGGTCTTCGCTCGTTTGATTCCCACATTCCAGCGTCTCCGCGCTGGTTTCTCACTTTTTCCCTCCCGACAGTTCAGAGAAGTAATGGACGACAGGAAGACGGGTGCAGTGCTTTGTTGCCATGGCAATGGCAAGGAAACTAATAACCTGGCAGAAGGGAGATAAGGCGGGTGTGCAGAGAAGAGGGACGCCTGAGGAGAGGGACGTCTGTACAGGGATGAAAATAGTTGTACACGAACAATCACTTGTTACCAGAATGAAAAGCTTCTTGAAAGACATTGGCTGCCCATCGGCAGTGGCGTGCTGAACGAGGCACCACCGAGCCACAGGCCTTAACTCACCTGCGGAGCAACACACTCGAAAGATCAAGATGGAATAAAGCCCCAACCGAATACAAAACAGGAAGAAACTTTTTGAAAGCTCATGCATAATACAGGGAAAGCATTTAGAATGTACCGTCAAACCATTATGCAATTTGCGAAAAGGAGTAATTAAGCAATAGGGCACGAGGGGGTGTGGCCAATATACCTCGGCTAAGGGCTGTTCTTATGCACGACGCAATGCAGAGTGCTTGGAAACAGCCCTTAGCCGTGGTATATTGGCAATATACCACAAACCCTGAGGTTCCTTATTGCTATAATAAACTGTTTACCAACATAATTAGAGCAGTAAAAACAACCTCGAACCACCCAGTTTATAATTTCCGTTTGTAAACAGTTCAGAAGCAATGGGCGTGACTCTCACTCTCTATTAAAATAGTTGCGCCTATTCCTTTCTTTTGAGTTTTGGTTGCACTTCGTCTAACTTTGGTTGAGCACCTTCTAACTAGTTACTACCCTCCAACACTCGAGAAGCTTCTGAAAGTCTCTGACCGAAAGTCGTGACCATCTGAACTCGAGTGTTTAGTTTCATATAGAATGACGGTGTGAATGATCCCAAAGAGGCATGCCTCACAGACCCTCCAACTAGACATGTCTGAGCACACCTACAAGACTACGGAAACTATTTTCCGCTTGTCCGCTTACCAGTAATAGAGCACCAAGAAATTCACCGGAAAGGAAGATGGCATCAATCTAAAGCCATAGAGACGAAAAGTAATACTGGGTCTCCCAGATATGGAACTGAGATTTTTAGCTGGAGTCCATTTGCTGCTGTGCAGGAGGGTGGAAGTGACTGGAGTGGCTGTCTGGCCATAAATGTCAAGACCTGTAATTGTTCAATCTGTGGAGCGGTTATCGCTGAGAGTGGCGTCTGTTTTGGGGGGGTGAATGTGAGAATAATCCACTGCCACTCAGAACAATGTGCGGCCTCAGCCAGTGGTGATGGAGTCAATATCCAGTCCTCTGAGCTCATAAGCTCCCAAACACCAGGACGCGATGCACTCAAGTGTAGTGGAAATCTCCCAGGGCCAACAGGGCAAGGCACCGCACACGCGCACACACACACTAAACACCACAACTTATATGAGCTGTAAATTCAAAAGTTTTAACCTAAATTGAGACTGAATACTACTTTGACAAAACTTCAAGAAGTCTGTCATTGTTACAAGGAGACATTGAGCGATTTGATAGTTGAGGGTGCAACCAGAGTTGAGCAAGATTGAATATTATGCAAATCACTGGCAAAGTCGTGACTTTGATACTGTGCTACATACAGATATAATTTGAGCCAGTTTACCACAGCAGGAAAATCATCCTGCAGAAACAGGAAATGTGAACTATTATGTGGATTATAATTAATGAACATTTTTGTAGATGTTTATGCATATTTCGTAAGGGAAAATAAAGACTGACATTTCAAAAGTGGAAATTACAAACTTCAGAAGTCTTTTTAAACCTCAAATACAACACAAGTTTTAATGTTCTGCATTGCAGGAATGTTCTCCTGCAACAGGGTGATTAAATTAAGATCCTACATCTGTAGGCTACCAGACAATGTGCCTGCTACATGATGCCCTAGTAATCTGTCTGTATTCAAGCCTACAGTTAGGCTTGAATGTTGCAAACTCAAGTGATTTGATCTTGAAACAAGGTGCATATTCATCATACTATTACTAAATACTATAGTGTTCATCTCCGCTCAACTATGTAACAACTGGGAGAATTTACTTCAAGATATGTAATGTCAGTGAACGATCAGAAGAATGAGTTTCAACAGATGTTTGCAGTATGACTACAGGAAAATTCTCAGACGGAATATTTAATCATTCATATCCGGGACTCTAAAAGAGCATTTAATGGAAAGGATTAATCACTGTTTCATTTTAAATAATGCAGCATCTGATATTGATGATTGAGTGTCCGTCCTTGTTTCTTTCTATGGGGTCTGGCAAATGCCTGACATGTTTAAAACATTCTGTAATGAGGCGAAATAAGTGAATTTATCCCTGTGATGTGTCTCTGAGCCAAGCTGATGAAAAGATTTCCTCCCTTTGCATTTGAGGCGACACAGACAAGAGAAAGAGAGAGAAAAATGGGAGCTTTCAGAACGGCTATTTGCTCACCATATCAAACAGCTCCAGACAGGTTTTTCTTTTTGGTATAATTTAACCCACATCTGAAATGAGTTTGGTACTTACGCATGTAACTATCCAAATTCAATTTTCTCTGAATACTCTAATGTAGTGCATATACACCAAACTGTATTTGCATACATGTGCTGAGAAAAGAAAAGGCTTGAATAGAGAACTCCAGTTGGGCTTATTACCCTCATGCCAAGACTCTGCCGGGTAGCAATTAATCATAGTTTTGCTTTGGGTTAGAATACTGATTTCCATCTCTCGCACAGGAAATGTAATATTTTCAGAGCCTAAAATTCCTCCTGAAGTAGGCATTGGTCTGATGCTTTCTCCTACCTTAACTCAGCAACCCACTGTGCTGAATATTATGAAATATTCAAGGCAATCCAGTCAAGGCAATGCTGTCCTTCTGCAACCTTTTTGTACCTTGACTTGGACACCTGGAGCGAGGCATCCCATGGTCTGTCTTGTCTGTTCATTTGGTGCCTGTTAATACCAGACAAAAAGTAGACAGTAGGTGTACAATTGCAGTTGTCCTCACCAACTGTGGTTCCAGTGTATGGGTGTGATTGTGAGTGAATGGTAGTAGGGTGTGTGTGACTTCTGTGTGTTTGGTGATTACTGCAGCATCAAGGCAGCCATTCCCAGCTACTACTTTTAATTAAGTGATTTAATTTCCAGTGTGATAAGTGTCGGTTTTTAAATGGAAACTTTGAGAATATCTCAACATGTACAAATGAACTTCCCCCGCGCTATCTAATGTGTTCACATTAGGATGTTATTAAAATTCTAGTTGTGGGTAATATATGCTTTTCACACATTAGCAAGATGTCAGTCACTAACTGTATTCTCCTACATTAGGATTGAGTGTTTGCTCTCCTCGCTGTCCCTCTGTGGTAATATTCAGAAAATACTAATCTGAGTAATGTATAAGCACATTCACTAATGTAAATGGAACTTTGAAAGAGATGAATATCATCATCACTTTTAATTAAAATTGAAGAAAACTATCATCAAATTTGTTTTTAAACTTTCCAATAGTAGATGTTAACACCCACAATTGAAACACGCTTGTATACTTAGTCAAGCATCTGCCCCAAAAAGCAGACCATATTGATTTACCAGTTTCTTTATGTCATTTGCTTTTAACCCAGCCCTAAAGAATCTATATAATTATTATTTTTTTAACATATTTTCTTAATTAAGTATTCAGACCCTTTGCTGTGAGACTCAAAATTGAGCTCAGGTGCATCCTGTTTCCATTGATCATCCTTCAGAAGTTTCTACAACTTGATTGGGGTCCACCTGTTGTAAATTCAATTGATTGGACAGGATTTGGAAAGGCACACACCTGTCTATATTAGGTCCCACAGTTGACAGTGCATGTCAGAGCAAAAACCAAGCCATGAGGTGGAAGGAATTGTCCGTACAGCTCCGAGACAGGATTGTGTCGTGGAACAGATCTGGGGAAGGGTACCAAAACATTTCTGCAGCATTGAAGGTTCCCAAGAACAGAGTGGCCTCCATCATTCTTAAATGGTTATCAAAACTCCTGTTTTCACTTTGATTCTAGGTCTCTTGCAGGAGAAATCCTCATAGCATCGTTTTGACTTTTCATAAACATTTAAATGACTGACCAAAAGTAGTTTGTTATAGTGCACTGTGCATGGAATGAGTGTCCTCTTGCATGGAATGTGTCCACTTTGCATGGAATGAGTGTCCACTTTGCATGGAATGAGTGCACACGGTGCATGGAATGAGTGCCCACGGTGCATGGAATGAGTGCCCACGGTGCATGGAATGAGTGCCCACGGTGCATGGAATGAGTGCCCACAGTGCATGGAATGAGTGCCCACGGTGCATGGAATGCGTGTCCACTTTGCATGGAATGCGTGTCCACTTTGCATGGAATGAGTGTCCACTTTGCATGGAATGAGTGACTACTTCGCATGGAAAGAGTGTCCACTTCGTATGAAATGAGTGTCCACTTTGCATGGAATAAGTGTCCACTTTGCATGGAATGGGTGTACCCTTTGCATGGAATGTGTGTCCCTTTTGCATGGAATGAGTGTCCACTTTGAATGGAAGTGTCCCCTTTGAATGGAAGAAGTGTCCACTTTGAATGAAGTGTCCGACTAACTATTTTTGGGGTAATTGGCAGTGTCATGGGTAAAGTCTTGGCCTCTGTTACTGGTGACGAATGCAGGCTAGCTCCTGAAATTAAATGTGTAACATCGATTGCATCACAGTGAAGATGTCTTAGGTAATACCACATTATTTTTGTCCTGTGTGTGATTAGAGTTAAAAAACAGATTGCGAGTTCATTTGTGGTACATCCGTGTTACCATGGAGACCACTCTAAAGTACATGCATTAGTAGGATTTAGAGCAAAACTGTGTGTTTAAATGTACTGCAGGAAAGGTGGAGAACACCTAAGTAAATACCTAGTAGTTTCTTTGTTCGACAACATTTTTTCTGGGAAAATGCACTGTAGAAGCTTGTTGACATGACGTGGACTTAGAAAGGTGTCTATTTAAAACTTCTTAGGGCTAGGCCCCTTTTTTCTCAATTTCCACCTGAATGACTTGCCCAAAGTAAACTGCCTGTTGCTCAGGCCCTGAAGCCAATATATGCATATAATTGGTACCATTGGAAAGAAAACACTTTGAAGTTTGTAGAAATGTTGAAAAATGTAGGAGAACATAACACAATAGATATGGTAGGAGAAAATCCAACGAAAAGAGAGAGCCTCTTACAATGGCAAGTATAAGGTCATACTGAAAGTTAGCTCCCTGGATGCAATTCCTATGGCCTCCACAGGGTGTCAGCAGTCCATGTTCAAGGTTTAAGGCTTTTAACTTCAAAAACGAATAAGAAATAACAGTTTTAGTAGAAGGACACTGTCTTGGAAATCCGTGTTTGCATGCGCCACGCACCTGCTAAAATCGGGTTCCAATTGAACATACTTCTTTCCGTAAGGAACCTTATAGTTTGATTACATTTTAGGGTATCTGAGGAGTAAATAGAAAAGTATTTTGACTTGCTGAAACAAAGTTTAGGGGTAGATTATCGAACGCCTTTCTCTGCATGTTGAACGAGTGGATTACTCAAATCGATGGTGGCAACTAAACAGACTTTTTGGGGTATAAAGAAGGATATTATCTAACAAAACGACATTACATGTTATAGCTGGAAGATTTTCAAAAAGTAAGCGAATATTTAATAGCTATTTGTGAATTTTTAAAAACTGTGCTGGTGGAAAAATATTTTTATGTGGGGCGCCGTCCTCAAACAATCGCATGGCAAGCTTTCTCTGTAATAGCTACTGTAAATTGGACATTGTAGTTAGATTAACTTCTCAGGGATCACTGGGGCGCTAGCGGGCTGCTCCCGACACTACCAGGTAAAATGTAAGGCGCCAAATTTAAAATCCAAAAGTTGAATTATTAAACATCCACCAATATACAAGTGTTCCATACTCATCAAAAGCTCTGTTTCTTGGCAATATCACAGCGTTGTCAGATTTCAAAAAGGCTTTACGGCGAAAGCAGCACATTTGATTGTATGAGAGTAGCACCTCACATATTTTTCCCATAGCCATGTATCGATTAGCCATCATGGCACACACATAACACATTTCACAGCAAAAACAAATCAATTACCTGTTGAAGAACTTCTGCTGAGGTCATCCTAAGTGTCCAACGAAGACAATCCATGGTTCTTTTGTTAGAAAAAGTAATGTATTTCATCCATAAATCCTCCATTTTGTTTGCGCGTTATAATCAGAAACGACAGCTTCCACTACTCCATTAAAACGTGACGCGAACTCGTTCATCTTATACCTATAAACTTGTCCAAAAACAATCAAACATAGTTTTAAATGTATCCTTAGGAACACTTTTACGTATATTTACTATTATAAATCAACCGGAATATAAACTGATCGATAACGACGGTAAAAAAAAGACACTGCGCGCTTTGTCGGGAGCGCGCGCTGAGTACTGTTCACATGACAGAGTGACTTCCTTGTTTGCTCTTCTTCTCTGGTCTTACTCATCCAAAATGAAAAAAATACACTGTCTCGAGACTGTTGACATCTAAAGGAAGCGATGGGCACTGCATTCATATGCCCTTATATGGTCATTTTCATGAGGGAGGGGTGCCCAAATGAGCAATGTGTCAAAATCACTTTTTCCAGGACAGAAATTCCTCGGGGTTTCGCCTGCTATATGCGTTCTGTTTTACTCACAGACAAATGGTTAACAGTTTTGGAAAACCCAGAGTGTTTCCTATCCAATGGTACCAAATATCTGCATATCCTATTTTCTGGGCCTGAATGGGAGGCATTTTACTTTGGGCACGCCAGGCTCTCCAAAACCGACCCCTCAGCTGCCACTCCCTAACAAGTTAACAAGAATTCAAGTTTTCAACCGATATAAGACACTTATATGTACATACATGTTAAATATCCATAATTTCTATGATACATTTTTTGAATTGCACGCCCTTCAGTTTCACCAGAAGTTGTCCCTATAGCGGGACGTCTAGCCCTAAAAGGTAAACCCAATGATGTATACTTACCTATTCTCAACATCCACATCCATGTTAGGCAAGGGACCATTATTCACAGATGCATAAGTGGTTTACCATCAAATCATGCGTATTAGAAAGGAGTTGTGCCACCCTTGTTTTTAGGAAAAGATACACAAAATTAATCATTTGACCGAAGGTGACAGGGCTTAGACAGTTCAGTGCCAAAAATAAGGGGTTAAATACATGTACTGCAACAAAAAAACAAGTTTCCTGATTGTTCTTATGTCTCTCAGATATACAGTACCTGTTAAATGTTTTGGACACACCTACTCAAGGGTTTTTCTTTATTTTTACTATTTTCTACATTGTAGAATAGTAGTGAAGACATCAAAACTATGAAATAACACATATGGAATCACGTAGTAACCAAATAAAAGTGTTAAACAACTAAAAATGGTAAAAATGGTCTTTGTGAGACACAGAGTAGGTGAATGGATGATCTCTGCATGTGTTGTTCCCACTATGAAGCATGGAGGAGGAGGTGTGATGGTGTGGGGGTGCTTTGCTGGTGACACTGTCAGTGATTTATTTAGAATTCAAGGCACTCTTAACCAGCATGGCTACCACAGCATTCTGCAGCGATACGCCATCCCGTCTGGTTTGTGCTTAGTGGGACTATGACGCAACACACCTCCAGGCTGTGTACGGGCTATTTGACCAAGAAGGAGAGTGATGGAGTGCTGCATCAGATGACCTGGCCTCCAGAATCACACGACCTCAACCCAATAGAGATGGTTTGGGATGAGTTGGACCGCAGAGTGAAGGAAAAGCAGCCAGCAACTGCTCAGCATATGTGGGAACTCCTTCAAGACTGTTGGAAAAGCATTCCAGGTGAAGCTAGTTAAGAGAATGCCAAGAGTGTGCAAATCTGTCATCAAGGCAAAGGGTGGCAAGTTTGAAGAATCAAAAATCAAAAATGTATTTTGATTTGTTTAACACTTTTTTGGTTACTAAATTACATGATTCCATAAGTGTTATTTTATAGTTTTGACGTCTTCACTATTATTCTACAATGTATAAAATAGTACAAATAAAGAAAAACCCTTGAATGAGTAGGTGTTCTAAAACTTTTGAGCAGTACTGTATTACTGACACTTCAGAATCTGGTGTTCCATGTAGTGAATCTGTTTCTCAATGTGTTTGTATGGGCTAATAGCAGTCATGTCAAATACAAATGTATCCCCAAAATCTTCAAGAGGTCCTAAATTTCAAAATCAAATAGCAAAATTGTCCTTAGAATGACCTTCAAACATTTCAATAAAGCTTAGTAGAAACCCCTCCCCCGGCTTAGATGGGGCTTAGACTTAGTGCAAAAAATAAGTGATTAATACAAGTAAAAGTATGGCCAAACATACATTTTCACCCCTCAGACAGAAAGGCTAAAGCTCATGTTACTCAAACTTCCTAAGCATTGACTTAACTACATTTTACTTAAAAATTAGATTGAACATAGAAATCCCATCTATATAGCTGTATGTTCGATGCAAAGGTGTATCAATAACATTGACAAACAACTTCAACTGTCAAACTATCATCGACATTTCAACAAAATTGGGCATTGTGTGTAGCAGTCATGCAACCGCCAAAACACAATGCAACATTTTGCTTCTTAATTGAGCTTATCATACTTGATAATTGAGCCTCATTACCTAGCCATTTATCTGCCTCCGATCTTCTGTAACGGGATAAGAATCAATCAATGGCCATTCGTCTCCCCAGCCCCGTCCTCCAGATGGAGAATTAGGAGAGCTGAATTAAAGAGTGGATTACGGTGGTGGCAGTCGCAGTGCCAGGGCTGGGAGCGCTTTGATGACACCACACAATCGTAATGGGCTTCTTCACGCTGCGCTCACCTAATCACCCATATCAAACCCTTTCACAGGGAAAAATAGAGAAGCGAGACCCCCGTTATTTATTTGATTTCTTTCACATTAAATTATATGGGATTTAGAGAAGGGATTAAAATTGTACACTTGTAAGAAGCCTTAGCTACTTAATTAAGGCTGAAAATAATACTGTAATTATTTTGGGGGAGTGCGAGTGAATTTCTATGGCCTCTGAGTATTCAGCTAATTATAATGGTGCACTTTGACTGATAATGTGCAGAAACTGAATTCACTCTACTTTTCTAGAGATAATGTGTCATTGCATTTGTTTTGTAGATACCGTAATAGTGTCTCTCTAACAAAACAGTGGTCAGTGAAAGTCCATTACTTGACTACTACATGGTAATTGCAACTGCTGCCTCAATGTTGTGTCATCGCAAACCAACCACATTTTTATGATTTCTCAAATCAACTAGCTAACTGAGCAATCTCATTATGATATATGCAACTCTTGTATAACTGTGATCAGAGATTAGGTGTGATGTAGTAAAACAAAGTAAATGTAATGTAAATTTGAATAGTGAATTGTTTACTGTGATGATAACACGAAGCCTATAAATGGCATAATTAAACAGACAATATTAAGATAATTGATGTCTATTGTATATCAGTGGATCAGTATTCTGAGTTCTTGGGCATCTGTGCCCATAAAGTATAACTGTTTGTTTCAGCTGGCTTCCTCAGGTGGTTAGATCTGCAGAATGATAATATTGGATAGACCGTAGAATTGGCTGCATTTTGGACATACTTCTCTTTTCTCCTCACACCTCAGTTCCAGTTTGAGTGACAGCCGAAAGGGTAGTGAAAAGGTAGAACAAATCCTCTGCCACTTCACACTCGAGCAAGTTTCCTGTCTTCATGCTAACTTTTCTAATGGTGTCTAACAAATTACATCTGTCCGTTGTTGCAAAAAAAAGAGGAGAAGGGAAACGATGACTGGGCTGAACGAACGCTCGTCCGTTAACAGAGTTACCTGTCATGCTAGAGCTGAAGCAACGTCTCGCACCTTCCGTCAATCATCCCCAGTTCCAAACTGCAGAACACGCTGTGGATTGATAAGCTGTGTGCTTCAACAGCCCTCTGCACAGGTGAAAAGTTTCCTTCGTTAGTCACAGTTGTTTTGGTTTCCAAGAACACAAGGAAGAGAGAAAAGCTATGGAAGGGGGAAAGAAAAATCATTCTATGACACAGAGGGAGTAGTATGACTTCTCGCCTTCTCCTCGGCAAGCTGCACTACCCATGGGTTTCTTGCACAAAGTTCAAGGATTTGGTTGGATTGCCTGTAGGCTATTCGGTTTGATGGATGGAATGAAACTTTTCAGCTTTCGGATGAGGTAGCACATGCTGTATATTGTGCTCGGGCAACCCTCATGAGACTACGAATAAATAATGAGGATTTTCATGATATGCATTCTGATATTAATTATAATGAATCATAGGTTCAAATGTCAGTTATATAGTTATAGCAAATGCATGATATTCACATTAAAAAAGGCTAAGGAGAGCACTACAGTAAGAGGCATCATACCCATAAGGGGCACCAGGGCACCTGCCCCCTCAGATTTGTCCTGTTAACATTTTTTTAGATGTTAAATTAATTGCTAAACTTCATTTTTTTTAACCCAGCTTTTCAATGATCACAGTCTTATGTCAGAATTAGACGTTCATCCATGTTTCTTAAGTTTAGACATTAACTCAGAAATCGTAACGTCTACACAAATGGTTAAGATAAGGCTTAAGATTTGGCATTGATTTCAAACTAAAATGTAAAAAACTACTTTTGCTGGAATCGAACTTGCAACCTTTTGGAATCAGAGGCAGATGCTTACACTCATCCACTATCCCCGTCCACAACGCCCTAGCAAAACCAAAACCTACTTGAAGGTAACAGCTCTCACTCTTGTCCCTACTGGCCAATTTCTACATCATCTCCCGATGACATGGATGGACGTCGAATACTTACTTGTATCACGGGTGACCTGTTGTTACTCTGTAATACTAGCCACCTAGCACTTTGATGAAGTTGGCTTTAGATAGGATCCCAATATCTCAATATCATAACTAGCTACCAAGCCATTTCAGGCTATCAAGTTAGAGTCATTTGTCTAACTATCTTAGCTTGCATGCCTGCTGGCAAGGTTGCAACTTCAGAAAAGAAAGCAACTACTAAATGTACTAAATGTACATTGTTTTACCCAGAATTTAGCAGAGATGCAGAGAAGCGTATATATATATATATATATTAATTTTTTTAAGAACCACCAGTCAGGAGAATACAGACAGCTCAAGAAGTATAAATGTTCTTTGGCACGTTGTGAAAATATCATGATATTTGTGTATCCACTATGATGCCATGACATGTGCCTGTATTGATGATGTGTGTTATGATCCCATGTACTGTGTTGTCATTTGAAGTGACGTGCGGTGAGGTCTGAGGCCGTGTAGGTACTTTCTTGTCAGAACTGTCACAGAGGGCTATATATTCCAATGCAGCAGCCTTGTAGCACACACAGTGTTTGAGGGATACACTTGGACATTCCACCTGTCATGCCATAACACTGGAGGGACTCTTAGAAAGCACACTTGCTTGAGGGGGTAAGACATAAGACTAGCAGAAAAGGTCAGATGCATGAGGATTGGCAGCTGATATTTGCAGTTGAGTCTGCACCCAGCACGGTTGTGGCAGCAAAATGTGTTACACCACACCATATGAGCTGACACGAACATGCCGCAACAGACATTTGTAATGTTCCCAAGCTCGACTGAAATGGTAAAAGTTTTGAGAACCAACCCGGTTTTGCTTAAACGTCCCTAGTTTAGATAAACTTGAGTAAACACTTTACTTAAGGCATCCACGTGTAATGGTTTATAACTTCTAATAAGCATGTATGAGCCCTTATTACAAAGCTGATAACATGGTATGTCTCTCTATTAATAAAATGTATAACTGTCCCAAACTGGCTGTTTGTCCAGGTCATTATGAGATGATTATCAGACATTATAAAGGAGCAACATTCTCATGACAAGTCCTGGAAATCTGAGTTCCTTCCAAAATAGAACTGGCAGCAGAAAAACAACTCTGCCTTCAATTACTTCCCGGAGAGCCTGAGATTAAACATCATTTACAACAGGGGTCGGCAACAGGCGGCCCGCAAGCCAAAACTGTCCCGCCAGTGATTTATTTTGCCCCCGCGAGTGATTTATCATCTGGAATTCAAAATGAGTTTAATTCAGTAAATCTGTTCTTAAGTATTCCCACAAATAAAACAAGACACATATTTAATTGTGTCTCAATATAGTCAAGGTAGGACATGGTTGTTATGTTCAAATATAATCTCTTTTTGGGCTTAGTTGTGGTCAATTTGCTGAGGACAAATTATTATAATTATGCTCCCCAACTGTCCGCTCCGACAAAAAATGTCCAGGGCTGAATCTAGTTGCCTACCCCTGATTTACAAGATGTCAAAATGAATTATAGGAAATCATTTTTAAATTGCTCATTTTGTGGAGTGATTCAGCTGCCCATTTCTATGTCAATTTAGGTACATATGCTTTGAGTTCACTCAACTACATGGTGATTGCATTGACCATATATTTTGTTATTTTCATGCCAAACTGTTTCTGGATGCCATTTTCTGATACTGTTAGCCATTCTAGACAGAGTTGTTTTAGCCATGGTATTCTCTGTGTGTTGTATTCTCTGATCTGAATGAAATTCCCTTTCCTTTATTAATAACATAACCTAATGTAGATGATGGTTGCGTAAAATGGATCCCTTGCCCCTTTTTCTAAGATGTCAAAAGAAAAACAAAAAGCATCCTCTTCATCAAAGTGGTAGTACAAGCCTCCTCTTCATTAGAGTGATGGAACAAGCCTGCTCTTCATCATAGTGATATATATAGCATCCTTTCATCAGAGTGATAGAAAAAGCATCCTCTTCATCAGAGTGGGAGAACAAGCCTCCTCTTCATCAGAGTGGTAGAACAAGCCTCCTCTTAATCAGAGTGGTAGAACAAGCCTCCTCTAGCACTTGCCTGAGTCCTAATTCCCCCAGGAGCCTTAGTGGAGTCAGCCTTTAGGGTTCAAAACGTAACCATGCTCTTCATAAACATTATGATGTCTGACTCCTTTAGGGATCAAAACGTAACCATGCTCTTCAAAAACATTATGATGTCTGACTCCTTTAGGGATCAGAACGTAACCATGCTCTTCATAAACATTATGATGTCTGACTCCTGTAGGGATCAGAACGTAACCATGCTCTTCATAAACATTATGATGTCTGACTCCTTTAGGGATCAAAACGTAACCATGCTCTTCATAAACATTATGATGTCTGACTCCTTTAGGGATCAAAACGTAACCATGCTCTTCATAAACATTACGATGTCTACTCCTTTAGGGATCAAAACGTAACTGTGCTCTTCATAAACATTACGATGTCTGTCTCCTTTATGGATCAAAACGTAACCATGCTCTTCATAAACATTATGATGTCTGACTCCTTTATGGATCAAAACGTAACCATGCTCTTCATAAACATTATGATGTCTGACTCCTTTAGGGATCAGAACGTAACCATGCTCTTCATAAACATTACTAATGTTAGTCCCCTTACGGATCCCATCTTTACTGTCCCTTCAAGGAACTGACTCTTCAGAATCTCTATAACTACTCTGAGCTCCCTCCTGGATCTCTGACTGATTTGCCCATACGCTGCAGATCTCCTATCTATTATATCGATGATCCACTCTCCATGCCCTTCAATTCTAGCCCTGCCCCCATCTAGATCCCTGACAGTCCCCTGCCCCATCTAGATCCCTGACGGTCCCCTGCCCCCATCTAGATCCCTGACGGTCCTCTGCCCTCATCTAGATCCCTGGCGGTTCTATGCCCTCTCTCCCACTGGAACTCTGACTCAATGTCCCGCAGGCTCAGCCTGACATTTCTCGCCGCACTCCTCACCAGCGTCTTTCACCGGGGCTGCCTCCCCCTTCCTCACTGACCTCAGTCTCAGGCGCCCTTGGAAATGTCATCCCGCAAGGGCTGCAGCCAAGCGTGTGACAACGTCAGGCCCTGGCTTCATGTTTAGAGTGGGGGGAGATATCAATGGTAAACCCTAAGGAGAGCCGTGCTGTATATTTTGGCGGGTGAGGAGGATGAGAGTCCAATCCTGCTTCTGTATCGCCATCCTACGGATCACTTCCCCCAGTAGCCTCAGCAAAGTGTAGAGACTCAGAGAGATCGGGTAAACAACTGTGTGTGAGTGTAACCTAACCTGCGTGTTGCTGGCCTTTTAAAATCACAGATCCTCCCGGTAAATAAAAGAGACGTTGTTTGGTCACATTGCTGTGCCATTTACACATTGTCCCTTTTTCTCGTCGTGGCTCAGAAGGACAGGCGGTTTTAGTCTGTTAAATGGTTATTTGCTCTTGCTGCCTGACCCAATAGGATTCAGCCAGCCGTGCTGGTGTGGACATGGAGGCTGTGTCCACGATTAGGCAGAGAGCTCAGCTGTGGGCTCGGGGATTACTCCCAGTCTCTGTGTATTGCAGCAACCTTTGGGGGATTAGACTTAACAGACTCCATTGGTTTACATCCGAAAACTCCCTTTAACCATGCACACAAAGTTGGAGGTAGTTGTTTTTAGGGACAGGCTGATTTGTTTGGACTCTTAGAACATTGAGAAAATAAAGTTCTTGGCTCACACACAGTAACACCAATGTAGAAATGTGCATGTTCATTTTTGTTTTTTTGTCCCTTCCAAACATGAAATCACTAATGACATATGACATAATACCTTCTGATACCTTCTGGTTGGTTGTGCTCTGTGGGCTGTGGCAAGAAGAAAGTGTAAGCCTCACAGAAGGCAGAATCCTATCTTGAGATATAGAGCCTAGAGTACATCTGATCAAACTTCAGTGCAAATCTCCCATGGACATCAATGCATCATTTTCTAAATCATCTCCAGGACACTGTTTTGAGTTTCTTTTCAATGCAGTATACAGTTCTTCTACATGCACTTAGTAATACAATAGATGGGTGTTATGCGTTTTTATATTAATGATTACATGGTTAAAATGAAAGTTAGGATCCGGCACTTATCAAATCTGCATCACATATACTTTCATGACTGTTTATAGTAACATCATTCACATTTTGAGTATGTCTCAGAATATGAGATTTGATAGTAAAGAATACAGGATTACCTTTCCTTTTCTGTGGCACTTTAGGATGTCAGTTGTCTTGTTGTATCTACTACATGGAATCTATTTGTCTACCACTCTACCAAGCTATTTTAAATACTCATTCTTTGAATGCTGCATGATAAACCATTAATTACTGCCTCATGTGGGGATACAGTGAGATTGTAGTTGATATCTTGTTACAGAGCTGTTTTAGCTTTCAGGCATATAATAGACTCATATTCACCTTTTCCATTGGGAAACCATCTTCTGTTTTCTTACTGCGTATGTACAACACCTATTTAGAGAAGGTGTTACCTTGAAAAAAGGGAATCCTGATATCCTTTGAATGTCAAGATAACGAAAAGCATCACAGAAGGTGGCATGCGCTGCACTTTACTCTTTTTTTTCAGTCCTCTGTGCGACAAGTAAACATTTGCCAGAGGGCTCAAAACCATTTCTTTCATTTAAATCTCCTCTCTGCTGGCTGCCAGTGACATTTGAATTGAGATTACTTTTATTATCGTTGCAAACTGAGTGTATTGTGGGCAAATATTGCAGGTTGAGGGCAGGCTGGGAGAATGAGCTTGTTTTAGGAGGTGAAGCCTTAGGGCAGGAGTACTCCACAATTCAAAAATAAACCCTGTTTTAAAAGCGCTTCTTGACGCCTAGGTGTTCTGTATATGACGTTGTCATGATTCTTGAATTCCTTCAAATAAGAAAGACATGTTAATAATGTAATCAAATGGATATATTTGACTTGCAAAAAGAAAGCAACTAACCTGTAAAAAGTGCCATTGCATTTGATCATTGCCAGATGAAGTTCAGTAAATTGTTCTTCATAGCATATTCAATGTGTCAGTTTGTATGTGTGTGTTCATGAGTGTGTGTTCATGTAAGTTCAGTACTATTTGCCAGTATGTTAATGTGAATGAACGGAGAGAAGTCTTCAGGGAGATCTGGTCTTGATTATGCAACATTGCCTCCTCCTTACCGCAGCATGTCTTGGAGGCATTCAACTCCTATAATCTATGCATATGATGAAACATTTATTCTGATTTAAGACATAAACTGACAATCTAATTGAACCATTTTGGCTGCAATGCTATTTCCCCATAAGTTTCTCCTCCCAACTCTCCAATCTCATTATGGCTGTTTTTAAAACATTTCCTCCCCCTCCCTCATAGCTTCCACATTATAGCGTTTTCTCACCCCATTTGAATTAATGGATAGGAATTAGTCCGGCTTGAGGATAAATGATCGAGACTAAAATCCGCTTCATGGCACAAAACCTTTCTTCGTCTGTGTCCATACTGTGTTGGATATAATTTACATGTAGGGTTCAATCAAATCAAACTTAAATCAAACTTCAATCAAAGTACGTTTTTGTGATGCAGTGAGTGCAATGTCATATACATTGGAAACCGAATGCAATGTAATATACATTAGAAACTTTTAAACTTTCAGAATGAAATTAGGGCTAGAATATTTAACCAAACTCTGGAAGAGGAAAAGTCCAGTTACCTTGATTCAACAGGTCCCATTCAAGTGTTTCAACCCCGATTATGTAACCGTTTCAGGGATGCTACAGTCATAACGCAGTTACAGCTACACAGGCCCCTACCATGGTGAAGTGAATATTGTTGACCAATCTGGACCGTCAATGAACGGAGAGTAAGGGGGAGATTATTGTATGGTGTTTATAAATTTAAAAAAATCTGACAGACCGGCGACACTAGATGCTGACATTTTCACCTGATGTGCTCCCATTAGTCAATGCAGCGTGTGAGTAGAGCATCAACATGAAGCATAAAATGCTTTGCTACACATCTCAAACCCGTGAACACTTGATCAAGTGTCTCACACTTCCTCCATGGTATGAGGCCAGTGAAACAGCTAAAAACCTACAAAGACAGTACACTTTCATTATACAAGTGTGACCACAGTATTGCAGCTCCATTGTAGGACCAATGCCCAGGGACGGACTGGGACCAGAAATCGGCCCAGGCCTTTCTAACACACCGGTCCATTTTCTCCTGGAGGCTCCCATTATGAGTTAAATAATGACTCATAATGGGAGTCATTATTTAGACAGACCCAACTATCCAATCTTTTTCTGCCAATGCCCTTCTGACTTGTGTGGGCCTGAGGTTCGGAGAGAGCAAACTGTGGTTCAAGCTTTAGAGAGGCTGAATTTTTTGTCCATCAAGGCGACCTCAACATATCCCCACCGTGGACATAAACAAACGTGACTTTGACTTGTTTCCACAGCCCAATGACAAGCTGAAAACAACTGTTTTGAGGAACATGTTTTCCAAAGACAGAATTGGCATAGCTTCCCATCCTACAGGAAGCCATTTATATCTCCCAGATAAACATACTCTATGGTTCCACATCCTCTACCCCAAAAAGGTTAGCCCCCTCTTTTTCCCCCTGTCTTTCTGGTCAGCCTCACACAGGCCCGAGTATAGCAGAAACTGGGAAAAGTGGTGTCCCCAGCATTCTTCCCACACTCTCCAGTTCTGGGAAGAATCCCAGCAGGCCTCTTGCTTCTGGGGGTCTCTGATTGCTCGTCATGGGTCTCTTTTGTTCTTGGTGTACACTACAAGAGCCTCCCAGATTAACTGTTTAAGGGGACTTTTCAGCCACATGGGGCAAATGTCTGCTATTTTTAGACTAAATTTTCTTTCTCAAGCCGAGGGAAAAGAGGAAGAAATGTTGGATAATTTCCACACGGCCTTTTCTAGTAGAGGAATGGGAATACTACAGCTCCTTTCTACTTGTGGATAAATAGATGGCAGTGTGTAGCTGTTTTCTCACATTTAGACTTTGACTCACAAAATGTGTATGAACAACACAATAGCTCAGACATGGTTTATAATTATCAGCATTTTCTTGTTATCCTTTGTGGCAACAGGTAGATAAGAAAAATATTCCATTCTTATTTTGTTTTCTAAATTGGTCCATTGCATTGCTTCCCTATGGGGTGTCTCTCACTCATGTATGTTGAACTCAGGTCCTCATTACCTCAACAATATACCTTTTCAGAACCCAATATCAGACAGTAGCCTTCGTTATGCCTCTAATCAGAGCATTGGTGAAAACTGGAAGCTTGCACGGAGGGAGCCTTTTGCTTTTCATCGTCCTTAGTCAGTGAATAGACCAATACATCCCTTTGAAGTTGTCTAGAGAGCGAGGGGGGGCTACGAACATGGAATGTCACATTAGTTTAAGTCCACTTTCCCAAAGAGAAGCTGCACTCTCTAGTTCCACCTGCTATCCTGCTGATGCACTGGTTTTCCCAAGCTGGAGCTACTGCATAGAAACACAATGAAATATACATCAGTCTATGCCTGGATAGACCATTTTAGTTTGTCTCAGGAGTCATCATTAAAAGCCAATTCATCTGTCCTTCACAGTGTGGCCTCCTGCCTGCACATCCCTTTAGTCCCTCTCTACAGATGAAGTTTACACCACTCCTGAATTGCCCCAGGCGATCACATCTTTCATGGCGCAAAGGCTTCAGTCGCATCGGTGCAGGCCCACTGCCAGGCGCCATCTCACTACCCTGGCACTGCTACCACACACAGCACACACACACAGGCGACACACATAGGCACATAAATGCACTTCCATGGACACATACTCAAACTTGGAGGCAGAAGCACACACACTATACTATTTTTTTTTACCATATTCTTTATGAAAAGATTTTAGATTCAAAAGAAAAATGGAGGCCACTGAAACAACAGGCGGAAGGGTATGTTATACAATATTTCACATTTTTTGTATCATAAGTAGACTAGTCACATAATTTCTCCCGCACAGGTTGTTGTCAGAAGAAAGAATCAAATAGAGTTATGTAATGAAGGTCAGGCATTGAGCAAAGACAGTGAGTCACAATTCAAAGGGTGACGATGGGTGTTGAAACAAAGTAAATTCAGTGGTGAAGGCCTACATGACAATAATCGAAAAGTAGAGGAATGTGACCCAAGTACAGTACATTTCTGATCTCCACTAACAGCTGTTTCTATTAACCTGCCCAAACGATTACAGAACAAAGGCTATGTCAATGAACTTTGACAGCCAACAATATTATGTATGAACAGAATCTAGGAATTTAACTATGGTTCTAGGAATACCTGAACAATGTTAACTTTACTGAAAGAAATACGTGACAATGTTTGTTATGAACCATGGTTGGGGTCACGTCCTCCCACACTGTCACGTCAATAAGTGTTATTATAATTACTCAACCTGTGTAGAGTTTCAACAGAACTGCAGGGTACGAAGTAGAACCAATAATAGTGGAACTATCCACAATAACAATCAAGATGTGTCCTACAGTACATCAAAGCATGCTGTTTTCCCACATCAACGTCAGTAATACAGAATCTTCAACTTCTTAGGGATCGGTGTCCCTTCCACGGGATGGTTGAGCTAACATAGGCTAATGTAATAGGCATGAGGTTGTAAGTAACGAGAATTTCCCAGGACATAGACATATCTGATATTGGCAGAAAAATTGTATTCTTGTTAATCTAACTGCACTGTCCAACTTGCAGTAGCTATTACAGTGAAAGAACACCCTGATATTGTTTGATGAGAGTGCACTATATTGAACTTGAAAAGTTATTAAACAAATTAGGCACATTTGGGCAGTCTTGATACATTTTGAACAGAAATGCAATGGTTCATTGGATCAGTCTAAAACGTTGCACATACACTGCTAAATTGCACCTGGGCTGGAATAATACATTATGGCCTTTCTTTTGTATTTCAAAGATGAAGGTACATGTATGTATTCTCCTACATTCCTTTCACAAATCCACATACTACAAAATATTTCCTTTGAAATGGTACCAAGAATATGCACATCCTTGCTTCGGGGCCTGAGCTACAGGCAGTTAGATTTGGGTATGTACTTTTAGGCGAAAATTTAAAAAAAGTGTCGGATCCTTAAGGGGTTGGTCAGCTACATTATTTAGTTTTGGGTCCATATTTGTTAGAAGTCTCCACCCCTGCAAAAGGAAACTCTCTGCCTCTCTCCACCAATTTCACCTGTGTTTATCATCCTTGCTGTTAAAATTGTTTAAGCACCCCCTAATCAGTGCCAGAAACCCAAACACCAGAACTTCTGCTCATTATCCTGCACATTTCATCCCATCTCAACAGATTCTTTGGTTTACGTGCAGAACCTGTCCACAAGAGATTGGTGAATCTGTACATGTTCAAATAAAACCTTGTTCATACAAAGACTTGGCATCAGCTTCGGTCAGATAACTATAACGAGTTCTAATTTTAGTTCTAATTTTATCTCACCACCTGACACATTTAGTATGTACGTCTATACAAACAGATCATATTGGAATCAAAGGAATGTTCAATCATCCCTTCCGCCACCAGACTGCACATCTTCACAAAAACGGGTTAAATCAATGTTGTTTCCACGTCATTTCAACCAATAATATTAGTGTGATTACGTTGAATCAATGTGGAAAACTGATTGGAAAAGTTATCAACTTAATATATATATAAATATATTCACGTTAGTTGAAAACTCAACCAAATATAAATCAAAAGTAGACTTTGAACTGACATCGGTGCCCAGTGGACTGTCTGATCTCTGTCTGATCTCTGTCTCTCTCTGTCTTATCTCTCTCTGTCTCTCTCTCTGTCTCTCTCTCTCTGTCTGATCTCTGTCTGAGCTCTGTCTGACCTCTGTCTGATCTTTGTCTCTCTGTCTCTCTCTCTCTGTCTCTCTCTCTGTCTGATCTCTGTCTCTCTCTCTCTGTCTGATCTCTGTCTCTCTGTCTCTGTCTGATCTCTGTCTCTCTCTGTCTCTCTCTATGTCTGATCTCTGTCTCTCTCTGTCTCTCTCTGTCTGATCACTGTTTCTCTCTGTCTCTCTCTCTTTGTCTAATCTCTGTCTCTCTCTGTCTCTCTCTCTCTGTCTGATCACTGTTTCTCTCTGACTCTCTCTCTTTGTCTGATCTCTGTCTCTCTGTCTCTCTCTCTCTCTCTGTCTGATCTCTGTCTCTCTGTCTGTCTGTCTGATCTCTCTCTCTCTCTCTCTCTCTCTCTCTCTCTCTCTCTCTCTCTCTCTCTTCTCTGTCTCTCTCTCTGATCTCTGTCTCTCTCTCTTTGTCTGATCTCTGTCTCTCTCTCTTTGTCTGATCTCCGTCTCTCTCTCTCTCTGTCTGATCTCCGTCTCTCTCTCTCTCTGTCTCTCTGATCTCTCTCTCTCTCTCTCTAATTCAATTAAATGTGCTTTATTGGAATGATGTAACAATGCACATATTGCCAAAGCTTACCTTGGATATTTACAAAATTGACATAATTCAAATAATAATAATAAATATTGTCAATGGGACAACAGCAACAACAATAATCAAGGGTCAAAATAACCATACGTGTCAACAATAACAATAAGCATAGAGGACATGTGCAGGTCTATGCGTACTCCCCCAACAGGACGGGTAGCCTATTCTCGTCAGAGAGGTCTTTGAAACTTTCACATTTGGGGAAATGACACTCTCTAATTCCTTTATATTTTGTCAGGAAATGCAGCTCTGTATCAGGTTCTGCTCTGGTGTAGTGGTTGCACAGAATTTCCTCTACAGGGAGACAGGTTTTCCTGTGTCTATCCTTCTCAATGGCAAGGCAGTGCTCACTGAGCCTGTACTCAATGTTTTTCTAAGGTTTTGATCAGTAACCATGGTGAAATAGTTAGCCACGGTGTACTGTCAATTTAGGGCCAGATAGAAATGCATTTTGCTTTGTGCTTGTGTTTCCCAATAAGCAATGTAGTTTTGTTTTGACTGTGTTGTAATTTGGTTTATTCTGATTGATTGGATGTTCTGGTCCTGAGGCTTCAGTGTGTTAGTAAAATAGGTTTGTGAACTCAGCCCCAGGAACTGCTGGGTCTCTCTCTCTCTCTCTATCTCTCTCTCTCTCTCTCTCTCTCATTGCCGTGAAGTCAGTGGAATAAAGAGCGATGCCATAAAATGTCACTTAGGGCCCCCCCGCCAGCTGCGTGGTGTCAGACAGAGAGATGACATATTGGAGCTCTTTGGAGTAAAGCTGGTGTTTAATGATCTCTAATGTGGCGCTGGCTGGAGCCAGGGAGCCCCGGTGTGATCTGCAGTCTCTCCCCAAAGCGGTGCGCTGGAGTGAGAGCTGGAATGCACAGGGTGCATACTTAAGCTGGGATCCACTGGGCCACTGTGTGGGAATGGGCCCCGCTGGTGTGTCACAAATGTGTTTGTGTAAAATGAAATCACATTTTATTTGTTGCATGCTTCGTAAACAACAGGTGTGGACTAACAGTGAAATGCTTACGGGCCCTTCCCAGCAATTTAGAGAGTGAGAGAGAGAAAGAAAATAGAACAATTATAGAAAAGTAACAACATGTAATAATAAAAGTCTAACGTTAACTTGCCTATATACACGAGGTACCAGTACCGAGTCGATGTGCAGGGGTATGAGGTAATTGAGGTATATATATATATATATATATATATATAACAAAAATATAAACGCAACATGCAACAATTGCAAAGATACTGAGTTACAGTTTATAGAAGGAAATCAGTCAATTTAAATAAATTCATTAGGCCCTGATCTATGGATTTCACATGACTGGGAATACAGATATCATTCTGTTGGTTACAAATACCTTTAAAAAAAAGTAGCACTCCTCTTCAAAGGCTGTACGAAGTTGATGGATACTGGTGGGAACTGGAACACAAAGTCATACACGTGATCCAGGCGGATGAGTGGCACAACTATGTGCCTCAGGATCTCGACAAATCCAATCGAGTTCGTTGTCCGTAGCATATGCCTGCCCTTACCATACCCCACCACCACCATGGGGCACTCTGTTCACAACTTTCACAACGTTGACATCAGCAAACCGCACGCCCACACGATGCCATACATCCTGAACTGCGGTCAGGTCAAGACCCTGGTTAGGACAATGAGCACGTAGATTAGCTTCCCTGAGATGGTTTCTGATAGTTTGTGCAGTTTTATCAGCTGTCCCGCAGGTCCCGCAGGTGAAGAAGCCGGATGTGGAGGTCTTGGGCTGGTATGATTACACGTGGTCTACGTTTGTGAGGACGGTTGGACGTAATGCCAAATTCTCTAAAACGACGTTGTAGGCGGCTTATGGTAGAGAAATTAACATTAAATTGCTTGGCAACAGCTCTGGTGGACATTCCTGCAGTCAGCATAACAATTGCATGCTGTGGCATTGTGTTGTGTTGTGTCACAAAACTGCACATTTTAGAGTGGCCTTTTATTGTCCCCAGCACAAGGTGAACCTGTGTAACAATCATGCTGTTTAATCAGCTTCTTGATATGCCACACCTGTCAGGTGGATGGATTATCTTGGTAAAGGATAAATGGTAGGCCATCATTGTAAATAAGAATTTGTTCTTAAATGACTTGCCTACTGTAGTTAAATAAAGGTCAAATGAATAAAAAATGCCCACTAACAAATTTGTGCACAAAATTTGAGAGAAATAAGCTTTTTGTGCCCGTGTAAGATTTCTGTGATCTTTTATTTCAGCTTATGAAACATGAGACCAAAACATTACATGTTGCATTTATATTTTTGTTCAGTATATTTACCTAACTATTTAGCAGTCTTATGGCTTGGGTAGAAGCTGTTCAGGGTCTTGTTGGTTCCAGACTTGGTGCATCGGTACCACTTGCCGTGCAATAGCAGAGAGAACAGTGTATGAATTCAGTGCCTGGAGTCTTTGACAATGTTTAGGGCCTTCCTCTGACATCTGGTATAGAGGTCCTGGATGTCAGGGAGCTCGGCCCCACTGATGTACTGGGCCGTACGCACTACACTCTGTACCGCGTTGCGGTCAGATGCCAAGCAGTTGCCATACCAAGCGGTGATGCAGCCAGTCAAGATACTCTCAATGATGAAACCGGTGACTGATGTGGTAAACATATTCCATTCTGTGCTAGTGAAGATACAAAATATTTTTTATTGTGAAGCAAACAAGAAATAAGACAAAAAAACAGAAAATTTTAGCATGCATAACTATTCACCCCCCAAGTCAATACTTTATAATGCCACCTATTGCAGCAATTACAGCTGCACGTCTCTTGGGGTATGTCTCTATAAGCTTGGCACATGTAGCCCTGGGATTTTTTCCCATTCTTCAAGGCAAAACTGCTCCGGCTCCTTCAAGTTCGATGGCTTCCGCTGGTGTACAGCAATCTTTAGGTCATACCACAGATTCTCAATTGGATTGAGGTCTGGGCTTTGACTATGCCATTCCAAGACATTTAAATGTTTCCCCTTAATCCACTTTAGCAGTATGCTTAGGGTCATTGTCCTGCTGGAAGGTGAACCTCCGTCCCAGTCTAAAATCTCTGGAAGACTGAAATATGTTTCCCTCCAGAATTTCCCTGTATTTAGCGCCATACATCATTCCTTCAATTCAGATTAAAAACATTCCCCCAGCATGATGCTGCCACCACCATGCTTCACTGTGGGGAGGGTGTTGTCAGGGTGATGAGAGGTGTTGGATTGCGCCAGACATAGCGTTTTCCTTGACGGCTAAAAATACACATTTTAGTCTCATCTGACCAGAGTACCTTCTTCCATATGCTTGGGGAGTCTCCCACATGCCTTTTGGCGAACACCAAACATTTTTGCTTATTTTTTTCTTTAACTTCTTAAGGAGCTGCAGGTGAGGTGGCGGAGAGTCTGGCGTGCCCAAAGCAAAATGCCTGCCACTCAGGCTCAGAAAATAGGATATGCACATAATTAGTAGTATTGGATAGGAAACACTCTGAGGTTTCTAAAAGTGTTAACATAATGTCTGTGAGACAAAAATCTATCCGGAAATCAGTTTCTGGTGACCTATTGCTCTGTTTGACACACTCCCCATTGAATCCATTTGTAACCAGGACTGAGACTGCAGTACCTATGGCTTTCACTAGATGTCAATACTCTATATACAAAGACTCAGAGAGATTGGAGTAAACAGAACGAATAGGTACAGGAAATGGTCAAGGTAGCTCAGATGTGAACAAGTTTTCTCAGGCGCGAGTCTGGCTGCGCGCCCCACTTTATTTTACTTATATAAGGTATAGGTGACCATCCAAGTGAAATATTATTGCTAATATTCATAAAAGGATAGCTAAAGATGCATTTTAACTGGTGTTTGATTTGTTTAGGAAAAGTTTATAGGTATATTTGAATGCATTCTCTTCACGTTTCAATGGGCGATTGGATTTTCTGAACATAACGCGCCAACCAAACAGAGATTTATGGATATAATAAATGACTTTTTCTAACAAAAGAACCATTGGATGTCTTCGTTGGACACTTGGGAAGCCTTCAGCAGAAGTTCTTCAAAAGGTAAGGGATTTGTTTTCGCTGTGAAATGTGTTTTGTGTGAACCGTTTATGAATTTATGCTAATGCAGAAATATTGGTGGTGCTACCCTCAAACAATCAAATGTTGTGCTTTCACCGTAAAGCCTTTTTGAAATCTGGCAACGCTGTGTTATTGCCAAGAAGCAGAGCTTTTGATGACTATGCAACACTTGTATATTGATGAATGTTTAATAATTCAACTGTTTTTTTTTTTATTTGGCGCATTGCATTTCACCGGGTGTGCTAGCGCCCCACCACTCTGTAAGTAGTTAAGTAATGGATTATTTTCTGTCCACTCTTCCGTAAAGTCCAGCTCTGTGGATTGTATGGCTTAAACTGGTCCTATGGACACTTTAATCCAATCTCGCTGGGTTATCTTTGGTCTCTTTGTGGCCTCTCTGATTAATGCCCTCCTTGCCTTGTCCGTAAGTTTTGGTTTTGTCCCTCTCTTGGCAGGTTTGTTGTGGTGCCATATTCTTTACATTTTTTATTCATGTATTTAATGGTGCTCCATGGGATGTACTTTAATGGTGCTCCATGGGATGTACTTTAATCACCGGCCACTAGGATCGCTTCCTCTGGATCAGCATTTTTTGTTTACTTATGGCCCTATACAGCTCGTTGAGTGCCGTCTTGGTGAATAGTATGGTCTCCAGCTTATCATGTGGTATTCTAGCTCAGGTGAGCAGTACCTCGAGACTTCCTTAATATTAGAGATTGCGCACCAGCTGTTGTTAACAAAGAGACACACACCTCCCCCCTTGAGCTTACCCTAGGCTGCCTTTCAGTCCTGCCAATGTATAGAAAAACCAGCTAGATGTATATTATCCATTTCCTTGTTCAGCCAAGACTCAGAGAAACATAGGATATTACAGTTCTTCAGGTCCCGTTGATAGGATAGTCTCGAACAGAGCTCATCCAGTTTGTTCTCCAGTGATTGTAAGTTTGTCAATAGAATGGAGGGAAGAGGCAGTTCATTTAGTCGCTGACATAGTTGCGTCAGGGTGCCCCCACGTCAGCTTCTCTTACGCCGTCTCGTCCTTTTCCAAGTCTCGTGGATTAGGGCCTGGTCTGGGGTGAGCAGTATGTTCTGTACTGTCGACTCGTTGAAGTAGGAATGTTTCATCAAAAGGTTAGTCATCACTGTTCTGATGTCCAGAAGCTCTTTTCGTTCAAAGGAAATTATGGCGGAAACATAACGTACAAAATAGATTAAGATCGGCACAAGAAATACTACACAAAATTGCAGAATTAGTCAAGAGCCCGTAAAACGACAGCTGTCCATTGCAGTTCCATTCTTTACACAAAAACAGATTTTAAGGTCAGAAATAGCACACGCTGGTCAGGAACAAAGAAGAGTGTGTGTCAGTGTGTGTGTGTGTGTGTGCTTTACTATTAGCTTGAATATGGATGTATGCAGAGTGTGTTGTGGGTATTGACAGACTTGAAGGAGCGTATTTGTGTGTGTGTGCACGCTGACATATTTGTGCTGTGGTGTGTACGTAACTATTGTATGAATATGTATGCTTACATATCTGTGGTAAAGCCAGTGCAGCAGATACTTAATGCACTGTAGCTCTATATGCAGGTGTTGTGAAGTGTGTCCATGTGTGTGGGTGTGTGTTGTTCTGCATGCATGAATGGATGGATCACTATATCTACCTCCATCACATGTAAACTGGGGTTTCTCTCTTCTGTCCTGAGACCTGGCTGTACTCCTGTGTGTGTATGTGTGTGTGTGTGTGTGTGTGTGTGTGTGTGTGTGTGTGTGTGTGTGTGTGTGTGTGTGTGTGTGTGTGTGTGTGTGTGTGTGTGTGTGTGAGTGTGCATGCGTGGGTGTGCTTGTGTGTGTTAGCGTGCGTGCATGTGTGTGCTGTCATCCTCATCAGGTGCCAGCAGGTCTGAGGGATGGTGTAGGCTCTCCTCTCCATTCATCGCTGACTGATTCCGTGACCTGGAGGCGAATCCTTCTCTCTCTCTGCCATGGGGGTGCTCAGCTGTTAAATGAGAACACGGAGGCCAAGCTGATAAAATGTGAAATGCATCCACCCGGATTTCTGTGAACACACACACATACACACATGCACACCCGGCATCCATTTCTCAACCACCGAAGCAAAAGCCTCCCTCGCTCACTTTCTTCCTCTCTTTTTTAAAATGCTTTGCATTAGCGTGATCACATTAGCGAGTCTCTCCTCTCCGAATGTTAATGATAAAAATCTAAATGCTTAATGCAACATGATCGCCTGTGACATTAGCTGGCCAAATGCTGAAAGATTCAGGCTGTAATGGAAGAATGATCGCCTGTTGCGTGGAAGCTCCTTCCATCTTCACTCACGTGTAGTTAACGACGTAAGCTTTTCTGAGATTTGCCTCGCCTGTTTGTGTCAAATGCAAAATAACCCGCATAAAATGGCTTTCATGGCATAAACAAAATACATTTCTAATGGCTTCATGTTATTTATGAAACTGCACAGATATATAATATTCACAGTATGTTGCAGTATATTGCTTTTGTTTTTCTCAAGACATCCAACTCTTCAAGATGGATGACAAGCTAGTCGAGCTGATTGGATTACCCCCAAAAAAGGACTGTGTCTTCAATGATTTTTTTTTATAAATCCATAAAAGCTTGTTTGGCAGTTAAGTAAAGATACCCACAAATAGCAATAAAGAGTGCTGCTAATGTGCAGTAATGCCAATTGATGGAGCTAATCAATCCTTGGTTTCAGAGTTAACAGGAAACTGAAGGAAACAAGTTTAATTGCATGGCACATTCACTTATTTTGGCACTCAATGATTATTGGCACACACAGTTGCATTGTCTCTTCTGTTGCCACAGACAGTGATCGAGTTTCAGGCCGACTATTACAGACGTTGCATTGTTTCAACCAATGGTTGCATGTCGCGTCATCGACTGTGCAGTCAGGCATCAGATTAATTTATCATATGCTGTGGTTCATTTATATGTTAAACACCTATTGAGGTTTCGTGAGACCTAGCATGCATCTGCAATGTAGTCAGCCTGGAACACAGACATTCCCTTAGACCTGCAGCTCTTGACTCCTATCCAATCATTACATGCTTGCTTCAACCTGTTTACAGATTTGATACCATGACATTACAGTTTACTGAAACATCTAACCTGTGATGTTGTACTGTGACAGATAAATGCGAGGGATAAGTATGCGTGTGTACACACACCTGTGTTTTGTCACTGCGATTTGAGAGTGAGAGGTTTTGACACGACAAATATATATATTTTTTCTTCTCCATCGTTCGTCTACTCTCTGGTTCTAATTACGAGGGGGACAGATTGAGAGATTGTGTGGTCTCGTGAGATGAAAAGGACAACAATGTTTCCAGCTGGCTCCGACGAGAAGCTTCTCTCCTCCTGTGTGTCTACGAGGGGGAACTTTGCTCTCAACAGTCTCGTGCTGCGCCTCTCCGAGGAAGATAAAAAAATACATATAAAAAAATCTCACTAATGGGAATGGCACTTTGTGTTCTGTTACTGTCGGGAGCGGGGACCTCGGAATGATAAAATGGCATATTTTCTTCTTAGCATGTCATAAAGATCACGCTGTGAGATGCTTATGAGTAATTTTGCCAAGGGGGCTCCCTCCAGCCTCTGATAAATACAGTCATTAACTTGGTAAACTGTGATCTTGTGACTTCTGGCGAAGTGCAGCTTCTTACTAAACAGTATGTTGTCTTAAGGGAGGTGCCTAGAGCCTTCCATCCGCCATGTAGCGCTACCATTGATGTGTTTGGTAAAGTTGTGGGGTGATACAATCGTTTGGGATCCCGGAGAAGGGAACATAAAATAGGACTTTTTTTGTTTGTTCTGTTCATTCTCTTTCTTTCTCTGTATCTCCTGCAGTTTGAGGCTCCTGAGTGGCGCAGCGGTCTAAGGCACTGCAGCTCAGTGCTAGAAGCATCACTACAGACCCTGGTTCGATCCTGGGCTGTATCACAGCTGGCCGTGAGTCCTATAGGGCGGCGCACAATTGGCCCAGTGTTGGGAGGGTTTGACTGGGGTAGGCTGTCATTGTAAAATAAGAATTTGTTCTTAACTACTTAGGGAGTGGTGGGGCGCTAGCTAGCCCACTCCCGACACCACACGGTGAAATGCAAGGCGCCAAATTCAAAAGTTGAATTATTAAACATTCATCAATATACAAGTGTTGCAAAGTCATCAAAAGCTCTGCTTCTTGGAAATATCACAGCATTGTCAGATTTCAAAAAGGCTTTACGGCGAAAGCACTACATTTGATTGTTTGAGGGTAGCACCTCCAATATTTTTCCATTAGCATGAATTCATAAACCATCGCGGTTCACACAAAACACATTTCACAGCGAAAAAAAATCTCTTACCTTTGATGAACTTCTTCTGAGGGCTTCCCAAGTGTCCAATGAAGACAATCCATGCTTCTTTGGTTAGAAAAAGTAATGTATTATATCCATAAATCTCAGTTTGGTTGGCGCGTTATAATGAGAAAATAGTGCATCCAATCGTCCATTGAAACGTGAAGAGAAGTCGTTCAACTTATACCTATAAACTTGCCCAAGAACAATCAAACATAATTTTAAATGTATCCTTAGGAAACCTTTTATGTATAAATACTATAATATTTCAACCGGGAATATAAACTGGGCGATAAGAAAGGAAAAAAACAAAGAGCGCGCCTCTATTGACATTCTGTGTGGACACTTCCTTATTCGTCTTCTTCTATGCTCTAAAAGCATCTAAAAAGAATCAGAACACTTTCTTGAGACTGTTGACATCCAGAGGAAGCGATAGGTACTGCATTCATATGCCCTTATATGGGCATTATGGTGGAATGGAATGAAATACATGCCGTTCCATTTGCTCCGTTCCAGCCATTATTATGATCTGCGCTCCCCCTCATTAGCATCCTGTGTGATATACTGTAGGTTTGGCAGTATTGGCTGAACAATTGTCCCAATGCATGTGGCATACAATGCTTTACGGCCTCCTTACAATAATTTGACACAAAAAAAACTCTGCAGTGTAAAAAATACACCTTAGTGCCTGCAACTGTAGGTCTATAGCTTTTCAACATTACATTCACTACCTAGCTGATTTTTTTTTACTGCTCTGAAAAAATATGTCGGCATAGTATCGTAATACACATAAACTGGAAAAAGTAATTGTTTAGACAGACGGACAGAAAGTTGACAGTTGCTGAAGTGAAAGACTGTAGGGGTCCTCGTTATAGAAGTTTTGTAGAGGAAAGAGTTGACCTGGTATATGGCTTGTCTAACATGGAGAGGTTGAGCAGGAACAAGTTGTTGGTAATCCAGGAGGAGATTTGGGGAAACAAACCTGAACGTTGTACTCATCCCTATGAAACCCACTTCTCTACTTTCACAGAGAAACTTCTGTTATGAAAAGTAATACAGATAAAACAGTCTTGACATGCCTGAGGAAGACCAAACTGTTCATGCCAGTTTATCCATAAAACTCGACACTGTTTTTATTTAGTTAAACAACACATTCAGGTAAACCCATTTGAATTCAATCACTTTTTGGCAACACCCCTTCTGATTTGATCTAAAACATTCAAGAGATAAAGGTGCTCAAATTTGACCATACCACAAAATGTACAAACAGGGTTGTCAAACTATTTGATCATATTTATACATTTTCTTTATGTATTTCGTCTTCTTAAACATCAATTAACAAAAACAATATTTTTTTCAGATCCGTTAATAGCTTAGACCCTATTTTACATAATCGGAGGAATTGTGTTGTGCCCACCATCGGTTGCGACACAACATGCTCTTGAATACAGGGTGGGTGCCATGTTTTGGCTAATAAATGTACTAAAATGGGAATAAAATGGAAATGTTTTCTTTTAAATGGTACCACAAAGATGATTGGAGGTCCACACATCAGAGAATATTGACTTGAACGGGAATATCTGTTGTTTTAAATGATACTGTCAATCCGCCATAGGAAAACTACTGAAATGATAGAAATCTAGTTAATATAAAGGACATGACCATTTAAGTTCTAATTGGCTCATTCATCCCGCCTCCTCTCCCTGTAAGTTTTCCCCAGGTCGTTGCTGAAAAGGAGAATTTGTTCTCAGTCAGCTGGTAAAATAAAACAAAAGTTGACATTCGATGATGGGTGGACCAGCGGCCATCTTTGTGGTTGTCATTAGAAGTAACATTTTCAATTCAAACAAAATGTCAATGGTATCGGTTCATTCTATGAATTATATTTATATTATATTTATATGATTGAAGTGACACCCACCTTGTATTCAAGGTCATGTCGTGTCTCAACCGATGGCGGGCACAGCACAAAAACCTACCAAAAAGCTACTGTGTTGTTCAATGTACATGTAACCAGATCAAAACTCCAGACCTATGCTTCGCAATGCTCACATGTAGGGAAATAGAGCCTGCGAGAAGAGCCCTGTAGCTTATGGCTATTCGGGGTGGGAAAGGTGGGGGACCACGTAGCTATGTGTGTGGAAAACATTTATTTGCAGTTTAGACATTTAACTTCTTTAGTATAGTGTGTTTGTTTGTGTTGTTGGTATTGGCTATCTTAATGTGCCGGTTGGTAGTTACAGTTGAAGTCGGAAGTTTACATACATCTTAGCCAAATACATTTAAATTCAGTTTTTCACAATTCCTGACATTTAATCCTAGTAAACATTCCCTGTCTTAGGTCAGTTAGGATCACCACTTTATTTTAAGAATGTGAAATGTCAGAATAATAGTAGAGAAAATTATTTATTTCAGATTTTCTTTCTTTCATCACATTCCCAGTGGGTCAGAAGCTTACATACACTCAATTAGTATTTGGTAGCATTGCCTTTAAATTGCTTAACTACTTAGGGAGCAGTGGGGCGCTAGCCCGACACTACCCGGTGAAATGTAAGGCGCCAAATTCAAAATTCAAAATCCAAAAGTTGAATTATTAAACATTCATCAATATACAAGTGTTGCATAGTCATCAAAAGCTCTGATTCTTGGCAATATCACAGCGTTGTCAGATTTCAAAAAGGCTTTACGGCAAAAGCACAACATTTGACTGTTTGAGGATAGCCCCTCTCATATTTTATGCATTAGCATAAATCCATAACCAAAGCGGGTCTCATAAAACGCATAAAATCGCTAATATAAAATCCCTTACCTTTCGAAGAACTTCTGCTGAGGGCTTCCCAAGTGTCCAACGAAGACATCCAATGGTTCTTTTGTTAGAAAAAGTAATTTATTATATCCATAAATCTCAGTTTGGTTGGCGCGTTATGTTCATAAGATACAGCGTCCACTCGCCCATTGAACCGTAAAGAGAACACGTTCAACCTATACCTATACACTTGTCCAAGAACAATCAAACATCATTGATAATGTATCCTTAGGAACACTTTTATGTATATTTACTATAATATTTCAACCGGATTATAAACTGGACGATAGGAAAGGAAAAAACCACAGCGCGCGCGAGCCCGTGAACGCGTACCCTCTTCTGTTTACATAGGATGACTAGTTCGAAATTCTTCTTCTATTACCATCCAGAGCAACCTAACATCATCAAACACTGTCTAGAGACTTTTGACATCCAGTGGAAGCAATAGGTACTGCAATCGTACTCCCATATATGTCTGTTTTCAATAGGGAGGAGTTCAAAATGAGGCAATGTGTCAAAAACACTTTTTCCAGGACAGAAATTCCTCGGGTTTTCGCCTACTATATCAGTTCTGTTATACTCACAGACAATATTTTAACACTCTTAGAAACTTCAGAGTGTTTCCTATCCAATAGTACTAATTATGTGCATATCCTAGTATCTGGGCCTCCAAAACTGACACCTCAGCTGCCGCTCCCTAAGAAGTTAACTTCCTGACTGATGTCTTGAGATGTTGCTTCAATATATCCATCTATTTTGTGAAGTGCACCAGTCTCTATTGCAGCAAAGCACCCCCACAACATGATGCTGCCACCCCCATGCTTCACGGTTGGGATGGTGTTCTTCGGCTTGCAAGCATCCCCCTTTTTCCTCCAAACATAACGATGGTCATTATGGCCAAACAGTTCTCCAAAAAGTAAGATCTTCATCCCCATATGCATTTGCAAACCGTAGTCTGGCTTTCTTATGGCGGTTTTGGAGCAGTGGCTTCTTCCTTGCTGAGCGGCCTTTCAGGTTATGTCGATATAGGACTCGTTTTACTGTGGATATAGAAACTTTTGTACCTGTTTTTTTCCAGCATCTTCACAAGATCCTTTGCTGTTGTTGTGGGATTGATTTGCACTTTTCGCACCAAAGTACGTTAATCTCTAGGAGACAGAACGCGTCTCCTTCCTGAGCGGTACGACGGCTGCGTGGTCCCATGGTGTTGAACGTGGTACCTTTAGGCATTTGGAAATTGCTCCCAAGGATGAACCAGACATGTGGAGGTTTACAATTTTTTTTCTGAGGTCTTGGCTGATTTCTTTGGATTTTCCCATGATGTCAAGCAAAGAGGCACTGAGTTTGAAGGTAGGCCTTGAAATACATCCACAGGTACACCTCCAGTTGACTCAAATTATATAAATTATCCTATCAGAAGCAGTCAACTTAGTGTATGTAAACTTCTGATCCACTGGAATTGTGATACAGTGAAGTATAAGTGAAATAATCTGTCTGTAAACAATTGTTTGAAAAATTACTTGTATCATGCATAAAGTAGATGTCTTAACCGACTTGCCAAAACTATAGTTTGTTAACAAGAAATTTGTGGAGTGGTTGAAAAACAAGTTTTAATGACTCCAACCTAAGTGTATGTAAACTTCCGACTTGAACTGTAGCTAGCACTCACACATTCATGATGGTGTTTGCTAGCCTCATCATGAAAAGGAGCATGAGGGAAGCCCTACCTACAATATTAGGTTTTTCTAAGTAGTGAGAACGTTCGGGAGCAGGTAACGTTGAAAAGTAATCTTTAGACATGTTGTACTATTCTTAAATCTAGTTTTGTAATTGACTTCAACAAGAAAATTGTGTTTGAAAAAGGTCAAATGTTTGCTGTGAGCAAATGTTTTGGCATTCAGGTCCAAAAAGTCATTTTCTGACCACTTCTTCCATGGGCAAACAGTTTTGTTTAAATCAAAAGGATATGCTGTCAAAAAGTGATTGAATTCAAATGTATTTACCCATTCATGGCAAGGATGGGTTAGATCAATGTGTAAGTAGTTTTTTTTGTCAAATTAATCAATCCACAATTAGTTGACTGAGAACACATTCTCATTTACAGCCACAACGTTTGAGAAGAGTTGCAGGGAAAGTGGTTAAATAGAATCAACCAAGAGATTTTGACAGAACTCTCTCAATCTAGGACACTCAGGCTTGCGATTTATCATCACTTTCCTCCCTTAATATAGAAAAGACCAGCATGGGCTTTTTGTGTGGTGTGAACCCTATTTGACCCCGGTGAGGCCTGAGCCGAGACTTATCCATACGTGGCCACAGGGCCTCCTTTGAGCACTCTCAAGCCCAACGCTCCCACCTGCTCCTTAGTCAGATCCAGTTGCCTCCCACTCACATGGGCGTCACCGCTCAGAGAGATAGCCAGGTGGGGCCGACTGTGAGAGCGCACCCCAACATGGCAACCACTTCAGTGTGGCCCATCTTGGAAACAACGCTGTACCCTGGCTACTGTTAGCCCGGTGATGTAAACTTTATCTCTAGCCATCTATGTGAGGTAATGCTGATTACTTTGGGGAGTAAGTGCCTCTGGATTCACCTCAAAATGGACGTCATAATGGACTCTACTACGGCTTAGCTATGAAATCAGGCCAAACTGCTTTTTGACTAACAGGGAAATGTCAGAGCGAACCCATGAGGAGATTGTATGGTATTTTTAGGCCATACTTTCCTTGGCCTCTCTCGACTCTTATACTCTTGCCTGAGGCTATCATCTCAGCCCAGCTTCGCCTTCTCTGTAGGAGTTGTGTTGTATCCAGCCGAACACCCTCCAATACCATTACTAATAGACAAACACAGCAACAAAGCTTGAAATACTACCATTCAATGACCATATCTCATAGAAAAGAAACACAACATACTGCTGTAAGACATATCCCAAACTGAACTTTGATTTTACAGGTCCCGGAGAAACACTGAACAAAAAAATCCAATATACAGAGATGGTGTATTTTACCCTTAGGCTCTTTCAATCGCTTGCTCATAGGGCCGGGTTAGATATTATATACTGGAATAATTGACCTGTCAAATGCCTGACGCCAGAAGTCCCATCACTCCATAGTGGCAGGAGGGGGGCTAGCTAAGAACAGATAGCTCTGCTTGCAGCGAGATGACTGTTGCGCTTGAGATTCTTCTTTCCCACACCCACCCTATAATGCTAAAATAACATGTTTGAGCTATTTGTTCTCATGTGTCATGTGAACTCAAGTCAACTGTACCATCTGAGCAATTCAAAGACGTGTACATTAGGTTACCTCTTTATTTTAGAATGCAAAAGACCATGGGGGTATTAGTTCCAATATGTACACTTGGCATTTATCAAATACTTCCTTTGGTCAGTGACCTCCACCCAAACATTTGAGGCTAGATACATACTCTAATGCACTCACATATACACATCCAACTCCCACATCCTGTCTCTTGCTCTCTCTCATACACATACACAAACTGTCCCATTTACACAAGCATATTGCTCTCTCTCTCTCTCTCTCTCTCTCTCTCTCTCTCTCTCTCTTTGCCCTCTGCATATCTCTCTTCACTCTCGCTCTCTCTTTCGCTCTCTCTCTTTTGCGCTCTCTCTCCTTCAGAATTGTCCATCATCTTTGTATTTGCAAAATGTTTCCCTTGGCGTCTGCAGGGCTCGCGATGCGTGACTCACTGTATTGAGGGAACACAGGGCCGGGTGATTCTGTAAGGTGGTGAGTGCAGTACCTCCTGCCCATCCGCACCAGCACACATTCTCCTAATCATCAGCCATTGATTGATGAAGTGCTGGTTGCCGCGTAGGACCTTATATTGGGTTTATAAAAGCAGCTGAGAGGTAGTTTAATCTGAAGACTGCATAATGGAGATCTTTATTTTTTTCTTTTCATACAGCCACTGCCTTTCCCCTCACGGTCATTGTAAATCAGCAGAGATGAAAAAATCACACAGTCAAAGGAATTGAGGTGATGGCAGGTGAAAAACCTGACATTAAGATTATTGCTTGAATGTTCTATTTAGAAGTGGTGCCTAAAATTGAATTCAGGGCCTTGCCGTTCACGGTCAAAGTCTTTGGAAAGGGAATGTGTTTAGTGACAGTACAAAGGCACCAACCAAATCACCTTGAAGCCTTTTCCAGGGAACTCATGTTTTATCTGGCACTTGTGGCTACCATTGAGTCTGTGATCACAGAACAGTGCCAATACAATAATGTATGTATGTTTAATATCACAAATATGAATTTAATGCTCATTTAATGCTTCTGCTCATTATCTTTTGACTGCGTTCAAGGGCCAGAGGTTACATGTTTTTTTACACATGACATATCAATGTGAATACTCATACTGATATCTCAATTACCCCTTCTTTCACCCAAACACTAGTCTCCTATTGTTAAATTACATTCTGGCACTCTGGTAGGGACAGCATGTTGAGATTGCTCTTATAGCTTTCACCCCCTCCCTCCCACAGCCTCCCCCACACACACACACACACACACACACACACACTTTTCATCCCTTTCTTGGCCTGGGGCATATTACCCCTCCCCATAGCCTCCATTGGGTGATTCATGTATTTAGTCAAGGTTTTATTTCGGTGTGTGTGTGAGCGTGAGTGTCTATGTGTGCCTGTGTGTTAACGTGTATCCATAGGCAAAATCTAAATTTCTTTGTAATCTCTCTCTGTTAACTTATTTGATGTCTTGTCTGATTTCTTGCTAGACACATTTTCTAAGACAATTGAGAGTAGGCCTTCTCTTGTTCACATCCCAGTACTGTATTTTCCCCTAAGACTGTACGGTACAGAATCCCTCATGTAGCCCGGGGAGGGATCATGCTACTCATGCTTCCATATAAAAACACCAGCTGGCCAATTCTAGGTCTACCATCATGAAGGGTTCAAACTGTAGGAACCAAATGCCTTTAATGCTTGGAATATTATTTAGGGTAACCATTTAGAATGATGTAATCAAAACAGTCCATCCAACACTAACCAATGTTGAAGCACAGTTTGTCAAAGGTCAAATGAAAGGACACTAACCTCTGTTATCCTCCTTTGAATGTATCTTTCAGCTATCTTTAACCAACACTGTGCGAGGTCTCTCTCTGTGTGTGTGAGTGTGTGTGTGTGTGTGTGTGTGTGTGTGTGTGTGTGTGTGTGTGTGTGTGTGTGTGTGTGTGTGTGTGTGTGTGTGTGTGTGTGTGTGTGTGTGTGTGAGAGTGTGAGAGTGTGTATACAGTACTAGTCAAAAGTTTGGACACACCTACTAATTCAAGGTTTTTCCTTTATTTTTACTATTTTCCACATTGTAGAATAATAGTGAAGACATCACAACTATGAAATAACTCATATGGAATCCTTCTCTCAACCAGCTTCACCTGGAATGCTTTTCCAACAGTCTTGAAGGAGTTCCCACATATGCTGAGTACTTGTTGGCTGCTTTTCCTTCACTATGCAGTCCAACTCATCCCAAACCATCTCTATTGGGTTGAGGTCGGGTGATTGTGGAGGCCAGGTCATCTGATGCAGCAATCCATCACTCTCCTTCTTGGTCAAATAGCCCTTACACAGCCTGAAGGTGTGTTGGGTCATTGTCCTGTTGAAAAACAAATGATAGTCACACTAAGCTCAAAAGAGATGGGATGGCGTATCGCTGCAGAATGTTGTGGTGGCCATGCTGGTTACGTGTGCCTTGAATTCTAAATAAATCACCAACAGTGTCACCAGCAAAGCACCCCCACACAATCACACCTCCTCCTCCATGCTTCACAGTGTAAACCGGACACATAGAGATCATCCGTTCACCTACTCTGCGTCTCACAAAGACCAATGGATATATTTCTACCAGTCTAATGTCCAGTGCTCATGTTTCTTGGCCCAAGCAAGTCACCTCTTCTCATTGGTGTCCTTTAGAAGTGGTTTCTTTGCAGCAATTTGACTATGAAAGCCAGATTCACGCATTCTCTTCTGAACAGTTGATGTTGAGATCTGTCTGTTACTTGAACTCTGTGAAACATTTATTTGGGTTGCAATTTCTGAGGCTGATAACTCTAATGAATGTATCCTCTGCAGCAGAGGTAACTCTGGGTCTCCCTTTCCTGTTGCGGTCCTCATGAGAGCCAGTTTCATAGTGCTTGATCGTTTTTGTGACCTCACTTTAAGACACTTTCAAAGTTCTTGAAATGTTCCGCATTGACTTACCTTCATGTGATAAAGTAAGGATGGACTGTCATTTCTCTTTGCTTATCTGAGCTGTTCTTGCAATATTGTGGACTTGGTCTTTTGCCAAATAGGTCTATCTTCTGCATACCAACCCTACCTAGTCACAACACAACTGACTGGCTCAAATGCATTAAGAAGGAAATTCCACAAATCAACTTTTAACAAGACACACCTGTTAATTGAAATGCGCGTTCCAGGTGACCACCTCATGAAGATGGTTGAGAGAATGCCACGAGTGCAAAGCTGTCATCAAGGCAAAGGGTGGTTACTTTGAAGAATCTCAAATATAAAATATATTTTGATTTGTTTAACACTTTTTTGGATACTAAATGATTCCATATAGTATGTGTTATTTCATAGTTTTGTAGAAAATAGTAAAAAAAAAGGAAAACCCTGGAATGAGTAGGAGTGTCCAAACTTTTGACTGGTACTGTATATATATATATATATATATATATATATATATATATATACACTGTATACAGTGCCTTCAGAATGTATTCACACCTCTTCACTTCTTCCACATTTCGTTGTGTTACAACCTGAATTGAAAATGGATTAAATAGATTATTTTTGTCACTGGCCTACAGACAGTACCCCATAATGTCAAAGTGGAATAATTTTTGTAGACATTTTTACGATCTAATTAAAAATGAAAAGCTGAAATGTCTTGAGTCATTAAGTATTCAACCCCTTTTGTTATGGCAAGCCGAAATATGTTCAGGAGTAAAAATGTGCTTAACAAGTCACATAATAGGTTGTATGGACTCGAGCAGTAAATTTCAAACATAGATTCAACCACAAAGACCATGGAAGTTTTCCAATGGCTTTCAAAGAGAGGCACGTATTGGTCAATGGATAAAAAAGCAGACATTGAATATCGCTTTGAGCATGGTGTAGAACATTTAAAAAAAATGTTGGTTACTACATGATGACATATGTGTTATTTCATAGTTTTGCTTTACAATGTAGAAAATACAAAAATGAATAGGTTTGTCCAAACTTTTGACTGGTACTGTATGTATATATGTATACATATATATATATATATATATATATATATATATGTATCACACACACACTACATGATCAAAAGTATGTGGACACCTGCTCGTCGAACATCTCATTCCAAAATCATGGGCATTAATATGGAGTTGGTCCCCCCTTTGCTGCCACAAGAGCATTATGTGGACATCCCTTCCAAATTAGTGGATTCGGCTATTTCAGCCACACCCGTTGCTGACAGATGTATATTATCGAGCGCACAGCCATGCAATCTCCATAGAAAAACATTGGCAGTAGCATGACCTTACTCAGAGCCTTTCATCGTAGCACCGCCATAGGATGCCACCTTTCCAACAAGTCAGTCCGTCAAATTTCTGCCCTGCTAGAGCTGCCCCGGTCAACTGTAAGTGATGTTATTGTGAAGTGGAAACGTCTAGAAGCAACAACGACTCAGTCGCAAATTGGTAGGCCTCACAAGCTCACAGAACGGTACCGCCGAGTGCTAAAGCGCATAGCATGTAAAAATCGTCTGTCCTCGGTTGCAACACTCACTATATATATATATATGTATGAGTGTGTGTGTGTGTGTGTGTGTGTGTGTGTGTGTGTGTGTGTGTGTGTGTGTGTGTGTGTGTGTGTGTGTGGGTGTGGGTGGGTGTATGGGTGGGTGTAAGGAGGGGAGGGCGGTGCTGTCTGAGATCATTGATGCTGGAAAAAATGATCAAACTCCTTTCCTCATGCACCTGTTTCCAGACTGCCACTTTCAATTACAGTTCTTAGAAATCTTCATCAGAGTCCAGGCTTACAGGCCATTTATGCCTTCTCTTGAATGTCTTCCTCTCATAAGAATCATATAGTACTATTATTATATTATTATGCTGACTAGGGGTGGGCTGCCCTACATTTTCCCCTCAAAACCACAATATTTTCCCAACTCTTATATTTTGTTATTCTGTGCCTTTATGCTTGCTATGACACTATTTAGGATGCAAAGAACATCAATAGTCACTAAATGCATGATTACTCCTATTTGAAGGGACATTTTTAATATTTTTCTGTCTGAGTTTTTTTTTCTAAGGTTATATGCAGCAGAATTGAAACAACTCAAAGAGCTGCAGTCCATTACTTGCAGGCTCATGCTGTTTTAAACATTATTTCATAGGTCGCTTTTGGAGAGCCTTAAGTAAAAAAATCATAGATTCGTGACGTTATAGAAAAGATAATTCCACCTACATCTCCTCAGATACCAGACCCAGGTCTCCTTCCCCTGGATCCCCTCCACACCAGGGGAATATTCATTACGCAAATTCTGTTGCAAAACATTTCTTAAACGGGGAGGGACCTACCTGAATTTGTCCAATAGAGACTCTGTTTCACACTGTCTGCTTCTGTTTGGTTCTTAAACGGTTTCCGTAATGAATATTCTCCTGGCTGGCTACCCCTGAACAAGACCGTACGTCGGATTGGCAGGTGGCATCAGCTGGTGCGCTTGGTTGGCTTGTGGAGTGTTTATGAGCTATAGGTACAAGGCAGGGTGGGTTGGCATGTAAGGGTTGGCAGGGTTTGGGCTCTCCTTGGGCGGGGCATGTCTGGAGTCTCCCGTGGTGCGGACCGGTCCCCGGGTCGGCAGGAGGTCACAGAGGTTTAATCACATCCAGCTGGGTTCACTGGCTGAACAGCGGCCTCTGATTGCACTCATTAGTAAAGGAGCACTCGGGCACGGGCAAGGGGTCATCCTTCCTTCACCCACTCATCTCCTATATGAAGCACCAGGAGGTCCTTCATTTGGCTGTCTCCAACACACACGTACACACACACACAAAATGGCCATCAGTCATTTCATTTGACATTCACTTACAGAGCTAAAGTTACTCCGCTGTGCAGTAATTGCCATCCTCATGACATTGACATGGAGTTTTCATTTATGCGAGACAATCATAGACATTCACAATGGAAACATGACCAAACCTAAGTTCTGTTCAACTGAATATGACAAAAAAACCTTCCTATGCTTTCTAGTAAATGTCAAAGAGCCCTTAGACACTTAGTCTGGATGCAATAGACTCACTTCAAGGGGGCTTTAGTAGATATGGAGATTGCTTGATCCAGTTCACTCCAAGTCCTGCCTCAGTATATTCCATTCACTGTCTCAAAAATGAAAATAAGCTCTGGATTATCTGTTCAGACTCCAGTCCTACCTAACTACAGGTTATGGAAAATGTCTTATTTTAGTATTTGTACAGTAGGTTGCTTTAAGGGGAAGAGACACGACCCAGAAACCGGAGGATTGCCAATTTAAATCCCGGGTTCGATGGGAAGAATCTGCGTAGCTGAAGTGAGCTGGCAACCGGAGGGTTGCTGGTATAAAATCCTAGATGCCATTGTGCCCTTGAGCAATGCCCTTAACCCTCCAAAACAACAGTTTCCCGGGCTCCCAGTGATGCAGCCTCCCGCACCTCTCCAAAAAACCTGTACATGTATGTGTGTCTTTCAGAGGGGAAGTAAAAGTAAAATTTTGGTTGGACCTTGTGTGCAGTTGACCAATAAAGTGATCTTAATCTTAATCTCTTAATCTTAATGTTGTAACCAAACGCAGCCACCTGAGACCAAGTACAAAAGATTCCCCCTAGAAATGCACTTGTTTTAAAAGGCTAGGAACCTAAATGCCTCTGATATGTTGTTTCCTCTGTGTAGTATGCCTCAGTGAATGTCGGAAAGGGACAGATAGGGGAAGGTGAAGCTCTTTGAAGAAAATGCCAAAGTCTGAAAAGCTGGTGCGTGACCTACACAGGTATTAACCACACCGCTGGGTGGCTATAATGGAATTATGAGCAGGTTGGCATTAAATATGAAAAATATGATGCAGCCTAGCTATAGACTAAATTGCATACAGCTAATGTTATAGAAACATAATATAAAATGCATTGTCTTTTGAATGTGAAGTAGATTGAACAATAATTACAATCCTATAGGTTTCATTAATCTCACAATATTTGTCAAAACTCATTTAGTATGCATGAATAAAGCACAATGCAATATCATCATTTCAAATATCCGACATAGAAACGCTGTTGTTGGAGATAGGGGGATTAAAATGACGCTGCCAATTGCTGCTTTGTCCTTATTATCTTGCCTGTCTTTGACCACACGAGTGTGAAAATGTCAGCTGGTGGATGAAGTGAGCAGTCTGTCATCAAAGGAAGGGGGTCACAATTTGGAGACATTCTGTCCAAACCCACACCCAATAGATGTTGACAATTTGATTGGATTGTTGAAGCTTGAATGCTAACACTCTAATCTGATAGCCCCTTTTCGGCAATGTTTCCACATTCGCTGAGACCGCATTTACGGTAAATGCTGCATATGTCGGTTCAATAGGAAATTACTGTTAAATATTAATCGGACTATAATGCGGATCTTCTGAGGTCTGGATTGAAACTAGGCCCAATTATTTGTTAGCTAAAATAACAAGTATTATGAATGATTTCCAACAGCAATATGGTTCTCTGTGTTTTATATGTACATTTACACATGGAGTACACACACACACGCATATAGGGCCAGTACCTTCTTTTCGTTCTCCAGCAAGGCCAAAACTTGCAGTGTAATTGGATCAGTAAAAGCTGGGAAAGTTTTCACTTAATAGGGTTACAGAAAATGCCAGACCTCCTGTAACCACAATTGTTAATGGAGACAAATGTCGCACTGCATCCTGGGAGAGTTCTCTAATAAGAGAAATAACACAAGAAACAGCAGAAACCATTTCAGCGGAGGCTTCCAAGATGCCATGGGCTGCTGGGTATTCTTCAGAAACATCTACCCAAATCCCCTTAAATATCTTGAGGCAAAGTAGTCAGCAGTGTCATCAGGCTATTTCTCTCTCTTTCTTTCCCCTTTAAAAGTAGTTAACTCAACAGAGACCCAGACTTACATCTACCTTTCAACGCAAAATGTGCAACCCTGTGCTTCCTCTAAACTGTTTAACTCAGCACAAAGCAGCATCAAACTCTCCTTCAGAAGTTTTCCCCAACACAGTTTTGCAAATCTGCATTAACTTTAAAATAATCTTGTCAACAGAATATATATACAAAACAGGCCAGAGTAAGTTTTAGTTTTCATGACCAAATGTTCTTTAAAGGCACAGTTTGCAATTTGTTCATTAATTTCATATAATGAAATGGCATCTCTTAATTTTAAAGAATATGCCATCTACCGTAAATACCTACTGAGACTAGTACCAGTCTTATTTTCTCATTATCAAAAAAATAAAGGACCACTCTAACAAAAAAAACTTTCAAGAGGGCCTTTTAGATTCTAAACTAAACCCCAATTCCTGTACTATTGAACTGACTCAATTTCACTAGGTTTTATAGAAAAAGTCATGGCAAAGAGTTATGTTGTACCAATTATATCCTCAATAACTATAATCCCTAAGTGATAAAAATGTATAATTACAGTCAGTGTAATAATAATTCATCAATTCTTAAGACAGAGTGACATACTGTTTAGGGAGAGAGTGAGTGAGAAAAACAAGGACTACAACCAGCGTCCTTGAGGAACCTTAGTTGAGAACCTAATCTGTGTTTAGCAGTCCTCCTTGATTGTCACAGCGAGCAATTAGGAGTTTAGAAACTTCTAAAATGCTCTCCTTACATTCAACTTGTTTTTTTTCTTTCTCCCTTCCCTCTCCCACAGTAATAAGCCATTCGTTATTTCTCCTATTTTTTGATTCCCATATCTGCATTCCCAGTCACACTGGGATAATTGTACACCTATAATGGAGAAATTAGTCGGCCCTGAAATGAGATTCCCTTCTGTAAAAAGCTGTCGCTCTGTGACATCAAAGTAAAACCATGTGCCCGACTTGAAAAAAGCACAGCTCCCAGGCATACTCAAATCAGCTTTGATTCTCAAGGTTCTCTCTCTTTCTTCCTCACATTCTCATTTTCAGCTTTTATTCTAATATCACTTTAATATCACACTGCAGGTATTTCATATCCTCCCAAAATCAATGTTGTATGAAGTGAATGTTTTAGCTATGTCTTTAATTTGTAGTCCTTCCCACCAAATATATATCTAATATGTGACAGCCTCGGTTATCCACTGAAATGCACGCTGTATTTCAAGTTCTCTTGAGTCTCCTGTAGCTACAATTTGCTAGCTGCTTTGTTGTGGATCAGGAGAAGATAGTGTCTTCATTTCTGCAGATATGTGTGTCATGCGTTGCGTGGCTCTATTTCTTCATCAAGTCACCACCTCTTCTACCCCCTCTATCTTCCCTCCATTATCCTCCCCCTTTTCTCCCTCTAAGTAATCTCTGAGCATCTAGGACAGCTGAAAAGCAGGTACTGTATTTCATAAGCTACTCAGTACATCAACGACATATACCATCAGATATATTTAGAGCCCTGGGGGGATAAAGATAGCTTCTATCCTCGCATGGATAGCACTCTGCATATTGATACTCATTTTCTGTCTCTCTCTTTTTCTCTATCGCCTCTCTCATTTTTGCTCCATTAGCATTAGGGGAAACTGACAAGACAATGAGAAGGACTCTACATAAAGGCTGAGAAGCGCCATAGTCCCTTAATCAATGTATTTGAAATCCTGCTTTAGTCAGACGGCGGCCCCTCCTCAGAGCTTCATTCCTCCTCCCTCTCTCGCTCCATCCATTTCTTAGGTGAGTCATTAGACAGTTTCAACAGTGGGCAGATTATTAGTGTTAACCTTTCATAAGACTTCACATTTGAGGAGAGCTCATTGTGGATACCTCAAAACAGCCCTGTTTCAAAGATATTCTATTTTATTTAGGTTCTGGAAAGATAAGAACTTAGCTCGACATACATGCCCAAAATATGATATAAGTAGCCTTTGAGCCATAATATAAGCACATACCATATAAAGACTTCATGGGATTACATGCCTATACCATTTAGTCGTTGATAAAACGTGATATACTATCCTTATTAATGCCATCGATAATGTACTGTTTTTCTGATGGATTTCCCAGCAAAGGATCCTATGCTCTCCAGCCTTAGTGTGTTGTGTTGACTTGGTTATCAGAACCAATTGTGACTCACCACCTGGATTTGGTATTTTACATTGGATAAAAGTAGAGACTCAGAGCTGTTGTACACTGCATTTTTGAGGAACAATGGGAAAGTAATTCTGCTTTGAGTGAATATGCTGGGAACTAACCAATCAGGTTCAATGTTAGCTAGCTAACATTAGGTTTTAACTACCAAAGGAAACGGCTCTGGGATACGAATAATAATGTAATAAACGTAACATTAGCTAGGGAGCCAGCCAGCTAACGTTAGCTAGCTATCTAACAGTACACTTTAGCTTAAGACATGTAGCTAGCTAGCTAGGTAAACAATGAACCTAGCTAGGTAAACAACGTGTAAGATCACACACGTCACATAACGTTAGCTAACGAGCCAGCCAACTAACGTTACCTAGTTAAATAACAATGAACATGGTGCCAAATCATCTCATTACTACACTGCATGAATATGCTGGGAGCTACCCTACCAGGTTCAATGTTAGCTAGCTAACATTAAACTCTAGCTAGCGAAGCAAACGGCTCTGTGATGTTATTATATGTTTCCCAGAGCCGTTTGCTTTGCTAGCTAGAGCCTACAACAAACCTAGCTAGGTAAACAACGTGTAAGATCACACACGTCACGTAACGTTAGCTAACGAGCCAGCCAGTTAACCTCTACGGGCTAGGGGGAAGTGTTCGGAAGTATAGAGAGGCTGACGTGCCCAAAGTAAACTGCCTGTTACTCAGGCCCAGAAGCTAGGATATGCATATAATTGGTAGTATTGGATAGAAAACACATTTCACCGGATGTTGTCGTAGGTGGACCGCTAGCGGTCCGGTGATCCCAAACAGGATAAACAACAATTAACATGCCAAATCATGTCGTTACTAAGGGAATTCCACTGATTTTAAAACTTGATCCTCCAGATAGTGGAGAGCAACACTTATGCAGCTCCACTACACGATACATAAAAAAAAATCCCCATTCGATAGGATTACCAACACAGACTGACCAGCTCAAATTGACAGAAGCCTTCTATATGGCAGACCAATCAGAACTTCTGTCTCAGCATGTACAGCCCACTCATTATCTCAGCCAATCATGGCTAGTGGGAAGTTTGCTATCTTTTTCTGTGGCCATCATGGCGCATAATTTTATTTTTATTTACAGATGGCATACAAGTTTGTTATTAAGGCACAGGAGAGTTCAAATGTTCGAGAAGGCATTTCTGACCAAATAAACATTATATATATTATTATTTTTTACGTTCAAATGACTTTCCTGTGAATTTGTGACTCGCGACAATATGCCTAGTTTCCTGAAACCATTTCCCGTTCATCCCAAAAATATTTTCACCATCGAAAAATATTGATACTAAAGGTCAGAGACAGCTGCAAACTGCCAACAATGTCAGGATATTGCTGATTGAGTGGTTTGAACCTACAAATAAATGTAAATGTAAAAAAGCAATTGTAGGCTGACAGCCATTGTGATATATTTGTAATTACATGTATTTTCTAATGTCTGACAGGGATGTGATCTGTGCTGCGATAGGTTCAACTCAACGACACGCAGTTTGTTCATTAAAATTAAGATCTTTAAGTATGTATTGCTAATTAAAATGCAGGGAAAACATGTCTACATTCCTATGATATTCAACTTGAAATCAAAACATAGGGCATGAGCATGTGGAAATGTAGAGGATGGGAGGCACTTGAATGGTGTCTTTTAAATGGTATAGTGAGCTGACAATGTAGCCTTAGCTAAAATAGCACGTGTCAAACCTGGACTCACTAGCGAAGACCATTGTATTGAACTGACACAATAGAGCTGTGTCAGATTCTACTCACGTTAAAACATGAGTAACAAGTGTCACACTGGCGCTTCAACAGTACTAAATGGCTAACTCCTTCACAAACTCTCATTCATGTGATAATGGATCCTCTGTCTTGCAAAATAAATGTAACCACCCTGTAAAACACCCTGTGCCACCAAAAAGCTAGCAATTCGATTGTGCAGGTGGGGGCAATTCAACGGTCACAGATACACAAAGCCTGGCTAGCTACAAAAACGGAAACATTTTAATTTGCACATCTACAGTGCTGCCCATCCTCCTAGATATAAATGACCTAGCTATACATGACCTAGCTATACATTACCTAGCTATACATGACATAGCTACAGTATACATGACCTAGCTATACATTACCTAGCTACATATGACCTAGCTATACATGACCTAACTACGATATACATTACCTAGCTATAAATGATCTAGCAATACATGACCTAGCAATACATGACCTAGCTATACATTACCTAGCAATACATGACCTAGCTACAGTATACATGACCTAGCTATACATGACCTAGCTACAGTATACATGACCTAGCTATACATGACCTAGCTACAGTATACATGACCTAGCTATACATGACCTAACTACTGTATACATTACCCAGCTGTAAATTATCTAGCAATACATGACCTAGCTATACATTACCTAGCTATACATGACCTAGCTATACATTACCTAGCTATACATGACCAAACTATACATGACCTAGCTACAGTATACATGACCTAGCTATACATTACCTAGCTATACATGACCTAGCTACAGTATACATGACCTATTTATACATGCCCTAGCTATACATGACCTAGCTACAGTATACATGACCTAGCTATGCATTACCTAGCTGTACATGACCTAGCTATACATGACCTAGCTATACACTACCTAGCTATACATGACCTAGCTATACATGACCTAGCTACAGTATACATGACCTAGCTGTACATTACCTAGCTATATATTCCAAGATGGCGTAGCAGTGCAGACGTGGTTTGTCGTTTCTCTCATGTACATCTTGTACTTTTCGTAGTTTTTTGTATATATTTCAATTTATTTTCCATCACTTTTCAAATTATTTATTAAATATACCTTCCTGGTAACCCGCCTCACCCAATGTGATTCGGATCCACAAATTTTTAGACCTTACTTATAGCCAGAACCTCCATCAGAAGCTAGCCATCAGGAGCTAACCAGCTAATTAGCTACTAGCTATTTAGTCATTGTCAGCCACTGCTAGCGGCCTTCACCTTCTGCACAGACACCAGCCGCTTTTAGCCTGGATAATACTTGCCAGCCTGCCAGTATCGGATTGTTTTCTCCACTACAACGCCGGATTCCTGCCGTAAGCCCTGGACAATTACTCCTGATCATCACAGCTAGTAAGCTGCCACCGAGTGGCCCAGCCCCGAAGCTAGCTCTGAGCCAGGCCCACCTCCCGGCCTGCTCAGTGATCACTCGGCTACACAACTGATGCCTCCCGGACTCTGCCCCAACATGGCTAGAATCCACTACTCCACCGGATCCTTGCCGTAAGCTCTGGACCTTTGTATCGGATCATTGCTGCTAGCTACCTGCTACCGAGTGGCTATCTCGGTAGCAGGTAGCTAGCGCATCTCCCGGCTAGCAAACTAAATTACTAAAACTACAATACCACTTTGGCCAAATGGCCTGGACCCTTTGTCAACAAGGAGCCCCGCCGTACCACTACGACTGGTCTGCCAACGTAACTCCATCCACTGTGCCCTCAACCGGCCTTTGCCGGACGCCGGAGCAGATGCTTCTACTAACCCCTGTCTCCAGCTTGCCAGCGTAGCAACGACTACCCCGCTGCTTCCCTGTTCCATCTATTGCTGTTCTCTGAACCCTATGATCACTTGGCTACATAGCTGATGCCTGTTGGACTGTACATTAATCACAGTACTCCATTTAGTTAATTTTTGTCTGTCGGCCCCAGCCTCGAACTCAGGCCCTGTGTGTAGTTAACTTCAGTTATGTTATACTCACATACATTATGTTAACACTTTTAGAAACTTCAGAGTGTTTCCTATCCAATAGTACTAATTATGTGCATATCCTATTTTTTAGGCCTGAGTGGCAGGCATTTTACTTTGGGCACGCCAGACTCTCCAAAACCATCACCTCTGCTGCCGCTCTCTAAGCTTCTATGCCATACAACACTCCTTCCGTGGCCTCCAATTGCTCTTAAAAGCTAGTAAAACCAAATGCATGCTTTTCAACCGTTTGCTGCCCACACCCGCCCGCCTGACTAGCATCACTACTCTCGACGGTTCTGACTTAGAATATGTGGACAACTATAAATACTTAGGTGTCTGGTTAGACAGTAAACTCTCCTTCCAGACTCATATTAAACATCTCCAATCCAAAATTAAATCTAGAATCGGCTTCCTATTTCGCAACAAAGCATCCTTCACTCACACCGACAAACATACCCTCATAAAACTGACCATCCTACCGATCCTCGACTTTGGAGCTGTCATTTACAAAATAACTACCAATACTCTACTCAGCAAACTGGATGCAGTCTATCACAGTGCCTTCCATTTTGTCATCAAAGCCCCATATACCACCCACCACTGCGACCTGTATGCTCTAGTCGGCTGGCCCTCGCTACATATTCGTCGCCAGACCCACTGGCTCCAGGTCATCTATAAGTCTGTGCTAGGTAAAGGTCCGCCTTATCTCAGCTCACTGGTCATGATAACAACACCCACCTGTAGCATGGGCTCCAGCAGGTATATCTCACTGGTCATCCCCAAAGCCAACACCTCTTTGGCCGCCTTTCCTTCCGGTTCTCTGCTGCCAATGACTGGAACGAATTGCAAAAATCGCTGAACCTGGAGACTTATATTTCCCTCAATAACTTTAAACATTGTCTATCTGAGCAGCTAACCGATTGCTGCAGCTGTACTTAGTCCATCTGTAAATAGTCAATCCAATCTACCTACCTCATCCCCATGTTGTTTTTATTTACTTTTCTGCTCTTTTGCTCACCAGTATTTCTAAATAACACTCAGTCCACTCAATAACACTCACAGTAATTCTGTGTTGTTGTTTGTGTCGCACAGCTTTGCTTTATCTTGGCCAGTTCACAGTTGTAAATGAGAACTTGTTCTCAACTAGCCTACCTGGTTAAATGAAGGTGAAATAAAAAAAATATATATATATAAAATATGACCTAGTGTCACGTCCTGGCCATAGAGAGCCCTCTGGGTTCTCTATGGGGTTTTGGGCCAGGACGTGACCAGGGGTGTATAGCGTTCTTTATGTTGGTTTTGGTTTGGTTCCCAATTAGAGGCAGCTGTTAGTTGTTGCCTCTAATTGGGACTCTGTCACAAGAATTTCGTTCTCATTTGTTGCCGCCTCCTTGCATGACATAAACTATCAATCAGGCTTTGAATAATTCCCAGAGGTTGTAAAGCTCTAGTTAATGAAAAAATTGACAAAGTCCCATATCTGCAATTTGGTCAGGTATTGTTTATTCATGAGAATTCTGAACTCCAAATGTGAACACAGTCCTTTTATATTGTATAAGCTTTAAGCTGAACACCAATGATACAAATGCTCCACCCTCTAGGAAATAGTACTTTCCCACAGTATCACAATCTTGCCACATAAGTCAATCTGGACAGCTCCTATGTTCTCACAGATACTCCTTTACCACCTTGTTCCCCTCTCTATACAATATACATTTCTAGACACACACATCAATTGGATTATCATTGTCTTATAACCCTATCCATATTGCATACATTTTCAGAATGGAATATTCTGTCATTACTTAAACAAACAAACATCCCTATCAGAATCCTATTTAGTTTGTTCTCTCCCCACCTGTGTTTTGTGGGTTATTGAATGTTTGTTTAGTGTTTGTGCCTGTGCGCCGCACTCGTTGTTACGATCAGTCAGTTCTTTTCTTGTTTTGTACGTTTCACTGTTTATTAAAAGATGTGGAACTACAATCACGCTGCGCCTTGGTCCAAATCTGTAGACGATCGTGACAGAATAACCCACCAAACCAGGACCAAGCAGCGTGCCATGGAGAAGAAGGTGATCTGGACATGGGAGGAGATAAAGGGGGGTTGGGAGACCCTGCCTTGGTGAGAGTTCCTGAGGGGTTCGGGGCCACAGCAGTCCCGGTGCGTCCTGTGTTGGTTTCCTGCACTCGTCCTGAGGTGCGTGTTATCAGGCCGGTGAAACCTGTTCCGGCTCCACGCACCAGGATGTCAATGTGCCTCCCCAGCCCGGTACGTCCAATGCCAGCTCCCCGCACTCGCCCTGAGGTGCGTGTTGTCAGTTCGGAAGGAGCTACGCCGGCTCTACACACCAGGATGCCAGAGCGCCTCCCCAGCCCGGTGCATCCGGTGCCAGCTCCCTGCACTCGCCCTGAGGTGCGTGTTATCAGTCCGGTGGGACCTACGCCGGCTCCACGCACCAGGATGCCAGTGCGCCTCCCCAGCCCGGTGACTCCTGTGCCGGCTCCCCGCACGCGCCCTGAGGTGCGAGTCATCAGTCCGGTGAGAACTGTGCCGGCTCCTCGCACCAGGCGCCCAGTGCGCCTCTTCAGTCTTGTGAATCCTGTGCCGGCTCCTCGCACCAGGTGTCCAGTGCACCTCTTCAGTCCGGTGGGACCTGTGCCGGCTCCTCGCACGAGACCTGCAGTGCACCTGCTCAGTCCAGTGAAACCTGTTCCGGCTCCACGCACCGGGCCTCTAGTGCGCCTTCTCAGCCCGGTACGGCCCGCACCGGAGTCGCCATCGACACCAAAATGCCCACCAGAACCCTCCCCATTGACTTCTGGTTTGCGGTCAGAGTCCGCACCTTTGGGGCGGGTACTGTCACGTCCTGGCCATAGAGAGCCCTCTGGGTTCTCAATGGGGTTTTGGGCCAGGACGTGACCAGGGGTGTTTAGCGATCTTTATGTTGGATTTGGTTTGGTTCCCAATTAGAGGCAGCTGTAAGTTGTTGCCTCTAATTGGGAATCCTATTTAGTTTGTTCTCTCCCCACCTGTGTTTTGTGGGTTATTTATTTGTTTGTTTGTTTGTTTGTTTGTTTAGTGTTTGTGCCTGTGCACCGCACTCGTTGTTACGATCAGTCAGTTCTTTTCTTGTTTTGTACGTTTCACTGTTTATTAAAAGATGTGGAACTACAATCACGCTGCGCCTTGGTCCAATTCTGTAGACAATTGTGACACCTAGCTATACATTACCTAGCTATACATGATCTAGCTATACATGACCTAGCTATACATTACCTAGCTACACATGACCTAGCTACAGTATACATGACCTAGCTATACATGACCTAGCTACGGCATACATGACCCTAGCAATACATTTCCTAGCTTTACATGACCTAGCTACAGTATACGTGATCTAGCTATACATGGCATAGCTACAGTATACATGACCTAGCTATACACAACCTACAGTACCTATACATACCTACATACCTACATGACCTAGCTACAATATACATGGCATAGCTATACATGACCTAGCTATACTTTACCTAGCTATACATGACCTAGCTACAGTATACATGACCTAGCTATACATGACCTAGCTATACATGACCTAGCTATACATAATATAGCTACAGTACACATGACCTAGCTTTACACTACCTAGCTATATATGACCTAGCTATACATGACCTAGCTATACATGACCTAGCTACAGTATACATGACCTAGCTATACATGACCTAGCTACGGCAGACATGACCTAGCAATACATTACCTAGCTATACATGATCTAGCTACAGTATACATGACCTAGCTATACATGACCTAGCTATACATGATCTAGCTATACATTATTAGCTATACATTACCTAGCTATACATGACCTAGCTATACATTACCTAGCTATACATGACCTAGCTACAGTATACATGACCTAGCAATACATTACCTAGTTATACATGACCTAACTATGCATTAGCTAGCTACAGTATACATTACCTAGCTATGCATTACCTAGCTATGCATTACTTAGCTATACATTACCTAGCTATACCTTACCTAGCTATACATTGGATTTCAGGCAGAATGTACAATATTGTTTATTGGCTCTTTTCCCTCAATCTCCTCAAATTAGTTTTGATTACTGTCTGTATGTATTTAAGATTAATAGGAGGGGCATCTTTAACGTCATCTTTAAGCATGAAAGCTGGTCCGTTTGACCTATCTTGCACAATTAAAGAATGGTTGGACGACATGCCAGGTCTTACTGGTCGTACATTTGATGTGGTATTGAGAAGCGGACTCAGAGATAAAAGTGATTATAAGAGATGGAGTCCAACCAGAGTAGCTCTGTTCAACTAGAACCTGAAAAAGAAAAACAGCAACAATTAAAACCACACTCCTGAACGTGTGCTTACTCTAAAAAGTGAGCCACCATCAAACATGTAAACAATGATACAGTTGTACTTCTCAAATAATAATTCTCCATGAGAGCAACAGTACCAATATGATGCTGAATCTAATTTGTTGACATTTACAGAGGCCGCAATTTAATCCGATCCACATTAGATCTGCGTTGAATTACCTGTCCTTAAAGGGACATTTCACTGCTGTTCTTTCACTGTATACAGTGCCTTCGGAAAGTATTCAGACCCCATGACTTTTTCCACATTTTGTTATGTTACAGCCTTATTCTGAAATGTATTAAATCGTTTTTCCCTCATCAATCTGCACACAATACCCCATGATGACAAAACAAAGAATAGGAACTTAATAAAAATAAAAACTGAAATATTACATTTACATAAGTATTCAGACCATTTACTCAGTACTTTGTTGAAGCACATTTGGCAGCCATTACAGCATCGAGTCTTCTTGGGTACAACGCTACAAGCTTGGTACACCTGTAACTTGGGGAGTTTCTCCCATTCTTCTCTGCAGATCCTCTCAAGCTCTGTCAGGTTGTATGGTATTTTCAGGTCTCTCCAGAGATGTTCGATCAGGTTCAATTCCGGGTTCTGGCTGGGCCACTCAAGGACATTCAGAGACTTGTCCTGAAGCCACTCCTGTGTTGTCTTGGCTGTGTGCTTAGGGCCGTTGTCCTGTTGGAAGGTGAACTTTCGCCCCAGTCTGATGTCCTGAGTGCTCTGGAGCAGGTTTTCATCAAAGATCTCTCATCTTTCCCTCGATCCTGACTAGTCTCGCAGTCCCTGCAGCTGAAAAACATCCCTACAGCATGATGCTTCCACCACCATGCTTCACCGTAGGGCTGGTGCCAGGTTCCTCCAGACGTGATGCTTGGCATTCGGGCCAAAGAGTTCAATCTTGGTTTCATCAGACCAGAGAATCTTGTTTCTCATGGTCTGAGAGTCTTGGTGCCTTTTGGCAAAACTCCAAGCGGACTGTCATGTGCTTTTGACTTCTGTCTAGCCACTCTACCATAAAGGTCTGATTGGTGAAGTGCTGCAGAGATGGTTGTCCTTCTGGAAGATTCTCCCATCTCCACAGAGGAACTCTAGAGCTCTGTCGGAGTGACCATCGGGTTCTTGGTCACCTCCCTGACCAAGGCCCTTGTCCCCCAATTTCTACAGTTTGGCCAGAGAGACAGCTCTAGGAAGAGTCATGGTGGTTCCAACCCTCTTCTGTTTAAGAATGATGGAAGCCACTGTGTTCTTGGGGACCTTCAATGCTGCAGACATTTTTTGGTTCCCTTCCCTACATCTGTGCCTCGACACAATCCTGTCTCGGAGCTCTACGGACAATTCCTTCGACCTTCTGGCTTGGTTTTTGCTCTGACATGATCTGTCAACTGTGGGACCTTATATAGACAGGTGTGTGCCTTTTCAAATCCAGTCCAATCAATTGAATTTACCACAGGTGGAATTCTAATAAGTTGTAGAAACATCTCAAGGATGATCAATGGAAACAGGATGCACCTGAGCTCAATTTCGAGTCTCATTTATAAAAACCTGTTTTTGCTTTGTCGGGTGATCTACATTTCCTGGCCCTGAGGTGCGTGTCATCAGTCCGGTGGGACCTACGCCGGCTCCACGCACCAGGATGCCAGTGCGCCTCCCCAGCCCGGTGACTCCTGTGCCGGCTCCCCGCACGCGCCCTGAGGTGCGAGTCATCAGTCCGGTGAGAACTGTGCCGGCTCCTCGCACCAGGCGCCCAGTGCGCCTCTTCAGTCTTGTGAATCCTGTGCCGGCTCCTCGCACCAGGTGTCCAGTGCGCCTCTTCAGTCCGGTGGGACCTGTGCCGGCTCCTCGCACGAGACCTGCAGTGCACCTGCTCAGTCCAGTGAAACCTGTTCCGGCTCCACGCACCGGGCCTCTAGTGCGCCTTCTCAGCCCGGTACGGCCCGCACCGGAGTCGCCATCGACACCAAAATGCCCACCAGAACCCTCCCCATTGACTTCTGGTTTGCGGTCGGAGTCCGCACCTTTGGGGCGGGTACTGGTTGTAAGCAAACCACAATATCCAGAATTCATAGCGATTTCAGGATGTGAAACCACCCCTGTGGTTGTGGATCCATTTTTAGAATGAATGTCAACAGCTAGCTAACGTTACTCATGGACCATCCACTCCTTCATAGAACATCAGTTTGCGAATAACTATTTATTCGTATTTTTGTGGGCAGACCATTCCATAAAAATGGAGCTCTATAGGAGAAAGCCCTACCTCCAGCTGTTTGCTTAGAAATTCTAGGAACAATAAGGAGGCCTACGTCTTGACCGTGTCTTACGTTTAGGTATGTACGGCAGGAACAAATTGGAGAGATAAGTAGGAGCAAGCCCATGTAATGCTTTGTAGGTTAGCAGTAAAACCTTGAAATCAGCCCAAGCCTTAACAGGAAGCCAGTATAGAGAGGCTAGCACTGGAATAATATGATCACATTTTTGGGTTATAGTCAAGATTCTAGCAGCCGTGTTTAGCACTAACTGAAGTTCATTTAGTGCTTTATCCAGGTAGCCGGAAAGTAGAGCATTGCAGTAGTCTAATCTAGAAGTGACAAAAGCATGGATGAACTTTTCTGAATAATTTTTGGACAGAAAGTTTCTGATGTTTGCAATGTTACATAGATGGAAAAAGGCTGTCCTTGAAATAGTCTTGATATGTTTGTCAAAAGAGAGACCAGGGTCCAGAGTAACGCCGAGGTCCGGTGTTACTCAAGGAACTAGAGTAAGTCACCTTTGCAAAAATGTTCCATGAATCCATGATGAGAAAATAAATATACTGGAGCTAGGCATAAACATGGTTCATATTTTGTTGTCATACAACTTTTATACTGCCTTACCAAGCAAAAAAGCAGTAACAGCTCATAGCATGGAACTGAGAAAAATTGCTTTTATTTATCTTGGTTTCACAGTAACGTTATGCAGTTACTGCTAACATGACCCCCATTTTATCCAAAACACAATACAATAGAGGCAGGATACTTGTCCACATAATTAAGCATGTATTTAATGTAGCAAAAATGACATCAACTCATTTTTGACCAAATTAGTAGTTACTGCCTTTTGCTTTGGTAGGGCAGTATAGTTCTCTGTATTATGGAAGCTTAGTTGATTGTTTATGCAAAGCTTGAAGTCTGAATTGGAGAAAAGCAGAGTTATAAGTAAGTAGGGGAGAGTGTGGGTGACTGACGGGTGTCTGTTGGGTGTGGGTAACGTGCGTGTGTGTAGGTTAGTCAAGATGATGTATTGATCAGTAGCGGTGAGTGTGTAAAATCAATGGGGAAGCCAATCCAGAAAAAAAGCCATATTACCTATGTGTTGTGATAGTCGCATTGCTTGCACTATAACCTGTTAGTTCATATGCCTTGACACCGTGATGTATAGGCCTGAGGCCGAGACAATAAGAAGACACAGTGGCAGAAGAAATTCAGCCACACATTTGTTTAATTACAAAACAGGAGAGCAACATCTGTCCGGTGAAGTCCACAAAACATATTTCAGGTAACAAACAGTTACATGACCTAGAGCATGGTCAAGCAAAGTAATGTTTACGACATTTCCGGACCACTACACAACTACTGATTTAGAACCACAGAGAGTTACCGCAATTCAAAAAGAATACAGGAGCTGCCTCCACTATTTCAGCACTATTTCAGCTTCAACATTTCAACATCATTGAATCACCTATGCTTAGTCTAATACAGTGACAACTGAAAGATACCCCAAAATCTTTAGTCCAATCAACGTAAGCTAAGTATCATGGTACTGATTTGTATGTGCATGTGTGGCGTGTGTGTATGTGTGGTGTGCGTGCATGCAATAAGAAAAAACATGTTGACTCACCATACCTGTAGTGAAAGCCAATGCCATTCTCCTCTTTCATATTGCCTAAAAGGTCTATGACTCTGTCATATACAGAACACGCTGTTAGTTTTTGTTGTCCTTGTCTACCTGGCGAAAATACTTGCTTACTAGTCATTAGCCTAACTTCAAATCAAATCAAATTTTATTGGTCACATACACATGGTTAGCATGGTTAAATGCTTGTGCTTCTAGTTCCGACCATGCAGTAATATCTAACAAGTAATCTAACAGTTTCACAACAACTACCTTATTCCCAAAAGTGTAAAGGAATGAATAAGAATATGTACATATAAATATAAGGATGAGCGATGGCCGTAACGGGATTGGCAAGATGCAGTAGATTGTATAGAGTACAGTATATACATATGAGATGAATAATGTAGGGTATGTAAACATTATATAAAGTGGCATTGTTTAAAGTGACTAGTGATACATTCCTTTCTTGGGCATCGATATGCCAGGCCAGCTAGTTAACAGTGGCATACTACATCTAGCTAAATGTTTAACTTCCATCCTCTCAGACCAGCGGCACAATGTATGAATGTATGGTTGGATCAGTATCACCGTTATAATTATTGTCCAGTACAGAGAATTAAGTAAAACCAAATCCCTATCTCCATCCATGGTTAATTTAGGAAGGGGACAATTTTAGCTAACTAGCTAGCCACCGGAGGACAACAACACAAAGAAAAGCAACAATTCAATTTTTTTTTGTCAATAATGAAGTTTGGCTTGTGATGTGATTGATCTGAAGCCAAATCCAAACTGGCTTCCCTTGAAACTTTGTTTTGATGCGTCAGGACCATTCACAGCTGAGCTCCCTCAGTTTAGCTCAACTATTATTTATTTTTTAATGCTCGCTGGCTTCCCTTGCATTCAATGCTACAGGTGACAACAATGTCATACTCATTCTGACTAGACAACGTCAGATAGATACGCTACACAAACTGAGCACGAGGGGCGCTGCTTAGTTCGCTCTGATGATTTAACCGGTGAGATACATTGAGCCTCTTGAAGGAAATGTATGAAAAACAGAGAGATAACAAATAAATTATATTGTATTTTTGCTTATTTATTTGTACATTTTTTTGGGAAGACTGGCTTCCCTTGGCATAAATACATGCCACTGGTGGATATACAGTTGAAGGAGGAAGTTTACATACACCTTGTCTTAGGTCAGTAAGGATCACCACTTTATTTAAAAAACACATTTATTGTTAACAAACTATAGTTTTGGCAAGTCGGTTAGGACATCTACTTTGTGCATGACATGAGCAATTTTTCCAACAACTGTTTACAGACAGATTATTTCACTTCTAATTCACTGTATCACAATTCCAGTGGGTCAGAAGTTTACATACACTAAGTTGACTGTACCTTTAAACATCTTGGAAACTTCCAGAAAATGATGTAGGCCACCAAGCGGTATTGTCTGTAAGATAATGACAAAAACGCTATCAGACATTCATGGACAATCGTTTTTTACTATCCATATTCCTACTGTAGCAGCACAATGTAGAACATTACACATTTCACAGACACACGTTAGCTAGCTAGCTACAACACACAGGTATAGTTACTCAAAGACGAGTCATGAAGCCAAAGTCATTCCTTTACTGTCCATCATCATCATCATCATCATACAGACCACCAAGTGCTAACAGTATCTGGATAAGATGTGTGAAATGCTTGATAATGTATGTGAGATCAACATATATATTTTCTGGGTGATTTAAATATTGAATATTCAAGCTGCCCACTCAGGAAAAAACTTCAAACTGTAACCAGTGCCTGCAACCTGGATCAGGTTGTCAGTCAACCTACCAGGGTAGTTACGAACAGCACAGGAATTAAATCACCAACAGGTATTGATCACATCTTTACTAATACTGAAGATATTTGCTTTAAAGCAGTATCCAAATCCATAGGATGTAGTAATAGCAATATAATAGCCATATCTAGGAAAACCAAAGTTCCAAAGGCTCAGCCTAATATAGTGTACAAGAGGTCATACAATACGTTTTGTAGTGACTCATATATTGATGATGTAAAGAATATTTGCTGGTCTGTGGTGTGTAATGAGGAGCAACAAGCTGCTTCACTTCACGCATTTATGAAACTACTTATTCCAGTTACTAATAAGCACGCATCCATTAAGAAAATGACTGTAAAAAGTGTTAAATCCCCTTGGAATTATGAGGAATTGAAAAATTGTATGGTTGAGAGGGATGAGGCAAAGGTAAGGCAATTAAGTCTGGCATTCCAACTGATTGGCAAACATACTGCAAATTAAGTAATCATGTGACTAAACTAAATAAAAATAAAATAAAAACTCGGCTCCTTCATTCATTGAATCAGATCGCTCATTCATCACAAAGCCCACTGATATTGCAAACTACTTTAATTACTTTTTCATTGGCAAGATAAGCAAACTTAGGGATGAAATGCCAGCAACAAACACTACACATCCAAGTATATCGGCAAAGTCAGTGTGGAAGTAAGGGAATACCCCCATGAAATGGACAAAAATGAATGGCAACATATTGCCATTGGAACAAACATACACACGATGGAAAAGAGTGCCCAAATGGACGCCATTTCAATCATTTCTTATGGCAAACGGCATATGGCAAATGCCAAGTGTAATAACTCAAAATTACTATAGGTGGCGAGCGCGTTCCAACGGGGCAAAACATATTGCAAATGTACATGAAGACAAGACCCAAGGGTCAAATTTTGACATTTAAAAAAATATCAAAATACCTACACCCCTTAAAAAAGTGCTTTCTGGGCCGTTTTTCGCGATTCGAACGATTTTTGTTATAATCTCACGTATAGAAGATGTGTATAAACATATCCTTGTCTAATTTTAATAAAGTTATTTTTATTAACTTTTTTATTGTCCATAAGGCCTATGTTTTGTCCATTTGCAATATGTTACCATAGGAAATCAAAAGTCAATGTCCATTTGCAATATGTTTTGTCCATTTGCAATATGTTACCATAGGAAGTCAAAAGTCATGATGTTATGTCCATTTACATATATCGTCATAGGAAGTCGGCTTCCGAACCCAAAAGTCAGTGAGCAATGTCCAAATGGCATTTAAACTGACAAAATGATATATATCACTATGTTAAGCCCTCAATCATCCTATAGGGTCTATTTTTTGAAAAACGTCCAAAATGACCAGGGGTGCCTACATTGGGATGGCCACAGGTGGAGGTGCTCCCTAACCAGCCAGGGATACCTTGCACCCTCCTAAAGACATTACTATTTAAAATATGCTCATGGTTACCCGTTTCAATTACCAGGTACACGGTTGTCAAATTGCAATGTCTTACAATGGGCATTTACCCTCACAAATTTGACAGGCTCCGAAATACTGCAGAAATGCCAAATTGACTGGCCCATTGAACTCGGGATGGCCGGGAAGTGATCATGGTTCCTCTCCATCGCTCGTTGGTGTTGATTTCAACATGTCAAATTCGTGACGTTAAAGCCCATTGAAACATATTGCAAATGTACAGTGAAACATATTGCAAATGTACAGTACATTTACCAGGTCCATATTTTCAAAAGGGTTTTAAATGACTTTAGGGGGCTGCTCCTGGTCCAGGACCTTTATGGGAGTATCCCACTATGGCCCTAAGTCAGTGGGAGAAGCCCCTGCTCATTTATGGAGTTCTTTCAATTTTAAAAAAGTTGAAAGGCTGAGTGAATCATCTCCTGAGATGATGTTAATGCCACCTTCCCTGAAAGCTTATTTTGTCAAAAATACATTTAGGGGGGTGCAGTGCCTCCAGGATCCGTATGGGAGCATCCCACTATGGCCCTAAGAGTCCACACTCTCTTCCATTGCTTTGTACAGTACATTTGCAATATGTTTCACTGTACATTTGCAATATGTTTCAATGGGCTTTTAACATCACGAATATGACAAGCTCTAAAATACTGCAGGAATGCCCAATTGACTGCCCGTTGATCTCGGGATGGCCAGGATTGATAGTGGTACCTGTCCATAGCTCGTTGGTGTTGATTTCAACATGTCAAAAAAAAGCCCATTGAAACATATTGCAAATGTACAGTGAAACATATTGCAAATGTACAGTACATTTGCAATATGTTTCAATGGGCTGTTAACATCACGAATATGACAAGCTCTAAAATACTTCAGGAATGGTCAATTGACTGCCCGTTGATCTCGGGATGGCCAGGATTGATAGTGGTACCTGTCCATAGCTCGTTGGTGTTGATTTCAACATGTCAAAAAGCCCATTGAAACATATTGCAAATGTACAGTGAAACATATTGCAAATGTACAGTACATTTGCAATATGTTTCAATGGGCTGTTAACATCACGAATATGACAAGCTCTAAAATACTTCAGGAATGGTCAATTGACTGCCCGTTGATCTCGGGATGGCCAGGATTGATAGTGGTACCTGTCCATAGCTCGTTGGTGTTGATTTCAACATGTCAAAAAAGCCCATTGAAACATATTGCAAATGTACAGTGAAACATATTGCAAATGTACAGTACATTTGCAATATGTTTCAATGGGCTGTTAACATCACGAATATGACAAGCTCTAAAATACTGCAGGAAAGCCCAATTGACTGCCCGTTGATCTCAGGATGGCCAGGATTGATAGTGGTACCTGTTCATCGCTCATTGGTGTTGATTTCAACATGTCAAATTCGTGATGTTAAAAGCCCATTGAAACATATTGCAAATGTACAGTGAAACATATTGCAAATGTACAGTACATTTGCAATATGTTTCAATGGGCTGTTAACATCACGAATATGACAAGCTCTAAAATACTTCAGGAATGGTCAATTGACTGCCCGTTGATCTCGGGATGGCCAGGATTGATAGTGGTACCTGTCCATAGCTCGTTGGTGTTGATTTCAACATGTCAAAAAAAAGCCCATTGAAACATATTGCAAATGTACAGTGAAACATATTGCAAATGTACAGTACATTTGCAATATGTTTCAATGGGCTTTAACATCACGAATATGACAAGCTCTAAAATACTGCAGGAAAGCCCAATTGACTGCCCGTTGATCTCAGGATGGCCGGGCTTGACGGTTTTAACTTATTGCAAATGGACAAAAGTCTGCCATAAAGTCACTATAATGAAAACGTAAAACACCTAGTTACGTTCTAGTTGCGGGTCCAGTTCCGGCGTTATGTGTCGGCCTATCTGAGGCGACCCCAAATCCCGAGTTTCGCTCGATAGGTCATTCGAGCCCGAGCAGCGACCTTAATTGGTGCTGAAAATCCACGTTTTCCGGCGTTGCTATGGGGTCCTTGAATGAGCTATCGGACAGAAACGTTAGGGTCCGTCTCTATGGGCCGAGGCGGTTCTAATGCACCTAGCCTTGTGTCTCTGGGACTTTTAGAAATTTTGTCATTTTCGTGATGTAAAAAATGAATTGAAAATATTGCAAATGTACAAGGCTGTTTCTCGGCCTGTGAACCTTCTAGAGCCCCATAACTCACCGTGCACTATCGACATACAGTGGGGAAAAAAAGTATTTAGTCAGCCACCAATTGTGCAAGTTCTCTCACTTAAAAAGATGAGAGAGGCCTGTAATTTTCATCATAGGTACACTTCAACTATGACAGACAAAATGAGGAAAAAAAAAATCCAGAAAATCACATTGTAGGATTTTTAATGAATTTATTTGCAAATTATGGTGGAAAATAAGTATTTGGTCACATACAAACAAGCAAGATTTCTGGCTCTCACAGACCTGTAACTTCTTCTTTAAGAGGCTCCTCTGTCCTCCACTCATTACCTGTATTAATGGCACCTGTTTGAACTTGTTATCAGTATAAAAGACACCTGTCCACAACCTCAAACAGTCACACTCCAAACTCCACTATGGCCAAGACCAAAGAGCTGTCAAAGGACACCAGAAACAAAATTGTAGACCAGCACCAGGTTGGAAAGACTGAATCTGCAATAGGTAAGCAGCTTGGTTTGAAGAAATCAACTGTGGGAGCAATTATTAGGAAATGGAAGACATACAAGACCACTGATAATCTTCCTCGATCTGGGGCTCCACGCAAGATCTCACCCGTGGGGTCAAAATGATCACAAGAACGGTGAGCAAAAATCCCAGAACCACACGGGGACCTAGTGAATGACCTGCAGAGAGCTGGGACCAAAGTAACAAAGCCTACCATCAGTAACACACTATGCCGCCAGGGACTCAAATCCTGCAGTGCCAGACGTGTCCCCCTGCTTAAGCCAGTACATGTTCAGGCCCGTCTGAAGTTTGCTAGAGAGCATTTGGATGATCCAGATGAGGAGGGAGAATGTCAGATGGTCAGAATGTCAGATGGTCAGATAAAACCAAAATAGAACTTTTTGGTAAAAACTCAACTCGTCGTGTTTGGAGGACAAAGAATGCTGAGTTGCATCCAAAGAACACCATACCTACTGTGAAGCATGGGGGTGGAAACATCATGCTTTGGGGCTGTTTTTCTGCAAAGGGACCAGGACGACTGATCCGTGTAAAGGAAAGAATGAATGGGGCCATGTATCGTGAGATTTTGAGTGAAAACCTCCTTCCATCAGCAAGGGCATTGAAGATGAAACGTGGCTGGGTCTTTCAGCATGACAATGATCCCAAACACACCGCCCGAACGAAGGAGTGGCTTCGTAGAAGCATTTCAAGGTCCTGGAGTGGCCTAGCCAGTCTCCAGATCTCAACCCCATAGAAAATCTTTGAAAGTCCGTGTTGCCCAGCGACAGCCCCAAAACATCATTGCTCTAGAGGAGATCTGCATGGAGGAATGGGCCAAAATACCAGCAACAGTGTGTGAAAACCTTGTGAAGACTTACAGAAAACGTTTGACCTCTGTCATTGCCAACAAAGGGTATATAACAAAGTATTGAGATAAACTTTTGTTATTGACCAAATACTTATTTTCCACCATAATTTGCAAATAAATTCATAAAAATCCTACAATGTGATTTTCTGGATTTTTTCCTCATTTTGTCTGTCATAGTTGAAGTGTACCTATGATGAAAATTACAGGCCTCTCTCATCTTTTTAAGTGAGAGAACTTGCACAATTGGTGGCTGACTAAATACTTTTTTTCCCCACTGTAAGCTCTAGAAAAGGGTTCTAAAGTTTCAGAGCTCTAGGTCTGACGGTTCTTTAATAGTTCGAACGAAAGTAACTATTGCAGGCAGTGTGTGTCTGTAAGCCCCACACTATGTCACTCCCCATGGACTGTGTGCATGTGTGAGTTTTTCAAGGGATTCTGATGGGAGAAATGACTCATTTACAGTTCATGAGGGTTGCCTAATCACACATATGAAGTTTTGTAAAGATGTGACCTTTTTAACCCTTCGAAACAGACCCTATGACCCCTATTTAAAGCACTTCCGGTTGTCACAGAAAGCTGTAGGTAGACACATATCCTCATTGGGGTAGGCTTTTACAGAATCCTGAGTTTTAAGTCTGTAAGTTGAGAACTGACTGATTTACACAGGGTTGAATGTCTGTTTTTCACCAACTGCAGGTTGGGTCTATCAAAACACCTTTAGGGTGATTTTTACCACTTCCGGTTGCTCCAGGAAGCTTAGAATCAACACAGGTAGACCTCATAGTGGTCTGATGGATTGCTATCGAAGACAGGTTCATATGGCATTCATAACCCACATAGGCACCAGGTTGAATTTAGGCGAGCAGGCAATGTATTCCTATGGGGAGAGATGTCATAGCAAACTGTTAGATGAAGATACCCTGTTTTTACTGTTAAAGGTTAATGCCACACAGTCACGGTTAGGCTTGCTCAGATCGGGAGGACCTTAGGAACATTCCTGAAGTTTAATTGTGCTTCTAACCCAAACGGGTCTGCCGCTGTCACCCAAAATCAGCTGACATTTAGGGCCAGGCTTCATTTTGGGCCTTCTTTTTTGCACGGTCTATGAGGTCAGAGCGAGCGACAGTCAAGTGGGGCGTCTCGTTGAACTCGGCACGGCCTAGAGACTATGGTGATGCCCTTTTTAGTGTTGATTTCAGTCTGTCATTTTGGTGATGTTTCAGCCCTATTCAATCATATTGCAAATGTACAAAAGTCAGCGAGCAAGTCAGCGTCAATCAATCAATTAGATATCATTCTGACACCAAACTGATAAAAACTGACACCAAACCCACTTTTTCCATCTCATTTAGAAGCCAACAATCACATATATCAGGGCAGGCTCAAAATTCTGTTTAAATCATAGTAAAAATGAAAAACACCTAGTTACGTTCTAGCTGCGGGTCCAGTTCTGACATTATGTGTCGGCCTAGCTGTGGCGGCCCCAAATCCCGAGTTTATTTCGATAGGTCATTCGGAGCCCGAGCAGCGACCTTAATTGGTGCTGAAAATCCACGTTTTCCGGGCGTTGCTATGGGGTCCTTGAATGAGCTATCGGACAGAAACGTTAGGGTCCGTCTCTATGGGCCGAGGCGGTTCTAATGCTCCTAGCCTTGTGACTCTGGGACTTTTAGAAATGTTGTCATTTTCGTGATGTAAAAATGAATTGAAAATATTGCAAATGTACGAGGCTGTTTCTCGGCCTGAAAACCTTCTAGAGCCCCGTAGCTCACCGTGCACGATCGACTAAAGGTCTAGAATGGGTTTCTAAAGTTTCAGAGCTCTAGGTCTGACGGTTCTTTAATAGTTCGAACAAAAGTAACTATTGCAGGCAGTGTCTGTCTGTAAGCCCCTCACTGTGTCATTCCCCATTGACTGTGCATGTGTGTGATTTCAGAAAATCACAGAAAATCACAGAAATCCCGTAGAGCTCCGAAACCCACTTTAACGGATTCGTCTGAACACGCAGCATCTGGATCCATAACTTTTTTGGGGAAAAAAAATATTTTTCTCAACATTACGAATTGGACATTTGACAATTAATCGAAAATTAAAAGAGATAAATGTCTGGTTCTTTTTTTCCTTACACCGTAGGTTCATGTACTTTGACGTAAAGCTGTCAAATTAGTGCTCTATTTCCATTTTTCACCTTTAATCCCAGAAAATGGGCCTTGTCTCAAAAACCGTGAGTCCCTGACGCCATTCTGTTTCAGGCCAACTGCCCATTATGCCAAACCCATGCCCACCAAGTTTCGTCTTGAACTCTTTTCGGTTTAGGAAAAAGCCAGGTCAATTAGGTGTATGTTTTGTACATTTGCAATATGAAGGCATTCGCCATCTGGTGGGATTAACATGAAGGGCGGAAAAATGAAAAAAAATGAATTTATTTTATTAAACGGACATCGAAAGTCCGAGAAAGTTCGTTTGATGACTTCCTGGAAGATTTGGCCCTAGGGCACGGCTCGGCAGCGTCGGCTTATTTTAGAAACAATTTCGGACGTCTAGTAAGGGAGCGTACATTTGCAATATGCAGTTTCTCATCAAACATACAGCAAATGCCATCCGCGTCCCTTATGTAAGCAAAGTCAGTGTGGAAGAGGTGAAAAAAATATTGTTGTCTATCAACAATGATAAGCCACCGGGGTCTGTCAATCCGGATGGAAAATTATTGAGGATAATAGCAGACGATAATGCCACTCCGATTTGCAACATCTTCAATGTAAGCCTACTAGAGTGAGTGTGCCCCCAAGCCTGGAGGGAAGCTAAAGTCATTCCGCTACCCAAGAATAGTAAAGCCCCCTTTACTGGCTTAAATAGCAGACATATCAGCCCGTTACCAATACTTAGTAAACTTCTGGAAAAAATAGTGTTTGACCAGATACAACGCTATTTCACAGTAAACAAATTGACAGCAGAATTTCAGCATGCTTATAGGGAAGGACACTCAACAAGCACAGCACTTACACAAATGACTGATGTTTGGCTGAGACATTTATGATAAAATGATTGTGGGGGCTGTCTTGTTAGACTTCAGTGCAGCTTTTGAAATTTTGGTCAAAGTCTGCTGCTGGAAAAACATATGTGTTATGGCTCTACACCCCCAGCTATAATGTTGTTAAAGAGTTACTTGTCTAACAGATCACAGAGGGTGTTCTTTAATGGAAGCCTCTCAAATATAATCCAGTTAGAATCAGGAATTCCCCATGGTAGCTGTTTAGGCCCCTTGCTTTTAAACATGTTTACTAATTATATGCCACTAAGTTTGAGTAAAGCCAGAGTGTCTATGTATGCGGATGACTCAACGCAATTTTTTATTTTTTATTTATTTCACCTTTATTTAACCAGGTAGGCAAGTTGAGAACAAGTTCTCATTTACAACTGCGACCTGGCCAAGATAAAGCAAAGCAGTTCGACACATACAACAACACAGAGTTACACATGGAGTGAAACAAACATACAGTCAATAATACAGTAGGAAAAAAAACGAATCTATATACAATGTGTGCAAATGAGGTAGGATAAGGAACATAAGGCAAAAAATAGGCCATGGTGGCAAAGTAACTACAGTATAGAAATTTAACACTGGAATGGTAAATGTGCAGTAGATGAATGTGCAAAGTAAAAATACTGGGGTGCAAAGGAGCAAGATAAATAAATGACTATGGTAGGGGATGAGGTAGTTGGTTGGGCTATGTACAGGTGCAGTGATCTGTGAGCTGCTCTGACAGCTGGTGCTTGAAACTAGTGAGGGAGATAAGTGTCTCCAGTTTCAATGATTTTTGTAGTTCGTTCCAGTCATTGGCAGCAGAGAACTGGAAGGAAAGGCGGCCAAAAGAGAAATTGGCTTTGGGGGTGGCCAGTGAGATATACCTGCTGGAGCGAGTGCTACGGGTGGGTGCTGCTAAGGTTACCAGCGAGCTGAGATAAGGCGGGGCTTTTCCTAGCAGGGACTTGTAGATGACCTGGAGCCAGTGGGTCTGGCGACGAGTGTGTACCGAGGGCCAGCCGACTAGAGCATACAGGTCGCAGTAGTGGGTAGTATATAGGGCTTTGGTGACAAAGCGGATGGCACTGTGAAAGACTGCATCCAGTTTGCTGAGTAGAGTGTTGGAGGCTATTTTGTAGATGACATCGCCAAAGTCGAGGATCGGCAGGATAGTCAGTTTTACTAGTGCAAGTTTGGCAGCATGAGTGAAGGAGGCTTTGTTGCGAAATAGAAAGCCGATTCTAGATCTAATTTTGGATTGGAGATGTTTAATGTGAGTCAGGAAGGAGAGTTTACAGTCTAGCCAGACACCTAGGTATTTGTAGTTGTCCACGTATTCTAGGTCAGAGCCGTCCAGGGTAGTGATGCTAGTCGGGCGGGCGGGTGCAGGCAGCGAACGGTTGAAAAGCATGCATTTGGTTTTACTAGCGTTTAAGAGCAGTTGGAGGCCACGGAAGGAGTGCTGAATGGCATTGAAGCTCGTTTGGAGGTTAGTTAACACAGTGTCCAAAGAAGGGCCAGAAGTATACAGAATGGTGTCGTCTGCATAGAGGTGGATCAGAGAATCACCAGCAGCAAGAGCGACATCATTGATGTATACAGAGAAGAGAGTCGGCCCAAGAATTGAACCCTGTGGCACCCCCATAGAGACTGCCAGAGGCCCGGACAACAGGCCCTCCGATTTAACACACTGAACTCTGTCGGCAAAGTAGTTGGTGAACCAGGCGAGGCAATCATTAGAGAAACCAAGGCTGTTGAGTCTGCCGATAAGGATGTGGTGATTGACAGAGTCGAAAGCCTTGGCCAGGTCAATGAATACGGCTGCACAGTAATGTCTCTTATCGATGGCGGTCATGATATCGTTTAGTACCTTGAGCGTGGCTGAGGTGCACCCGTGACCAGCTCGGAAACCGGATTGCACAGCGGAGAAGGTACGGTGGGATTCGAAATGGTCAATGATCTGTTTATTAACTAGGCTTTCAAAGACTTTAGAGAGGCAGGGCAGGATTGATATAGGTCTATAGCAATTTGGGTCTAGGGTGTCACCCCCTTTGAAGAGAGGGATGACCGCAGCAGCTTTCCAATCTTTTTGGATCTCGGACGACATGAAAGAGAGGTTGAGCAGACTGGTAATAGGAGTTGCAACAATGGCAGCAGATAGTTTTAAAAAGAGAGGGTCCAGATTATCTAGTCCAGCTGATTTGTACGGGTCCAGATTTTGCAGCTCTTTCAGAACATCTGCTATCTGGATTTTGGTGAAGGAGAAGCTGGGATGGCTTGGACAAGTAGATGCAGGGGGGCGGAGCTATTGGCCGGGGTTGGGGTAGCCAGGAGGAAAGCATGGCCAGCCGTGAGAAATGCTTGTTGAAATTTTCGATTATCATGGATTTGTCGGTGGTGACCGTGTTACCTAGCCTCAGTGCAGTGGGCAGCTGGGAGGAGGTGCTATTGTTCTCCATGGACTTGACAGTGTCCCAAAACTTTTTGGAGTTAGAGCTACAGGATGCAAATTTCTGTTTGAAAAAGCTAGCCTTTGCTTTCCTGACTGATTGCGTGTATTGGTTCCTGACTTCCCTGAACAGTTGCATATCGCGGGGACTATTCGATGCAATAGCAGTCCGCCACAGGATGTTCTTGTGCTGGTCAAGGGCAGTCAGGTCTGGAGTGAACCAAGGGCTGTATCTGTTCTTAGTGCTACATCTTTTGAAAGGGGCATGCTTATTTAAGATGGTGAGGAAGTTGCTTTTAAAGAACGACCAGGCATCCTCGACTGACAGAATGAGGTCAATATCCTGCCAGGATACCCGGGCCAGGTCTATTAGAAAGGCCTGCTCGCAGAAGTGTTTTAGGGAGCGTTTGACAGTGATAAGGGGTGGTCGTTTGACCGCGGGCCCATAGCGGATGCAGGCAATGAGGCAGTGGTCGCTGAGATCCTGATTGAAAACAGCAGAGGTGTATTTGGAGGGCAAGTTGGTCAGGATAATGTCTATGAGGGTGCCCATGTTTACAGATTTAGGATTGTACCTGGTGGGTTCCTTGATGATTTGTGTGAGATTGAGGGCATCTAGCTTAGATTGTAGGACTGCCGGGATGTTAAGCATATCCCAGTTTAGGTCACCTAACAAAACGAACTCTGAAGATAGATGGGGGGCAATCAATTCACATATGGAGTCCAGGGCACAGCTGGGAGCTGAGGGGGGTCTATAGCAGGCGGCAACAGTGAGAGACTTATTTCTGGAGAGATTCATTTTTAGAATTAGAAGTTCGAACTGTTTGGGCATAGATCTGGAAAGTATGACAGAACTATGCAGGCTATCTCTGCAATAGATTGCAACTCCTCCCCCTTTGGCAGTTCTTTCTTGGCGGAAAATGTTGTAGTTGGGTATGGAAATCTCAGAATTTTTGGTGGCCTTCCTAAGCCAGGATTCAGACACGCCAGGACATCAGGGTTGGCGGAGTGTGCTAAAGCAGTGAGTAAAACAAACTTAGGGAGGAGGCTTCTTAACATGCATGAAACCGAGGCTTTTACGGTTACAGAAGTCAACAAAAGAGAGTGCCTGGTGCCTGGGAATAGGTGTGGTGCTGGGGGCTACAGGGCCTGGGTTTACCTCCACATCACCCGAGGAACAGAGGAGGAGCAGGATGAGGAGTGCGGCTAAAGGCTATCAGAACAGGACGTCTAGTGCGTTGGGAACAGAGAATAAAAGGAGCAGATTTCTGGGCGTGGTAGAATAGATTCAGGGTATAATGTGCAGACAGGGGTATGGTGGGGTGAGAGTACAGTGGAGCTAAGCCCAGGCACCGAGTGATGATAAGAGTGGTTGCATCTCTGGAGGTGCTGGTAATACTGGGTGAGGTCACCGCATGTGTGGGAGGTGGGACAAAGGAGGAATCTGAGGCATGTATAGTGGGCCTAGGGGCTCCACTGTAAACTAACACAATGATAACTATCCTAAACATCAGTAAACAGGGCATATTGACACTTTAGAGAGACATAAAGCAAGGCATAAAGCAAACACAGGTGTTGGTTGGGAGAGCTAGCTAGGACAACAACGGGTAAGACCGCAAGGCTAGTCAGCTAAGACAACAACAACAGGTAAACTGCGATGAATGGGCAGAGGGTTGGTTAGCAACACGCAGGGCCTGAGTACACGGCTGGGGCCGACAGATAAATAAAATAAATAAATAAAAATAAACCGAATGGAGTACCGTGATTAATGAATAGTCCTGCAGGCATCAGCTATGTAGCCGAGTGATCATAGGATCCAGTGAACAGCAATAGATGGGGCAGGGAAGCCGCGAGGTAGTCGTTATTACGCCGGCACGCAGGAGACACAGCGTTTAAAGTTAAGAGTTAGCAGGCCGGGGGTTGATAGAACCGTCTTCTCCGACGTCCGACGGAGGCCAGTTGCAGACAGAGTGGATGGAGTAATCGTCCGCAGACCAGTCGAGGTGGTACGACGGGGCGTCGTGACGAGAGGGAACCAAGCCAGATGGCGAGAGAGGTATTATTGTTGCTAGCCGGGAGATGCGTCTGGGTCGCGGCTAGCTGGAGCTGGCTCCGGGGCAGGGGCGTTAGCCACTCGGTGGCAGCTAGCTAGCTGTGGAGATCAGGTGTAGTGGTCCAGGGTTTACGGCAGGGATCCGGCGTTGTGGTGGAGAAACAGTCTGATGGTGGTAGGCTGGCGAGTATTATCAGAGCTAAAAAAGGGCTGGTGTCTGTGCAGTAGGTAAAGGCCGCTAGCGGTGGCTAACAGTGACTGAATAGCTAGGAGCTGGTTAGCTCGCTAGCTCCCTATGTAATTCAGTCTAAAAAGGTCTAAAAATAGCAGTTAGATAACACAATGGGTGAGGTGGGTTAACCGGAAGGTATATTTAAAATAAAAATGGAAAGAATATTGAAAATAAAATTGAAATATATACAAAAAAGATGAAAAATACAAAGTACACGAGGGGACAAACAAAAACACGTCTGCACTGCTACGCCATCTTGGATTACTATACACGTCAGCTACTACAGCGACTGAAATGACTGCAACACTCAACAAAGAGCTGCAGTTAGTTTCAGAGTGGGTTGCAAGGAATAAGTTAGCCCTAAATATTTCTAAAACTAAAAGCATTATATTTGGACAAAACACTTACTAAACTCTAAACCTCAACAAAATCTTGTAATAAATAATGTGGAAATTGAGCAAGTTGAGATGACTAAACTGCTTGGAGTAACCCTACATTGTAAACTGTCATGGTCAAAACATATTGATGCAGTATTAGCTAAGATGGGGAGAAGCCTGTCTATAATAAAGCAATGTTCTGCCTTCTTAACAACACTATCAACAAGGCAGGTCCTACAGGCCCTAGTTTTGATCCACATTGACTACTGTTCAGTCGTGTGGTCACGACTGAATATACACAGAGAGCTAATATTAATAATATTCATGTCAATCTTTCCTGTCTGAAAGTGGAGGAGAGATTGACTTCATCAATACTTTTATTTATGAGAGGTATTGACATGTTGAATGCACCTTGCTGTCTGTCGAAACTACTGGCACACAGCTCTGCCTCCAAAGCATACCCCACAAGACATGCCACAAGGGGTCTCTTTACAGTCCCCAAGTCCAGAACAGACTATGGGAGGCACACAGTACTACATAGAGCCATGACTACATGTAAGTCTACTCCACATCAAGTAACTGACGCAAGCAGTAAAAATGGACTTAAAAAAAAAATTAAAAAACACCTTATGGAACAGCGGGGACTGTGAAGCAACACAAACATTTGCACAGACGCATGCATACACACACACACACACACACACACACACACACACACACACACACACAATAACATACACACTATACATACACATGGATTTAGTACTGTAGATGTGTAGTTGTGGTGGAGTAGAGGCCTGAGGGCACAATGTGTTGTGAAATCTGTTAATGTATTGTAATGTTTTAACATTTTCATTAACAGCCTTAATTTTGTTGGTCCCCAGGAAGAGTAGCTGCTGCGTTGGCATTTTTGGGTATAGCAACAAAGCTAGCTAGCTCAACTTGTAGTGATACTATCAAGCCCCATTATGGCTGAATCAATCACAAAATTATACTGTACTAAACAGGGGGTTTAAATGGGGTATGATGCTATATTTTGCAGTCTGAAAGTGAATGCAAAGTCAGAAAAGAGAACTTAGCCATATTGCTAGCTAGCTACAGACAGCAAAACAACTTACTAGTTTGTCATATGTTTGTATGTAAAAGAGCATCAAAACTTGTAAATACATATAACATGCCATATGCGAACACAGGCAAGGCAAAATATAAATGCACCATCCGGGAAAAAACGGCTTCACAGTAAACAAACACACACAAGGACATGGGGGGAAAACAGAGGGTTAAATACACAACAGATAATGATAGGAAATGCAAACCAGGTGTGTGAAAAACAAGACAAGACAAATGGATAATGAAAAGTAGATCGGTGATGATTAGAAGACCGGTGACGTCGACCGCCAGGATGGAACGGACGGAGTACGCTGGGGACCCCTCAATGTCAAGAGGGGGTGGAGGAACCTCCTGCACCTCAGACTTCTGGGAACCTGGTTTGTAAGACAGGGTAAACACAAAACGGGTAAAGAACATGGCCCACCTTGCCTGATGAGTATTCAGTCTCCTAGCTGCCCGGATGTACTCAAGGTTGCGGTGGTCAGTCCAGATGAGGAAAGGGTGTTTAGCCCCCTCAAGCCAATGTCTCCACACCTTCAAAGTCTTAACCACAGCCAACAACTCCCGGTTCCCCACATCATAGTTCCGCTCCGCCGGGCTGAGCTTCTTCAAGGAAAAAAGCACAGGGGCGGAGCTTCGGTGGCGTGCCCGAGCGCTGAGAGAGAACGGCTCCAATCCCAGCCTCAGACGCGTCCACCTCCACTATGAATGCCAAAGAGGGATCCAGATGGGCCAGCATGGGAGCCGAGGTAAACAGAGCCTTCAGATGCCCAAAAGCCCTGTCCGCCACAACCAACCACTGCAGACGTACAGGACCCCAATTCAGCAGTGAGGTAATGGGAGCAGCCACCTGGCCAAAACCCCGGATAAATCTCCGGTAGTAATTGGCAAACCCTAAATATCGCTGCACCTCCTTTACCGTGGTGGGAGTCGGCCAATTACACACGGCTGCAATGCGATCACTCTCCATCTCCACCCCTGATGTGGAAATGCGATACCCTAGGAAGGAGACGGCCTGCTGAAAGAACAGGCATTTCTCAGCCTTGACGTACAGGTCATGCTCCAACAGTCGTCCAAGTACCTTGCGCACCAAGGAAACATGCTCGGCGCGTGTAGCGGAGTATATCAGAATGTCATTGATATACACCACTACACCCTGTCCATGCAGATCCCTGAAAATCTCGTCTACAAAGGATTGGAAGACTGATGGAGCATTCATCAACCCGTACGGCATGACGTGGTATTCATAATGACCTGAGGTGGTACTAAACGCTGTTTCCCACTCGTCTCCCTCCCGGATACGCACCAGGTTGTACGCACTCCTGAGATCCAGTTTAGTGAAGAAGCGCGCCAGTGAATTGACTTAAACGCCGTGGCGATAAGAGGTAGCGGGTAGCTGTACCTCACCGTGATTTGATTGAGACCTCTTTAGTCAATGCACGGGCGCAGACCTCCATGCTTCTTCTTCACAAAAAATAAACTCGAGGAGGAAGGTGAAGTGGAGGGACGAATGTACCCCTGTCCCAGGGACTCGGAGACATATGTTTCCATAGCCGCCATCTCCTCTTGCGACAGGGGATACACGTGACTCCTGGGAAGTGCAGCGTCTACCAGGAGATTTATCGCACAATCCCCCCGTCGATGGGGTGGTAATTGAGTCGCCTTCCTCTTACAGAAGGCGAGAGCCACATCGGCATATTCTGGGGGGATGTGCACGGTGGAGACCTGGTCTGGACTTTCCACCATGGTAGCATCAATGGAAACTCCTACACACCTCCCCAAGCACTCTTGCGACTACCCCGTGAGAGCCCTCTGTTGCCAGGAAATGGTGGGGTTATGACGAGCCAACCAAGGAAGGCCTAGTACCACGGGAAACGCAGGAGAATCAATGAGAAAGAGGCTGATTCTCTCCTTGTGACCCCCCTGCGTCTCCATGAACAGGGAGATGGTGGCCTCCTTGATTAGCCCTGACCCTAATGGTTGACTATCCAGAGCGTGAACCGGGAAAGGTCTAACCACAGGTTTAATGGGTATCCCTAAACTAAGGGCTAACGCTCTGTCAATAAAATTCCCAGCTGCGCCTGAATCGACTAGCGCCTTATACTCAGAATGCGGGGAAAACTCAGGGAAACAGACAGGTACAAACAGATGAACAACAGAGGACTCTGGATGAGAGTGGTGCATACTCACCTGGGGTGACGCCAGAGTGCCCTGCAGGCTGCCTTGATTCCCAGAAGGACCAACCCGGCACCGACCGGCAGTGTGTCCTCTGTGGCCACAGATGGTGCAAGTGAAGGCCCTTCCTCCAGCCTCCCTACGAGAAGCCCCTCACAACTCCATGGGCACCAGAGCAGGAGTACTGGAAGATGGAACCGACAGAGCCCCCTCAGGACGTCCACAGGTAACCAGCAGGTTATCCAACCGTATTGACAGATTTACTAATTGGTCAAAGTTAATGGTGGCATCCCTGCAGGCCAACTCCCGTCGGACGTTCTCATGCAGGCTGCATCTATTATGGTCAATGAGTGCCCTGTCGTTCCATCCGGTTCCGGCGGCCAAAGTCCGGAACTCCAGTGCGAAATCCTGTGCGCTCCTCGTCCCCTGCCTCAAATGAAAAAGTCGTTCCCCCGCCGCTCTACCTTCGGGCGGATGCTCAAAGACGGCCCGGAAGTGGCGGGTGAATTCCTCAAAGTGGTCCAACACCGCGTCTTCCTCTCCCCACACGGCGTTGTCCCACTCCAGAGCTCTCCCCGAGAGGCAGGAGACGAGGGCAGAGACTCTCTCCCTTCCTGAGGGAGCTGGGTGAACGGTGGCCAGGTATAGGTCCAGTTGTAGGAGGAACCCCTGGCACTGTTCGGCCGTCCCATCCTACTCCCTGGGAAGGGAGAGACGCATCCCACTGGAGCTGGATCCAGACGGGACGGGTAGGGGTAACCCCGGTTGTGTTGGTCGAGGCGCTGGAGAGACCTCCTGTCTCTCCCAGCGGTCCATGGTCTGGACAACGCGATCCATCATGGCACCGAGATGTGAACATAGCCGAGTGTTCCTGGACGCGTTCCTCGACTCCTCTGACCGGGTACCTGCTCCTTCTGACTCCATGGCGGGTGTGTGTTTCTGTCAGGCTCGTGTGTAGCTGGTGCATAAGTCAGGCGCAGGAGAACAGTACTGAGTGAGCAAAAAGTTTACTCAATGAACAACAGACATGCAATAAACATGCAAAAAATGCTAAACTAGCGTAAATACATATAACATGCCATACGCAAACACAGGCGTGGCAAAATATAAATGCACCAGCTGGGAAAAAACGGCTTCACAATAAACAAACACACACAAGGACATGGGGGGAAAACAGAGGGTTAAATACACAACAGATAATGATGTGGAATGCAAACCAGGTGTGTGAAAAATAAGACAAGACAAATGGATAATGAAAAGTAGATCGGTGATGATTAGAAGACCGGTGACGTCGCCCGCCGAATGCGGCCCGAACAAGAAGAGGAGCCCGACTTCGGCTGAAGTCGTGATAGGAATTCAGCCGACTTTGCCGGCATCTTACCAGAATCACCCTAGAAGCAGCCGATGCAATTTTAAATAAATGTATACAAAATTATCCCATTTAGTAGTTTTAAATATTACTATTATAAATGTTATACATACAATTCATAACCTTCCATAATTTTGTTCAGATAATTGTATACATTTTTTCGCCCCTTTTTGTCAATTGTCTTGTCCCATCGCTGCAACTCCCGTACGGCCGCGGGAGAGTCAAAAGGTCGAGAGCTGTGCATTCTATGAGCTCAATCCCCGTTCTATGAGCTCAATCCCCGCATCCCAGCCATAAGTAATACTGCCGAATGCGGCCCATACTCGGGCCACATGACGTCAACCGAGTACCCCGACTCTCAGCTGGAATCGGCGCAGATCCACTAAGCTAGCCCTGGCTGAGGCACATGGCTCTATTGAACAACAACAACCATATCTACTCACTGCTAGCGTGATCGTGTGTAAATGCCGATAACACAAAGGTCACAATAATGTCTTCAACACGTGGCTCCATTCATTTTTAGATCAGACAGCAGGCTCACTCAAAATAATGACGTCATTAGTTAAACTCTCCCAGCGTGAAAATTTAACAAAATCCACTATGGTGCATAATTATGCCTGAAACACCTCTCATCAATCACGTAAAAACTCCCAAAATACTGTCTAATGGTGAAGTTTCCCTTTAAAAGGGGTTTGATGCTGTTTGTGGAAGTTGAATATTGAATGCACAGTTAGAGGTTCATATTTATTGAAAATGTACTCATTCATACACTAATGATTACAATTCTAAGTGATTCACAAGTTTGCCAATTAAGCCAGAGAAAGAGGGAATAAAGCTGTGAACTTCATATTTGAGGTGTCTAAACTACGCACTCTGTTTTGCTTTAGTGTTGTGTTTTTTCTTTCTCTGGGAAATGTTTCCTCATTCTCCTAAAACGCTGGCATCTGCCCCTGTGTCTGTTGACTACTTTGGAGGGGTTAATGAAGGGTAATGTTGCCCTGAATTGAGCGGCAGATGAGCAGAAAGAAGTGTTTCTCGCTAGAAGCCAGAGCACATAATTACTGGTGCTGAATGGCCCATACAGGATGAGGAAAACAGCTGAAAAACAGCACAGTTGGTATTGAGGACTAAATGAACAACGATTGAAAGCCAGGCCTGGTGATAGAAATGGATGAAAATGTGGCCAGTCAGAAACTGACTGGCCATAGGGCCGTTTTGGAAAATGCCAGATGGGATGGTCTATCTTAAGGCCAGTGGGCCTGTCTAAAAAATGTGTTTGTGCAGAATGATCATTATTTGGCTAATGGGCCTTGTGTTCAATATTCCCGGGCCGATTTCTGGTCCCAGTCCGTCCCTGGTTGCTCTATATGCTGTCTGTCTTTACTGTAAATAACCCAATAATAATTTCAACTGCATGCATTTGTGTGTGTGCATAAACAAGGAAATATTGAGGGGAAATTATGTCTATTCTCATACATAGCCACTTCATCTGTGGCGAGTGGAAAGGGTGCCATAATGAGGCACAGTGGTGTCCAGGGGCCCATGGAGGCTCCTGATCCAGTCCTCTGAGGGGAGTCAGAGGTGCCAGCCACTGGAGAACCAGCCTCTCCACAGGACCCAGGGTTATCTCCAGGTCACCCTACCGCTCCAGACTAGCCAGCCAACTCTTCATTCTTCATTACATCCTTCCACAGACAGGAGGTGAGACAAATTACAGGGCTGGGCTGGACTCAGACAGAAATGTTTTAAATATATGAGCCGTACTATCTGTGTTCAGGTTTTTGCATTAACATTGTGCAATCTAAGTGTCACATGATCTGTCACATGATCTCAGTATATATACACCTTTTCTGAAAAGCCCCAGAGTCTGAAACACCACTAAGCAAGGGGCACCACCAAGCAAGCGGCACCAGCTCTCAAACAGGTCAGGGACAAAGTTGCAGAGAAGTACAGATCAGGGTTGGGTTATAAAAAATATCTGAAACTTTGAACATCCCACAGAGCACCATTAAATCAATTATAAAAAATTGAAAGAATATGGCACCACAACAAACCTGCCAAGAGAGGTCCGCCCACCAAAACGCACGGACCAGGCAAGGAGGGCATTATTAAGAGAGGCCAAAAAGAGACAAAAGATAACCCTGAAGGAACTGCAAAGCTCCACAGCGGAGATTGGAGTATTTTTCCATATGACCACTTTAAGCCATAGAATCCACAGAGCTGGGCTTTACAGAAGAGAGGCCAGAAAAAAGCAATTGCTTGAAGAAAAAAATAAGCAAACACGTTTGGTGTTCGCCAAAAGGCATGTGGGAGAATCCCCAAACATATGGAAGAAGGTACTCTGGTCAGATGAAACAAAAATGTAGCTTTTTGGCCATCAAGGAAAACGCTATGTCTGGCGCAAACCCAACACCTCTCATCACCCCGAGAACATCATCCCCATAGTGAAGCATGGTGGTGGCAGCATCATGCTGTGGGGATGGTTTTCGTCGGCAGGGACTGGGAAACTGGTCAGAATGAAGGAATGATGGATGGTACTAAACACTGGGAAATTCTTGAGGGAAACTTGTTTCAGTCTTCCAGAGTTTTGAGACAGGGACGGAGGTTCACCTTCCAGCAGGACAATGACCCTAAGCATACTGCTAAAGCAACACTCGAGTGGATTAAAGGGAAATATTGGAATGGTCTAGTCAAAGCCCAGGCCTCAATCCAATTGAGAATCTGTGATATGACTTAAATATTGCTGTACACCAGCGGAAGCCTTCCAACTTGAAGGAGCTGGAGCAGTTTTGCCTTGAAGAATGGGAAGAAAACCAGTGGCCAAGCTTATAGAGACATAGCCCAAGAGACTTGCAGCTGTAATTGCTGCAAAAGGTGCCTCTACAAAGTATTGACTTTGGGGGGTGAATAGTTATGCATGCTCAAGTTTCAGTTTTTTTGTCTTATTTCTTGTTTGCTACACACAAATAAATTGCATCTTCAAAGTGGTAGGCATGTTGTGTAAATCAAATGATACAACCCCCCCCAAAAAATATATTTTAATTCCAGGTTGTAAGGCAACAAAACAGGAAAAATGCCAAGGGGGTGAATACTTTCGCAAGCCACTGTAGTCCAAAAAAGATGATGGCATCTCCCACAAAAGACAGTAAAAACAAGCTCTTTATTTAAAAAAAAAAAATTGAGGTGGTTTGACATTAATCTGGCAATTATTTTTTTTTATAAATTAGAACACTATGAATTGTTACATTCCTTTATGGGAGAAACCATCATTCTTTCTTGATCTACTTAGGGAGCAGTGGGGTGGGATTTTCCTCTGGTTTTCGCCTGCTAAATCAGTTCTGTTATACTCACATACATTATTTTAACACTCTTAGAAACTTCAGAGTGTTTCCTATCCAATAGTACTAATTATGTGCATATCCCATTTTCTGGGCCTGAGTGGCAGGCATTTTACTTTGGGCACGCCAGACTCTCCAAAACCGTCACCTATGCATCTATGCACATAATTAGTACTATTGGATAGGAAGCACTCTGAAGTTTCTAAAAGTGTTAACATAATGTCTAGGAGTATAACAGAACTGATATAGCAGGCAAAAACCAGAGGAAAATCCATCCGGAAATGCAGTTTTTGGTGACCTTTGCTCTGTTTGACACTCTCCCCATTGACTTCAAGGCAATCCAGCTCCTGGATTGCAGTACCTATGGCTTCCACTAGATGTCAACAGTCTATATACAAAGACTGAGAGTGAATGGAGTAAGCAGAATGGATAGAAACAGGAAATGGTAAGGGGACCTGAAATGTCAACAAGTTTTCTATTGCGCAAGTCTGGGTGCGCGCCCCACTTTATTTTACTTATATAACGTTTAGGTGACGATCCGAGTGAAATATTATCGCTAATGTTCATAAAAGAATAGCTAAGGATGCATTATAACTGGTCTTTGATTTGTTTAGGAAAAGTTTATAGGTATATTTGAATGCGTTCTGTTCACATTTCAATGGGCGATTCGACGTTGGATTTCTGAACATAACGCGCCAACCAAACAGAGATTTATGGATATAATAAATGACTTTTTCTAACAAAAGAACCATTGGATGTCTTCGTTGGACACTTGGGAAGCCCTCAGCAGAAGTTCTTCAAAAGGTAAGGGATTTGTTTTCGCTGTGAAATGGGTTTTGTGTGAACCGCGCTGGTTTATGAATTCATGCTAATGGATAAATATTGTAGGTGCTATCCTCAAACAATCAAATGTTGTGCTTTCGCCGTAACGCCTTTTTGAAATCTGACAACGTTGTGATATTGCCAAGAAGCAGAGCTTTTGATGACTATGCAACACTTGTATATTGATGAATGTTTAATAATTCAACTTTTGGATTTTTTATTTGGCGCCTTACATTTCACCGGCTAGTGTCGGGAGTGGCCCGCTAGCGCGCCGCTAGCGCTCCACTGCTCCCTAAGTGCTCCCTAAGTAGTTAAGTATATGTTCCGCCCAGCGGCTTTGTGGATGTTGACCTGTTTAAAGGTTTTGTTCACATCGGCTACCGAGAGCGTTACAGCTTGTGCTCTCGTGCATGCTTCAGTGTTGCTTGCCTCGAAGCGAGCATGAAAGGCATTTAGCTTTTTATGGGCAGCTCGTGTCTGGGTTTCCCTTTGTAGTCTGTAATAGTTTTCAAGCAATGCCACACCCGACGGGCGTCAGAGCCTGTGTAGTAGGATTCAATCTTAATCCTGTATTGACACTTTGCTTGTTTGATGGTTCATCTGAGGGCATAGCGGAATTTCTTATAAGCGTCTGGATTAGTTTCCCGCTCCTTGAAAGCGGAAGCTCTAGCCTTTAGCTCGATGCGGATGTTGCCTGTAATCCATGGCTTCTGGTTGGGATTTGTATGTACAGTCACTTTGGGGACAACGTCGTCGATGCACTTATTGATGAAGCCAATGACTGAGGTGGTGTATTCCTCAACGCCATTGGATGAATCCCGGAACATATTCCAGTCTGTGCTAGCAAAACAGTCCTGTAGTGCAGCATCCACGACATCTGACCAGTTCCGTGTTTAGCGAGTCACTGGTACTTCCTGCTTCAGTTTTTGCTTGTAAGCAGGAATCAGGAGGATAGAATTGTGGTCAGATTTGCCAAATGGATGGCGTGGGAGAGCTTTGTATACAACTCTGTGTGTGGAGTAAAGGTAGTCTAGTATTTTTTTCCCCTGGTTGCACATGTGACATGCTGGTAAAAAATTGGTAAAACTGATTTTAGTTTGCCTGCATTAAAGTCCTTGGCCTCTAGAAGTGCCGCTTCTAGGTGAGCATTTTCTTCCTTGCTTATGGCCTTATAGAGTTGGTTGAGAGCGGTCTTATTGCCAGCTTTGCTTTGTGGTGGTAAATAGACGGCTACGAATAATACACATGAGAACTCTCTTGGTAGATAGTGTGGTCAACAACTTATCATAAGGTACTCTACCTCAGGCGAGCAATACCTCAAGACTTCAATAATGTAAGACATTGCGCACCAGCTGTTATTGACAAAAAGACAAACACCCCAACCCCTCATCTAACCAGAGGTAGCGTCTCTGTTCTGCCGGTGCATGGAAAATCCCGCCAACTCTATATTGTCCGTTTCTTCGTTCAGCCACATCACGGTGAAACATAGGATGTTACAGTTTTTAATGTCCCGTTGGTAGGATAATCTTAATAATAGGTAATCAATTTATTTTTAACGATTGCACGTTAGCAAGGAGAACGGAAGGCATTGGGAGTTTACTCGCTAGCCTCCGGCTTCTCAGAAGGATCCCCGATCTGCGTACCCTTTTCCAACGTCTTTTCTTCATGCAAAAGGCGTGGATCTGGGCCTGTTCCAGTGAAAGCAGGATATCCTTCTTGTCGGTGACTCGTTAAAAAATAAGTTACACAAAATGCAAAAAAATTACAAAATTGCACAATTGGTTGGGAGAATGTAAAACGTCAGCCATGTTCTTCTGCGTCATCTTTAGCGCTACACCTGGTGGAAAGAGGCTGTACGACATAGAATTAGTTACTTAATGCGTGCTGTACGTTACATCATGACACGTCACAATTTAACGTAAAGCATTTTAAGGGTCAGTATTTTTTACTTTTCTCCAAATCTATCAGGCCATTACCATGTCAATCAACGCTTGAATAGAAACGTAGTTCACAACCCAGATGTTGATGCCAACACAGTCGCTACAGTCCGATTAGTTTTCATTGCAGCCTTGTTTGAATGCCGAGGTTGAGCAAATTTGTACAGAATGGGGTTAGTCAACAGTAGCTAGGTAACTATAGATTATGTGTATGGCCAGTTTATGCATCACAATTTATCATACTTTCTTACACAAAACATTTAGTTAACATTAGTTACATTAAGTTTAAAACCACCAAACTTTGGGAAACTGCCACGCTGCTGACGTTCATTTGCATTGCACAGACCAAGATACAGTAATTTATTTATTTTATAAAAAAATATATTTAACCTTTATTTAACCAGGTAGGCCAGTTGAGAACAAGTTCTCATTTACAACTGTAACCTGGCCAAGATAAAGCAAAGCAGTGCGACAAAAACAACACAGAGTTACACATTGGATAAACAAACGTACAGTCAATAATGTATGTACAGTGTGTGCAAATGCAGTAAGGTTAGGGAGGTAAGGCAATAAATAGGCCATAGTGGCGAAATAATTACAATTTAGCATTAACACTGGAGTGATAGATGTGCAAGTAGAGATACTGGGGTGCAAAAGAGCAAAAAATGTAATAACAACATGGGGATGAGGTAGTTGGGTGTGCTATTTACAGATGGTCTGTCTACAGGTACAGTGATCGGTAAGCTGCTCTGACAGCTGATGCTTAAAGTTATTGAGGGAGATATAAGTTTCAGTCATTGGCAGCAGAGAACTGGAAGGAAAGACGGCCAAAGAAGGTGTTGGCTTTGGGGATGACCAGTGAAATATACCTGCTGGAGCACGTGATACGGGTGGGTGTTGCTATGGTGACCAGTGAGATAAGGTGGAGCTTTACCTAGCAAAGACTTATAGATGACCTGGAGCCAGTGGGTTTGGCGACGAATATATAGCGAGGGCCAGCCAACGAGAGCATACAGGTCGCAGTGGTGGGTAGTATATGGGGCTTTGGTGACAAAATGGATGGCACTGTGATAGACCACATCCAATTTGCTAAGTAGAGTGTTGGAGGCTATTTTGTAAATTACATCGCCGAAGGATTGGTAGGATGGTCAGTTTTACGAAGGTATGTTTGGCAGCATTAATGAAGAAGGCTTTGTTGCGAAATAGGAAGCCGATTCTAGATTTAATTTTGGATTGGAGAAGCTTAATGTGAGTCTGGAAGGAGAGTTTACAGTCTAACCAGACACCTAAGTATTTGTAGTTGTCCACATATTCTAAGTCAGAACCAGTGATGCTAGGCGGACAGGCAGGTGCGGGCAGCAACTGGTTGAAGAGCATGCATTTAGTTTTAATAGCATTTAAGAGCAGTTGGAGGCCACAGAAGTAGTGTTGTATGGCATTGAAGCTCGTTTGGAGGATTTTTAACACGGTGTCCATGGAAGGGTCAGATGTATACAGAATGGTGTCGTCTGCATAGAGGTGAATCAGAGAATCACCAGCAGCAAGAGCGACATCATTGATATATACAGAGAAAAGAGTCGGCCTGAGAATTGAACCCTGTGGCACCCCCATAGAGACTGCCAGAGGTCCGGACAACAGGCCCTCTGATTTGAAACACTGAACTCTATCTGAGAAGTAGTTGTTGAACCAGGTGAGACAGTCATTTGAGAAACCAAGGCTATGGAGTCTGCCGATAAGAATGTGGTGATTAACAGAGTCGAAATCCTTGGCCAGGTCGACGAAAACATCTGCACAGTATTGTCTTTTATCTATTGCTGTTAGGATATTGTTTAGGACCTTGAGCGCAGCTGAGGTGCACCTATGACCAGCTCGGAAACCAGATTGCATAGTGGAGAAGGTACGGTGTGATTCGAAATGGTCGGTGATCTGTTTGTTAACTTGGCTTTCGAACACTTTAGAAAGGCAGGGCAGGATGGATATAGGTCTGTAACAGTTTGGGTCTAGAGTGTCTCCCCCTTTGAATGTCGCTCATCCAGATATTTATATGTACATATTCTTATTCATTCCTTTACACTTGTGTGTATAAGGTAGTTGTTGTGAAATTGTTAGATTACTTGTTAGATATTACTGCATGGTCGGAACTAGAAACACAAGCATTTTGCTACACTCGCAATAACATCTGCTAACCATGTGTATGTGACCAATACAATTTGATTTGATTTGATTTGTGTAGCCGAGTGATTATAGGGTCAAATGAGCAGCAATAGGTGCTCATTTGTTGGTTCAATTTACAGGCTCAAAATGGCCAGAAACAAATAACTTTCTTCTGAAACTTATCAGTCTATTCTTGTTCTGAGAAATGAAGGCTATTCCATGCGAGAAATTGCAAAGAAACTGAAGATCTCGTACAACGCTGTGTACTACTCCCTTCACAGAACAGCGCAAACTGTCTCTAACCAGACTAGAAAGATGAGTGGGAGGCCCCGGTGCACAACTGAGCAAGAAGACAAGAACATTGGAGTGTCTAGTTTGAGAAGTGGATGTCCTCAACTGGCAGATTCATTAACTACTTAGGGAGCAGTGGGGCGCTAGCAATTTTGTTTTTAAAAGGATCCGATCCTTAAGACGTGAATGTAGCAGTTAATGTCACCAGCTTCGGAACTAAAAGTCCTGGGTTCGCGTTCACGTCTCGGAGGAAACATTTTGACTATTCTCTTTAGTGTATCGTTTTCACACACAGTGCTTACTTGCATTCATGAGGTGGCTTTTAAAAGAGCCTTTGGGTTCGTGGAGTGGCAGTTAAGTGGCAGTGAGTGTAGTGGTGTGTACTACTGCGTGCCTCTTGCTAGAACGGAGGAGAGACCAGGAAGAAAGAGGTCGTTGCCCTCATCCATGAGATGCACGCCATCCCTACAGTACTGCCCAGGGACACAGTGCATTATGGCAGAGTGGCGGATTGTGGAATTGCGCCTGTCACGGAGAAATGCAAGCTGGCCCATGTGGAACTGACAAACGACTTATGCCAATTCAAATGCACACACTACACATGGTATTTTTCAAACTATCAATACTTAAAATGGATGTTCTGTTCCAAATCTGTGAGTACTCTCATCTGTTTTCATATTTATACTGCCATTTATAAATGAGGATGTGTGATCTTTTACTGGAGTTGGACAGCTGTGTACAGCATTACTTAGGACATTTGTTGCTGAAGTTTTATATTCAAGGATTTAGAGCACCTATCCAATTTCAGATTTGTAAATATGTCTATCATTTTTGTTGTAATTGTCGAATGACTGTATTTTTCAGGTGTTTCTCAGCAGTTTGTCATTTGTTGCAGTGTTTGTATCAGGAGTTTTCAAAATTGCTTTTGTTTACAGGTAATGTAGTACTAGGCCTTCATTCAGTAAACTATAAGATATCTTTTCGTGGAAATAGTTAATGGTTTCATGTTGGTTATTTGTGTATTTTCCAGGAGCTTGCTCAATTGTCTTAAGAGAGATCAGGGAATTTTTTATCTCCAGTTTACTCCATATTGGCTTGAATGGGTTTCTGTTTTTTCTCTTCCCTCTGGAAAATCAGATATTAATATTAATTAAATACTAATAACTACATTACTTCTGCTGCCATTTGTCATTGTTTTTTACTTTTACTTAACTTGTATTGCTGTGTTATGCTGTATTGTAATGTTGAATAATAATGTTGCATAATCACGTTCCGGTGTAAAAACCATGGAAATGAAAAACAAAAAACAGTTTTTTTTGTGAGAAAAGGCATTGGTATGAGCCAAAAAGAAAACAAATTCACATTAGCACCACAATGCCTATTCCACCAGCACACAGCTTTGACCTACTACAGTAGCTACACTCTAAGAACAAAAAAGGTGCTATCTAGAACCTGAAATATTTATTCGGCTGTCCCCATAAGATAACCATTTGAATAACACTTTTTGTTCCAGTTAGAATCTCTTTGGTTCCTGGTAGAACCCTTTTGGGTTCCATGTTGGACTCTTTCCACAGAGGGTTTTAAATAGTACCCAAAAGGGTTCTACGTGGAACCAAAAAAGCTTATTCTATGGGGACAGCTGAATAACCCTTATGGAACCCTTTTATTTAAGAGTGTATGTTGGTATTGTACTTCAGACAATGTGTGGGCAGGTTGCTTTGGATCCAAACCTTCTCAAACAGCCTAATTCATACTCTTCAGATGGATAATGGACTTTTCAATGTCCTGCTATTACAATTTATATATATATGCAGTACCAGTCAAACGTTTGGACACAACTACTCAGTCAAGGGTTTTTCTTTATTTTGACTATTATCTACATTGTAGAATAATTCTGAAGACATCAGGGAGGTGACCCGATGGTCACTGACAGAGCACTAGAGTTCCTCTGTGGAGATGGGAGAACCTTTGTCGTGGTAATTATTCTAATCAAAGGACTTTTAGATTTCTTCAAAATATTTTAACTTTATTATTTAGTTACTGCAGTAATGGAGTTGGTCGGAATCCACCCTGGAGGTAGTGACTGAGAACTCTCTGAGTAGAACTAAGCCACAGCATTTTATAGCAAATTCCATCCTCCTGGATGTTCATGACAAACAACAGATGTGTGGAATGGGTAAAAGTTTAGTATTTGTATGAAATAAATGAATAATTCAAAGCAGACAATATCTGCTGTGTAGACTGTTCTTATTGTAAGGAAACCAGGGTTTGGCCCCCAAGACATGGTTCCTCTCATCATTATCCATACCCGAGCCATCTCCTCCCTGGTACACCAACTCATTCTATGGAAAAGTACACACATAACTTTAAGCTACAACATTTTTTGACAGAGATAATGAACTGTCCATTGATCAACACAGCATTTGATAAAACAGGACCATGTTTGTAACACAAGTGGTTCTGAGCTTATTTCAATATTACACAGTTACAGAAATCAGGAATGCAGACAGGCTCTATCTATCTGATCTACTGTGTCCAACACATCACCACCTGTTGTTATGTCATTTAAATGTTTATTTTTTTCATTGACAGGCACGCACCGCATTACTACAATACAAAACAGCTCAATCAAGCCTGATGGTCTTGTAAGTATAAAAGCAAAGGTTGATTTCATTTAATTAAAAAAGCATGAAATGCACGATGAGATAATATCTTAATGTGGTATGTGAAGAATCCATTACTTTACCTTATTTTGAAAGCACCTCCTCTAAGAGTATGAATTAGACTATTTGAGAAGGTTTGAATCCTAAGCATCCTGCCTACACATAGTTTGAAGTACAATACCAACATAGCTACTGTAGTAGGTCAAAGCTGTTTGCTGGAAAACCTTGGTAGAGCATGGGTAGAATAGGCATTGTGGTGCTCATGTGAGTTTCTTTTCATTTTCGGCATCAGACCAATGCCTGTTCTCACTTAAAATGTTTTTCTTATCAAAGAAGCACTTTGATAAGAATTATTTTTTATTTTTTTATTTAACTAGGCAAGTCAGTTTAGAGAAAAACATATTTACAATGACGCCTGCACTGGCCAAACCTGGGCCAATTGTGCGCCACTGTCACGATTGTCTTCAGAAACAGACCAAGGCGCAGCGTGCATGGAGTTCCACGTAATTTAAAGGTGAAACATACAAAACAACATAAGAAATGACTTGAATCTTGCAATAGCATAGTGCACACAGGCACTAACGAAAAACAATAACCCACAAACACAGGTGGGAAAAAGAACAACTTAAGTATGATCCCCAATTAGAGGCAACGACACTCAGCTGCCTCTATTTGGGAACCATACAAACCCAAACATAGAAATACAACATATAGAACCAAATATTCCTCCTAGTCACATCCTGACAGCCACCCTATTAGACTTCCAATCACAGCCAGTTGTGATAGAGCCTGGATTTGAACCAGTGTGTCTGTAGTGATGCCTCAAGCACTGAGATGCAGTGTCTTTGATCGCTGCACCACTCGGGAGCCCAAAGTGAGAGAAGAAGAAGATGATGGATGGTTGTTTAAATGTTGAAGATGGCTGGTTGTATGGTTGGTTATTTCATGTTAATTCAATCAGTCTTAGATGCGTACAGTCCGCACGTATGCATGTGCACTCAATTATACAAATACTGTATATTGTGTGATATCAATGGGCTAGTGATAAACATGATTAATAAATCTACTTAGGGAGCACCGGCGCGCTAGCGGGGCCACTCCCGACACTACCTGGTGAAATGTAAGGCGCCAAATTCAAAATCCAAAAGTTGAATTATTAAACATTCATCAATATAAAAGTGTTGCATAGTCATCAAAAGCTCTTCTTCTTGGCAATATATATAAACTTTCTACAAACAAATCAAACATCATTTTTAATGTATCCTTATGTATCCTTTTATGTATATTTACTGTAATATTTCAACCGAACAATAGGAAAGAAAAATAAACTGGAGCGGGCTCACAATCTCGCGAGCGTCAAATGTTGTAAACAAAAGTGGTCCCCTGACTACTTTCTCTTCCTATCTGTTCTGCTTACTCCTAGAACTTCCAGTCTTTGTATAAAGACTGTTGATATCTAGTGGAAGCCATAGGTCTCAGTCCTACATAACATTGTATGCAATAGGCAACTTGGAGAAAAAGGTAATCTACAAAAACAAATGCAAATCCAGATGGATTTTTCTCGGGTTTTTGCCTGCTATATCAGTTATGTTATACTCACATACATTATTTTAACACTTTTAGAAACTTCAGAGTGTTTTCTATCCAATAGTACTAATTATGTGCATATCCTATTTTCTGGGCCTGAGTGGCAGGCATTTTACTTTGGGCATGCCAGACTCTCCAAAACCGTCACCTATGCTGCCGCTCCCTAAGAATTTAAGGTGAGAAGGTGTTCATCAATATTCTTGAGTGGCTCATCGAGAAGCATTGATTAGCATCATTTCATGGCAGATTATGACAGTGGACAACAGATACTAAACAGTTCCACACCTTTGGACGCTCTCTTCTCCAGAACCTTTTCCAACACCTGCACCCAAGCCAGCACCCCTCAATCTCTTTTCCAGATACTCCTCCAACATCTGCAGCCCTCACTCTCGAGGAAGAGTGGCAAGTTGGTCTTCTCCCACCCCAAACTCCCCCAGCCAGATGAATGTGATGTCACCTATCTTTTCTTCTTTTCACAGACCAGTAATCTTGTGAAAAAGCATGGCAGGTTACAGCTGCTGCCGTGTGTCACTTTTGGGAGAAGTTGCAGTTGATTTTCTTTATTTTTGTCGTTGTCATCACCAGCTGTGGAGACTCGTATTTTCAGCTGCAAGTGTGAGAGATAATGGCTGAGGATGTTTCTCTCCGAGTCTTGTTATCTAATTCACAAAGAGCTTAATATTCCTGATCTAATTCCTGCTCCTTGTTGCCTATCCAAGGATGCTCCTTTCTCCCTGTGGAAATACATTCGTATTACTGCAGATATAAATTACAGGCATTGAATTATAAAAATACCCATATCTCTTACTAGACAAGACTTTTTTCTACTATTAATATAATGACTTTGAAATAGTAACCGGAGCGAAATTTTTCCTCCTCTGATGTCATGGGTCCATTTCCGTCTCCCTAGAAAAGAGTTGCATTTGCAACAGAGAAATTAATAACGACTAGTAGGATATGAAATATGATTCCTAATCACACAGAGAATGGGATGAGGGGCAGAGAGTTCACTACTTCTTAATTAGTTTGCAGTATATGTGTAATTACTCCTGCATTTTTAAATTCACTTAAGGCACTGTTCCTCTATTCATTTTTAAGTATCTAGTTCAAGGATGTCCTGGAGTAACATTGCCAAATCAATTCCGTGTTAAACGAGAGCCTTGAAGTAATTACTCCCTCTTTTCAAACATAGAGGAATGGACATATGGATTTGAACTATGTTTGCCACCATGGAATGGCAATGTCCCTTATGGCAGTTTGATTTGGTATAAAATTAATTGAATAACTAAATCAGGAGGAAGAGTCAGGTCCTCAATCTAGCTTTGTGGAACTGTCGATGTCAGGTTGTAGCAGTAATTAAGCACACAGAATACACCTTGGCTGGTTGCCATTATTCAGTTAGTCACTACATATAGCAACTTTGCCACTAAGGTTGCGTTTACGCAGGCAGCCCAATTCGGATCTTTAGCCCAATTCTTGGCAAAATATCTGATTTGATTGGTCTCAAGACCAATTAGTGGTAGAATATTAGAATTGGGCTGCCTGTGTAAATGCAGCCTAATGGTACTGCAAGTATTGTATCGTTGAATACAGTTTATACTTTTACCAAGTGTATAATCCATGGGAATTATATATGCAATGGATGACAGTTTAACTAAACTCATGAGGCGTTTATAATTTATATTATTCAATAATCAATGTTTCTATATAATTCATTTAAAAGTAAAAAAAACTGTATGCATCAATCACAGATTACCCCTTTAACTAACACTACACTCTAAAAATGAAGGGTTCAACAAGGGTTCTTCTAAGATCCTCAAAGATCTTCGAAGAACCTTACAGTTCTTGGCACTGAAAATTGCCACCAAAAGGTTCATCCAAGAACCCCATAGGAGGTGGGGTTCATCGAGGAACCTCCTCAGTTGGTGGGGTTCTTGCAGGAACCTAACTGCCCAACTGAAACATTTGGATTTTAATTTGAAAGGACAGCAGGTGCAGGCACTTAACTGAAAAAATGTAAAGATCTCCTTAATTTAAGGTTTTCCCTTGTTATGATCTAATGGTTCCCAAACTTTTTACAGTCCCGTACCCCTTCAAACACTCAACCTCCAGCTGCGTACCCCCGCTAGCACCAGGGTCAGCACACTCTCAAATGTTGTTTTTTGCCATCATTGTAAGCCTGCTACACACAAACTATACGATACATTTATTAAACAAAAGAATGAGTGTGAGTTTTTGTCACAACCCGGCTCGTAGAAAGTGACAAAAAGCTCTTATAGGACCAGGGCACAAATAATAATATATGGCAGTTTTCAATAGGGAGGGGTTCAAAATGAGGCAATGTGTCAAAAACACTTTTTCCAGGACAGAAATTCCTCATGTTTTCACCTGCTATATCCGTTCTGTTATACTCACAGACATTATGTTAACACTTTTAGAAACTTCAGAGTGTTTCCTATCCAATAGTACTAATTGTGTGCATATCCTATTTTCTGAGCCTGAGTGGGAGGCATTTTACTTTGGGCACGCCAGACTCTCCAAAACCGTCACCTCGGGAGCCGCTCCCTAAGAAGTTAACCATCGTACATATAAAGCCTTATTTGTTCATCTAAAATAATGAATAACTCACCACAGGTTAATGAGAAGGGTATGCTTGAAAGGATGCACATAGCTGTGCAATGTTGGGTTGTATTGGAGAGAGTCCTCAGTCTTAAATAATTTTCCACACACAATCTGTGCCTGTATTTCGTTTTTGGATGCTAATGAGGGCAGAGCATCCACTCTCACGTGCTTGCAAAGGGCATCGGTGTCTTAACAGTGCGATTTGCCAATACAGGATACTCTGGGGGCAGCCCAATCCAGAAATCTGGCAGTGGCTTCTGATTAAATTCCGCTTGCAACCGCTTGTTGCAATTTCGATGAGGCTCTCTTGTTCATAAATAGGTAAGTTGACTGGAGGCAGGGCATGAAAGGGATAACGAATCCAGTTGTTTGTGTCATCCATTTCGGGAAAATACCTGCGTACTTTCACTCAGGTGCTTCACTCAGGTGCTTCGCCATATCCATTTGACATTTTTCGTAAGCTTGAGTTAATTTGCACACAAAAAATCGTACAATGATGGAAAGACCTGTCCTTGTTAATGCAGACAGAGAAGAGCTCCAACTTCTTAATCGTAGCCTCAATTTTGTCCCGCACATTGAATATACTGTAGTTGCGGAGAGTCCCTGTAATCCTATTTTCAGATCATTCAGGTGAGAAAAAACATCCCCCAGATAGGCCAGTCATGTGAGAAACTCATCATCATGTAAGTGGTCAGAAAAGTGAAAATTATGGTCAGTATAAAAAACTTTAAGCTCGTCTCTCAATAAAAAAACTTGTCAATACTTTTGCACTTGATAACCAGCGCACTTCTGAATGTTGTAAAAGCGTTACATGGTTGCTTCCCATATCATTGCATAGCTCAGAAAATTTACAATAGTTCAGGGGCCTTGCTTTAACAAAGTTAACTTCTTAGGGAGCGGTGGGGCGCCAAAAGTTGAATTATTAAACATGCATCAATATACAGGTGTTTCATAGTCATCAAAAGCTCTGCTTCTTGGCAATATCCCAGCGTTGTCAGATTTCAAAAAGGCTTTACGGCGAAAGCACCACATTGGATTGTTTGAGGGTAGCACCTAACATATTTTTCCCATTACCATGAATTCATAAGCTATCACGGTTCACAGAAAACACATTTCACAGCGAAAACAAATCAATTAACTTTTGAAGAACTTCTGCTGAGGGCTTCCCAAGTGTCCAACGAAGACAATCCATGGTTATTTTGTTAGAAAAAGTAATGTATTATATCCATACATCTCAGTTTGGTTGGCGCGTTATAATAAGAAAATAGAGCGTCGACTCCTCCATTGAAACGTGAAGAGAACTCGTTCAACTTATACCTATAAACTTGTCCAAGAACAATCAAACATAATTGTAAATGTATCCTTAAGAACACTTTTATGTATAAATAGTATAATATTTCAACCGGAATATAAACTGGGCGATAAGAAAGGAAAAAACCAAAGAACGTGCCAGCCGGGAGCGCGCATTTACTTGTATTGACATCTGCGTGGACACTTCCTTAATCGCCTTCTTCTCTGCTCTAAAAGCATCTAAAATGAATCCGAACACTTTCTCGAGACTGTTGACATCCAGAGGAAGTGATTCATATTCCAGCATTCATATTCCCTTATATGGGCATTTTCATAAGAGAGGGGTTCTAAATGAGGCAATGTGTCAAAGCCACGTTTTCCAGGACAGAAATTCCTCAGGTTTTCACCTGCCATATCCGTTCTGTTATACTCACAGACAAAATGTCTGTGAGTATAACAGGAGGATGTCTTCCTTAATTGACCCCCCATAAACGTAATGGGCATATACCAGGAGCTGTGCCAGGCCTGCCACATCTGTTGACTCATCCAGCTGTAATGCATGTAACTCACTGGCTTGTATGCGAAGCAGAAATTGTTTCAAAACATCTCCTGCCATATCAGTGATGTGTTGTGATCCAGTGTTTTTTGATGAAGGCATTGTCTGTATAGTTTTGTTGTTTTCCCCCAGCATTGTCCCAGCCATATCCATGGCAGCAGGAAGATTGAAGTCCTCCACAATAGTATGGGGCTTGCTTGTCCTAGCCACTTGGTAGCTCACCATATAAGATGCTTTTAGCCCCTACTTATTAATGGTATCTGTTGCTTTTATACATGTCTTACTACTCAAAAGTCGTCTAAATTCTCGCTCAATATACTTCCTTGGCTTATTTTTCTTATTGGTATGTTTGTTTCTAAATGTCTGCACAAGAGTGAGGGTTTCATCGAGTTGTGAGATTTGGACATATAGCACAATGTGGCTGAGGAAAGGCACTACTCCCAATATAAGTGAACCCCAAATCAATGTAGTTCTCATCATATTTGGGCCTCTTCGATGGTCCAATGTCCCTGTCTGTTGTTCGGTGCTTTCCCGGGTAAGGCGGCAGTAGCTCTTCGGCTGCATCAGATTCACTGTCAGTGTCCATGCTAGTTGAACTGTCAGTGTTCATGCTAGCTGGGCTAACAACAAATGTAGAATTACTGATGCTAGCATTGGATGTGCTCGTGGAAGCAGAACCATGTTGACAGGTGCAGGTGTAGTACTGCTGGTAGTAGCAGTACTACAAGTAGAGCTGGTATGTGTCTCTATGGATGTGGGCCTAACTTTTTTTTAACCATTTATAAATTTTCGAGCAAACAGAATGAGCAGCAGCTACGTTTGGCTACATACGGATCGTTATTGGAATTCCTGCGAGAAAGTAACGGTTAATGTGATTGGATGTTAATTATTTGACTAGGCTACCTGTATTTGACATTGTGTTGTTATTTCGCTGAACACTAAATGGTTTAATTTTATTTTGGCAGTGAAATATATCTTCCAAATGTATAGCCCCGTTGGAAAATATAAATGGACTGTTTGAAAATGTGAAAAATTTTAAAAAGAACAATGTGAATCACATTTTTATTTGGCTTACCCCCGAAGGCATTGCGTGTACCCCTGGGGTTATGTGTACCCCAGTTTAAGAATAACTGATCTAATTAATATGGTTTTATGATGATACCATCTATCTTTTCATATTTGTGCAAATCTTTCTAAAACTGAAAATGGACACAATTCAATGGATATAAATCAAGAATAAGAATATGTAGGCTATAAGAATATGTTGAAGGATAGCTGTACTGGATGCAGATGACTGAACTGCTCACTTTTGTGTCTGCAGGAATGTCAATTGGTATTGTTATATCATGCAGATCACATGTACCATCCTCCTCCCTTACCTCTTCATTGAATATCCCATAGTCCTCAACATTATGGACAAGGTATGTGTATGAAAACCATTATCAAAACAGTTTTTTCATTCACATTTACCGCAAAAATCAAGGTAGGAATGCTGTTATGTGCATATTTTGTTAAACATCTGTATAATTACTATTTTTTGGAGCAACAGACTTCACCCTCCCTACAACTCTGATGAATATAATAGGACACCTGTTCGATCACCATGCACTCCAAAATCATTCTGGCTATGGATACGCTAACATCAACACTAACACCAACACGCCAGAGGATATTCCCATTATACTTGAGGCTCTGCTAAGCCAATTTAAGTCAAAACTGTAACTAGGCCACTCAGGAACATTCAATGTCATCTTGGTAAGCAACTCCTTTGTGTATCTGGCCTTGTGTTTTAGGTTTTTGTCCTGCTGAGGTGAATTTGTATACCAGTATCTGTTGGAAAGCAGACTGAACCAGGTTTTCTTATAGGATTTTGCCTGTGCTTAGATCTATTCCAATTATTTTTATCCTAAAAAACTCCCTAGTCCTTGCCAATGACAAACATACCCATAACATGATGCAGCCACTACCATGAACGAAAATATGAAAAGTTATGTGTTGTGTTGGATTTGCCCCAGACATAACACTTTGTGTTCTGGACATAAAGTAACTTCTTGGTCCAATTTTTTTGTAGCTTTACTTTAGTGCCTTATTGCAAATAGGATGCAGGTTTTGGAATATTTGTCTTCTGTACAGGCTTTCTTCTTTTCACTCTGTCCATTGGGTTAGCATTGTGGAGTAACACCACCCTCAGTTTTGTCCTATCACAGCCATAAAACTCTGTAAATGTTTTCAAGTCACCATTGGTCTCATGGTGACATCCCTGAGTGGTTTCATTCCTATTCGGTAACTAAGGTGGGAAGGATGCCTGTAGCTTTGTAGTGTCTGGGTGCATTTATACACCATCCAAGGTGTAATTATTAACTTCACCATGCTCAAAGGGATATTCAATGTCAATTATTTTACCCATCTATCAATAGTTGCCCTACTTTGCGAGGCATTGGAATTACCTCCCTGGTCTTTGTGGTTGAATCTGTGTTTGAAATTCACTGCTTGACTGAGGGACCTTACAGATAATTGTATATGGTGGTGTACAGAGATGAGATAGTCATTCAAAAATCATGTTAAACACTGTAATTGCACAAAGAGTCCATTAACTTCTTAGGGAGCGGCTCCCAAGGTGACAATTTTGGAGAGTCTGGTGTGCCCAAAGTAAAATGCCTCCCACTCAGGCCCAGAAAATAGGATATGCACATAATTAGTACTATTGGATAGGAAACACTCTGAAGTTTCTAAAAGTGTTAACATAATGTCTGTGAGTATAACAGAACGGATATAGCAGGCGAAAACCCAAGGAATATCTGTCCTGGAAAAAGTGTTTTTGACACATTGCCTCATTTTGAACCCCTCCCTATTGAAAATAACCATATATGGGAGTAAGATTGCAGTACCTATTGCTTCCACTGGATGTCAACAGTCTCTAGACAGTGTTTGGTGATGTTATAGTTGGATGGTAATAGAAGAAGAATGGTAATAGAAGGATGGTAATAGAAGAAGAATTTCGAACTGGTCATCGGATGTAAACAGAAGAGGATGCGCGTTCACGGGCTCGCGTGCGATGTGGTTTTTTCCTTTCCTATCGTCCAGTAAATATTATAGTAAATATACATAAAAGTGTTCCTAAGGATACATTATCAATGATGTTTGATTGTTCTTGGACAAGTGTATAGGTATAGGTTGAACGCGTTCTCTTCATGGTTCAATGGGCGAGTGGACCGTGTATTTTATGATCTAACGCGCCAACCAAACAGAGATTTATGGATATAATAATTAACTTTTTCTAACCAAAGAACCATTGGATGTCTTCATTGGACACTTGGGAAGCCCTCAGCAGAAGTTCTTCAAAATGTAAGGCATTTGTTTTCGCTGTGAAATGTGTTTTGTGTGAACCGCGATGGTTTATGAATTTATGCTAATGGGAAATATTGGAGGTGCTTTCGCCGTAAAGCCTTTTTGAAATTTGACAACGCTGTGATATTGCCAAGACGCAGAGCTTTTGATGACTATGCAACACTTGTATATTGATGAATGTTTAATAATTCAACTTTTGGATTTTGAATGTGGCACCTTGCATTTCACCGGCTAACGCCTCACCACTCCGTAAGTAGTTAAACGTATTATGTGACTTCTTAAGTACATTTTTACTCCTGAACTTATTTCGGCTTGCCATAACAAAAGGGTTGAACAGTGGTGGATTTAGGTATAGGTGACATGGGCAGCCGCCCAGTGCAGCATCTTGCAAGGGGTGGCACGGGGCACCCGCACAAACATTTTTGGAAATGGTGACATTTGCACGTCACGTCAATGATATCATGTCACCATGTTGGACTGTGGGTCAATTAACCTTGTGGGAGTGGGCACCCTGATTCTAGTTTGTGAGCTAGGCAGGCTACGGCCTGGGAAGGTCTCCCACTCAGAAGTAGAAGATGGGGAGGGGGGCAGGGGTAGGTTGACATCAGGTCTCCCCACTGGAAGCTCGAGGTAGGGGGAGTGGGGGAATCTATCAAATAGTGCACCTGTCAGGATCCGTGTGTGTAGCTGGTGCGTGAGAGTCAGGCACAGGAGAGCAGAGATAGTGAACGAAAGCACTTTACTGTGGCACAGTACAAACACTGAATGCAAATAGCATTACAAAAACAAATGCCTACAGGAAAAAAGTGCCGGAAACGTGCCACTGACAATAAACAATCACACACACAGACATGGGGGAAACCAGAGGGTTAAATACATGACAAGCAATGAGGGAATGACAACCAGGTGTGTGTGGAAACAAGACAAAACAAATGGAAAATTAAAAGTGGATCGGTGATGGCTAGAAGACCTGTGACGTCGACCGCCGAACACCGCCCGAACAAGGAGAGGCACCGACTTCGCCAAATAAACCACAATACAATTTCGCCGAAGTCGGTGCCTCTCCTTGTTCGGGCGGTGTTCGGCGGTCGACGTCACCGGTCTTCTAGCCATCACCGATCCACTCTAACTTTGTACAGTACTAATGCTATTAGTAAAATCAGTCACACTACAAAATGCTACCAAATAAACCACAATTCATTCATAATACTGTGAATATATAGTTACACAGACATATTGTTGCATTTTTTTCTGGCTTGTTCGAAATCCTTAAGAGTAATATAAAACCAGTCTGCACACCACCAAGGTGAATTGGTTAGTCTTGACTCTTGATTCACGGTGTTGGGGGATGGGTAATGTAGAGTCGTGGCCAAAAGTTTTAACAATGACACAAATATTAATTTCCACAAAGTTTGCTGCTTCAGTGTCTTTAGATATTTTTGTCAGATGTTACTATGGAATACTGAAGTATAATTATAAGCATTTCATAAGTGTCAAAGGCTTTTTTTGACAATTACATGAAGTTGATGCAAAGAGTCAATATTTGCAGTGTTGACCCTTCTTTTTCAAGACCTCTGCAATCCTCCCTGGCATGCTGTCAATTAGTTTCTGGGCCACATCCTGACTGATGGCAGCCTATTCTTGCATAATCAATGCTTAGAGTTTGTCAGAATTTGTGGGTTTTTGTTTGTCTACCCGCCTCTTGAGGATTGACCACAAGTTCTAAATGGGATTAAGGTCTGGGGAGTTTCCTGACCATGTACCCAAAATATCGATGTTTTGTTCCCCGAGCCACTTAATTATCACGTTTGCCTTATGGCAAGGTGCTCCATCATGCTGGAAAAGGCATTGTTCGTCACCAAACTGTTCCTGGATGGTTGGGAGAAGTTGCTCTCGGAGGATGTGTTGATACCATTCTTTATTCATGGCTGTGTTCTTAGGCAAAATTGTGAGCGAGCCCACTACCTTGGCTGAGAAGCAACCCCACACATGAATGGTCTCAGGATGCTTCACTGTTGGCATGACACAGGACTGACGGTAGCACTCACCTTGTCTTCTCCGGACAAGCTTTTTTCCGGATGCCCCAAACAATCGGAAAGGGGATTCATCAGAGAAAATGACTTTACCCCAGTCCTCAGCAGTTCAATCCCTGTACCTTTTGCAGAATATCAGTCTGTCCCTGATGTTTTTCCTGGAGAGAAGTGGCTTCTTTGCTGCCCTTCTTGTCACCAGGCCATCCTCCAAAAGTCTTCGCCTCACTGTGCGTGCAGATGCACTCACACCTGGCTGCTTCCATTCCTGAGCAAGCTCTGTACTGGTGGTGCCCCGATCCCACAGTTGAATCAACGTTAGGAGATGGTCCTGGCGCTTGCTGGACTTTCATGGGCGCTCTGAAGCATTCTTCACAATAGTTGAACCGCTCTCCTTGAAGTTCTTGATGACCCGATAAATGGTTGATTTAGGTGCAATCTTACTGGCAGAATTATCCTTGCCTGTGAAGCCCTTTTTGTGCAAAGCAATGATGACGGCACGTGTTTCCTTGCAGCTAACCATGGTTGACAGAGGAATAACAATGATTCCAAGCACCACCCTCCTTTTGAAGCTTCCAGTCTCTCAATCAGCATGTCAGAGTGATCTCTAGCCTTGTCCTCGTCAACACTCACACCTGTGTTAACGAGAGAATCACTGACATGATGTCAGCTGGTCCTTTTTTTGCAGGGCTGAAATGCAGTGGAAATGTTTTTTGGGGATTCAGTTCATTTGCATGGAAAAGAGGGACTTTGCAATTAATTGCAATTCATCTGATCACTCTTCATGACATTCTGGAGTATATGCAAATTGACATCATACAAACTGAGGCAGCAGACTGTGAAAATTTATATTTGTGTCATTCTCAAATCTTTTGGCCATGACTGTACTGACGCTCTAGTGCCAAATCAACACAATTGTGTTTCTATTTGTCTTTGTTACTTCTTTTTTATATTAATGAGTCTTATTTATTAGTCAGTTGTACAACCAAATGCCTTCAACTGAAATGTGTCTTCCGCATTTAACCCAACCCCTCTGAATCAGAGAGGTGCGGGGGGCTGCCTTTAATCGACATCCACATCCGGGGTTGGCAGGAACCCTAGTGGTTAGAGCGTTGGACTTGTAACCGGAGGGTCGCAAGTTCGAATCCCTGAGCTGACAAGGTAAAAATCTGTCGTTCTTCCCCTGAACAAGGCAGTTAACCCACTGTTCCCTGGGGGCTGAAGACGTGGATGTCGATTAAGGCAGCCCCCCGCACCTCTCTGATTCAGAGGGGTTGGGTTAAATGCAGAAGAAACATTTCAGTTGAAGGCATTCGGTTGTACAACTGACTAATAATGGTGACTTTATTTTTATATATTTTTTATTTTTATATAGTTTTAAATGTTTTGATTATTTCTTTGTGTTGTTCCAAATGTCTGAATAAAAATTGCATTTAGTACAGAATGGTGCTTTTTTGGGGGCTGAAGGGGGTTCGCCCAGGAGCCATACAAGCTAGAACAGCCACTGGGGTTGAATAATTATTGGCTCAAGACATTTCAGCTTTTCATTTCATATTAATTTGTCGAATTGTCAAAAAACTGAATTCCACTCTGACATTATGGGGGTATTGTGTGTAGGCCAGTGACACAAAATCTAATTTTAATCCATTTTAAATTCATGCTATAATACAACAAAATGTGGAAAAAGTCAAGGGGTGTGAATACTTTCTAAAGGCATTGTACTTGCATAACCCTATTCCCAGCTAAAATACGTTTTCATATGTCTCTCCTTTTTAAATTTCAAACCCCTTTAAGCAGGCCATTGTGTGCGCAGCCTGAAAACCCAATGACAAATAACCAACTTAAAAATACAGCCAATAATATGAATGAATCCAATTTAATGGTTGTGCAATTCCCACATCCTTGTGATATTATCTCCCGAGACTGAATTTCTAAATCTTACCATACATAAATAACCTGCTGAGGAAGGATTGGAAATTGTTGTGAGTTTAGCTCTGGTGATTCCAAAAGTTATTGCATTTACAAGACCAAATCGCTAATGCATTTTATGGTGTCGTCTGAAGCATATAGCCATGTTTATGAGAGAGAACCAAAGCCGCGGGAACACAGTATGGCTAGGGGTATATTGACCTAATGTAACATTCTGAATAATAGGTACAGTGTGTAGTTAACATATATATATATATATATATATATTTATATATATATATATTTCTACCTGTTGTGTGGTTAAAATGCATTTGAATAATCTGTCTGAGATGGGTTTTCCACCGTATTAGCTTTTCACATATTGCAGCAATATAGACAACAAGCAAACTAGCAAAATGTGTTTCAATCTGCATCTGTATAGCTGCGGATTCAGGGGCAATCACTTCTGTGACTCATATTGTTTTGTCTCATCTTTCCTTACAAGGAAATGATAATGGCACTGCCATTCATACTCCAATCCACCAGTCGATTGGCATGTAAAAAAAAACATGAAGTCAGATTTTTCAGACAGCACAAGGTTAGAGTGAGAACACCCATTTATTTCAGTGTAATACGGAAAGATACATCTAAACTTAATCAACGCTATTCTACACCATGATAATCATAGATATTTAGAATCTCAAACTCTGTCCACAGATATCTAAAACTAAAAGGTTGTATCATGCCGTCTCCTTCAGCTCTAATACAGCCTTCAACATCTAAGGTTTAATTGTCAATCACATACACGTAAAGTCCACTTTGGAAGTGACCATCAGTTATATCGACCTCCACAGCCCAGAGGGCCAAAAGCAGCTCATCATTTTAAGTTGGACTTACTTCCATGGACTTCCATGCATGATATGTCCAGTAAAAAATTGTCCATCACTCTAGCTCTTGCAGGCCTTCCCCTTACACCACATTCTGCCTAAGACATGATGGTGTCCGGGGACATCTGTCATGGGTAACACCGACTAAGTGACACCCATATTGCAGTAATATCCTTTGGGGGCTTGGGATGTAAATGGTTGACAGCCTTGGGTCTGGTTAAAGTCATGACTGTGCCACTCATTTCTGAAAACAGTAGCCCCTGGCAGGCAGGTATGGTAATAGGTATTGCATCCCCCCAGCATGGTAAAATAAATAGGATCAACTATTTCTTGACATTTCATGGTTAAGTGTATCTGGCATACAGTACCAGTCAAAAGTTTGGACACACCTACTCATTCAAGGGTTTCTACATTGTAGAATAATAGTGAAAACATTAAAACTATGAAATAACACATGGAATTATTTAGTAACCAAAAAAGTGTTAAACAAATCCAAATAGATTTTGTATTTGAGATTATTCAAAGTAGCCACCCTTTGCCTTGATGACAGCTTTGCACACTCTTGGCATTCTCTCCACCAGCTTCATGATGTAGTCACCTGGAATGCATATCAAATAACAGGTGTGCTTTGTTAAAAGTTAATTTGTGGAATTTCTTTCCTTCTTAATGCATTGGAGCCAATCAGTTGTGTTGTCACATGGTAGGGGTGGTACACAGAAGATAGCCCTATTAGGTAAAATACCAAGACCATATTATGGCAAGAACAGCTCAGATAGGCAAAGAGAAACAACAGCCCGTCATTACTTTAAGACAAGTGTGGTCCCAAAAACCATCAAGCGCTAAGATGAAACTTTCAAGCTCTCATTAGAACCGCCACAGGAAAGGAAGTCTCAGAGTTTCCTCTGCTGCAGAGGATAAGTTCATTAGAGTTACCAGCCTCAGAAATTGCAGCCCAAATAAATGCTTCACAGAGTTCAAGTAACAGAAACATCTCAACCACAACTGTTCAGAGGAGGCTGCGTGAATCTGGCCTTAATGGTTGAATTGCTGCAAAGAAACCGTCAACAAGAAGAAAGGACTTGCTTGGGCAAAGAAAAACGAGCAATGGACATTCGGTGGAAATCTGTCCTTTGGTCTGATGAGTTCAAATTTGAGATTTTTGGATCCAACCGTTCTGTCTTTGTGAGATGCAGAGTAGGTGAATGGAGGGTCTCCGCATGTGTAGTTTCCTCTGTGAAGCATGGAGGAGGAGGTGTGGCAGTGTGGGGGTGCTTTGCTGGTGACACTGTCAGTGATTTATTTAGATTTCAAGGCACACTTAACAAGCATGGCTACCACAGCAATCTGCAGCAGTAAGCCATCCCATATGGTTTGTGCTTAGTGGGACTATCATGTGTTTTTCACCAGGAAGCACGCATTTGCTACTACAGACCTCTGTGTAGACACTTCCTTATTCCTCTTCTTCTCTGCTCTAAAAGCAGCTTAGAATAATCCGAACACTGTCTCGAGACTGTTGACATCCAGAAGAAGTGATAGGTACTGCATTCATATGCCCTTATATGGGCATTTCCATAATGGAGGGGCTCTAAATGAGGAAAAGTGTCAAAACCACTTTTTCCAGGACAGAAATTCCTCGGGGTTTCGCCTGCCAAATCCGTTCTGTTTTACTCACAGACAGAATGTTAACACTTTTAGAAAATTCAGAGTGTTTCCTATCCAATAGTACTAAACATGTGCATATCCTATTTTCTGGGCCTTAATGGGAGGCATTTTACTTTGGGCATGCCAGGGACTCCAAAACGGTCACCTCGCGTGCTGCTCCCAATGAAGTTAACACTTTTTTGGTTACTACATGATTCCATATGGGCTATTTCATAGTTGTGATGTCTTCACTATTATTCTACAATGTAGAAAATAATACAACAAAAGAAAAACCCTTGAATGAGTATGTGTATCCAGACTTTTACTGGTGCTGTATTTTTGCAATTTTCTGCCTCTTTAGCACAGTCAATAGATTTTTTTATTTGATTTATTTAACCTTTAGTTAACTAGGCAAGTCAGTTAAGAACAGCTTCTTATTTACAATGACGGCCTACCCCGGCCAAACCCAGACGACGCTGGGTCAATTGTGCACCGCCCTATGGGATCATTCTGAACTGGGGAAGAGCATAAGAGTTATATTTGGTTTACTTGGGTTTTATGGAATGGACAGGTTCAAAGAGGCTATGTGGTGCTCAGTTCACAGAATATATTGAAGTTCTTGTTATCAGAGAGCTGCATATGGCCAAGAATGAAAACACCCCTTTGGACAGTATTCCTTGCATTATAAAAGTTTATTAGTAATGAAATGATAGTTGTTTTTTTGTGACATAAATTAACTAAAAGTCAAAAAGTCAAAGTCACCATTATTAGTCAGTTGTACAACCGAATGCCTTCAACCGAAATGCATCTTCCGCATTTAACCCAACCCCTCTGAATCAGAGAGGTGCGGGGGGCTGCCTTAATCAACATCCACGTCTCCAGCGGCCGGGGAACAGTGGGTTAACTGCCTTGTTCAGGGGCAGAACGACAGATTTGTACCTTGTCAGCTCAGGGATTTGAACTTGCAACCCTCCGGTTACAAATCCAACACTCTAACCACTAGGCTACCTGCCGCCCTACTACATACATAGCATGTGGTAAGAATATACATCATATGCTGTAAAATGTGATCTCAGGTACCCAATGGAAGGATTTTGTCTGTGCAACGTAACACTAGGTAGAATAAGTTTGTGACTTATTCTCCCCTTTAACACCTAAAAGTCTCTTTTTGATGCACCAGCTGGGACGGTGAAAGTAGCAAGAGAAAGAGAGAGAGTATAGGTGATACCGCTATGAAGGAAATGCTGAGCCACTCGGGTGGGTGTGCTTTATCCCATCTCCCCATCAACCCATCTCCCATCGCTTCCAACACAAATAATGCTTTTGCCTCAGCCACATCAGCAGTAGGGACCAAATCCCATTAACAGAAAGATGGAAAAATGCAGCAATAGTTTTTATGTTCCGCTTTTCTCTCCTCTTCCGACCTTTTTCATTTTCTCTGTGATGGAGGGGCATAAAAATAAAAACCACTTTAACCTGTGCCTTTGGGTCTTGGATAGGACGTTATAATCAAATCATTACTTTTATTAACGTTCAGATGGCTTTTTAATAGAATCACTTTATTACGTTGTTTCTCATTCTCATCGCTTTTGTGATATTGCGTTTGTTAGTTGTTCTGTAGCATGTGGCTGCAGGGTATACATCCCGGAGAGACAAACTTTACATTCAGGGAAAACAGAGGTTATGTGTTTGTTTTTATAATTTGTTCTGTGGAACAATGTCCTGTCCTCACTCACAATCCCCAGGATGCTGTTAGCTTTACCTCGCAGCTCTTGCTTCAAATAGTAACTCTTTTCTTCTTCCATTCAGTCTTTCATAAAAGAAACAGAAGACTGTTCCTTTTTTACATCTGAGGTAGCTTAACGTTCAGTGAAAACTCAAAAGTCACTTTTGATTTCGTCCATAAAGATTCCAAACAAAAAACAGAAATGGCACTTGCTTGCTCTGTGGGGCACTCAATAAATCAATCAAATGTCAAATGCTCCCAACAGTACCCGGTGAAATGTAAGGCGCCAAATTCAAAATCCAAAAGTTGAATTATTAATCAAGTAATTTTTTTATTTTCACTTCACCGATTTTGACTGTTTTGTATATGTCCATTAGATGAATTCCAAATAAAAAATTATTTAAATTACAGGTTGTTATGCAACAAAATAGGAAAGACGCCAAGATGATGAATACTTTTGAAAGGCACTGTACTCACCCAACTTGCAGAGTCCTTGATGCAGAATGTCTCCCAAAATAATGCTTCCAGTTAGAATATAATGGAGGTAGCCTCAGTTATGACATCTCTTTAAGGAAGTAAAAAATGTATCACATTGATATAGTTAATCTACTCTAGAGAATGTAGTTTTAATACCACCTGAATGCCATCATAAAAATGTGCATTAATGGGCTCAATCTCATTATAAATAAAATGTTATGTAGTAATGCTTTTAAAGATACTATTGATTGGACCATGGCCATAAACTGTTCATAAACTGCTTTCCCGGGTTTGCTTAACTTCAGAATAAGGTACACAGCCCCCACCCTCCTAAAATGTGTGTAATGCACATGGCACAAAAGTAAATGAAGAAAGCTCCTCTCATTTTCCATGGTCCTAATAACGTGATGGTGTGGAGTGATACTTTAGCGCTTCTGTTATTTGTTTTAAGGTCTTGTTCCTCCCTGTTTTCTTGATGTGTACCATGGCACGAAATACAAAATATTGTGTATTACATTTTTTATTTTATTTTCATGGTCATTTATTTATTATTCGAAAATCCATAATCCTTTTGTCCCTAAAAAATAATGAGCATAATTGGACACGGCCCTGATTATCTCAAATCCAAGTGGCATCAAAAACGAAAAGGAAAAGTCACAGAGAATGTGAGTTGAAATGGCAGGTGGTAAAACAGCAATTATAAAACTAAACTGTGTCGTTTCTCAGAAGTGTGTGTCTTATTTGTAGCAACTGATGTGATAAAGAAAGAAAATAATTAGATTTTTTTTCTTCAGTCTCTCTCCTCTCACTCTCTCCCTCCTTGTCCCGAGTGTTTGGACAAGCCTCTTTGAACAAACTTTATTCACTCTAACCTTTGATTAAGTGCTTCCCACTCGAGACTGAGAAGAAAAATAACAAATTATACCCAGAAGATATTCCAGCAAGTCTCATTATCAACCGCCATCTTTTCTAGGGGGGGTTTTCCATCACTAAATGATATGGTAAAATGAGGTTAGTCCAATTAAAATGTGTTCAACAAACAGATTGACTTTCACTGCATAGAATTAAAATGAGAATTCATTGTGTTAAGTATTTTTGATGAACATTATAGCATGTGTAGTCCTAGGCTTAGTCTACAATAAAGGTGGGAAGGGAGACTTGGCTATGGAGAATCAGCACTAAAAGAAACAACTGCTATGTCTAGTGTGGAATATACTGTACCTGGTGTGTGTGTGTGGCGTGCCTACCTTGGCAGCCTTCTCTCCTTCTCACGCTTCCCAAAACAGGTCCTGTACCTCCAGCTAAATGCAGGGCAGCTGGCAGCTGGCCCGGAGGATGAAGTAAGTGCTCCAAGGACAATGTCCAACCTCAGGAAGTGCCTAATCAACACTATCAACTGGGAGGACAGAAGTACTGTAGATGGAGGAAGACTGTCCAAGAGAGGGATGCACTCTACTAACGATATGTCTGCCCTGTCACACAGGACAAGTGGCAACAACATAAGCAGATGCTTCCCACCAAGAAGACTCAACCGTCATCCACCACCATCACATACAGTACCTTAATCTCAGCAGAATCGGGGTTCTTAGAATTGGCCTCTTCAGCCATCTGAGGATAAGAATGAAAATCATACTCAACCCACGTGATCAAAAATGGCCATGATGTGTGAGTGTGTGCATGTGCTTCTCCTTTTCTTTAACCCTCTTATTATGTTGCGGGTCAATTTGACCTATTTCCTATTTTGATTTGTCTAAAATACTAGTTAACCTCTCATTTTCCCCATGAAATTACATGAGTTTTCTTCCTTTAGGGTCATGAACCTAACTTCAAAATGTGGACACAGTGTTGTGGAATGTATTTTGTATACAAACATGATGTTGTGGGTCATTTTGACCTAGAGGCTTTCATGTGTATAGATATTTGCACAGGTATAAAATAAACAAGTGTCAGAATTATGTTAGGGAGAAAATGAGCTTTCCCAAGCTTCTTCTTCTCAGTGCGAGAGCAGCAGATCTCTGACACAGCCACTCAAAAATGAGCTCCAAACAGATAATGCTTGTTTGTGAGAAAGGAAATATGTTTAACAAATTAAATATGTTAAATATAAAGTTGTTTAAATCAAATGTTCTTGTATTTCCTCTTTCTGAAAGGTCTGACATGACAAAATAAAGTTTGGGCTGTTTTTACTTGATTCTTTGTCTGTCTTGAGTGTGTTTAAACTGTGCGGGTCAATCTGACACATACCACAATGGACATATTTTTTTTCTCAGCAAATCACAAGGGTTAAGCAATCTTTCAGATCCTTCCCCTCATTGCCATCTTTAGAAAGGTTCTCTGAATGAAGGGACATTTACATTATGTGAATGCTTTTATTCAAAATCTCTCAATAAAAAAAAACTTTTTGGTGACCTTCGGCTCTGCAAGCATTATTTTAAAAGTGTGACAGCAGTGTGACATTCAGCTGCTGTATGACCTCCCAAGGCCCATTATAATTGTTTTATTTTTCCACCAGAACAAACGGAAGAAAGGCAGGGGGAAAATCAATGTCTCCAGAATGTAAAAAAATATATATTTTGAAACTAAAAGCTAGTCCCTTACAAAGGTCAGGTGTAACGTTTCCCAGCTTTACATTTGAGAACTGGAGACTCCCCTAAAGCAAGGAAAGTATCAGTTCCCAATCTCCTGATTAGTGCATTATTGTAAGACTCAATTTATGTTGAATAAAAGTGGTCTTGATTATAATGAGTGATAAAATGTTGTAGTAGTGAGTTAGATTATGGGAAGGGCCTGTGTCGTGTTGATTGATGACAAAATGTGATAGAATGTATTAGTGCAACACATTTCACTGGGAGATGTAAGCAATGGAGCCATGCAATGAACAATCCATCCAGGTCCCCCATGATACAAGTCAGTATTCAACGTCCATCCACATCTGAGGATGTGGAAACCGGCCACTACAGGCAACAGTGAGTGCTGTTCAAATCAAATCAAATAGTATTTATTTCAAATCAAATAAATCAAATGTTATTGGTCGCGTACACATATTTAGTAGATGATATAGCAGGTGTAGCAAAATGCTTAGTGTTCCTAGCTCCAATAGTGCAGTAGTATCTAAAAATTCACAACAATACACATATCTCAAAGTAAAAGAATGGAATTAAGAAATATATAAATATTAGTACGAGCAATGTTGGAGTGGCATTGACTAGAATACAGTAGAATACAGCATATACTTTTGAAATGAGCAAAACAGTATGTAAACATTATTATAGTGACCAGTGTTTCATAATCCATGTCTATGTACATAGGGCAGCAGCCTTTATCTGGTATTTGATTTGTTTAGGAAAAGTTTATAGGTATATTTGAACGCATTCTCTTCACGTTTCAATGGGCGATTCGATGTTGGATTTTCTGAACATAACGCACCAACCAAACAGAGATTTATGGATATAATAAATGAGTTTTTCTAACAAAAGAACCATTTGGATGTCTTCGTTGGACACTTGGGAAGCCCTCAGCAGAAGTTCTTCAAAATGTAGGTAAGGGATTTGTTTTCGCTGTGAAATGTGTTTTGTGGGAACAGCGATTGTTTATGAATTTATGCTAATGCAGAAATATTGGAGGTGCTACCCTCAAACAATCAAATGTTGTGCTTTCGCCGTAAAGCCTTTTTGAAATCTGACAACGCTGTGATATTGCCAAGAATCAGAGCTTTTGATGACTATGCAACACTTGTATATTGATGAATGTTTAACTTCTTAGGGAGCGGCTCCCGAGGTGACTGTTTTCGAGAGTCTGGCGTGCCCAAAGTAAAATGCCTCCCACTCAGGCCCAGAAAATAGGATATGAATGTTTAATAATTCAACTTTTGGATTTTGAATTTGGCGCCTTGCATTTCACCGGGTAGTGTCGGGAGTGCTCCCTAAGTAGTTAACTTCTTAGGGATCCGATCCCGTTTGAGGGCTTGTTTTCAGAGCAAACAAAGCTTGGCAAATAAAAAATTAAAAACTTAATATTTAACATTCATCAATATACAAGTATTGCATAGTAATCAAAATCTCTGCTTCTTGGCAATATCACAGCGTTGTCAGATTTCAAAAAGGCTTTACGGCGAAAGCACAACATTTGTTTGTTTGAGGATAGCACCTCACATATTTTCCACATTAGCATAAATTCATAACCATCGCGGGTCACACAAAACACATATAAGAGCTAAAGAAATATCACTTACCTTACGAATAACTTCTGCTGAGGGCTTCCCAAGTGTCCAAACAAGAGAATCCATGGTTCTTTTGTTAGAAAAAGTAATTTATTATATCCATAAATCTCCGTTTGGTTGGCGCGTTTTGTTCAGTTTGTCCACCGAGCATTTCCATTCTACTCGCCCGTTGTACAGTGAAGAGAACGCGTTCAAATTATACCTCTCAACTTTTCCAAAACAAAACAAACATTATTAATAATTTATCCTTAGGCATCCATTTATCTATATTATATTTCCCTCGGATAATAACATACATGATACAGAAGGTAAACACCGTGCTGCTCGCTCCCGGGCATCTCATGCACTACACAGAAAGGATATCCTGGTATGTCATACAAAATTGACAACCTTTTGACTCTCTTCCACAATAAACGCTCCATTACACTGTCCAGAGACGGTTGACATCTAGTGAAAGCCATAGGTACTGCAACCTCAGTCCTATCTACCTGGAAATTCAATAAACAGATATTCAAAGTCAGGAAAAGTCAAAAGAAAAATGATTTCCAGACAGAAATGTCTCGGGTATTCGCCTGCTATATCAGTTCTGTTATACTCACAGATATTATGTTAACTGTTTTAGAAACTTCAGATTGTTTGCTATCCAATAGTACTAATTATGTGCATATCCTAGTTTCTGGGCCTGAGTGGCAGGCATTTTACTTTGGGCACGTCAGACAGACGAAAATTCGGAAAATGGGAACCTAGCCCTAAGGTGCAGGGTTTAGTAACAGGGTGGTAGCTGGCTAGTGACAGTGACTAAGTTCAGGGCAGGGTACTGGGTGGAAGCCAACTAGTGATGGCTATTTAACAGTCAGATGGCCTTGACATAGAAGCAGTTTTTCAGTCACTCGGTCCCAGCTTTGATGCACCTGTACAGACCTTGCCTTCTGGAGGATAGCGGGGTGAACAGGCCGTGGCTCGAGTGGTTGATGTCCTTGAGGATCTTTTTGGCCTTCCTGTGACAACGGGTGCTGTAGGTGTCCTGGAGGGCAGTCAATATGCTCCCGGTGATCCATTGTCACCTTCAAGTAGGTTTCGGATTTGCTAGGGTGTTGTGGATGGGCGTAAGTATCTGCCTCTGATTCTAAAGGTTGCATGTTTGAATCCAGCGATAGAAAGAGTTTTTTTATATTTTTGTTTTAGGCCTATGCCAAGAAAAAAAAAGACTAAAAAAAGACATTTGAGGAACATGGATGAATGTCTAATTCTGACTGGAGACCGCGAGAGCTTGTAGGAACAATCTTACCCAACATGAACCGCACATACAGTACATTCCTTTGCTTTGATTGGATGGCCCACTGATGACCCCCTTCACAATGGTCATCCCTTCTTTCTTTAATGGTCGTGTTCATTAGGCAACAAATGGGAAAAACGGACTGGTACAGGGAGGGATTACCAGACCTTTTTTCACTTTTCTGTTGCAAACCCCCATTTCCATTTCGTGCACTAATGAAGACAACCCAGGTCTGAGTATGAAAGAACCAACTGTCCGGCTGGACAAGTGGGTGCCATTGAAAAAGCCATATAATGACTAATTTCCTCTCTTAGTGGGGACACACGTGGACCAGTGTCCACTTCTACTCCCTAGACTGTGTTGAGGATGAAAACAGGGCCCAGTCTCCCACTCTGCCGTATAATGAGAGGTCTCATTATCCTGACATTATCGTACCTTTGCACACAGCGCCTTTGAAGACAAACACACGACACGATCCCCTGTCCCCAAGCCCGTTCACTTCACACGTCCCGAGCATGATTAAAACGGCTTTCACCATGCCAGGGATGGCACCCGTGTCTGCCACAGAGATTAAAAAGGGTGTTTGACTTCGAGAACACGTGGCTGCCACCTTGGGTGTGTTTGTAAGGGGAGATGCTGTCAGGCACGTTTATTTCTGCGCTGTGTTTATCTGCCTCATCCCAAGGCAGTATCTTCCAGGAGGGTTGAGACAGTTCAGGGAAAGCATGTCTCCTGTGACTTAAGAGAGGAGAAGAGAGAGAATGGCATTGCCTTTTTTCCCTCCTTCTTCTGAAAATTAAACAGAACGGTTCCCTATTAATGCACAGTATGCCAGGATATGTAATGCCGGTACAATTCTGTCATAATTACCAAGCTCCCCAGGTATAAATACCTTTTTTGATTTGTTTGCATGATTACTAAAGTTGCATAATTAAGCAATAAGGCCAGAGGGGGTGTGGTATATGGCCAATATACCATGGTTGAGGGCTATGTGTGTCAGGACACAGTCCTTTGCCGGGGAATATTGGCCTAATATCTCAAACCCCAGAGGTGCCTTGTTGCTATTATAAGGTGGTTACCAACGTAATTGGAGCAGTAAAAATATATGTTTTTTCATACACGTGGTATATGGTCTGATATACCACGGCTGTCAGCCAATCAGCATTCAGGGCTCGAACCACCCAGTTTACAATATTACTAACATGTCACAGGGTAATTACATTGCTTAAACACATCACTCAGATGGCAATTGTCTGACTTACAGGTTGCATTACTGGTTGAGAATCACATCAGTACATGTCACCTGTTTTGTCTACCCTGTGTGTCATCCATCCTGTAAATAGTATCATATTTGGGAAATCAAACATCATGAAATCAAACATTCAATAGCAGTCCCCTTTTAACTTTGTTTGTTTCATTGCGATGTCAAGGCCATCCCACCTCTATAACAATCCTTGGCTAGGTCCTTGCTACACGGCCACAGCTAAGATGCCTCCTTATACGGCTGATGAAGATTAGGAACATTGAAATGGTCCTCTGAGGCCAAATGTAAAGCAATAATACCCAGGCAAACTCAGTTACCCAACAAGCACATTACCTTCATATAAGACAACTAAATCTAATTGTCAGGTGCAATATCCGAAGAGAATTACACCATTAGTTTTCATCAGTGTTCTATCGCAATACCTTCCAGCTAGGTGGGGATATAAGATACGTCTGGTCAATCTAATTGCAAACATTAACTCCAGAATTGTTTGCAGGGTTGTGTTTAGATTTTTTGAAAAATGTGAGGTCTCAAACCACAGTACCCATGTGAAAGGTTATCTTTTTAGAATCTAGTACTACTAAGGACACAAAACGAAGTAACATTTTCAAAAGATGGCTAATTAATTTGAAGCCTATCCTTTGACATGCCATGATAAATAAAATATTGAGGACGACCAAATGATTTCATGGAAAGAAAGAGAAGGGCTGGAATTAAATGAACCATCTGAGACAAAGGCAGAAATCGTAATGTGGGGATTCTTTGATTGTTAATCTTTAAATGCTGCTTTGATCAACTTTGTTGTGTTTTCATTGGTTTCGTTCTGCCATTGGGAAGATTCAGATAGCTGCAGTGTTGTTAGATCTTCCTGTAAAAAGGTTGTTTTCTTTTCTTATTTTTTTACCAGTCAGGAAAAAAGGGGACACGCCACATCCCCTGCCCACCATAATTGGCAGTAATGCTCCAGTTGGCAACAGGGTCCCAGTTGCTAGGCAACCATCTTTAAGCTTTCACAAACCATCCAACAAATATATTTTTATATGGGATGTTTACAGCACACAAAATGAAAGACAGCCAACTGTTTGTTAACTTGTGTTAGATTTTTCATTTAGTTTGCCAACATTAGTGGGGCCAATAAACACACTGTCGGATGAACGCCTGCAAAGAGCGATGTCTCTTTTCCTTGGCTATTACCAAGTTGGGCCAGACCCTGAGGTGCTTTTAACTGTGACTATGTGGTCCAGAACATTCTCCCCTCATTCTCCGATGTTAGCCTTTTCCCTGACTGTTGTTTGATGATAAAAGCAATTTAAAGTCAGAGGCAGCATGCCTTGTTATCTAGGAGTTATCTTTCCTTTATGTATCTGCTGCTACCCCATCTTTTTCTTGTAATTTTCAAAGGTCAGCTACCCCATTTGTATTTAATTGTAATTAATTATGAAGTAAACATTTGACCTACGGCAAATATGCTGAAATAAGAGGACTGTCATAACACTGTGACATTAAAACAACTCTATATTAATTGATCTGTCCATACATTTGATTTCATAATAATGATAGATGAGTGGTCATAACCACAGAGATGGCTTGATCAGTCTATTGTCTATGAGATAGCAATTTTCAACAAGTTAGTTAAACCCCACTCCCCTGTACATCCTTACTGAATGTACCTAATGCATCATGTATGTGTTATGCCAGTTCCTATAATACTTTATAAATAGGCACCAAAATAGAGCTAACATCTCTCTCTACTGTGGTGTTGGTGCTTACAGACCTGAAAAATGGATGGGAAAACATAATGAATAATGGATGGGCTTGGTGTGGGGAAGTCATCAGGACGTGACAGTGCTGTTGAATTATGAAATCGATGAGGCTTTGCAGTTATCCCTCAGGTGAGAGGCTAATTTTAAAGGGGAAGAGGGGTCACTGATGTTTACAGTACAGCTGCACCTCTGAAGTGATGTTGAATGTGTTTGGGTGAAGCATTTCAAATTGTGATGAGACATAACTTTTGGTGCATTCAAGCACACCATTGATTTTGAATACAGATCGGAGTATATGTATATATAACTTCGACCAGCTGGTGGACTTTGGTCCATTCGGTTGGACAACCTGCTGGCTACCCGCGGCCGTTCAGATGAGGGTCTGTCGGTTCCATTCCCCACCACCACCGCTCTGCGCGCAGGGAGACCGGAGCCGGTTCCGGTTCTTGCACTCTGTGGCCGCAGAGGTCACACTGCCGGTCGGTGTCGGGTTGGTTCCTCTGGGAGTCGAGGCAGCAGGCAGGGCACTCTCGCGTCACCCCAGGTGAGCAGGCACCATGTTCACCCAGAGCCCTCTGATGCACACATGTTTTTGCATGTTGTTTTCCCTGAGTTTCCCCACCTTCCCAGCATAAGGCGCTCGTCGATTCAGGCGCAGCTGGAAATTTTATAGATAGATCATTTGCCCTTAGGTTAGGGACCCCCATTGTTCCCGTGAATATGCCCTTCCCTGTTCACGCCCTAGATAGTCAACCATTAGGGTCAGGGTTAATTAGGGAGGCCACCGCTCGCCTGGACATGGTGACGCAGGGGGGTCAAAAGGAGAGAATCAGCTTCTTTCTCATTGACTCTCCTGCGTTTCCCATGGTACTAGGCCTACGCTGGTTAGCCTGTCATGAACCCACAGCTTCGTGGCAATGGAGGGCTCTCACGGGGTGGTTGCGAGAGTGCTCGGGAGGTGTTTAGGGGTTTCCGTTGGTTCTACTACGGTGGATAGTCCAGACCAGGTCTCCACCGTGCGCATTCCTCCCGAATATGCCGATTTGCCTCTCGCCTTCTGTAAAAAGAAGGCGATAAACCTCCTGGTAGACGTCACACGTCTCAGGAGTCACGTGTATCCCCTGTCGCAGGCAGAGACGGCGGCTATGGAAACATATGTATCCGAATCCCTGCGTCAGGGGTACATTCGGTCCTCCACTTCACCCGTCTCCTCAAGTTTATTTTTTGTGAAGAAGAAGGATGGAGGTCTGTGCCCATGTATTGACTATTGAGGTATCAACCAGATCACTGTGTGGTCCATTTACCCACTACCTCTCATATCCAGTGCAATTGAGTCAATGATCAATACCAAATTAGATCTCAGTAGCACTTACAACCTGGTGTGTATCTGGGAGGGAGATGAGTGGAAGACAGCTTTCAGTACCACCTCAGGGCATTAGGGAAAGGGGGATACCTAGTCAGTTGTACAACTGAATGCATTCAACTGAAATGTGTCTTCCACATTTAACCCAACCCCTCTGAATCAGAGAGGTGCAGGGGGCTGCCTTAATCAACCTCCACATCTTCGGCACCAAAGGAACAGTGGGTTAACTGCGTTGTTCAGGGGCAGAACAACATATTTTTTTACCTTGTCAGGTCAGGGATTTGACCTTGCAACCTTCCTGTTACAAGTCCAACACTCTAACCACTAGTCTACCTTCCAGGCCTTTGTAGATAAGATTTTCAGGGATCTGCACGGGCAGGGTGTAGTGGTGTATATTGATGACATTCTGATATACTCCCCAACACGCGCCGAGAATGTGTCCCTGGTGCGCAGGGTGCTTGGTCGACTGTTGGAGCATGACCTGTACGTCAAGGCGGAGAAATGCTTGTTCTTTCAACAGTTCGTCTCCTTCCTAGGGTATCGCATTTCCACCTCAGGGGTGGAGATGGAGAGTGACCGCATTTCAGCCGTGCGTAATTGGCCGACTCCCACCACGGTAAAGGAGGTGCAGCGGTTTCTAGGGATGCCGGAGGTTTATCCGGGGTTTTGGTCAGGTAGCGGCTCCCATTACCTCACTGCTGAAGGGGGGACTGGTGCGGTTGCAGTGGTCGGCTGAGGCGGACAGGGCTTTTGGTCACCTGAGGGCTCTGTTCACCTCGGCTCCCGTGCTGGCTCATCCGTATCCCTCTTCGTCACTCATAGTGGAGGTGGACGCGTCCGAGGCTGGGATAGGAGCCGTGCTCTCTCAGAGCTCGGGTACGTAACCGATGCTCTGCTCCTGTGCCTTCTTCTCGAAGAAGCTCAGCCCGGCGGAGCGAAACTTTGACGTGGGGGACTGGGAGCTGTTGGCTGTCGTCAAGGCTTTGATGGTGTGGAGACATTGACTTGAGGGGGTTAAACACCCTTTTCTCATCTGGACTGACCACCGCAATCTGGAGTACATCCGGGCCGCGAGGAGACTGAACCCTCGCCAGGCAAGGTGGGCCATGTTTTTACCCGTTTTGTTTTCACCCTGTCTTACAGACCAGGTTCCCAGAATGCTAAGGCAGACGCACTGTCCCGGATGTATGACACAGAGAAGCGGCCCATGGATCCCACCCCCATACTCCCAGCCTCCTGCCTGGTGGCACCGGTAGTGTGGGAGCTAGACGCGGACATTGAGCAGGCGCTACGTGCAGAGCCCACTCCCCTCCAGTGTCCAGCTGGGCGTCGGTACATTCCATCTGCTGTCCGTGACCGGCTGATCTATTGGGCCCACACGTCACCCTCCTCTGGTCATCCAGCCATCGGTCGGACGGTGCATTGTCTCAGTGGGAAGTACTGGTGGATTACTTTGGCTAAGGACGTAGGGAGACCTTGTTTACACGTCTTCTGGCACTACGGGGTGCCTGAGGATATTGTGTCTGATCGGGGTCCCCAGTTCACTTTGAGGGTCTGGAAGGCATTCATGGAACGTCTGGGGGTCTCGATCAGCCTGACCTCGGGTTTTCACCGTGAGAGTAACGGGCAGGTGGAGAGAGTGAACCAGGATGTGGGTAGGTTTCTGAGGTTGTATTGCCAGGACCGGCCGGGGGAGTGGGCGGCGTTCGTGCCCTGGGCAGAGATGGCCCAGAAACTCGCTCCGCCACTCTTCCACTAACCTCTCCCCCATCAAGTGTGTATTGGGGTACCAGCCTGTTCTCGCGCCTTGGCATCAGAGTCAGACCAAGGCTCCTGCGGTGGACGACTTGTTCAGGCGCGCGGAGGAGACATGGGACGCCGCTCATGTTCACCTCCAGTGGGCCGTACTGCGCCAGAAAATCAGCGCAGACCGTCACCGCAGTGAGCCCCCGGTGTTCGCACCGGGGGACCGGGTCTGGCTCTTGACCCGAAACCTGCCCCTCCGCCTGCCTTGCCGGAAGCTGGGCCCGCGGTTTGTGGGGCCATTTAAAGTCCTGAGGAGACTGAAGGAGGGGAGTTACCGGTTACAGCTCCACCTGATTACCGTATTAACACCTCGTTCCATGTGTCTCTCCTCAGGCCAGTGGTGGCTGGTCTGCTCCAGGAGTCTGAGGTGCGGGAGGTTCCTCCGCCCCCTCTGGACATCGAGGGGGCCCCGGCGTATTCAGTCCGCTCCATACTGGATTCGAGGCGTCGGAAGAGGGGCCTTCAGTACCTCGTGGAGTGGGAGGGGTACAGTCTGGAGGAGAGATGCTAGGTTCCGGTGGAGGACGTGTTGGATCCGTCTATGCTGCGGGAGTTCCACCGTTTCTGTCTGGGTCGCCCTGCACCTCGCCCTCCGGGTCGGCCTAGAGGCCGGTGTCGGTGCGCTGCTGGAGCCGAGCGTAAAGGGGGGGTACTGTCACGACCTCCGCTGAAGTGCCTTAGTAAAGTGCTTTTGTTCACAAATTTCTGCTCTCCTGCGCCTGACTCTCACACACCAGCAACACAAACATGCATGACACATATATATAACATTTTATTGGTCGCAAGAATTTTGTATAATAATTTAAATAGAAAAATTCTAAATATTGAATCCGTTTTACATATCAATTCATAAACCATGTGCCTTGGAATCGGTGCATTGAAAATCTCTTCCCATCTATTTTGCAATGTATATGACACAGCTGTCAATTTGTTGGTCCTTAAATGAAACAGGTATACTTTTTATTTATGATTTTAATGCATTTTAATACTTTTTTTCCACTTTCCTCTCATTTTTGCAGTAATGCTGCAATTAGTTGGTAGTAATGTTGGGTAGAGCAGACATTTCCATATATTTTTGTTAGCTGTATAACTCCTCCAGTCCTATTTGTGATATAATTTAATTTATTTCTTAGTATATTTGAGATTAACCACAATATTTGTTGTATTATTTGTTCTGTATTTTCTGGTGGATTAAATTGAAATTGCAAAAAATAAAAAAATAGTGATATTAGGGAAATTATTTCCTTTCCAAATAACTGAAAGTGCGAAGTTGTAATCTGAATAAAGGGAAAAAGGCCATTCTTGAACATGGGGTGAGACATTCTTATTAATTTGCTAGAGAACCAGTTTGGATTTAAGTATAACTATGACTGAAGCCTTTAGTGAGAGGTCTAATGCATTAATGTTTAATCATTTCTGTCCTCCAAATTCATATCCTCCAATAATGTAAAAATTGTATTTTTTTGTGATCCAATACGTAATATAGTACACTTTTCATAATTTGGTTGTATTCCCGAGAGGTTAGAAAAAGTATCGAAATCCTCTATGAGGCTGTGGAGGGAACCAAATTGTGGATTTAAAAGAAAACATGAATAATCAGTGTACAATGACACCTTTGATTTTAAGCCCGGGATTTCTAACCCTTTGATATTATTGTTGGAACTGATTTTAATAGCTATCATTTTGATGGGCATAATAAATAGATATGCCGATTCTGGACAACCTTGTTTTACTCCACTTGACAGTTTAAAACTTTCTGAGAAGTAGCCATTATATACTATTTTACACCTACAGTGAATTTAACCCATTTTATAAGAGATTCTCCAAAATTGAAATCTTCCAGGTATTTATATGTAAACTCCAATCGTACTTTATCAAAAGCCTTTTCAAAGTAATCTATGAATAGGTGGTTCTTCATATCTGGTCAGCACTCACAAGGTCGCGGGACCAGACGGTACTCCAGGGCGCGTTCTCAGAGCATGTAAAGACCAGCTGGCAGGCATCTTCACGGTCATTTTCAACCTCTATATCCTAGTCCGTAATCCCCACATGTAACAAGTTGACCACCATCTTTCCTGTTCCCAAGAACTCTAAGGCTACCTTCCACAATGACTTCCACCCTGTAGCACTAACATCGGTTATAAAGAAAAGCTTTGAAAGGCTGGTCATGGCACACATCAACTCCATCATCCCAGACAGGCTGGACACACATTTGCATACTACCCCAACAGATCTACAGACAATGTAATCTCAATTGCTCTCCACACTGCCTTCCCCCACCTGGACTATAGGAATACCTATGTGAGAATGCTGTATATCGACTACAGCTCAGCGTTCAACACCATAGTGCCCTCCAAGCTTGTCACAATGCTTGGGACCCTGGGACCGAACACCTCCCTCCTGGACTTTCTGATGGCCGACTCCAGGTGGTGAGAGTAGGCAACAACACCTCCGCCATGCTGAAAAATTGCACAAAACTCCAGCTACCCGAGACATGGACTGTTCTCCATGCTCCCGTCTGGCAGACGGAACCGGTGCATCGAGGCTCAAACCAACAGACTCCTAAACAGCTTCTATCTCCTGGCCATAAGAATGTTAAATGGCTACCAACTACTGCGCTCCCTCTCCCACACTGACTCTATGCCCATCCACAGGTCTCTACCCACTCAGACTCAACCTACGCTGCTGCTAAAATGACTAGATGTATTACTCCATTACACTGCTGTCCATTGATTATTGAATGCCGTTAGTATTTTAAATTAAACCAAATGTTATCTGTCACGCTTTGTAGACAACAGGTGTAGACTAACAGTGAAATGCTTATTTACGGGCCCTTCCCAACAATGCAGAGATAATAATATAGAACAAATTATAACATGAGGAAAAAATACACAAGAGTAACAATAACTTGCTAAATACACAGGGTACCAGTACCAAGTCTACGTGCAGGGGTACGAGGTAATTGAGGTAGATATATACATATACACTGAGTATACAACACATTAGGAACATACTCTTTCCAAGACCAAGACTGAACAGGTGAATCCAGGTGAAAGCTAAGATCCCTTATTGATGTCACTTGTTAAAAACACCTCTTTCAGTGTTGATGAAAAGGAGGAGACAGGTTAAAGAAGGATTTTTACACCTTGAGACAATTGAGACATGGATTGTGTCTGTGTGCCATTCAGAGGGTGAATGGGCAAGACAAAATAATGAAGTTCCTTTGAACAGGGTATGGTAGTAGTTGGCTGGCACACCGGTTTGAATCTGTCAGGAAATGCAATGTTTCTGGGTTTTTCACCCTCAACAGATTCCCTTGTGTATAAAGAATGGTCGACCAAGGACATCCAGTCAACTTATCACAACTGTGGGAAGCATTGGATTCAGTCCCTGGTCGCAGTCCCTGTGGAACGCTTTCGACACCTTGTAGAGTCCATGCCACGACGAATTGATGCTGTTCTGAGGGCAAAAGGGGGTGCAACAGTTCAATAAATGGCTACCCGACTTTTTGCATTGACCTCTTATTTGATTAGTATTCATTAGAATTTTTTACACTGACTCTCTTGCACAGGCTCGATATACACTCACTGGACACTAACCACACAAACACACATACTACACTGACACTCCAACACACACACATACACACACAACCTGTACCCCTGCAAATTGACTCGATATCGGTAGTCCTTGTATATTGCCTCGTTATTGTTATTTTGTTGTCTTACTGTTTTTCTATTTTTGTGCAAATGTTTCTTACCAAATTTTTTACAACTCTGCATTGTTGGTTAAGTGCTCGTAAGTAAGCATTTCACAGTAAGGTCTACACCTGCTGTATTTGGCGCATGTGACAAATACAATTATATTTGATTTGAACTTAATATTAGGAGGCTGTTCCTAATGTTTTGTCCACTCAGTGAATGTAGGGATGAAGTGACTTGGCATGTATGTGTTGAGTCAAAAGAGTTAGCGCAAGAAAGGGTCAATTGAGCTAGTCTGGGTAGCTATTTGGTTAACTATTTAGAAGTCTTATAGCTTGGGGGTAACTATCTATTTATTCTGCTACTGGTCACTATTACTCCTATTTACATGTATATTTTACCATTAGTAAACCATATGTATTCATATATTCCTGCTACCAGTCACTTTTCAGCCCTGTTTACATGTATATCCTCTCCAACCTCTCCAGTACCCCTGCAGATTGAAGGTACTATCGCTGACCTGGATGTACTTGCATTCTCGTGTTTCTAACTCACATCTTAGTTGTTGTGGTTTTTATTTTCATTTTTCTATTATTATCTTTATTATTATTACTATTATTAATATTATCACTGAATTGTTGAGAAAGAGCTCTTAAAGCAAGAATTCCACTGTACTGTTATAAACCAGTGCACGTGGTGAATAAACACAGGACTCCATTTTGGCTCATGACTTGGGGTTGAATGGAGGCGTTTATAAGTCTTCAGATGCATTCATTTCCATAAGCTTTATATTACAATTGATGCCTTACGAAATAACTTCTGACATCAAATATTTTCATCAATTCTCAAGTCCAACACAACCAGGGTATAGAATTACAGACACGTAATAGGTCAGCATCTAAACATTTCAAGAGAAGCCCAAGAACTCTAGATAGATGTGACTTTGATTAAATGTGGTTCTCTCTCTCAAGCAAGAGGGTGAGTCCAGAGCTACACACAGCAGGACAGGAGGGTTGTAGCAAAATAAAAATAATGCTTGTCTGCAACCCTTGTGCACGTCTAACTCCCAATATTTGTCAATAAAATACACACACACTCATTCACAAAGCCAGCCAAACCCCTAAGTTCTACCTCCCTTCCTAGCTCCTAGGTCTGTTCAACGGCCAAAATATGCCCAAAGGCAGGCCACCAGAAACCACAGTTTTCAATAAGTTATTAATACTTGATGCTGGCGGCCCATGTGCATTATTTAACAATAATGATAATGTCTGTTCCATTATAGATTAAAGGAGCTGGGCTCTTTTTTAAATCAGGCATTTCATGAAGACAAAGAAATCCCTGCAAGTCCATTTGGCATACAATAGATGAGGACGGTGACATATGGGAGATAAAAATAAAAATAAAAGAGAAATGTTATGTATGTCTGACTTTCGCCTCAGTTCACCCTAGCCTCCACAGCAACACAGACAGACAGACAGACAGACAGAGACTGTTGTTTTCCTAAATTCAAGCTGCCCATTAAATCAGATATTCGCCTCTGTGTGACACTTCTCTGAGATTAAGGGTCACCATCCTAGGTGACCCTCCTGAGGCTAAGGCTGATAGCTGTAACCAAGCTATAGCAACGTTCAAGTATGTCTAATGTACGGTGTACTCTGACCCAGAGTAGGATAACCTTGACTAATGTTTTGACCAGGCCCTGGGCACTTGGAGAGCAAACAGAGATAGAATGCGTACATCACAAGGTTCTGTCCTTGAGTAAGTCTGTAGATTGGTATGAGAGAGGAATGAGTCTCTCCCCATATGCATATGTATGTCTATTGTTTGTTCATTAAACCTTTAAATATAGAAGTCATTCGCCTTATCTTTGGGTTCATCATTTTCCACAATTTGAGCAAATCAAGAACACGTATAATGGAGATTGGTATTCCAATAACTAAAACATTTCTCAAAGCCAGGCAAGCAGCGTAATATTTTTTTATATAACTAGGAAATATAAAGACAGCATACCCTATCCCCCAGAAAGGCCCTTAGATGTGGTAGTACGTCTAAGGAAAATATGATTTCTTCATAGAAATGCATCACTCTCTCAAGCCATTGAAGTGGAGCAGACTGAGATAATAGAAGAGCCGAAGCCTGGACTAATGCACTGAGTGATATGATAGGCTCATTTTAATAGAGGGCCAATGAGGAGAGTGTCAGGTCTTGGAGAGTGTCAGGTCTTAGAGTCTCCCAGCTGTCTGCTAGTGTATCTTGGTCGTCCCTTTTAAAGTAAGTCTCTCTCAGTAGAAAAGTCTCTCACATTCACCTACCTTCACCTCACCTCAGACCCCTATTGCATGAGAACACAAACCAAGTAATGTCATAGCAGCCTTGGCAGCCTTTGCCGAGTCGTGGTAATTGCTCTTCATGGGAAGTTGGCGCCAAAGTAACTGAGGGCGAAAGCCAGGGTGACCTGGTTAATTTGACATTTCAGCGCCAGGAATTTGAGTTGTGTGGTTAAATACATTCACAACCACAAACCAGGACCACAATTATTTTACCACAATGTTGACGAGAATAAATGTAGGTGAAATCATGTGTGGGTTATTTTTAAAAATAAAAAGTCTACAGCGTCGATTTTGAGGCTGTTACTTCCTGCACAACAAATGTGAAAAGCGTGGTTGTGTGCTTTTTAACCCTCTCCTGAATACATTTCATCATCAAACAGCCTCCTCCTAGTAATATTCTGAGACAAATGTCTGAAATACTAGTACCAAAATCGATTTCCAAGCACCAAATTGGTGTTGAGTGTTAGATTGACCATAGTGTTAAACCCGAACGCCCATAATGTAGCCTACTCGATTACTCATAAATTATGTTTTGCAAATTCTGATTACAAAACATACAGCAAAAGTCATTTGACTGTAATGTAATGTTTGAAGACAAGAATCAAACTTACAATTGTGCTTTGCGTCTCTTTTACCGCAGAAAATCGTTCCGGAAATGTAACTTTTCCACTGTGTGTACACAGAATGTACTCACTGTATGTTTATTTACTTAATTTTGTATTTAACTTTTAATTAACTTGGAAAGTCAGTTAAGAACAAATTCTTATTTACAATGACAGCCTACCCTGGCCAAACCCTAACCCAGACAATGCTGGGCCAATTGTGCACCACCCTATGGGACTCCCAGTCACGGCCAGTTGTGATACAGACTGGAATCAAACCAGCATCTGTAGTTACACCTCTAGCACTGAGACGCAGTACCTTAGACCACTGCGCCACTCAGGAGCCTCCTTGTACACAGAATGTATCCACTGTATGTACACAGAATGTATTCACTGTATGTACACATAATGTATCCACTGCATCTACACATCATGTATCCACTGTATGTACACAGAATATATTCACTGTATGTACACATAAAGTATTCACTGTATGAGTGAATGTTGCTGTTTTGTTGTTATTAGCATGTGTAGTGATCGTTCATATTTTGTGTAATCACAGTGGGTACCGATGCAGCTAGGAATAATTGATTGGCGCCATATCTCCAGTAGAACTCCAAAGGCCACAAGAATCAGAGTGCCCAAGGGCAGGTGTGGCTAGGGACTGTGAAATGAGAGAATTTTTATGCTTTTAAAAATTCTTAAAATAGCATATCATATCATGCATCAACACATATATAACCCAACACAGCTCATGTCAAAACACTACAACAGAAGAACTCCTGTCCTGTTTACAGTACAGTATGTGTGGATCTACCAGTGTACAGGGATGATACAAAGATAACTTCAGGGACAACTTCATAGAAGGTGAGAGTTAAGCTCACATATTTGTAGTTGGAGCTTAAACACTATGCACGTATTTCAACTTCAACGCTTATGAACTAGAAATAGCTAAAACCCAGAGGAAATTCAATGGAATTTTGACACTTGGCATTCTCCTCATGAGGCTAACCCTTTGTGAAACCTACATCAGAGAATTTCTCCCAATAACTCCCATTCAGCGTCAACACAGTACTCTTGTCAACTACAATTACAGAGTTGAGTGAAGCAAAACCAACCCTACAATCAAGGCCTCTGGGCAAGCCAATGCCGTTTAATCTCATATTTAATATTATTTCCACCTGTTTGTTTATTTGACTGGACCCTTTTTCACCACCCTCACAATATTTTCAAAAATGCCATTTCAGAGAAAACAAAAGGCCAATGTGGTGTTTGATTCAATCAAGGTGGAATAGAACTCAAATGAACGCCTGTTGTTTAATGCTGTTGTTTGTGTGTGTGGTACCTAGGCTTTAGTCTGCTTCATTAAGACCCCCACATTGGCCTCACTAGTTCATGGCAATGTGGGTGGCTAGAAATTGAAAAAGAAACACATTTGAAAAGCACATGCTTTGCTGTGGTAAAATACATCAGGCCTAAGATAACATTTAGATTGTATCATGCCAAAGATAACACTTAGGTCTTTTCAGGCCAAAATTAACACTTAGGTCTTATCAGGCCAAAGATAACACTTGGGTCGTATTCCTTTTCTTTATTGCCTGAGTGACAAAGAACAATGTACTGTCTGTTACACAATGTACTGTCTGTTACACAATGTCCAGCAACAGCCACGACCATCAGAATGCTCCTCTAAGCCCACTTCACATCAAAACTCCTAATTGGTTTATCTATAAAAATAATCCTCCATGGACAATTTTGTTTTTCTTTCTTCCACCAAAAAGGAGAGAAAATTACAGCTTGATATTATTCATTTGCGCAATGACCATTTCCCTTCGATTCACAACGCTTCGTGTTTACTGAAGTAAGTACTTTGCTTAAAGGTAGAGACAGCAGTGGTGCTCCGACTCCCTCTCTCCTCTACTACAGCTGTACAGGCTGAGGACTGCATATCTTATCATATGTTTGCAAACAATCTGTATTTCTCAGGCCCTGTGGTAGGCCCTGGGGGACCCAAAAGAGTGTCTCAAGTGCTCACACTTTGTTTTTCCCATCTCCTTTTATGGTTGCCATTAGGCAGCTGGCCAGCGGCAAGAGGTAGCAAAGCAGCTGGAGTGGAGATTTCCTGTAGCTTGGGTTCCATACGCTCGAGGAGGAGCAGCGGAGGAGCAGTCCTTCGGGAAAGGGAAGCGACTGCAAAGAGTGTAACTTTTAATAGATTGCAGTTTGGGCGAACTGTGCTCGGCTCTCTGACCTAACAGGTCTCTTAGGCCCAGGGCTCTGTCGGGTGGTCAACACCACCACCATTCCTCAGCCAGTGGAAAACTAGGCCCCATGGGTTTTGTGTTCCTCAGGGGGAGGGACTTTATGTCCCCCGGAGGGAGTTGTGTATCAGCTGTGTGTTCTATAACGGACCTATTGGGCCTCTCTTCTTTTTCTCCTCCTTTCCCTTTCAACAATCAAGTCTCAAGATACAGCATACTTTGAGCAAGCTCATCCAGTTCACATAATATTTCCTCAGACCTTGCAGAATATTAACCAACCAGCAAACATTCTGTCAAACAAACAACATTTCATAAATAGTAACTTGTTGACACTTTTACACAACCGCTTTCCACGAACGGCCACCTCTGTCACATGGATCTCCACCCATTTATAATGCGATCACTATATGTCTGCTCAAAACGTCTCAAGCCTCCTCCGGCTTTATGACTCCCATAACTTCTCTAAAGTTGCAGTGTTCCCAGAAACAAATGAGAGGCTTTGAGCTCCGAACTTCAAAGAGCCTCAGAAGGTAAAGTTTAAACTTTTTACACTTTAGACTTTGCAGACAAACCAACTTTGGAGAATCAAATTAGTTGTGTATTTGTTTTACACCCACCCCACTGGGCACAGATGTCAATTCAATGTCTATTCCATGTTGGTTCAATTTAATTTCATTGACATGGCGAGGAAACAATGTTGATTGAACCAGTGTGTACCTAGTGGGACCTGTGTCTACAGAGATGACATGAAATAGTTGGAAAACACAGTCAATTACTTTTCTTTATGATTCCTTTCAGATATCCTCTATTTCACTCACATGTGTGTTTATTGTGTGTGTGTGCTTGCATGTGTGTGATGTGTGTGTGTCTGTGTGAGCGTTTGTGTGCGCACGCAGCTTGATGTGTTTCCAGACACACCTGTCAGATGCAAGCCTCATCGCACCTTTAGCCTGTGGAGAATCTGTTTTAAAGGCACCAGGCCACCGATTTCTGCAAGACAGAAATAATTAGGATGAAGCGTTAAGAGATAGACGCTAAACCTTAGAGTATGCTTACCTTGGAGGTGCGAACAGGTATTTACTCCAGCTGAGAGAAGAGCTAGTGAAGCGCTAACTTGCTAACGCTGGATTAGTGGTGGAGCTTTGTCAGCCTAGCTTCACTAGGGCCACATCAAGAGCTGATTTGGCAACATTTATACTAATGTGACATGCTGAAGGCATTGTGCACAGCTTTACTACAAACACTGACAGATGACTTCATACAAAGACACTGAGAAGGGAGCTGGAGGCTTACTCTTACTAAATGTTACTGATAATCCATACAGTGGATATGGACAATCTATGTGATCTGAGTTTGGCAAACTTTTGATTGAAAGTATCCATAGTTGCATAACGCACTTATAGTTATCAACAACTATTCAGCATTGACTTTGTCGTTGCCAAGAGTAGGGGCTCTATTCAATCATTATTGCGGAAGTTCAGCGCTGAAGCCCAATTGTAATTTAAAGGCAATGTTCCCACGATGGTAGAGACTGCATTTACGGTGAACACTGCATATGTTGGCTCAATTGGAAATCACCTTTACATTTCCATCACGCAATCTGTAACGCTTCAGCAATACAATTTGAACAGAGCCCTAGGTTTAGAAGCCTAATGAGGATAGACCGAGTAGTAACTTGGCAATGAAATTGAACTGAACATTTGTCATGTATTGGTCATTAGGAACAATAACAGTGAATTTTGTACACTTCCCTCCTAAATGAATCATACATGTACTACTTTTTATTCCAATCTATATACCATAGAGTTTCCCAGACTTTTGTCCTTTTTAAATTCCTTCAAACTTCCCTCTCTTTCTGCTCCTGAGTGGTCTAAGGCACTGCATCTCAGTGCTGGAGGCGTCACTACAGACCCTGGGTTTGATTCCAGGCTGTATCACAACCGGCCTTGATTGGGTTAGGGTTTGGCCAGAGTAGGCCGTTGCTGTAAATATAAGTACAAATAAGTTCTTAACTGACTTGCCTAGTTAAATAAAGATTTAATAAACATTTTTTATCAAATTAATCAGGTCATTCTATTAGATGCCTCCATTTACTTGGGCAGATCTGAAGACTGCCTTAGATTCATTGTCAAAATCCTAGTCTCCAGGGTTGGATGGTATCCCTCCTGAATTATTGTTAGCTGTGTGGGATTTTGTTGGATTTGTATTACTAAACTCAATCAACCTCTCGCTGGAAATTGGGCCATTCCATAGGGACCAAAAAACTGTTCTTACTGTATAACCTTGCTATTGAAAGGTGGCAGGGATCCTCTTGATTGCTCAAGCTACAGGCTCTTATCAATTTTGAACTGCGATTTTAAACTCTTTGCCAAAGTCTTGTCAAAAAGATTTAAAATTTGCTCATCATCAATAGTTAATCCTGACCAATCAGGATTCATAAAGGATTGGTGGGCCTCGGACAACACACTATTCCAAATTATAGACTCCGCCGCCTCTCAACCACAGGCTTGTGCAGTCCTCTCATTATATGAAAAGAAAACGTTTGACTGTGTGGAATTGGAGTATTTATGAGCTGTTTTGGAAAATCTTTGCTTCGGGTCATCATTTATTAGTATAGTCCGCCCCCTGTATACAGTCTCCACTGCCGTGTCCAAACTGGCCATTCCGCTACCACAGAGTTTGTCCTACAAAGATCTACAGTGGCAAGAAAAAGTATGTGAACCCTTTGGAATGACCTGGATTTCTGCATAAATTGGTAATCAAATTTGATCTGATCTTCATCTAAGTCACAACAGTAGACAAACAGTGTGCTTAAACTAATAACACACAAATTCTTGTATTTTTCTTGTCTATATTGAATACATCATTTAAACATTCACAGTGTAGGTTGGAAAAAGTATGTGAACCCCTAGTCTAATGACTAATTGGAGTCAGGAGTCAGCTTATCTGGAGTCCAGTCAATGAGATGAGATTGGAGATGTTGGTTAGAGCTGCCTTGCCTTATAAAAAACACTCACAAAATTTGAGTCTGCTATTTACAAGAAGCATTGCCTGATGTGAACCATGCCTCGAACAAAAGAGATCCAAGAAGACCTAAGATTATGAATTTTTGACATGCAGGAAGCTGGAAAGGGTTACAAAAGTATCTCTAAAAGCCTTGATGTTCATTAGTCCACGGTAAGACACATTGTCTATACATGGAGAATGTTCATCACTGTTGCTACTCTCCCTAGGAGTGGCCATCCTGCAAAAATGACTGCAAGAGCACAGCGCAGAATGCTCAATGAGGATAAGAAGATTCCTAGAGTGTCAACTAAAGACTTACAGAAATCTCTGGAACATGCTAACATCTCTGTTGACGAGTCTACAATACGTAAAACACTAAACAAGAATGGTGTTCATGGGCGGACACCACAGAAGAAGAAACTGCTGTCCAATAAAACCATTGCTGCAAGTCTTAAGTTTGCAAAAGTGCATCTGGATGTTCCAGAGCTCTACTGGCAAAATATTCTGTGGACAGATGAAACTACAGTTGAGTTGTCCGCCAATTGAAGCTCAACTGAAGTTTGGTAATGCAACAAGAAAACGAGCCAAAACACAGAAGTAAATCAACAACAGAATTGCTTCAACAGAAGAAATACGCCTTCAGGAGTGGCCCAGTCAGAGTCCTGTCCTCAACCCAATTGAGATGCTGTGGCATGACCTCAACGGAGCAGTTCATACTAGACATCCCAAGAATATTGCTGAACTGAAACTATTTTGTAAAGAGGAATGGTCCAAAATTCCTCCTGACCGTTGTACAGGTCTACTCAGCAACTGCAGAAAACGTTTGGTTGAGGTTATTGCTGCCAAAGGAGGGTCAACCAGGGTACATACTTTTTTCAACCCTGCACTGTGAATGTTTACATGGTGTGTTCAATAAAGAGATGAAAACCTATAATTGTTTGTGTTATTAGTTTAAGCGGACTGTGTTTGTCTATTGTTGTGACCTAGATGAAGATCAGATCAAATTTTATGACCAATTTATGCAGAAATCCAGGTATTTCCAAAGGGTTCACATACGTGTTCTTGCCACTGTACAAAGACAGGGTTGTCCTCCAGTCCACCATATCTCCCTGTATGCTGATTACATCCTACTGTACCTGACCTCTTTAAAGAATTTGGTTCTTTCTCTGGATACAAAATTAACTGGTCCAGGTCTATCTTAATGCCTTTTTATTTTATCTTACTATGCAAGTCAGTCAATAACAAATTCTTATTCTAATCAACTGCCTAGGAACAGTAGGTTAACTGCCTGTTCAGGGGCAGAACGATAGATTTGTACTTTGTCAGCTTGGGGATATGAACTTGCAACCTTTCAGTTACTAGTCCAATGTTGTAACCACTAGGCTACCCTGCCACCCCACAGCTAAACAACTTACTTTACCCTCTTTACCTATCACTTAAGAAAATAAGGGATTTACATACTGGGCATTCAAATTCGATTTAATTTGCAACTGATGATACATTTTGCTGCAAAAAGAAAAAGAAAATCTGTAAGTAGATGGTCTCCACTTCACGGTACTATTTATGGGAGAGTTTGGTTATTAAAATCAATGTACAAGCCCCATATTCAATTTCCGGTTTTCCTCTCTCTTCTTTAAGGACATAGATATCTTTGTGAGAAATGTCATTGTGAATGACTGTCTGTTAATTAATTGACTGTTTGGTTCCAAATCAATAATTATCTGGGCACAACTTCATGAGTTATCGCCTATTTGAAATAACATTTTTATTTTATCTGGCTCTATGCCATTTACATTCACTCCTTACTCTAAGCAAGGTATTCTTCAACCTGCAAGGGCTTCGTTCCTTTCTACATCTGAAAGAGTCATATTCTCTCCCTGGTTCTTCCTGTTTGTTTTTTAATCTCAGACTCCATACAGCGTTGAAAACCTACGGTGTACAATGGGACACCAAACCAAGCTCCCACTCTTTATTGAAACCACTTTCATGTCCAGGGTAAGCCTGAATGGTGTCCTCACTATATGATAGGCTAGTGACTCATAACATAAAACATCTACCTGTTCTGGAGATCTGGGAGAAGGACCTACAAAGTGCAGCATTTTAATTGGAATGGAAGACAATATGGGGCAATATGTTTGCCTCTTCTAAGAGCATTGCCCATCAACTTATTCATTTCAAATTTGCTCCAAGGTTTTATTAACCCTCCTGCGGTGTTCCGGTCGAATTGGACCGATTTAGTTTTCTTTCTGAAAAATGTAGTTCATTTAATCTGATTGTCTATAAGGTTCCCTGACTTTGTCCACACAGGGCATCTGAACACACAAAATACATTTAGATGATTTTCATAACATTTTGGGTGTTTAATTTAATTTTTGTACACCTGTGGTGTTCCCGGTCAAAAATGACCGGTCATTAGAAATTAATGGGTGAGACTACAATTAGTGTATAAAATTTAGTTCAGGCACATGCCCATTCATCAAATGGACACAGTTCCTCTCGCAGACCCCCACATGCATGTGTGTTTGAGCACACACACGCACACGCACACACACACACACACACACCTCACTCCCCTTCTTGGCTTCCATGGCAACCCCCACAGGAACCTTTCCCCAATAGAATCTTTCCCCCACGGGAACCACACCTGTTGGCATTCTCACAAACAATCGCAACATTGTTTCAATAATATGTAGAACATTTCTCGCAGCTCTGGTTTATAAAGCTTTTTTGAGGCCTTGCTCACAATTAATTATGTGGCAGCACAACTACCAAACCATATACTGTATGTGAGGCTCTTTATCATATCTTTGATCATGACACTGTTGAGGAGGAGAGTCCTTGTTCAACTTTGACACAAAGTAGTCTGTGAAAAATAGCACAATATGTTTCATCTGAGTATTTGTTATAGTCAAAATAATCCATACATTATGCTTTTTTTTACTCAAAAACAAGTTGTATGAACTTAGGTCATTGAGGCCTACAGGCCATAAATAGCAAGTTCAAAACTTGTAATGTTCACAAGAACTTCTGTTGATAAAAAGATCTAACACAACATTTGGTGATAATTGTTGTATTATTATGAATTTATAATCTGCTATAATGGCGCGGTCATTTTGGACCGGGAACACATAATTCATTAACATGAAACAAACACAACAGGAGGGTTAAACCCGAGAGTGAAGGTTCAAAATGAAACTTGTGGATCGTGATTTATGTAATAAATGTAACCAATTGCTGGGCAATTGCATATGTTTTGGAGCTGTGTACTGGTAAAGTCTCCTTGAGTTCATGTTATTAGTGTTTTCAATTGTATTATTGGCAGGAATCTACCTACTTACCCATCCCTCCTCCTACTGGGTGGTAGCCCTAGCATTTTGTTGTCTTATCAAGAGAGGTGGATTGTTATGACTGCATTAACAGCAGGCACAAAAACTTTTCTATGGAGTTGGTTTGAACCCAGTATTGCACTTTGCAGATGTTAGTTGTTTATGTACTTGGACATTGCACAGCTGGAAATATCCACTCCTAGACTGCGTGGGGCCAAGCCCGCAACTCTGGTCAATTGGTCACATGCTATCTCCCACATGCAAGAGCTAATTTAACAACAATGTGAGATAATATTGCCCTTCTCTGTCTTTTTCACAGTTTTCCTACAGTATGTCTAATCAAATTAAATCAAATAAATTTGTATTAGTCACATGTGCCGAATACAACAGGTGTAGACCTTACAGTGAAATGCTTACTTAGGAGCCCTTAACCAATAATGCAGTTTCCAAAAAATAAGGATAAGAATAATAGATGAGGCAACGATGTGCTTTAGGACGCCTCCGAGCGGTCAGGTAGACTGTTTGGAGTGTTTTTACAACTGGATAAAAGAATGTAACATAACAAAAAAATATGATTTCCTCCCCACTTCTAAAACCAAAGTGTCAAGGCTGTATGAGTCATGTTGCAAGATCTCATGGATTGTCTCATGGATACAGTAATACCTAGCCATTCTCCTCAGTGCACAAACATCCAATTCCAATGATAAAAATGCTATTTCAGAATGTGGGGTGGGACATGCCCCGTCCCCAGTGAAAGTTGCACCCCTGTTGACATGAATAGAAAATGCTAAATAAATGGATTAATACTAATCAAGTCTATTTCACATGAAGGTAATATACTGTATATTTAGGATGCCCTATGAGGGTTGATTAAAAGTGCCATTTTGCAGTATATAATATTAATACTTGCACGAGGAATAGACATAATTTGACTGTCACATCTTATATCTACAAATAGTTTAATTTGGGTCCCTTCTGATTATAGGATGTGGATCGTTCATTTCTGCCCTCCCCATTCCTAAAATGATCAAATGTGTTTATAAAGTGTACTCTCATAAGACAGTGTGGTATTATCTGGTCCAGTGTGTTTCAAAAACATTTTTTTTTATTTAAGTTTCCCATGACACCAAATATAATAGTGCCAACCCATTAATTTAACAATTAGCTATTTATTTAGTAATCATTGAATAAGGGATATTTCTCAAACGTAGATTATGCGCTTTAATGTTTCAGCGTCCAGTGAGAAGAACAAACTAAAATAAAACATTTGACAATGTTCATGCTTTATACTACAGATAGTTTTCCTGTGTCATTTATCCTTTTTTAAAGGCACCTTAAATATTAGGGAGTTTTCTCAGCTGGATAGGTCCATATACACCATGTCACTGTCACCTCGAGAAATGTCTCTGTTGTGGAGTGGCACCAGCCTCTCGTTGTGTGTTATTCTTATTCTCTTCATTGTCGGCAGCTTTGTTAAATTATACAGTGAGAAGAAACTAGCAGATAAAGTATCTTCTGCTTCACAAAGTTATAGAAAGGACAAAAAGAATGATTTGTGCAGCAGAGCTGACTTTGAAGAGCAGGCGCAAGACTCATCTAATCCAGTAGGCAGATTTGGCAGTACAAAGAGAGAGAGAGCTGTGTGACAATGGTGGCAAAATGAGGAGACAGGAGGAATCCATGTGGCAGGCCACTGAAAAAGCCTCTCCTTTTCCTTTTCTTTTTTCTCACGTGTTTCTTTGCGTCGCTCCTCTTTGAGTAGAAACAGGATGCTCAGTGTCCCAGAGATTATTTGTGTCATTTGGTGGATGGTGAGTGGTATTAATGGGTTTGTCTCTACTCTGGGCACACAGCAGCATTGGCAAAGGCAAACGGGTCCCATCTGGAGGTATGGCATCAGAGCCTTGCATTTCCCCCAGCTACCCCTCTCATCACCCCAGCCTCTCTATCTGAAGTAAATTATTCTGGGTGATGGGGGGGGCTCTGGAGTGTCCTGGCATCCCCAAGCACATCCTGTCACAGACGTTAGTGTGGCCTTGTGCTCTAATGTGGCATAAACCACCCAGGGGGCAGTTCGTTAGTGCCTAGCTTGCCTCCAGCAAACATTACTTCCAGATCAGGATTGATTAATGCCTAATGGGAGGCATATCAGCAAAGGAACATTATGCAGGCATGTTGGGTTTGTTGACTTGCTTATGTCGGAATTAAAGCAGTGATGAAAGGAAAGGGAAGACATAGGTACCTAACTTGTTCTGAGCATCATCATATTTGATATGAAGTCTGTTAATTCTGTGCATGTTTTGAGTTGGGCGTTTCCTTATGTGTTATGCCCTAAAACGTTAACCCAAACAAATAATTCTACAGAATAAAATTATTGTGGTTAATCAATGTTCAATGAGAAGTTGATGAACTTGACTGAATAGCCTTGAGAACAAACTATTCCACGTTCATAAGCTTGTCCAGTGCTGTGTATTCATGGTTGCCAAGGGAAGCCAGGTTTCCCCCAAAAACATAAAATACAAATAAAAAAAATAATGTATCTTTAGTCTCTCTTTGTTTCATAATTTTCCTTCATTTTGCAAGAAGCTGAATGTATCTCACCGGAGAAAGCATCCGAGCGAGCAAAACAGCGCACCTCTGTCTCTGTATGTGTAGCCCATCTATATGATGCTGTCTGGTCAAAAAGACCAGTTGCCGTCCATAGGATTGAATGCAAGGGAAACCAGTGAGCACTGTTGAGCTAAATCCCTGTTGAGCTAGAGTGAGCTTAACTGTGAATGGTCCTGGTGCACACAAAAAAAGTACTAAGGGAAGGCTGTTTGGATGTGGCTTCACTATAATCACAACAACGTCATTGACAGAAAAAATTGTTGCATCTCGTTGTATCGTTGTCCTCAGGTCACTAGCTAGCTAGTAAAAATGGTCACTTTCCTAAATTAGTTAATTCTCTGTACTGGCCAAAGACTATAACAAAAAATTCCTACATTTTGCCAAAGGTCTGAGAGAATGGAAGTTCAATATGCAGCTAATGATAACTAACTGGCTCATCATTGCCCATGAAAGGAAGTTAGGCCAGTTAGCCTAGGAGTAAAAAAACAAAATACTTGTAGTGTATGACTGAGTCATAGACCGTTTTGTTAACATGGAAGAGAGGAGGACAACATTGGCATTTCTCTACAAGCACACACACACTCTCTCACACACACACACACACACACACACACACACACACACACACACACACACACACACACACACACACACACACACACACACACACACACACACACACACAGATAAATCAGAACCATGGACAACCACATCATATTTAGCTTACATTGATTGGGCTAACTTGTTTTTCCTATCTTTTAGTTGTCACTGTATTTGAAATGGTGCTGAAATGGTGCTGGAAAATTGGAGGCAGCTCCTGTTTTCTTTGCGACTTGTGGTAACTCTCCATGGTTCTAAATCAATAGTTGTTTAGTAGTCCGGAAATGTCGAAAACATTAACTTGCTTGACCATGCTGTAAGTCATGTAACTGTTTGGGGCTTGGCTCCCCCAGTGATTTTACCCACACACAGCTACTGCTTTTATTGTGGCAATTTCCTTCTTTTTACAGAGCAGGTAGTGTTGTTTGGTTAGTTTGTCTTTGGGAGAATGCGCTCTGTTTCTATGGGAACTCAGTGTGGTGCTACTCATAACCATTTAGTACAAAGAGCAACCTCCAACAGCAAAGAGCTTAATGAGGCCTCTCAGAGGCACAGCCTACATGCACTATATGGCTCCCAAAAAGTCTGTGACAATAACCAAGATACTGCATCTATTGTGTGATAACAAAGTCCCCGGTTAAGCCTGCAGGTTGAGCAGTGGTTTAGTGGTGTCTGGAGAAGTGGGTATAATGTAATTTTGCCAACAATTTCCCAAACAGCTTACCCGGGAAACCCTGGGTGAATTATTTTTGATAAACAGTGATATACTGTGTACTCTGATTGACCTAAAAAGATCCATCCCATATTGGTCTTTCAAAGTCAGGCCAACCCAAGCTGTGCTGTGCAAGTAGGTTAATAGTAAGCCTACTATTGAAACAGATAAATGAGGCTGTCAACTGAGTCAGATATTCACAGGTTTCAGATTATATTTATACTTTTTCAAATCATTGGATGTTCTAAGTCCACAACAATGCTTGAACCACATCAGGAGACTACTTTTGAGGTCTGCAAAAAATGTAAGAAATTTAGATTTTTTGTGTAGTTACCCTTTAATGAAATGCACAGGCACCTAGCATTGCTGTTTGGTTAGTGGTTTCTCTGTAACGCACAAAAGATGGAGTTTGCAAAACAAATGGCCAGCGGATTGATGCAAATAATCATAATATCATTCTGCCAGGTAGGCTACATTTCATTGTGAAGGATTTTAGGAAGACGGTTGGGCCTATCATTAGCATCGCTATATTTTTCCTGTTCATTAATTGTTTGAAACCTGGATGTTTTACTTTATATTATGAGACATGTCTTACTTTGCTTCAAAATAGCCTAGACAAAATCCCACCATAGAAACCTGGAGGCAATTCATTGTCTAGCAGCCAAAGGCATTATCTTAGTCATATTATTAACCCATGACAGTTGTTGAATCTTTAGGTCCCCCCTCTTTTAACATTGCTATGGATGTGTCAATCTCTGTCCACTAAACCACTAGCATGTGCTGTGAGTATTTTAGAACAGTTTTCTGCAAATTGTATTTTGACATATTCACACATAGACCTACCACAGTGTGCAGATTGCTGCGCTTAAAATGTGAAGAAATAATAGCTTCTCAAAATTTTAAGCTCAACATTCTGTTCCATCAGCCTTATTAATTGATACGGTGAATAACTCCACTACACTACTTTGATACGCATCATGTGGATTAAGAAGTGAGTATATGCAATGCCCAATAAAAAAAGTGGGTATACGTTGTATACCTGCGTATACTCTCCTCTACACCACTGCGGTTTAGCCTGACACAATGCTATTGGCAAAGTGGTTAGAGGAAAGTTCAAACTAAAGAGAATAATCTCTACATTACCTCCCTGCTCGAGTACAGAAATGGTCAATAAGCTCTTGTTTTTGTTCCACTGATGCCGTTTCGTGGAAGACCATTTCAGATGGATTGTATCTGAGTTTGCTCAGCTACAAAAGTGTCATTCACTCAAATATTGTCAGGAGATGAGTGTCTCACAAGGGGCCAGGGTTCCGGTCTAGAAGCACAGTTTTCACTGCCCCTACAGTTTTCCTTTGGTACTGCAGTTCAACAGACACCCTGCCCAGAAATACAATTTCCATACACATTGACATTGAGAAGTCAGATTAGAAAACTCCTAAAAAGACACTTTAGTCATCACCTTGGTGCGCAAAATATTCATTCAGTTATTCAAATAATTGTCGCTGAGGCCGATTGTTTTCCACCACTCACAGCCGAAGATATTAACGTTGAATATTCATCCAATGTGTGCCATGTTTTTGGATGACATGATGACATTGTCAGAGCACCCTGTGCGCACTGGGTGCTAGTGCACATGTGATGTTGGTCCGTATTTACCAGATGCAACCGGAAGTCGGAAGTTTACATACACTTATGTTGGAGTCATTAAAACTCGTTTTTCAACCACTCCACAAATTTCTTGTTAATAAACTGTAGTTTTGGAAAATCGGTTAGGACATCTACTTTGCGCATGACACAAGTCATTTTTAGAACAATTGTTTACAGACAAATTATTTAACTTATAATTCACTGTATCACAATTCCAGTGTGTCAGAAGTTTACATACACTAAGTTGACTGTGCTTTTAAAAAGATTGGAAAATTCCATAAAATTATGGCTTTAGAAGCTTCTGATAGGCTGATTGACATAATTTGAGTCAATTGGAGGTGTACCTGTGGATGTATTTCAAGGCGTACCTTCAAACTCACCGCCTCTTTCCTTGACATCATGGGAAAATCAAAATAAATCAGCCAAGACCTCAGAAAAAAACTTGTAGACCTCCACAAGTCTGGTTCATCCATGGGAGCAATTTCCAAATGCCTGAAGGTACCACGTTCATCTGTACAAACAATAGTACGCAAGTACAAACACCATGGACCCAAGCAGTTGTCGTACCGCTCAGGAAGGAGACGGGTTCTATCTCCTAGAGATGAACGCACTTTTGTGCGAAAAGCGCTAACCAATCCCTGAACAACAGCAAAGGACCTTGTGAAGATGCTGGAGAAAACAGGTTCAAAAGTATCTATATCCAGAGTAAATCGAGTCCTATATTGACATAACCTGAAAGGCCGCTCAGCAAGGAAGAAGCCACTGCTCCAAAACCATCATAAAAATGCCAGACTTTGGTTTGCAACTGCACATGGGGACAAAGATCGTACATTTTGGAGAAATGTCCTCTGGTCTGATGAAACAAAAATAGAACTGTTTGGCAAAAATGACAATCGTTGTGTTTAGAGGAAAAAGTGGGAGGCTTGCAAGCCGAAGAACACCATCCCAACAGGTGGCAGCATAATATTGTGGGGGTGCTTTGCTGCAGGAGGGACTGGTGCACTTCCCAAAATAGATGGCATCATGAGGTAGGAAAATGATGTGGATATATTGAAGCAACATCTCAAGACATAAGTCAGGAAGTTAATGCTTGGTCGCAAATGGGTCTTACCAATGGACAACGACCCCAAGCAATTGTCCAAAGTTGTGGCAAAATGGCTTAAGGACAACAAAGCCAAGGTATTGGAGTGGCCATCACAAAGCCCTGACCTCAATCCTATAGAAAATGTGTGGGCAGAACTGAAAAATCTTGTGCGAGCAAGGAGGCCTACAAACCTGACTCAGTTACACCAGCTCTGTCAGCAGGAATGGGACAAAATTCACCCAACTTATTGTGGGAAGCTTGTGGAAGGCTACCCGAAACGTTTGACCCAAGTTAAACAATTTAAAGGCAATGCTACCTAGTACTAATTGAGTGTGTGTAAACTTCTGACCCACTGGGAATGTGATGAAAGAAATAAAAGCTGAAAGAAATCATTCTCTCTACTATTATTCTGACATTTCACATTCTTAAAATAAAGTGGTGATCCTAACTGGTCTAAGACAGGGACTTTTTACTATGATTAAAAATCAGGAATTGTGAAAAACTGAGTTTATATGTATTTGGCTAAGGTGTATGTCAACTTCCAACTTCAAATGTAGACGGTCCATGAATCGGTGGATGCGAACGTGAGTAGATTACCTTAAAAACAACAGTTCCAGAAAGCATCCACATACCTTGGCACTTCTTTAATAATACATGTTCTAAAAGAAACTGTCCACCATTGATAAAGCTCCCATTGGTTGCTTGAAAAAGTGAAGCATAAGATGCACTGATCCCCATGGTTATTTCATGTTCTATTGCCTCTTAAGAACCCCTCCTTTGAAAATGCCGAAAGACAGATGTGATCCATACTGAAATCAGTGGAACAGCTCCTTGGATTGAAACAGTCACGGGGTGTCAGCCTTCACCTAAAGAGTGAATGTAGTCAGTGTACAAGGCCAAACTGCATCCTGCTTCTGTCAAACAGTTCAGCGACAGGATCCAAAGAGACAGTGGGAGAAGTTTATAGCTTCATCCGGAGTAGGACAAATCGGCTGAGATTTCCCCTGCGAGATTAATGGCATGGCGAATCATGGCTCATGTCGCCGTAGCGACAGGCGTTCCCGGGGACGCGTTCCCCATGGCTGCGGCTCATTTAAAATGCTGTATAATCTCGACGTTGGTGGCGGGATGGCGAATGGTGTGTGCGTGGTGCAATGCATCGCTGGACCGGCGACACTGACAGCTGCATTAAGAGCTGCCAGGCTCGGTTCATGCCCAAAGGGTCCCCCCACCCTTCCTTTTCACTCTACCCCTCCCTATCATCCATCTCCCCTTGTGTAGTAGATATGTCCTCATGGAACCTGTGGCTAAAGTGGGAATGTTACACAGAAGTATATTAGTTGTTGGTATCTAGGACTCATATATATTGTGTTCAAAATGTCTACAATTAGTGAACAGAACCAATGTAATTATTTGTACTCCTAATGTGCCTTGATTTGCTATGGGGTGCAGAATTCCAACCCTTTTTTTTTACCAACACTAATGATTACGGTGAGAGTGCTGTTGGTACCGTCCCTGCTTTGAAAGAAGTGAGCATATGTGTGTCAGGCTAAACAAAAATTAATTGCAGGGGCCTGGCAATCTCCCATTACCACTTTACTCTATCTGGTGTTCTCTCGCTTTCCTTTCACTTCCACTCCCTCTCCCTCTCCCTTGGTCTCTGTACTCCCTCTCTGTCTTTCTCTACTCTCACTGAGTCCTAGCCACGGGCTTCTCAGCACTGCTCTTTCATTCCCAGTACAGGTGTGTGTCTCTGATATCCAGAGCCTGTCTTTGTGTGTAGAAAAGAGATGCCTTGTGAAGGCATGTTGCCATTGCACCGCCTCCTCCATTTTATCTTTTTCAGCATCGAGACCACTCAGTCTTTCCCTGTCAGATTTTATTTTTTATATTTAGAAATTGACAAGTAATGTGTTTCTTTAGGCAAAGCATTTTGTTCCTTTTGACTTTATCCTGGATGAAATGTATGTAGTTTGAAATAAAAATTTTGCATAACACCGAAAGCACAAGTGTTAAATTAATATAGCTTTAAGTAAGCATTTAGTTAACATTTAAAGTTTAAGTATCATATAAAATGACTAAAATGTAAATAATATTTTCAAGATATCCAGTCACAGAGACTGATAAAGATTAATGTTCGAAAAATTAGGATTTCAGCCTGGTGTAGGCAGTGTATGATTGAAACATTTCAATTTAAAATATACAGCTTTAATGGAGACAGAATTTGGAAGCTGTTGTGAGTGGAGTGTCTCTTTGGTTATTGTTCCCTCAAATTCATTACTGAGAACATCTGCACCGACACGTTGCGGCAATTAAAACAATGTGCAGCCATGATGCCATCAGTTAGGGAGCGCCATGTGAAGGTTAAAGAATAAATTAAGATAAAACTATCTGCTCATTCAGATAAAGATTAAGAAATGAAAAACCTAAATTAATTTTTCTTTGTTTGCTTTTTAAACTGGCAGAATGTGAGACGCAATTTCATTGACAGATGGCAACAAGCACTAAGACCAACAATCAAGGATCAGGGCCTGGAGATATGTAAATGACAGTATTTGTAAGGCTAAATCTAGCACAATGCATAAACGTCCTTGCTAGATTTGTATAAGTAGTTGCCTATAAAGGATAGGTTTACTATTTTACAATGTAATGTTAAATGGTTCCCTACCCTGGAAGTAGTCTATGAGCCAGGAGAAATTGGAACCCATGGTTCGGAGTTCTTACAATCTTCAGCTTTTTGATAGGGGCAACGGGGCAATTTTCTAAATGTCAAGGCCAAATCTTCTCAATTGGCTTGGTTTGAAGTTAATTTAAGGTGAATTGGCCAAAAACTTTAGTGTGCGGTTGCACCTATCACTCCCATTGATTTTTAGCTAGCTGCTAAAGTTAGGCTAGCTGAAAATTATAGTGCCAGTGTTAAGAAATCCGAACCATGGATTACAGTTATTCCTGGCTCATAGACTACTTTCAGGGTAAGGAAGCATCCAACATTAAATATTTGATTCATCTCTGTCTTTTTGTTTTTTGTCAGAGGTTTTTTGGGAGGGGAGTGACCATTGCGATGGCAGCCAGCCACCCCCATCCTTCTGCTTTCCCCACTACAGCCAATGTGTCCCAAGTGCCATTAATATTGTATAGGTCTCGCTCATGTTTAATTCATGACAACTAAACGTTTAATTAGAAACGGGTTGTAGCTGTTTAAGCCTGTTTTACCATCCCTTCCTCTAAACCTAGAGACTGACATTTGTGACATGCCAAATCCTCTTAGTTCATTATTCATTAGATCTCTGTGTTTTCCTCCTCTTCATAATACACACTACAGTGAATTTGGAGTCACTGAAGGGGAGGTTGAGAGCCAATGAGGGGTAGGAAGCAGACGTCCCTGGTCCTGGCAAAATTATGCTTGTCTAGCTTAACTGATACGCAGCAGATGGGACCCAATGATACAAAGTCAAAGAAATGCAAAGCAGGTGCTGGACTGGAGACAAGGATGGACAGAATGTTTAGAGACCTCTTCATGTCCACCACTTACTCAAAGTCATGCCTTAAAGAGGATATCTAGGCAAATCAACCGCTTTTAGTTGGATATCTCGAGGTTGTTTATAATTCCGTATAACGTGCTTTTTGTCCTGGGATGTAGTGTTTAGTGCGAAAGTGTTATTTTTTAGCACATGGAACAGAGCTTGGCTGAAAAGAAGTGGTAGGAAGAGTATACTTGTGGTTTCATTATAAGTTATGCTATACAACCTTGGTATTGTTAGACGGTAATAGTTGCACCCCCAGGGAAGAAAAATAGTGTTGCCTGCTCAACAGAGCTGTTTTTGCTTTAGAGCAGAATATGAACATTCGTGCCAAATTTACACAAATAAAAAGAAAAAAGAGTACCAATCACGGATTACTAGAGGATACATGGGACACAATCCACAATGAAAAATATAATATTGTAATAACCCTGCCTGTAAATAATTGGTAATGGGTTTATTTTAAATAGGGTCATCACAGAGCTGACGTTACACCTACAAGAAAACCTAAACAAGAGACAGTGGTCACAAAAGTACACAGTAATTATAAAATCACCCTGCACTTTCTGATAGTCTCAGACATAGAGCTCTGTTACCTGGTAACAGTGAGGACAGTAGGCTTGCTGAAGTCTTTTATCAACTCAACATTTTGCCATTCCAGGTAAAACAAAATGGCCAACTTGCTTCACTTTTCTTGTTCTTTGTGAGGTCAAGAGAATGCTGAGGGGCCGATCAGCAGGTCCCAGGGTATTTCCAGGCAGGACAGAGAACAGCTTAGTGCATCAGTATCCGTTCCAGTGGAGAGGACAGTTGGGAAGGGGAGAGCAAGCGATTTCTCAGAGATCCCAAAACTAATTAAAGAAGTCCAATTAATGGCCCATCATGGACAGTCAGAGGCCCTCCAGAGGGCTGTCCACTGGAAGAGCTGGATCCTGACAACATGCTCTGCACACAGACACAATTTCCTCCACTCTCACACCCTCATCAATCTACCGGCCCAAATCCTCACTAGAACAACATTAGAGTCCACAACAGCACCACAGCCTCCACAGAGCAGCCTGGTCGCCAGCGTTTGGCATCTTTTTTTAGATGTTTGTGCAAGGTAGAGTTCCACAATAGGACAGCTGAGGGTGTGATGCTGCCTTCTGTGACATTATGATAGAGTGGCAGTTTTGAGTTTGGTGGATGGGGTTTAGCATTGACTTACAGCTCCCACCCTCCCTGTTATGGGTCGACTCCCATGTGGGGCAGTTTACTTTCGGTTTTGTTCTTGGTTTCCTGTTTTAACCTCTCCCATGATCTTTACCTTTACCTTAACTCCACTTTAACTCTAGAGGTTATTGCTTCTTTGATGTCTTAATTAACCCTTCAGGGCAAATTGCTTTAATTCAGTTTCCAGTGATACATGTACAACAAACATTTTGAGGAACATTTCAAGACTTAAAAACATCAGCAAACTACCACAGACATTTTTATTCCCACTGCCATTTGAGAACAATGAGCTTTGGTACCACATTCAACTGTAACTGAATTTGTATGGAACTGAGTGAACTGTGGCAGTCACACAAACATCCTTAGACTTATGTGTGAGGGAAAGAGTGTGTCAGTCGAGGAAAGGAAAACCAAACAGTGGCAGCATCACTAAGCTCATGAACAATAGTAAAGGTTTAGAGAGGGAGTTAGCCTCATATCCCAGAGAATGAAAAACATTGAACTCAGACATGGAAAAAGACTAGCTCCTCTCCCACCCGCTGTTTGCTTTGATAAAGACAGCAGTAAGACATTATTCCCATTTCCAGGGCTTCCACACTGTCTCTCTCTCCGTCTCTCTGTCTCTCTGTGCTCTGTCACATCGGACTAGTGACACAAATCTTCTCTCTTCTCACTTTTTTCCCATAGATGTTGCCTGTGATCTGGAATACCGTCAGAAATCACCAGTGTGTGTGCATCTGACACATCAAGGAAAGTAATGCAGACAGGGCTATAAAAAACTCAACAGTGTAAGCATGGTGATGTGTGTGCAGACGTGAGGTGACTCCACAGTGACTCAAGGACCCTCTGCCATGAGCTGCCGCCTACCGATCACATGGCCAAGTTTGCTGTATATACCTTTTTATTAAGTAACTGAAATTATGACAAATATTCCATAGATTTGCTACAAGCTCTCACAGTCTCACGTCAGAATTAGACTTTCATCGATGTTTCTCAAACGTCAGTTGTTTCAAAGTGTTTAAATGTAAGGTTAGGCATTAACTCAGAATAGTTAAGATCATGGTACAGGTTTGGGATAAGCTTAATTTTTTAAATTAAAAACACTGGATTTTGAACATGCAACCTTTGGAATCAGGGGCAGATGGTTACACCCATCCGCCATACTTGCCCACAATGTCCTAGCAAAATCAAAACCTACTTGAAAGTAACAACACTCACTGTTGCCCCTAGTGGACGGTTTCCACAACATCACCCAACATCCTCAGACATGGATGGACTATTGACTTGTATCACAGGTGACCTGCCTGGGATTTGAAAACATTGATGGCATGTATAGACACTGTGACACAATGCTGAAGAGTGAGAATGGTCACACAAACATAGCCTCTGTGTATCAACACCAATCTGCTTTCACAGGCAGGGACTCATTGATCTATTCAAACAGCTGTCACTGGGCCAAATAAACCGGCGGTCCCATGATTGGATGTGGCAAAGCATTCCATTTGGCTCTACCTCCATGGGAATCTGCTCCCATAATGTGGTTCCATTTGGCTTCTAGAATCCCAGGAATAAGAGGGATTTGATGAAAAACGAATGGTTGCTGTTTAAAGGAGCTTTATTGAGTTTTGATTCCTCATTGAATTTGATGAGAAAACGGTGCAGATGCTACACTACGCTTCACAGCTCCCACTTTCTCCAAGGGCCTTTGCCCAAATTCTCCAGCAGAATTATGCATGGATATTGCTGGATTTTGGACGGTTTCGGGAAGAGCATATGGCTTTAGTGGTGCCATTGTAGAGAAATGTCCCTGCAGTGTTTTATACTGTACACATATTAAAAGCTCAGGATCTTGGATTTAAAACCAATCCTTGCACAGTTTCAAACTCATGGGGTTTAGCCTATACGGTAAGAGCACTTTTCACATAAATACTAAATTCATCATAGGGGAACATAATGTATCAAAACAGCCAAATGTGAGACCCTGTCGTGAAGTTAATCATTATGACTGCTTCAATGTAAATGGGTTATGTATTGTGTTTCAGTCACATCAGGCATCAGGCCGTCAGTGGCATCATTACATGTTTTTTCAACCGACCACCCAAGCCGCAAATCTTTAGCTGCAGCCCATTAGTAATCCTCAGCCGCTCATTCTTCTACAGGCTGCTGTTTGTTGCCAAGGCTTGGTCTAATTTATTATGACTTCGGAGGAGAGAGCCCTCCCTTCCTCTCTACATGCCCGTCTCAACTGTGTGCGGGTCAGAGCTAATACAAACCTAATACAGGGCCAATACACAGGGTGATTTAGTCACGTGAATCCCACTATACCATGACAGATTATCAGATATCATACAGTCACAAGATGCATGACTGCCATGAAATTTCACAGCATTTTTTCCGTTTCGTTTCTCCTTCCAAAAAATAAATTAGACGACCACAGCACAAAAGGGGGGTGAGCTGTCTCAAATTTCAGAGTATCTCTCTACATGCTGTTGTTTCTCCATTTGCCCTGAAGGAAAGTGCCGATGCTGACATAAATGCCAAAACTCCCAGCACGCTCCATAGACCTAATCAAAGCTCCTTGGCTCTCTAGCGTGCGGCAGAGTGGCAGTACAGACGGCAGAGTCGGCCCATTACCTGCGACAGGTGTGGAGCACAGGCCTGCCGGGGGGGCGGTGATGAGCATGCTGGGAAAAAACGTCACTCGAAAAGTTACCCAGCGGCAGAGATATGTCTGCCCCTGCTTTTTACACCATACACTCTACTGAGGAGCACAGTGCCCCCTACAGTGATGCACCTTTCAAATCCCTTTGATGTGGAGAGGCACATTGAAGACTACCACTGAGGCATGGTAATTCCAGGCATGTCTGTGAGTGACAGTACAAGACCTGCAGTCATAGACCTGTGATACTCACTTTGAAGCAGAATGCGCAAGCCTACATAACATTATATGTATGTTCTCTAGCTAGCATTATGCTCATTATGCTAGCTAGCATTATGCTCATTACGCTAGCTAGCTTTATACTCAATACGCTAGCTAACATTAGGCTCATTAAGCTAGCTAGCATTATGCTCATTACGCTAGCTAGAATTATGCTCATTATGCTATCTAGCTTTATGCTCATTACGCTGCTATGCAATTACATAGCAGTGATTTTTCAAATCAAATTTAAAAAATGTAGTCACTTGAGCCGAAAACAACAGGTGTAGACCTAACAGTGAAATGCCCACTTACGAGCCCCTAACCAACAATGCAGTTTCAAAAAATAAGGACAAGAAAAATAAATAAAAGTAACAAGTAATTAAAGAGCAGCAGTAAAATAACAATAGCGAGACTACAGTGAGGGAAAAAAGTATTTGATCCCCTGCTGATTTTGTACGTTTGCCCACTGACAAAGAAATGATCAGTCTATAATTTTAATGGTAGGTTTATTTGAACAGTGTGAGACAGAATAACAACAAAAAAATCCAGAAAAACGCATGTGAAAAATGGTATAAATTGATTTGCATTTTAATGAGGGAAATCACTGTTTGACCCCTCTGCAAAACATGACATAGTACTTGGTGGCAAAACCCTTGTTGGCAATCACAGAGGTCAGACGTTTCTTGTAGTTGGCCACCAGGTTTGCACACATCTCAGAAGGGATTTTGTCCCACTCTTCTTTGCAGATCTTCTCCAAGTCATTAAGGTTTTGAGGCTGACGTTTGATAACTCGAACCTTCAGCTCCCTCCACAGATTTTCTATGGGATTAGGGTCTGGAGACTGGCTAGGCCACTCCAGGACCTTAATGTGCTTCTTCTTGAGCCACTCCTTTGTTGCCTTGGCCAGGTGTTTTGGGTCATTGTCATGCTGGAATGCCCATCCACGACCCATTTTCAAAGCCCTGGCTGAGGGAAGGAGGTTCTCACCCAAGATTTGACGGTACATGGCCCCGTCCATCGTCCCTTTAATGCAGTGAAGTTGTCCTGTCCTCTTAGCAGAAAAACACCACCAAAGCATAATGTTTCCACCTCCATGTTTGACAGTGGGGATTGTGTTCTTGGGGTCATAGGCAGCATTCTTCCTCCTCCAAACACGGCGAGTGGAGTTGATGCCAAAGAGCTCCATTTTGGTCTCATCTGACCACAACACTTTCACCCAGTTGTCCTCTGAATCATTCAGATGTTCATTGGCAAACTTCAGACGGGCATGTATATGTGCTTTCTTGAGCAGGGGGACCTTGCGGGCGCTGCAGGATTTCAGTCCTTCACGGCGTAGTGTGTTACCAATTGTTTTCTTGGTGACTATGGTCCCAGCTGCCTTGAGAACATTGACAAGATCCTCCCGTGTAGTTCTGGGCTGATTCCTCACCGTTCTCATGATCATTGCAACTCCACGAGGTGAGATCTTGCATGGAGCCCTAGGCCGAAGGAGATTGACAGTTCTTTTGTGTTTATTCCTGTTGTCCGGTTGTCACCTTCTCACCAAGCTGCTTGGCGATGGTCTTGTAGCCCATTCCAGCCTCGTGTAGGTCTACAATCTTGTCCCTGACATCCTCGTTGAGCTCTTTGGTCTTGGCCATGCTGGAGAGTTTGGAATCTGATTGATGGACAGGTGCCTTTTATACAGGTAACAAACTGAGAGTGTGCTCCTTATCTCAGCACGTTACCTGTATAAAAGACACCTGGGAGGCAGAAATCTTTCTGATTGAGAGGGGGTCAAATACTTATTTCCCTCATTAAAATGCTAATCAATTTATAACATTTTTCACATGCGTTTTTCTGGATTTTTTTGTTGTTATTCTGTCTCTCACTGTTCAAATAAACCTACCATTGAAATTATAGACTGATCATTTCTTTGTCAGTGGGCAAATGTGCAAAATCAGCAGGGGATCAAATACTTTTTTCCCTCACTGTATATACAGGGGGGGTACCGATACAGAGTCAATGTGCGGGGGCACCAGTTAGTTGAGGCAGTATGTACATATAGGTAGAGTTAATAAAGTGACTAGAGTACCAGTGGTGTAAACAGGGGTGGGTGAGGGGGCTCTTGGACCTAGACTTGGCTCCCCGGTACCCCTTGCCGTGCAGTAGCAGAGAGAACAGTCTATGACTAGGGTGGCTGGAGTTTTTGACAATTTTTAGGGGCTTCCTCTGACCCCGCCTGGTATAGACATCCTGGATGGCAGAAAGCTTGGCCCCAGTAATGTACTGGGTCGTACGCACTACCCTCTGTAGTGCCTTGCGGTCGGAGGCCGAGCCGTTGCCATACCAGCCAGTGATGCAACCAGCCAGGATTCTCTCGATGTTCAGATGTAGATCGTTTTGAGGATCTGAGGACCCACACCAAATATTTTCAGTCTCCTGAAGGGGAATAGGTTTTGTCGTGCCCTCTTCACGACTGTCTTGGTGTGTTTGGACCATGTTAGTGTAACCGATGTGATTTTTGACCTGTTTAAAGGTCTTACTCACTTCGGCTGCGGAGAGCTTGAACACACAGTCTTCCGGAACAGCTGGTGCCCTCATGCATTTTTCAGTGTTATTTGCCTCTAAGCGAGCATAGAAGAAGTTGGAGCTGATTGCCTCACTTACATGTGTTCAGGTTGCTTCAAGAACTTTTCTACAAGCAGGTTAGTTTTTTTCGTCATTAATCCTGTAATGGAGGCAGCTTTGCAGAGTGGTCACTAGCTGGCACAGCCACAAAGTCATACAATCTGATTTAAACCTAACCCTAACCCCAACCTTAACCTCACTGCTAACCCTAATGCCTAACCCTAATGTTGAGTAACATTCTTTTCATACATTTTTCCAATATAGCCAAATTTGAATTTACAGCTGGCATATCTAAGGGAAAACATACCTGTTCTGTCTCCAGGACGAGACTCATGACATTAAATGTCAACCTGCGTTCTACAAATGAATAATTGTGCTATGAATGAAAATCTCTGTAGCTCAAAGGTGTCAACATCTTATAATCAGTTTTGTGTATCACAGTGTTCTAAAGGTCATTATCATTTGAAAATTGTTTTGAAAATAATCAAGTCTAGCATCAGTGAGGTGAAATTTTATATTTTGATAATATAATCTACCACGTGGTTATGGATTTAGATGGGTCCTTGCTATCAGGGATCCTTGGGACATCCCTACCCTATTGAAGTCTACATTTAAAAGGTTTAAGGTAAGGGTTAACGGGGAATGGAAACACTAGGGTTTAGAACACCAGCTAACTGCAACTGTAAATTGCTATTTTAGCATTGTTGCATCAGAGTTTAAAAAAATACTTAATTTACTGAGACCATGTCATCTGTGTATATTATTGAGCATTCTTTGCTGGTGTCAAACCATATATGAAAACATGATGCATGTTTTGAATGATGAGAAGCAGCCCTTTCAAATGGTACAACATGCAATAGCACCACATCAATCTAATGGTAACCATGATTGATGTCATTTACACAACTTCCTCATGAAGGTAGAGGAAAACAGTAATAATTCCTTTTACTGTGAAATAGTTACCGTTGTTTTAATGGTATTTTTCTAGAATTCTATGAAATGTTCTGTGATCAGAAACTTCCTTATCTGGATAGATAATTAATCACATACAGTATAAGTCCAAAGTTTGGATGCACCTACTCATTCAAGGGTTTTTCTTTATTTTTACTATTTTCTACATTTTGGAATAATAGTGAAGACAACAAAACTATGAAATAACACATATGGAATCATGTATTAACCAAGAAAGTGTTAAAAAATATTTTATATTTGAGTTTCTTCAAAGTAGCCACCCTTTGCCTTGATGACAGCTTTGCACTCTCTTGGAATTCTCTCAACCAGCTTCATGAGGTAGTCACCTGGAATACATTTCAATTAACAGGTGTGCCTTGTTAAAAGTTAATTTGTGGAATTTATTTATGTGCAAGAAATGGGAAATTACGAGAAACAATCTGACCTACTGGGTGAAGACTAGGAGTCCTTTTCCTAGTACCTAGCTAGGTATGGTATGTACAGTGCCTTCGAAAAGTATTCAGACCCCTTGACTTTTTCCACATTTTGTTAGGTTACAGCCTTCTTATAACATTTATTAAATTATTTTCCCCCTCATAAATATACACACAATACCTCATAATGACAAAGCAAAAACTGTTTTTTAGAATTTTTTACCAACAAAAAAAGATGAAATATCACATTTACGTAAATATTCAGACACTTTACTTAGTACTTTGTTGAAGTACCTTTGACAGCGATTACAGCCTCAAGTTTTCTTAGGTATGACGCTCTAAGCTTGGCACACTTGTATTTAGGGAGTTTCTCCCATTCCTCTGTGCAGATCATCTCAAGCTCTGTTATGTGCTGAAGGGTCATTGCTACTTGATGGGGAGCGTTGCTTCACAGAGATGTTCGATCGGGTTCAAGTCTGGGCCCTGGCTGGGCCACTCAAGGACATTCAGAGACTTGTCCTGAAGCCACTCCTACGTTGTCTTGGTTGTGTGCTTAGGGTTGTTGTCCTGTTGGAAGGTGAATCTTCGCTCCAGTCTGAGGTCATGAACGCACTGGAGCAGGTTTTCATCAAGGATCTCTCTATACTTTGCTCCGTTCATCAATGGCTCAATACTGACTAGTCTCCCAGTCCCTGCCGCTGAAAAACATCCCCACAACATGATGCTGCCACCACCATGCTTCACCGTAGGGATGGTGCCAGGTTTACTCCAAACGTGACGTTGGCATTCAGGCCAAAGAGTTCAATCTTGGTTTCATCAGACCAGAGAATCTTGTTTCTCATGATCTGAGAGTCTTTAGGTGCCTTTTGGAAAACTCTAAGTGGGTTGTCATGTGCATTTTACTGAGGAGTGGCTTCCGTCTGGCCACTCTAACATAAAGGCCTGATTGGTGAAGTGCTCTAGAGATGGTTGTCCTTCTGGAAGGTTCTCCCATCTCCACAGAGGAACTCTAGAGCTCTGCCAGAGTGACCATCGGGTTCTTGGTCACCTCCCTGACCAAGGCCCTTTTCCCCCGATTGTTTGTCTGGGCGGCCAGCTCTTGGTGGTTCCAAAATTGTTCCATTTAAGAATGATGGAGGCCACTTTGTTCTTGGGGACATTCAATGCTGTGGGTACCTTTCCCCAGATCTGTGCCTTGACACAATCATGTCTCAGAGCTCTACGGACAATTCCTTCGACCTCATGGCTTAGTTTTTGGTCTGACAGGTGGACTCCAATCAAGTTGTAGAAAAATCTTAGAGATGATCAATGGAAACAGGAAGCACCTGAGCTCAATTCTGAGTCTCATAGCAAGGGGTCTGTAAATAAGGTATTTCTGTTTTCTATTTTGAATACATTTTCAAAAATTTCCAAAAACCTGTTTTCAAGTTGTCATTATGTGCTATAGTGTGTAGAATACCAATAATGTTTCATTTATTTAATCAATTTAAGAATAAGGTTTTAATTTCTAAAAATGGTCAAGGGGTCTGAATACTTTCTGAAGGCACTGTATTTCTACGTATATATGTGTCCTGTGAGGGTGAGGGTGTGATTGTCCCTGAGCCCTGTTTGCAGCCTCAGCAGCATGTTGTCCAGTCTCTCCGAACCCTGTCTATCCTTGTCACAGTGGAGCACAGCTGACATGTCTATAGTGTCATCCTCCTCACGGAGGTCTGAGAGCTGACAGTCCACCACAGTGTTCTAGAGATAGATAAAGGGAGAGAGAGAGAGAGCGCGAACGAGCGAGCGAGAAAAAAGTATTTTAAAATACATATACCTAAATTATGTATAGGCCTAATATTACATAACAATAATATATAATTGACAGTTACCTGCCAGTCAAAAAGCTAGGTTGAGAAATGGAATCATCACGTGGTGGCTGCAACTTCCTCCGGCTCCTCCATTTCAATCTCATCCTCTTCATTCTCATCTTCCTCAAGTAGTGGTGACCCTTCAGCAGATAAAAAGGTAATCATGAATGGAAGGGAATTGTACAAGTTTTATCAGGGTTAGGCTTCATGCTTATGCTACATTAACTATTACAATCAACAGCCAGCAGGCCTACTATTTGTGGGGGAATTATAGCTTTCACAGATCAAAAGAAACATATTAAATCTAGATATCTAGCTATATAGCTAATAATTACTGTTTAAATGGGGATCATACATTTTACTGGTAAAATTACAATCTTGCAGCAGCCCTCTCTTCTGCATGGCTGACTAGCTAGCTAGCTTCATATTTAATCACCTTTAGCTAGTTAGTTTTAGCTAGGTCTAGCTCACACCTAATGACAGGTTTCTTCCTAGGTTCTGGCCTTTCTAGGGAGTTTTTCCTAGCCACCGTGCTTCTACACCTGCATTGCTTGCTGATTGGGGTTTTAGGTTGGGTTTCTGTACAGCACTTTGTGACTTCAGCTGATGTAAGAAGGGCTTTATATAAACATTTGAGTGAAATGCTCTTCAAATTGTCAATATTAATATTCTATTTTGTACAGTGAAAACATTTAGATCAAAAAGACAAGACAAGAGAATACCTAAATTAAGTGGGACATTTCAACCCTAAACGCTAACCTTAACCGTTACCCTAACCTAACCTTAACAATAACCATAACCCTAACCCTAACCTTAAATGTGAATGGAAACACTTCAGAAAGTAAAGCTGAGCAAAGGAATGTGATCAATCCACTAACACGCTTGTAACATAGAAGCATCTTGATTTTTATTATTTTGATCTTGAACAACGTTTATTAGAGGTGGGTAGCGACATAGTAACAACTGACGACATTGTGTCATTGGTAAGAGTGAGCACATTGTTCATTTTGGCATGGAGACTGATTTCAAAAGGGTTCTACTGGATTTCAAAAGGGTTCTCACAACTTTAAAACTTCTTAGGGATAGCGGGGACACAGTCGACAACACCCGGTGAAATTGGAGGGTACACAATTCAAATTAATAATCGTAATATTAAACATTCATGAACATACAAGTGTCGTATATATCTTAAAAACTTAACGTCTTGTTAATCTAACTGCATTGTCCGATTTACAATAGGCTTTACAGCAAAAGCATACCATGCGATTGTCTGAGGACAGCGTCCCACATCAACAACTTTTTCAACAAGCACAGGCGTCACAAAATCACAAATAGCGATAAAATAAATGACTTAATTTTGAAAATCGTCCTCTGTTTGCAATCCCAAGGGTCCCAGCTACAACATGAATGGTTGTTTTGATGGATAAAATCCTTCTTTGTATCCCAAAAAGTATGTTAGTTGGCTCCATCGATATCAGCAATCCAATCATTCAACATGCAGACAAAGGAATCCAAAAAGCTACCACTAAACTTCGCCCAAACTAGTCAAACGACGTTTCTATTTAATCCGCAGGTACCCTAAAATGTAAATAAGCTATAATATTTCATATGGATAGTAGTATGTTCAATAGGAAAGGAAAATTAGTAAGCGAGTGCCCTCTTCCTCGCTCGCCGAAATAATGATTTTCAGCTGGTGGACTCGTCACCAAAACTCAAAATTCTTGTTTGTTTTTCAAGAAACAAGCCTGAAACCTTGAATAAAGACTTTGCTTTATCTTGGCCAGGTCGCAGTTGTAAATGAAAACTTGTTCTCAACTGGCCTACCTGGTTAAATAAAGGTGAAATTTAAAATAAATAAAAAAGGTAAGGGTTATGGTTATTGTAAAGGTTAGGTTAGGGTAACGGTTAAGGTTAGCGTTTAGGGTAGGAATGTCCCGAGGATCCTGGGATAGCACTGACCCTGATTTAGTGGGACATGCAAATAATTTTTTCATTTTAAACGGGGATGTCTGACTCGTGAAGAATTGATCAAGCCTTCATATGGAAATAGATTAATGAAATAGCATAGGCCATATTTCAGGTTTGCAGACGTACTAGCACTATGTATTACAAATTAATTTCAGTTCAATTAAATATCTATATACTTGTGTACCACACGGAAATGCACAGAGGTCAGTTATTGTTGTTCGATTGTAAAAATACAACATACTATGCGTAAAGACACAATGAAGAGGTCAAAAGGTGAAAACACTTATTTCAGTCCCGATCAACTTTCCATTTTCTTCAGCCTGACCTGTAATTGAAACTTTACAATGATCCGAGGCTACTATGTTGTCCTGAATGCCCTGCTAGGTTAGGAGCTGAACAGGAAGGGTCTTGAGAAATGCCTTCACTTAGTCAGTAACACTGTGATCAATCTGTCTGGCAGTCTGTCTGACTCACTTAGCCTCTTCATCCTGAGAATAGAGGCCTCGATGCCCTCGTTGTAGCGATAAAAGCACATAAAATGTAGCCATTTGGTGCAAAGTGTCACTAAATGTGTCCAAAAAAGCCACACACCAGACAGGTTTCTTCTAGTCTTCTCAACCTTTCACACAGCGCATCATGAGACACGATTGCCAGCTCCAACATTCCCGTCTGGGTTTTAGCCAGGGACAAAAGGATTAAGGATATATTACCCGAAAGGTTAAATTACCCAAACTTTCTAAGACATGGGATTGACAAGGGAGTCACCATCCTGCAGTTCAGTCACAGGCCCAGAGAAAGAGACATGAAATGAAAATACACAACACTCACATGACATCATGGTATCCTCATGCAATAGTTTGTCAGTTATTAATGAATTTCTGTAGTTGTTTTGTAGTTGCATCATACCATACTTCTTACATGATGACAGAGTTTTCATCCACTATGGCTATGTCAATGTAAGCAGTAGTTCCACACATGCAATACATGTTCCAATTCATTTTACAGAGAACAAGCTCTGTGATCTCTTTCACAGTGTCTGTGTGTTTGTGTGTGTGTGTGCGCGTGCGTGCATTTGTGAATGCACGTTGAGGTTCAATGCTTCAGGAATGGCAGATTAGGTTCAGCTGATGTTGCGTGTGTCATGATCGATCAGTTAGCACCCGTCTCTGATGATGGGGCAAGTTGAGTGGTCGATATAGGGAGGAACTAAAACAAACATGAAAGGTAAGTAGGTGAGTCTGAAGTTGATTTTAGCGTTCCTGAAACATGTTGTCAGAAGTGTTGTTTCTTTCATTCTACTTCCAGAAAAGGAAATAGTGAGGCAAATACATGCCCAAGGCAACATGTTCCAAAATGAAAGATGAAGGTGTGAAGTTGAGAAAGCTTACCAGATATTGCTTTGAAAACCACAGCAAGACAGAATGGGAAAGAGAATAAAGCATCTACCAGTGCCTCTCACCATCTAACGCACGAGGAGTTCAGCTCTCAGTTATTTTACAACGGTACACCAAATTGAAACACTAGCAGTGTAGACATCTTGGTTTATGAAATAATACACGCTGCAGTCTGCACAGAACAGGTATTGTTCTTGTTTTAAATATCAGTGTGAAAGTGTTTAAAGCCTTTATAATCATTAATCAGTTTCAAATTATATAGTAATTGGCCTTTAAAACTGCCACTGGGTATTTGCATCTGCTATACCAAGGACAATGAGCAGGCGCTAACCTAACGACAGCGTTTGATCCCGTTTTTCTCTGTGAAATACTAGTAATAATAATATAGTAAAGGTGTATCATAAAAGTCCAGCAGATAGCATCAGTCCACACACTGAGTTCAATTTGATTATAGTAATTACTGTTGATTTGCTGCACCCTGCGCTGAGCTGATTGCAGGAGAAAGGTGGGCTTCCCTGAAGGTCGCTTCTTTAGAACAACATTGTTTCTTATGCACTGTAACATGCTTCAACATAAAAGTATAAAAGCAAGAATGCAATGAAACATACATATTTTAAAAATAGCTGAAGATTATGTGAAGTGTCTAATCCAAACATTCTTTAGACAAAGTGTAAATCCTTCACACAGACTGTTGAATGCCTGACAGTATAGGAAGCAACAAGCATCTTTCTAAGGGTGTCTCCCTATTCTCAGAAAGGGGAAAGCAATGTGGCAAATAATGAAATTAAAATGGAGACTCCTAAACAGGTGTCATTTAGCCAGGTAAATGGGAATCTTTGAATAGAGAAGGCCTGAGAAAGTAGAAGGATTAAATCCTGGTGTCTGCATCATTGGTTATGCCTTGCTTTCACTAAGAGACAGGTGTAGTGTTGCCAGCATATACACAATGGGCATTTGTGTTTCAGTGTGGTCCGTGTTAAATTATATTCAAAGCTGGTAGCCTGGCTTAGAAAGATCAGATCAAGCTACTGATCCCCAGGGGTGTGGAGAGAGAGCCAATCAGCCTGTGAGCACCTAACCCTGCTTCTCACATCTCCCCCCAAAAATACCAACTCTGCAGTGAGACACACACTGACTTCAGATCACCGGTAATCATCATTCCACTCCTGTGCTCTGAAGTCCACACTGCCCCAGCCCAACAATACGACCCACAGACAGCCAGCTTTCTATGACTTCACAAACCACCAGACCTGGGTTGAAATACTAGCTATTTTTAATTATGTCACGTATTTTTGCTGTGCTTGATTGAGATTGCCTGTTGCAATGGAACCAATAGAAAAGTCCCCAAAGGGCAAACCTCACCTACAGGCAGGCTAAAGCAAACAATCACACATTTTGATAGATTTCAAATAGTATTTAAACCCAGGTATGTCAAACTCACTTGGGCACAATGTTATTAGATGAAAACCCAGAAGATGTGCAGAAGCACCACCAAGCTATATAAATATGAGCTTTCACAATTCAGTTGGGTTTGGTAGCCAAGTGGAGAAAGACATATGAGTGGATGTTGTTCCCCCCCTAAATGTGGGCTCCATTACTCTCCCATAGACATTCCCCTACTCCTGGGCCTCTTTGTTTTGAGTTCTGCAGTCGTTGGTTTGCACCGTGCTGGGCTCCAGTGTATGCCAGCAGATCAATAATCACACAGACATACCACCGTCAGCAGTTCAGGTCATATTCTTACCACTTGAGTGCCTATAAATCTGCCGTCTATCTCTACCCAGTTCAACAGGCTTAGCAGTTTCTCTCTCTCGCTCTCTTTGTGGGAAGGGAAGAGAGGCAGTATTAATCAGATTTACTGCCATACTGATAGACAAGTCATTCCTCACATATACATGTGGAATTATTTGCATATCCATCCTTACATATGGGTTCCTGGGTTGAGGAATGTAAAAATGCATGAAGCTTCATAGGATATTCTATTATGATTTTCTTTGTATAACTTTTTGTTTGGCTAGGAGTGAGCAATATGTTGATGCACTAGCTATCATGGTTAAATATCAATTCACTATCGACGCAAAACATCTGGATTTAAAAAACGAAATAGAAAAGAGAACACTACTCTTATGTTGACTAATATTCTAGTCAAATAGAGAATGTACTGATTGTATTGTAGCTACGTTGTAGGCTACACCTCGCAGCAAGCATGCTCACATTTATACAGATACTTAACTACTATGTTACTCACTTTTCCTGCAAACCAGTAATCTAAGTCATACTCCTGATATAAATGGATGCAACAATCTCAGAAAGTCCAATTTGTGCACCAAGGACAATGTTTCTGGTATGGCTCTGTATGAAAAAGGGTTCAGACTTGATCTTGTGAGATTCTCAACTTTCTCCACTTCTCCCTTTCGAACATGACTGTGAGCATGTTTTATTCTCAAGGCAAAATAACACTGGAGACAACATGAAGTGAAAATTAAATTAAAATTCTCTGAAAATGTTGAATCACTTGCTTCAAAGGTCTGTTTTGCTTGAAGGTCACAGGGTTGGAATAATTTCCACTTCTGTTTTTCAGTGTCGGTGCACATTCAGAAGTGTTTGGAGGTAAGTTAGCAAATATTTTCTTGATCTTGCAATGTAAACAAACTTGCATTTCCGACAAACAGGTTGCTGCCATTTTATTTTAAACTAGCTAAAGTGTGTAATAGCTTGATTCCAATGCAAATTGAATTCCTCATAAATAACAATAGGAATAAGCCAGTACTCAGCCCAAGGAAATGCCAGGATGACCTAATTGTGGACGGAGGGCAATTGTGAGGCAAAAAAAAAAAGAAGACAATGCATACTTATTTGATAGAAAACATGATGTAATTCCATGAAATGGCTCCACAGTATTCTCACAACATCAAATAACAACAATCACTTTTGAGCATCTATGGTAGAAACAATAACCCAACCTCCAGGCCTATCCAGTTTGTCTGTTTCATGTTAATAGACTCATAAGAAGAACACAACAATACACAGACATAACATTAATTAATAAAGACATAAGATTACTATTTAGATAATTACTCTCCATACTTTTTTAGTTTTGCCAGCTCTAAATCTACAGCTTCAAATGTGTAGCTAAGCTCTCAATTTAGTCAATGTTTGCCTTAGGTCTCTGAGAGATGCTGGTCTCTGTTCTCGCTGAGCACTTAGAAATGTCAACCGAGCAACTACTTGGAAAATCTCTACTTGATTCAGCACAATAGCAGTGCCTTCTATCTGAGCCTGAGCTAATTAAACAAGACATTCTTTCGTGTGCCATTTTGTTTTGAATGTTCTGCCCTTGGTGCCATATGATACAGCACATTTTCACTTTGTTAATGTTAGCATTCACTCAATGAAAGGACTTTTATGCTGAAAATAATATACATTAGAGAAAATTAAGTCCCCTATTAGAACATTGAATGTGTCTGGTGAAGGTGTCAAGTGCTGCTGATAGTAATGAGCTACATTTGTAACAGCATGTTCTCTTATTTGTTAGCTTTGAACACTTGGATAGGTGGGGCCTAATGATAGGCCAGGGTCATGTTCAACTTTTCGAAACAGGGACTGTAGTTCAAAAGGACGTTATCGAAAGAAATAACACATGTATTTTTTTGCGTAACTTGTATAGTGATAAAATTTGATGTTTCCTGACCCTAATGACTGTTCAATGTCAGTCCTGGAGAGCCGAAAAACTTCAGGTTTTTACCTCTCCTTCTAATAAGGACTAATTCAAACCTGGGACACCAGGTGAGTAAAATCAAATACCAGAAAGTGTTTCGGCCCGACCGGAGAAGAACAGCTCTGCTAAGCATTCTTTGGACAAGGACAGATCCAAAGGTCAATCTATGCTTTGGTTTTGTTTATTTGACTTAGTCACCAAATGCTAAATTCAGCATTGTTATTGTTACAGTTGTCCCCCTAGGACAACTGCACTAATATTAAAGGGCTCATGTTCTAAGTTTCCTCCCACCTGTACTTAAAATGGAGGTTAATTTTAGTTATGAGGAAAAAGCTGCACCTCTGTCATTTGAAGTCAATCATCACCAAATTCTGCCATTGACGGAACAATGTTCATATTGAAGAGAGCCTGTGTTGACTATGATTTTATCATGATTTTCCAACCAAATTTGTGGAGATAATATTCAGTCATCTACCTTAAACTTTTGCTTGGGCACAACATAAGCCTCCCTCATGTTCCAAAACACAAACCCTTATGAGCATATGGGAAAATATAGTTTTTTTCAGTCGTCAAGACCTCATAAAATATAAATGTGCAATAATAGTATACTTAGCTACATGTTTAATATATTTATGAACAGCTTGCAGTGTAATTGCTTTGATAGTCCTGGGTTGTCATGAACACAGCTCTAAACATGCCTCCATTCATTTGGATCAATTTATGTTTTCTCTCCCTCTCCCTCTCTGTTGGGGCTTTTTTGCATATTTCTGCATTCTGTTGACAGCAGCGATATTATTAACACTATTAATTTACATGGACCTTATTTGAATCTAGGGGTGTCTCAGGGAATGTTGGGATGTGCAAAATATACATTTTTGTACAACCAAATGATTATTATTATTATTATTATTATTATTATTATTTTATGATGTTTGTTCTAGTTATTAGCTAAATGTTCCAGTTCATTTATATTTAAATACTTACTTTGCAGCATTTATGATATTACCTCATCTGGTAGACTGAGAGAAATGTGCAATTTGTAAATGTCCACTTACCAACCAATTACCCAGTCTTTTGTAATATCCTTTTAAAGTGATATCAATTTAGGAGGCAATAAACATAGTTTGGGTACCAACTTTGCATGGCAGCCATGATGACTTACCTCCTCTTTCCAACATGCATCATTTAGCTACAGTGAGGGAAAAAAGTATTTGATCCTCTGCTGATTTTGCACGTTTGCCCACTGACAAAGAAATGATCAGTCTATAATTTTAATGGTGGGTTTATTTGAACAGTGAGAGACAGAATAACAACAAATAAATCCAGAAAAACGCATGTGAAAAATGTTATAAATTGATTAGCATTTTAATGAGGGAAATAAGTATTTGACCCCCTCTCAATCAGAAAGATTTCTGGCTCCCAGGTGTCTTTTATACAGGTAACGAACTGAGATTAGGAGCACACTCTCAGTTTGTTACCTGTATAAAAGGCACCTGTCCACAGAAGCAATCAATCAATCAGATTCCAAACTCTCCAGCATGGCCAAGACCAAAGAGCTCTCTGAGGATGTCAGGGACAAGATTGTAGACCTACACAAGGCTGGAATGGGCTATAAGACCATCGCCAAGCAGCTTGGTGAGAAGGTGACAACCGGACAACAGGAAGAAACACAAAAGAACTGTCAATCTCCCTCGGCCTGGGGCTCCATGCAAGATCTCACCTCGTGGAGTTGCAATGATCATGAGAACGGAATCAGCCCAGAACTACACGGGAGGATCTTGTCAATGTTCTCAAGGCAGCTGGGACCATAGTCACCAAGAAAACAATTGGTAACACACTACGCCGTGAAGGACTGAAATCCTGCAGCGCCCGCAAGGTCCCCCTGCTCAAGAAAGCACATATACATGCCCGTCTGAAGTTTGCCAATGAACATCTGAATGATTCAGAGGACAACTGGGTGAAAGTGTTGTGGTCAGATGAGACCAAAATGGAGCTCTTTGGCATCAACTCAACTCGCCGTGTTTGGAGGAGGAGGAATGCTGTCTACGACCCCAAGAACACAATCCCCACCGTCAAACATGGAGGTGGAAACATTATGCTTTGGTGGTGTTTTTCTGCTAAGAGGACAGGACAACTTCACTGCATTAAAGGGACGATGGACGGGGCCATGTACCGTCAAATCTTGGGTGAGAACCTCCTTCCCTCAGCCAGGGCTTTGAAAATGGGTCGTGGATGGGCATTCCAGCATGACAATGACCCAAAACACCTGGCCAAGGCAACAAAGGAGTGGCTCAAGAAGAAGCACATTAAGGTCCTGGAGTGGCCTAGCCAGTCTCCAGACCCTAATCCCATAGAAAATCTGTGGAGGGAGCTGGAGGTTCGAGTTACCAAACGTCAGCCTCAAAACCTTAATGACTTGGAGAAGATCTGCAAAGAAGAGTGGGACAAAATCCCTTCTGAGATGTGTGCAAACCTGGTGGCCAACTACAAGAAATGTCTGACCTCTGTGATTGCCAACAAGGGTTTTTCCACCAAGTACTATGTCATGTTTTGCAGAGGGGTCAAATACTTATTTCCCTCATTAAAATGCAAATCAATTCATAACATTTTTCACATGCGTTTTTCTGGATTTTTTTGTTGTTATTCTGTCTCTCACTGTTCAAATAAACCTACCATTAAAATTATAGACTGATCATTTATTTGTCAGTGGGCAGACGTACAAAATCAGCAGGGGATCAAATACTTTTTTCCCTCACTGTATGAGAGAGTGGGACTATTTTCTGGCGCAGCAATGCATGTGTTGGATCAGCCATGCGTCCCAAATAGCACCCTATTCAATATATAGTGCAGTACTGTTCACCAGAGCTCTATGGACTCTGTTCAAAGTTGTGCACTATATAAGGAATAGCCATTAGGGATGCAACCATGGAAGTCTTGTTATTACCACTGCCACTACCATTACCACTACTATTAATCAAATGGCCACCCGGACTACTTACATTGACCCCCCACTGCTGATACTCAATGTTTATTATCTATGCATAGTCACTTTACCCTTCCTACATGTACAAATTATCTTAACTTACCTGTACCCACGCATATAGACTCGGTACCGGTACCCCCTGTATATAGCCTCGGTATTGTTATTTTATTGTTACTTTTTATTTTATTTTTACTTTAGTTTATTTAGTAAATATTTTCTTAACTCTATTTCTTGAACTGCATTGTTGGTTAAGGGCTTGTAAAGTAAGCATTTCACCATAAGTTCTACACCTGTTGTATTTGGCTCATGTGACAAATACAATTTGAATAGATTTGGTAATTACTGTCAGATTAACAGTAGTCCTCATAAAGCAATGTATGTTTGTTGTACATGTAGGACACCACCAAAGGCTCAGTAATGACTAGAGGGATGGGATCTCTGTCCACATGGATCAAAGACAAAGACAAACGTCTTTACTCCCATCTCATCACCTCCCATCCCATTGATTCCGGTAGTATTCTCATAAGGGCTGTTGCAGGAAAAATGTATCTGTAACCTTATTATGGAGAATCCCCACACCACCCAAGGTGCTCAACGCACACATATGGTGCTATTTGGGATGCAGCCTATCCTGCAGGTCCTGGTCAAAAGTAATGCACTACATAGGTAATAGGTTGCCATGTAAGACACAGTATACTCTCTTTATTTTTGGGATTAATTACCTCTTTGTTTAGTTGTACATTCATCTCAGACCCAATCCCAGACGTGCTCCACGGTTGGTTACTGGATGTAAATAAATATGTATTTCACATGTGTTTTGGCCTTGGAACGCATGATTTTGTCGGATCTGCTGATTTCAGGAGATTTAGGCCTATACCAGCTGACTGCCTCTGGACTGGGCCTTTCAGGCAGAGGCTGGCTAGTCAGCAGAGCGTCTCACTTCAAGCTTTCATGTCACATACACGACTACTAACACTGATGACATCTCTTGGGATGAAGCCCCCCCCACCCTCCTATGCACACACAAACAAGCACACAATGAAAGACACACGTTTCTTTCTCTGTTTGAACCCTGAAGTGGGGGGTCCCATATGAGGAGAGCAGTTGTGTGTGTGATATGGGTAGGAACTCCATTGTTTGCGCCTCACTTCACCGAGAGTGGAGGGGAGTAGGGGAACCCATGATCAGGCGATACCTTTTTCTCTGCCATTCATTTACTTGGCATTCCTAACTGTTTGAAAAACACAGCTGTTTATATCTCGTTCCCATAGGTTGTGTATCAGTTTGAGAACATGTTATGTCAACTTGACATGCCTGTGTGATTAGTTAAATGTAGGCCATGGTCATTATACAACACTATGGTAGCTTTCTTATAAAAATCACAACACAATGTCTCAGCATATTTACCTCTAACGCTACACTATAAAAAAAAAACCTGAAAAACAGGTGCTGTCGCTGAGCTAAGAAAGTCTATATTTACACTACATCCAAGTGTGAACACACGCCACCTGAGATCATGTAAACTCAAACTAAGGGTTGAACAGCATGGAAAAAGGATCCGTGCAATTGCATTTCCCGATGTCATGACATCATTAAAATCAACTTGCATGTGTAATTAAAGGAACCATATGTAAAATAGGGCTATGCATTTCAGAAATTAACCAGAGCATGTTATTTAAGGCATGGCGGGCAAAGTGGTGGTGACGGCATGTGTTGAATTCTCCCCCTGCCTCCTTATCTCCTCACCTCCCAACTTTTTGTTGTGACATACAGCAAGCTGCGAGTGGAATGTAATTAGTTCCCCTCTTCAGTTTTTCTCTCTGTCAGGTTCCACTGGAAGGTTGTTGTCAGGAAGGCCATACAGCCGAGGCCACTGTTTCAGAGGCTCCTCGCTTAAACAGTTTGCGGATTAATTAAACTTTAATATTAAGTATCTGTAGGGAATAGGCTTTTGGGAGCTGGACTTGAGACCAGATGGTTGCAGATATGAAGCCTTGTAGGGTGACTGCTTTGTTGCCTTCAGCTGAGAAAATGAGAAATACTTTATAATTAAAGGAACTGCCACTTGGCTTTATGGTGCAGTACCACTTTCAACTATGTTTCTTGGTTACACTTTTTCGATATGGATGATTACCTAAAGCTGGAATCCTCAGCTGCTACATACATTTTTGGACGTAATTATATATACCCATTGATTCTTGAAAAATATAACTAATAAATACCTCATAAGTTAATTAGATTGTTGTACCCCATCAGAACAAAAAATATATGCTTGTTTTATTCTGGCCCAGATTAGCCCTCAGAAAGTAAAAAGCAACGGAGGTTAAATTAAGGCTGATATTTCAGTAATCAAAAACTGTACCCATCAGATTTGCATGTAACACAAAATGTCTCACCCTGTTTTTAAACATGGTTGCTCCCATGGCTTTGCCACAGACCTTTTTTGACAACGTTTGATCAGTCATACATTGTAACCACTGCATGAAAAACCATGACCAGAAAACCTATCCAACAGCATACAGTAGGCTACCAAACTGAAATGATAAGATTGGCTGAGATTTAGACAGATGTGGATGGACAATCCATGTCTGTGTTATAATACAAGTATTTGAAAGGACTGTATAAAAAGTTAAATATAGTTCCATGTCATTTTTTTTCCAGAAAGTATTCCAAGCCCTTAAAACCTCTTCCAGCTAGGGTCCCATTTTCCAAATTTTCGCCTGTCTGACGTGCCCAAAGTTAAATGCCTACCACTCATGGCCAGAAACTAGGATATTTACATATTTAGTACTATTGGATAGGAAACACTCTGAAGTTTATAAAACCATTAAGATATAGTCTGTGGCTATTCCAGAACAGATTTAGCAGGCAAAAACCAGAGAGATTTCTGTCCGGAATTTATTTTTCTGTTGCTCTCCTCTCATTTTGAAGCCCATGTAATATTTTTCTATGGGGAATAGGACCGAGGTTGCAGTACTTATGGCTTCCACTAGATGTCAACAGTCTCTGGAAAGGGTATGGAGGAAAAAGCTCTGACCAGATCCTTAGAGAGAGAGAATTACTACGGGTAGGGAAAAAGGTAAACAGGCGTGCGTTCACGAGCGTGAACGCGCAGCCAGCGACCAACTTTCTTTTCGTCTTTTAACGTTTCACTTACCGTTCTTGTAAAATATGATCGCTATTATTCATAAAAGAATACATAAGGATGCATTATTAATGATATTTGATTTGTTTGTGAAAAGATGAGAGGTATAATTTGAACGCGATCCCTTCACTGTAAAACGGGCGAGTAGACTGACAATGCTTGGTGGAGTAGCTGAACGTAACGTGCCAAAAACAACGGATATTTATGGATATAATTATTTACTTTTTCTAACAAAAGAACCATGGATTATCTTGTTTGGACACTTGGGAAGACCTCAGAAGAAGTTATTTGAAAGGTAAGCGATTTATATTAGCTGTGATATGGATATTTTGAGAACCGAGCTGGATATGAATTTATGCTAATGTGGAAAATATGTGAGGTACTAGCCTCAAACAATCAAATGTAGTGCTTTCGCCGTAAAGCCTTTTTAAAATCTGACAACGCAGTGATATTGCCAAGAAGCAGAGCTTTTGATGGCTATGCAACACTATGCAACACTTGTATATCGAAGTTAAATATTACGAATATGTATTACGAATATGTATTTTGAATTTGGCGCGTTATGTTTGCTCTGAAAACGATCCCGCTAAAGGGATCGGCGCGCTAAGAGGTTAACTTTTCCCACATGTTGTTGTAACAGCCTGAATTTTAAATTGATTAAATTGAGATGTTGTGTCACTGACCTACACACAATACCCTATGATGTCAAAGTGGAATTATGTTTTTAGAAATGTTTACAAATTCATTGAAAATGTCTTGAGTCAATAACTATTCAAAGTGGACATTGAATATCCATTTAAACATGGTGAAGTTATGAAATACACTTTGGATGGTGTATCAATACACCTAGTCACTTCAAAGATACAGGTGTCCTTCCTAACTCAGTTGCAGGAGGATGGAAACCGCTCAGAGATTTCACCATGAGGTCAATGGTGAATTTAAAACAGTTGCAGAGTTTAATGACTGGGATAGGAGAAAACTGAGAATGGATCAACAATATTGAAGTTACTCCACAAAAATAACCTAAATGACAGAATGAAAAGAAGGAAGCCTGTACAGAATTAAAAAAAGTCTGAAACTTCCATCCTATTCAGTGACGATTTTAGCATGCAAATCTTGGTGGGGCAAAGAAAAAAATGTTTTTTTTTATGCCTGCCAGCAAAGCCACTGCACAACACTAAACAATACATGAATTGCACTATAACAGTGACAAACAGTGCCTACAAACTGTTAGTGCCTACAGTGCATAAGCTGTCACAACAGAGTCCGAACAGCAGTCCCAACACCTTACCACTGCTACACCTGGCTATCAGCAAAGCCTTGTATGGCAGCAAAACAGTTCATACAGCCTCATTTACTGCCTTTAAAAAAACATATCTGATATGGCTGACTTGTGGTTTCAACTGGCATAAGGGGACGACGAGCGGATAAGAGGCAATACATAATTTTGGTTATGACATTAATGAGCGAGCCAGTATGGACTTAGTCAATATAACTTTTTGTTCAGCACTTTATACAGAATTCAGAACATGGGCCATTCATGCAATTTTCTCCCTGTACACCAAGTCAGAACCGTAGGATAAATAAAGGGGCCATATAAACTGGCAATGAAATCTCTTACAATATTCGATGATGACTTTTCTCTTAAACAGGCTGTAGGTTAAATGTGCACCACCAAGTCAGAACAGTAGGCTAACTTATGAGGGGAATAAGGACCAAATTATTAGGGTGAGACAAATGGGCTACTAACAGCTTACTACACAACATACACTTACTATTACAGTATACATACAGTTGAAGTCGGAAGTTTACATACGCCTTAGCCAAATACATTTAAACTCAGTGTTTCACAATTCCTGACATTTAATCCTAGTAAAATGTCCCTGTCTTAGGTCAGTAAGGATCACCACTTTATTTTAAGAATGTGAAATGTCATAATAATAGTAGAGAGAATGATTTATTTCAGATTTTATTTCTCTCATCACATTCCCAGTGGCTCAGAAGTTTACATGCACTCAACTAGTATTTGGTAGCATTGCCTTTAAATGGTTTAACTTGGGTCAAATGTTTCGGGTAGCCTTCCACACGCTTCCCACAATAAGTTGAGTGAATTTTGGCCCATTCCTCCCAACAGAGCTGAGTCAGGTTTGTAGGCCTCCTTGCTCGCACACACTTTTTCAGTTCTGCCCACAATTCTTCTATGGGATTGAGGTCAGGGCTTTGTGATGGCCGCTCCAATACCTTGACTTTGTTGTCCTTAAGCCATTTTGCCACAACTTTGGAAGTATGCTTGGGGTCATTGTACATTTGGAAGACCCATTTGCGACCAAGCTTCAACTTCCTGACTGATGTCTTGAGATGTTGCTTCAATATATCCACATAATTTTACCTTCTCATGATGCCATCTATTTTGTGAAGTGCGCCAGTCCCTCTTGCAGCAAAGCACCCCCACAACATGATACTGCCACCACCGTGCTTCAAGGTTGGAAAGGTGTTCTTCAGCTTGCAAGCCTCCCCCTTTTTCCTCCAAACATAACAATGGGCATTACAGACAGACAGTTCTATTTTTGTTTCATCAGACCAGATGACATTTCTCCAAAAAGTATGATCTTTGTCCCATGTGCAGTTGCAAACCGTAGTGGCGGTTTTGGAGCAGTGGCTTCTTCCTTGCTGAGCGGCCTTTCAGGTAATGTCAATATAGGACTCCTTTTATTGTGGATATAGATACTTTTGTACCTGTCTCCTCCAGAAACTTCACATGGTCCTTTGCTGTTGTTCTAGGATTGATTAGCACTTTTCACACAAAAGTACGTTCATCTCTGGGAGACAGAACGTGTCTCCTTCCTGAGCGGTATGACAGATGAGTGGTCCCGTGGTGTTTATACTTGCGTACTATTGTTCGTACAGATGAACGTGGTACCTACAGGTGTTTGGAAATTGCTCCCAAGGATGAACCAGACTTGTGGAGGTCTAGAATTTTTTTTCTGAGGTCTTGGCTGATTTATTTTGATTTTCCCATGATGTCAAGCAAAGAGGCACTGAGTTTGAAGGTAGGCCTTGAAATACATCCACAGGTACACCTCCAATTGACTCAAATGATGTCAGTTAGCCTATCAGAAGCTTCTAAAGCCATGACATAATTCATTTGAATTTTCCAAGCTGTTTAAAGGCACAGTCAACTTAGTGTATGTAAACTTCTGACCCACTGGAATTGTGAAACAGTGAATTATAAGTGAAATAATCTGTCTGTTAACCATTTTTGGAAAAATGAATTGTGTCATGCCAAAACTATAGTTTGTTAACAATACATTTGTGGAGTGGTTGAAAAACGAGTTTTATTGACTCCAACCTAAGGGTATGTAAACTTCCGACTTCAACTGTCTGTCCCTGGCATATTACATAATTTAAGCAGCAGCATACAATATATTTTTGGACTCACCTTGTTGTGCAGTGCTCACTTGAACAGGAAGGTGGCGCGGCGGTCCTTCTTGGGCAAATTCTGTCGTCAAAGTCTGTCATTCTCTATATTTATGGTGCTTTCAAGACAACTGGGTACTCAGAAAAAAACAAAGTTGAATCATGACGCCAGAGTTCCCAACTTGGAATTCCAAGTTGGATGACCGTTCAAAATGTATTTTCCCAGTCATATTGTTTTAGCTTATTGTTTTCCAAGTTACGGGTTTTCTTGAACTCACTGAAATCGGAGATTTCCTAGTTCCGAGTTTCCAGATGTTTTGAAAGTGGCAGAAGTTATGCTGGATTGACAGCATTGCCAATGTTGCATGTTTATCATTTTAAGCTTAGAAAAGAGACCCTTAAACCCAGACTTGGACCACACACCCACTTCACTGAATAGCAGGCAAGTGATTGCTTTGCAATGCTTGCAGTTAGCCACTGATTCCTTTCAAACCACTTCCAAACCACTTGTCATTCAGGGGGTATTGCGTGTAATCAATGTAATCCATTTAATCTATTTTGAATTCAGACTAACACAACAAGGTCAAGAGGTATGAATACTTTTTGAAGGCACTGTATCTTAGGTAATATTTTTGTGAGAGCCAGGAATACCCATCTGTCAATGACAAACAAGATGGTACCATTCGCATCACTGAGCTTTAGAATATAGCATGATGAGTTTGCTCTATCAAGAGTTTGAGTAGGAAGCCTCACACAGAAGATCAAATAGCACAGCTTTGCTTAAATTGAGGGCCATTGTATAAATATTTCTTTATGTCCCTCAATGAGTACCTTTTTGTGCTGTAGTCAGGTCCTAAAAGTTTGTGAGCTATTACAAACAGCAATATTTCTTTCAGACAGAATGGTTGATCAATCAAAAAAGATATGTAGCGATATAAGCAGCACATTTTTTTTAAAGTTCCAAATGAACTTTTAGGATCAAAATGTTCTCATGGAGGGACATCAAAAATATGTTATGCACCATTATATATAATATTGTCTTTCTCCCGCACACATAAACAAAAATACACATTATTTATGTAGATAGAGAGAGAGAGAGAGAGAGAGAGAGAGAGAGAGAGAGAGAGAGAGAGAGAGAGAGAGAGAGATTATATATTTGTATTAAGTCCTTGGGCGAGTTGGAATTTAACCACAAAATATTTACAACAGATTACATTTACCTTCATATAGATCTGACATTAAATTACTGTATTTCACATACCATAATGTTTCCCTCTTTAAAACATAATTGTCATGAGAGAGATGCCCTTGAGATGCGTCTATGCCCTTCCTTCAAAATACATGTTTTGTACTGCTGACATTTTATGCATCTACTGTGTGGCCGTGAGGGGTCAGTGGCTATAGAGAGAATGCCCCCTAATGTGTTATACATGTAGGATCGCAGTCGACCACCAGGCAAGATAAGGGTTAAATCATTATGGCCTGCAGGTCGTCACAGTGCACCTCTATGTGTTTCATTAATAAAGAGCTATGGCCAGTGTCAAAAGCATGATGTAATCTTTAATGTCCATTTAATTGGGATGGTGATATAACAGGGTCTCTCAGGTGAGGGGGGGCAATGATGCTAGCCAAGCATTTAGTTCACTCAACAGCAGTCATGGTTCCAAATTGGTCAGTGAATGCAATGCAGGTGGTCCGCAAATGATACTTTTTTAAGCCCTTAGATTGCAATCTCTGCTAAGCTGACATATGGAATTGTTTTAAGATGTTCCTATAATGTATAATTTTGCCATTTGATTTAGAATTCTAGGACCCTTGTAGGTATATATAAAAAAAAAGGCTTTTACTGCTATAGTCCATAGAAACGCATTGAATAACACATTCATAAATTACAAAACAAAAGACAAAAAATATATCATCATGAACAAGGTATTAAAGTATCTGTCTTACAACAGAGATATACAGTAAGAAAATGTAGGAAAAACATAATTTTTAGACCTATGTTTGGTCACGTTTTGCCCTTTTCACAGCCTGGTACTGGGTTACCTTTTAGATGACTCCCCAGAAGCTTGTGTGCAGAACAACTGATACCTGTGTGCAGAACAACTGATACCTGTGTGCAGAACAACTGATACCTGTGTGCAGAACAACTGACACCTGTGTGCAGAACAACTAATACCTGTGTTCAGAACAGCTGATACCTGTGTGCAGAACAACTGACACCCCATGTGCAGAACAACTGATACCTGTGTGCAGAACAACTGACACCTGTGTGCAGAACAACTGACACCTGTGTGCAGAACATGTCTCCCCTTTCGATATTGGTGACATAATCATTTGTTGCTCACACGGTTCTGGTTTTACAGACGATTTCGTGACGATTTGCTTGTCCGGATCCTCTCATGTGTAGAAAATAGCCACTTTCACAAGCCCCATGTTATGGAATAGGCGCATGTTTTATATCGGCGGAAAGAGGGGATTGATCAGCAGCCACTATAAGAAAGATATTCAAAATTATGTCATCGTGTGACGCACGGATACGTCAATCGACTCAATAATTTTTTTTGTATAATAAAATAATGATAAAACATGACATTACACTTAATGCAATTACTTCTGCACAGTTTTATAACCACTTTTTGGAGACTTGCCCTTCCACAAAATAACAAAGGTGTATTATTTCACAATGCATTTTCAACATTATAACTACTGTACTTTGATACAGTCTTGTAACACAGTCATCTGAATGTTTGTGAAAAGCTCCATAGCAAACATGTAAGAAAGAAAACAAAAAACATAAATCAGTATGTGAAGAAAAACATATTCTATCATTTAAAAAAAATCCAGAGGCAGCCTTTAAGGAGAAAGCAAAAGGTCTCCATCTGTCTCTGAGTTGAAATACCCCTGTCACAATAATGTATGGCTGTTTGTTTGGGGGAGATTTGAAACTACTCCAAACTGTCAAATGACCCACATCAGTAAAAATGAAAACAAACGACGAGGTAAATAACTTCAAATATGAAATACTCTGGCCATATATCCTGGGAGTGGGAGGCACATAGCTCAGGTGTGACATTCCGTGGATGCCATGCATGAATAATAGCAAATAGAGAAGAATGAACCCTTGATGTATTTGCAGCTCTGCCTGGCGCAGCCCAGTGCTTTATTGCTTTCACATTTCTGCAGCTTTTGCAGAAAGAGATTTCTGGTGGCAACACAGTCGCGGTGGGGGAACCACAGCTGGGACCTAGGACTGGGGGCAAGGGCGTAGATACACACACAAAATGATAACACATACACGATCAGGGGAAAACACACACACACACACAAGATCACGTGCACATACACTCGCACACCAACGCACCAGTAAACGAGAGAATGCAGGACACACCAACTTGGACACAAAACTCAAGGGACAACATTTACCACACAAGCTGGCTAGCCTTGCACTCGCACTAGACCCATCCCTATGTCAATGTAACATGGGGAAAGAGAGGCCTGCTCCAAGGTGTGCTGGGTTTATCTGCAAAATCATCTGGCTTTAATAGTTTTTTAATGAGTTTGTGGAATGCACTCTGGCGACAATCTAATAAAGGACGAGCTCTGTTCAGAGACTCTTAAGCTGAATAATGCATAAGGGCAGAGGTACCTTTAATGAAAAGATGATGAGAGGCATTCCTGCGAGAGAGAAAGACAGAAAGGAAAAGGAGCTCTGAACGTTGAAAGAGGGGTCCAATTAATCTTCATGTGCTTACAGAAGAAATTAAACAAAGGAGCAAAAGAGAGTGAGGGAGAATGCCAGTTAGACTAAATGCACGGGGACCCAGGAAAGAGAGAAAGGGTCAGGGAAAAGGAACCATATTAATGATTCTGTATGGAGACTGGGTCGAGAAGAAGTGAGCTACTAGAAATCTATTTTTCACTAAAATATTGTTTTCCCTTACACTTTCATCTCTGTGTTGCAAATGAACACCTCCTTAGCATATGTTCCAGCTAATACTCCCACATTAACACACAAAGTGCATCATATCACCAAACATTAATTAAATTCACATGGCTGCACATTCCAGCATCACACACAATTATTTCATGCCTCTAATTCTATGTGGTCGTCACGTCTCAAAGGAATGATCGCTAACCTCTTAGCGTGCCGATCCCTTTAGCGGGATCGTTTTCAGAGCAAACATAACGCGCCAAATTCAAAATACATATTCGTAATACATATTCGTAATATTTAACTTCGATATACAAGTGTTGCATAGTGTTGCATAGCCATCAAAAGCTCTGCTTCTTGGCAATATCACTGCGTTGTCAGATTTTAAAAAGGCTTTACGGCGAAAGCACTACATTTGATTGTTTGAGGCTAGTACCTCACATATTTTCCACATTAGCATAAATTCATATCCAGCTCGGTTCTCAAAATATCCATATCACAGCTAATATAAATCGCTTACCTTTCAAATAACTTCTTCTGAGGTCTTCCCAAGTGTCCAAACAAGATAATCCATGGTTCTTTTGTTAGAAAAAGTAAATAATTATATCCATAAATATCCGTTGTTTTTGGCACGTTACGTTCAGCTACTCCACCAAGCATTGTCAGTCTACTACTCGCCCGTTTTACAGTGAAGGGATCGCGTTCAAATTATACCTCTCATCTTTTCACAAACAAATCAAATATCATTAATAATGCATCCTTATGTATTCTTTTATGAATAATAGCGATCATATTTTACAAGAACGGTAAGTGAAACGTTAAAAAGACGAAAAGAAAGTTGGTGGCGCTGCGTTCACGTTCTCGTGAGCGTGCACGCCTGTTTACCTTTTTCCCTACCCGTAGTAATTCTCTCTCTCTAAGGATCTGGTCAGAGCTTTTTCCTCCATACCCTTTCCAGAGACTGTTGACATCTAGTGGAAGCCATAAGTACTGCAACCTCGGTCCTATTCCCCATAGAAAAATATTACATGGGCTTCAAAATGAGAGGAGAGCAACAAAAAAATAAATTCGGACAGAAATCTCTCTGGTTTTTGCCTGCTAAATCTGTTCTGGAATAGCCACAGACTATATCTTAATGGTTTTATAAACTTCAGAGTGTTTCCTATCCAATAGTACTAAATATGTAAATATCCTAGTTTCTGGCCATGAGTGGTAGGCATTTAACTTTGGGCACGTCAGACAGGCGAAAATTTGGAAAATGGGACCCTAGCTGGAAGAGGTTAACGGGAGCAACACGTATCTAAACAACATCATCTTTGTGTGTGCTTTCTTCAGTCATGTACACATGACAAACAGTGTCTTTCAAAACACAAAGGGGCTGCACCTGAGCACATTGCACCGTTGTATAATGAAAGCCATTTTGCTATTTGACTATTTGCTGATGTAAAAGACATTTAGGGAATTTGTATTACTGTTGGTCGAGCATAGCACCTCATGTAAATGAAGCCCGGATTGGCCAGTCAGTCAGAAGTAACCTGAACAAACAGACAGAGGCCTCATTAACGGATGAGAGATCAAGGAAATGAAGCAAAGCAGCGGGGGAAATGACTTGATCCCAGATATGAGGTGGATGGTTTAATTCTCTGCAGATTCCAGTATAAGCAGATTTAGGGCTCTGTTCAATCCACATCGTGGAAGTTCAGCTTTACACAGTGATTGAAATTTAAAGTCAGTGTTCCCGCTTTAGTAGAGACTGCATTCACAGTAAACGCTGCATATGTCGGCTCAATTGGAAATTAACTTAAAATGTATATTGCGTAAACGCTTGAGCGTTACAGATTGAATAGAACCTTAATATTTTGCCTTTGCCAATTGAGCTTTTTGGTATTCAGCTGCTAAGGTTTTATAATGTATAACTGGTCAGTCATTAATTAAATGTTCTTTATCTCCAAATGAACAGGGAAAATCATTCCAAAACTAGTCAGTCAAGTGACAAGCAGATTTATACTTACACACCACAAACTATTTGAGAACCTCTCATGGGGAGACCCCTTTCATTTACTTTTGTGTCTCAAATAAGGCTTAACATCTTCAGGAAAATATATTGATATATTACAATGGATGAATGATGAATTATATAGGGGCTGGGAGGGTCAGGGAGGGGCTCTGGGCTGCTGAAGCATTAGTTTACACCAATTTGGCTAGTTCAGATCTAACTACTACCACCTCCAGAAGTAAATTGAGTTAGCTAGCTACCCAGCACAAGATTTGGTTATGGGTTTCAAGATTAGTATTGTAACAACCCTTGCCTACGTACACAGAAAAAGGGTTCCAAACAGGTTATTTGGTTGTCCCCATAGGGGAACCCTTTTTGGTTCCGGGTAGAACCTTTTTGTGTTCAATGCAGAACCATCTGTGAAAAGGGTTCTACATAGAACCCCAAAGGGTTCTGTCTGGAAACAAAAAAGGGTTATCCAAAGGGTTCTCCTATGGGAACAGCCGAATAACCCTTTTAGGTTCTAGATGGCACCTTTCTTTCTAAGAGTGTGGGTATGCTCGTTACAATCTCCCCCAAGTTGGTTAACTACTTACGCCCCACTCCCGACACTACCCGATGAAATGCAAGGCGCCAAATTCAAAATCCAAAAGTTGAATTATTAAACATTCATCAATATACAAGTGTTGCATAGTCATCAAAAGCTCTGATTCTTGGCAATATCACAGCATTGTCAGATTTCAAAAGGCTTTACGGCGAAAGCACAACATTTGATTGTTTGAGGGTAGCACCTCTAATATTTCTGCATTAGCATAAATTCATAACCCAACACTGCTAGAATTCCCAGTCTTTGACTGTTGACTGTTGACATCTAGTGGAAGCCATAGGCACTGCAGTCTCAGTCCTACATAAAGTTGTATGCAATAGGCACAATGGAGAAGATGCTCATTTACAAAAAAAACTGCAAATCCGGATGGATTTTCCTCGGGTTTTCGCCTGCTATATCACTTCTCTTATACTCACATACATTATTTTAACACTCTTAGAAACTTCAGAGTGTTTCCGATCCAATAGTACTAATTATGTGCATATCCTATTTTCTGGGCCTGAGTGGCATGCATTTTACTTTGGGCACGCCAGAGTCTCCAAAACCATCACCTCGAGAGCCGCTCCCTAAGAAGTTAACCTTAATGGAGTAGTGGTGACTTGACCTGTGGGCTGGAAAACCCGGGGTTGAGACCAACGCTGTTAAGTGTTAAAATAATGTTTCTGGCCATTTTGAGCCTGTAATCGAACCCACAAATGCTGATGCTCCAGATAATCAACTAGCCAAAAGCACAACAGTTTTCCGCTGTGCTAACATAATTGCAATAGGGTTTTCTAATGATCAATTAGCCTTTTAAAATGATAAACTTGGATTAGCTAACACAATGTGTCATTGGAACACAGGAATGATGGTTGCTGATAATGGGCCTCTGTACGCCTATGTAGATATTCCATTGAAACATCAGCCTTTTCCAGCTGCAATAGTTATTTACAACATTAACAATGTCTACACTGTTATTCTGATTGATTTCTTTCAAAAACAAGGACATTTTTAAGTGGCCCCAAACTTTTGAACGGTAGTTTATATACGTAAATATACAGTATGGATAGTATATCAATAGAAAAGGTGTACAGCAGTAGTTATATAGGATGAGTCTTGACTAGAATACTGTATATACATACAGTATATAGTCGGTGAAGCAGTATGTAAACATTATTAATTACTTAGGGAGCAGTGGGGTACTACCCGGTGAAATGCAAGGCGCCAAATTCAAAATCCAAAAGTTGAATTATTCAACATTCATCAATATACAAGTTTTGCATAATCATCAAAAGCTCTGATTATTGGCAATATCACAGCGTTGTCAGATTTCAAAAAGGCTTTATGGCGAAAGCACAACATTTGATTGTTTGAGGGTAGCACCTCCAATATTTTTCGAATAGTGTAAATTCATAAACCATCGCGGTTCACACAAAACACATTTCACAGTGAAAACAAATCCCTTACCTTTTGAAGAACTTCTGCTGAGGGCTTCTCAAGTGTCCAACGAAGACATCCAAGGGTTCTTTTGTTAGAAAAAGTCATTTATTATATCCATAAATCTCTGTTTGTTTGGCGCGTTATGATCATAAAAAACAGCGTCCACTCGCCCATTGAACCGTGAAGAGAACGCGTTCAACCTATACCTATACACTTCTCCAAGAACAATCAAACATCATTGATAATGCATACTTAGGAACACTTTTATGTATATTTACTATAATATTTCAACCGGATTAAAAACTGGACAATAGGAAAGGAAAATTCCACAGCGTGAACGCGCATCCTCTTCTGTATACATCCGATGACCAGTTCGAAATTCTTCTTCTATTACCATCCAGAGCAACTAAACATAATCAAACACTGTCTAGAGACTGTTGACATCCAGTGGAAGCAATAGGTACTGCAATCTTACTCCCATATATGGTTATTTTCATTAGGGAGGGGTTCAAAATGAGGCAATGTGTCAAAAAAACTTTTTCCAGGACAGAAATTCCTCAGGTTTTCGCCTGCTATATCCGTTCTGTTATACTCACAGACATTATGTTAACACTTTTAGAAACTTCAGAATGTTTCCTATCCAATAGTATTAATTATGTGCATATCCTATTTTCTGGGCCTGAGTGGGAGGCATTTTACTTTGGGCACGTCAGACTCTCCAAAACCGTCACCTCGGGAGCCACTCCCTAAGAAGTTAATTGTGAAACATACAACAAAACAATTAATAAATAACGAAATCAGACACTATGCGTAGGGCACACAGGCACTAATCAGAAACAATAACCAACAAACACAGGTGGAAAAAGGACAACGTAAGTATGATCCCCAATTAGAGGTAACGACAATAAGCTGCCTCTAATTGGGAACCATGCAAAACCAAAACATAGAAATAAACAACATAGAAAACATAATAAACCCCCTAGTCATGTCCTGACCAAAACCATCATAGAAAACCCAGAGGGCTATCTATGGCCAGGACGTGACAGTACACCCCCACCCCCAAAGGTGCAGATTCCGGCCGCAAAACCAGAACATGATGGGAGGGTTCGGGTGGGTGAGTAGTGTCGGTGGCGGTTCCGGTGCGGGACGTAGCACCCACTCAGCCCACGGATCCGGCCATATAGCCGGGCTGAACGCCGTGCCCGGCTTGGACCTCGGTGCAGAGGAACGCTCCGACCCTAGGAAGGTGCACTGGAAGCCTGTTGCGTGGAGCCGGCACAGGTCTCACCGGGCTGGGAAGGCGCACTGTAAGCCTGGTGCGTGGAGCCAGCACAGTTTGCACCGGACTGGTGACACGCACTTCAGGGTGAGTGCGGGGGGCCCGCAAAGGACGTAGCGGACTGGGAAGGCGCACTGGGAGCCTGGTGTGTGGAGCCGGCACAGGTTGCACTGGACTGGTGGCACGCTCTTCAGGGCGAGTGTGGGGAGCCGGCACAGGACATACCTGGCTGGGAACACGCACTGGAAGCCTGGAGCGTGGAGCCGGCACAGGTTTCACCGGACTGATGACACGCTCTTCATGGTGAGTGCGGAGAGCTGGCACAGGACGTAGCTGGCTGGGAAGGTGCACTGGAAGCCTGATGTGAGGCGCCAGCACAGGTTTCACCGGACTGATGACACGCTCTTCATGGTGAGTGTGGAGAGCTGGCACAGGACGTACCTGGCTGGGAAGGCGCACTGGAAGCCTGGTGCGTGGAGCCGGCACAGGTTTCACCGGACTGATGACACGCTCTTCATGGCGGGTACGGAGAGCTGGCACAGGACGTACCTGGCTTCCATTTGGGCTCTGGCTCTCGTTACATCAATAAAGGATCATAGCTTTCACCTGGTTAGTCACCTGTCATGGAAAGAGCAGGTGTTCTCAGTGTTTTGTAGACTCTGTGTTTTTAACATAGGTCCCAGCCCTTACTGGAAATGCAGATACATTTGGTCTGCTCATCCTCACAGTTTTCTTTAAAAACACACAGAATTAGCTGCATCTGCAGAGAGATTATGCTCATGCTAATTTGCTACTTAGCGAGATGTTGTGACCTCCTTTCCACTCCCTGGATTTTGCGAGCTGAGAGACCTACAGTTTACCGTGCATATATTAATAAGGTCAAAGGTCAGAATGGTGCGATGTGGCTTCCTCAGGTGGGAGGGGGCATGAATTAATCAACTGGAGGTTATGTTGTTATTGTTATATATGGAATTTACTCTCTCCACATCCTAGTTTTGTCTTACTGACTCCTTATTGGCTGAGGAGGATACAGTGACCCCATAGCCAAGGGGCCTCAGCATGTTTTATTTATGAATCTGATTAAACACGACTCAGGGTCCAGGCGGGATAGAGATCTATAAAAGGCCCTTAAAGAAAAGGGAGAGGGATGTAATTCTAATTTATTATCTCTGGCTGTACTAAATAAGAATCATTCCATATGCATAATTGAGAATAAAAGCTTACACAATGCTCCTTGAAATTCCCTGCTTGGCCTATTAAATCAAACTTTTAGGAACCCTTAACACAGGGCACTGTGTGGCAATGTGTTAGGGGTATAGATCAACACCGTCGGGGGCCTGGAGAAAAGATGTGCAGATCTTGTGCCTTTAGTTACTGACTAATTCAAGGGATAACACATACAGGCTGCATGAGAGCCCACATGAGAGCTTTGCAGAGTACATTAAGACTCCATTTACATGAACCATTGCCAATCTGTGTACTGCAGAAATGATTCCTCTTTAAACTACCATATGTTTATTTTGTTTATACTTAAGTATGATACAATTAAGGAATTATAATTACATATAACATATCATCATAATTTGAGCAAAATGTGCTCTGCTCTGCTTGGTACAGTATTTGACCTTCCCTCTGATTCAAATGGACTACTGGAGTCTAGTCTGTTACACTCCAGTACTGGAGTCTTGTCTGTTACATTCCATTACTGGAGTCTTGTCTTTTACATTCCATTATTGGAGTCGTTCCCAAACACTAAAGGTGTAATAGACAGGTTATTTTGTTGTAATATTCAACCAATATGTACGTCTGGTGAGGATGCGCTCCCAAGCAGCAGATTATGGAAATGTTGTGCTTGATAGTTGGTTGGGCTTAATGTGCAGGTTGGAATCCAGGCTTTTGTTTTCTAACCTTACCCTACATTAGACTTAACCTTAACCTTACCCTACATTAGACTTAACCTTATAGGTGAATGGAAACACTTTAGGAATTCAATCGAAATAAAGAGATATATTCAATCCACTAACACTAAACATGTTTATTTAACATAAAACATCTCTATATTTAGTATTTTGATCATCGACAAGGTTTATTAGAGCTAGGGTCAGTGCCATTTTAAATTGCAATAGTAATGACTGACACCACTGCGTCACTGGCAGGAATCAGCAAATTGTCTATGGTATTGAGTTTTCTTGTGGAGAGTCGATCGAAAAGAGTGAGATTAGGTGCGGACATTAACATTAACTCTATAGCTCCAGGCTGAATGAATTGGCTTAAAAAAAAAATCCTTGGTAAACTACCATCGGCTGCCCAAGAACCCACAACTTTTGAAGAAGTGGCTCCATGTCCTGAAAAGGAAGGATGTGCCTGCTCGAGCTAGCAGGGTCCGCAGACTTCGCGATGCGACAACCGGGAGTTTCCAAATGGAAAGGAGTCATAGGCCTACGATGAAGCCCTCAGCTTGCACATGCATTTTACATTTTGAGGGTTATGGTGTAGGGGTTAACGACCGATCATCATCAACATTGCTGACTTTGGAGTCAAGCAAAAGCGACTGAATGGAGGAGGCGACGTGAGTCAATGCAATGGAGCCTGAGGCAACGTTAACTGGTCATGACTGTTGTTGACTAGGCTTGCCTTAGACACAACTTTGTTGCAACTCTAGTTGGAGGTAACTAGTTAATTGCGTCTGAAGTGTTTTGTGTAACACCCCCTAGCAAATAACATTAGCAAGCAACTCAACTGCAACTAAAATTTCAACACAGTTTATCCGTGTACCCCTGTTATTAGGTAGTTACTGTAGCTAGCTTCCACCTTAGATAGTCAAGTACTGTAATACATTTTGTTGACAGATTTGTTTTTGTGATGTTTTGTTAGCTCCACCTCATTTAGCTAGACTGAAGTTGACATAGCTAATGTTTGCTGAAAAATAAATGTATTTGCTGTGTGTGTGTTGACAAAGCAGACAACACAGGTAGCTTGTTTATGCCAACTGATATATTTGGGTTTAGTTGTCTTAACAAAACGTTTGTTTGTTTTCAGGATGACATCTTCATCCCTGAAAATATTTTCATCCTGGAGGAGACTGTGCAGGAAGCAGAGGAGGTACATGCAAACCCATGTTATTTCTAAGGCTATCATTTAATTCAAGTATATGCAGTGATTATTGAATATAAGTATAGCCTAATAGATGCCTTAATTGTTTTCTACCAACAGGAAAGAATGGTTAGTACAGCATGCCAAACTGACCCCTGGGTGCCAGACTGTTCCTGTGCTGCAATGGAGGAGAGATCCACCGGGACCGTCACTAAAGAGCTCAAGGCCCAGCTAGATTGCGCTCATGACCATCAGTATACAAACGAGTCCTGACCATATACGCCACAGATGGAGCTGACGGAGAGTGAGATCAGCTCAGAATCCCAATCATCACAGTGCGAGCCAAGATATACAGTGGGGCAAAAAAGTAGTCAGCCACCAATTGTGCAAGTTCTCTCACTTAAAAAGATGAGAGAGGCCTGTAATTTTCATCATAGGTACACTTCAACTATGACAGACAAAATGAGGAAAAACATTGTAGGATTTTTAATGAATTTATTTGCAAATTATGGAAAATAAGTATTTGGTCACATACAAACAAGCAAGATTTCTGGCTCTCACAGACCTGTAACTTCTTCTTTAAGAGGCTCCTCTGTCCTCCACTCGTTACCTGTATTAATGGCACCTGTTTGAACTTGTTATCAGTATGAAAGACACCTGTCCACAACCTCAAACAGTCACACTCCAAACTCCACTATGGCCAAGAACAAAGAGCTGTCAAAGGACACCAGAAACAAAATTGTAGACCTGCACCAGGTTGGGAAGACTGAATCTGCAATAGGTAAGCAGCTTGGTTTGAAGAAATCAACTGTGGGAGAAATTATTAGGAAATGGAAGACATACAAGACCACTGATAATCTTCCTCGATCTGGGGCTCCACGCAAGATCTCACCCCGTGGGGTCAAAATGATCACAAGAACGGTGAGCAAAAATCCCAGAACCACACGGGGGGACCTAGTGAATGACCTGCAGAGAGCTGGGACCAAAGTAACAAATCCTACCATCAGTAACACACTACGCCGCCAGGGACTCAAATCCTGCAGTGCCAGACGGGTCCCCCTGCTTAAGCCAGTACATGTTCAGGCCCGTCTGAAGTTTGCTAGAGAGCATTTGGATGATCCAGATGAGGATTGGGAGAATGTCATATGGTCAGATGAAACCAAAATAGAACTTTTTGGTAAAAACTCAACGTGTCGTGTTTGGAGGACAAAGAATGCTGAGTTGCATCCAAAGAACACCATACCTACTGTGAAGCATGGGGGTGGAAACATCATGCTTTGGGGCTGTTTTTCTGCAAAGGGACCAGGACGACTGATCCGTGTAAAGGAAAGAATGAATGGGGCCATGTATCGTGAGATTTTGAGTGGCAAGGGCATTGAAGGTGAAACGTGGCTGGGTCTTTCAGCATGACAATGATCCCAAACATACCGCCCGGGCAACGAAGGAGTGGCTTCGTAAGAAGCATTTCAAGGTCCTGGAGTGGCCTAGCCAGTCTCCAGATCTCAACCCCATAGAAAATCTTTGGAGGGAGTTGAAAGTCCGTGTTGCCCAGCGACAGCCCCAAAACATCACTGCTCTAGAGGAGATCTGCATGGAGGAATGGGCCAAAATACCAGCAACAGTGTGTGAAAACCTTGTGAAGACTTACAGAAAACGTTTGACCTCTGTCATTGCCAACAAAGGGTATATAACAAAGTATTGAGATAAACTTTTGTTATTGACCAAATATTTATTTTCCACCATAATTTGCAAAAAAATAAATTAAAAATCCTACAATGTGATTTTCTGGATTTCTTTTTCTCATTTCGTCTGTCATAGTTGAAGTGTACCTATGATGAAAATTACAGGCCTCTCTCATCTTTTTAAGTTGGAGAACTTGCACAATTGGTGGCTGACTAAATACTTTTTTTGCCCCACTGTATGAGTAATAAACGTATTTTACTCAAAATTCCAAAGAACTAAAATAATCGAGCCCACAATAACGGATCGTATTAAAAACAAACAATCACGCACAAAAAACATGGGGAAAACAGAGGGTTAAATAATGAACATATAATTGGGGAATTGAAACCAGATGTGTAAAACAAGACAAAACAAATGGAACATGAAATGTAGATCTGTGATGGCTAGAAGACCGGTGACGTCGACCGCCGAACGCCGCCCAAACAAGAAGATGGACCGACTTCCGGCGGAAGTCGTGACACTATTGAAGCGCAGCTCAGAGATAATATATTTCTTGCATTTTCCTTTTCCAAATGGCCGGTTATTTAGAATGCATAAGATTCTGTATTTACGATAGCATAGCTTCATAAGGTCCAATAGAGACCCAATCCTTTTGTTCCTCAGTCGTCCTTCTTTGTGTAGCCAGCCGTCATATCGGTTTTGTCCGCTTGGGACGTTTTCTTTTGTGAAATAATGAATAATCAATGTATGATCCATCCTGTGTATATGCAATTCTGTGTGATTATTTAGGTATTTAGCAAATAAATAATTAAACCAAATTTTGTATTGCTGATTCAACTTGTTAGCCAGGGTTCGTGATAATTAAAGAGAATTGATTTGATAAAATAGCATGCCATATATCATTTAATCCATAGAAAAGACACAAAAGATTGTATGTTGGCTAATAGGACTGATATTAGTGGCAGATTACCCACTCGCTGTCGGATCCTTACAAGGCACCCCCGACCCATGTCCCCGATATCTCTGTCTCTTCTTCATGAGAATGACGGGGATTTGGGTCTTGTCTCATGTCTGAAGTAAATCCTTCGCGTCCGATTCGTTAAAGAAAAAAATCTTCATCCAGTACGCGGTAAGTAATCTCTGTCCTGATATCCAGAAGCTATTTTTGATCATAAGAGACGGTGCAAAAACATTATGTACAAAATAAGTTTCGAAGAAAAAACGCAAACAAACACACACAATTGCACAATTGGTTAGGAGCCCGTAAAACGCCAGCCATCTCCTCCGGCACCATTATCCATAAACATTGTTGAAGGATACTGATAATATGTATTGAGCACCTACCCACTACTGATATAAACCTTAAACAATTCATAATCATGCAAAATTCAATCAACTATTTAACTGGCATATCGGCTGCTGACTGGTCGAGTAACCTCTTCTGCCAGGATGTCCTTCATAAGGATTAGTGACACGTCCAATAAATACATTGCCATCCAGACAGACTGACAGGAACCTCTGACTGGATGTAATACACCCACCATCCGCTGGGATTTTGTGCTGTATCGCCACCATCTCTCTACAACACACACAGTCATACTCTAGCCATTATCTGTCAGAATCCACACTCACACCAGTTTGTGTTTATCTACCCTCTAGCTGAGGTGTTTCAGGTGGCATGTCTGTTGTTACTGCTACGAGAACAAACTTCTTGATCTGGGGCAACGATCGGCTCAAACAATCGGCTCAAACACGAACGGCTTCAGTAGGTTTATTGGCTTCCTAACTAACATTCTCGGTAATAAACTCATTCTCCGACTCGGAACTACTTGGTAAATTCAGCTTTTTTGGGAAGTTTCAAATATTTCTCTCCTGCCCCAGTGACTCAACAATTCCAATATGGCGATTTACAGTTACAGTTAGATGGCATTCTAAATCCTAGTGTTTTCATTCCCCTTTAACCTCATCCTTACTCTGCATTAGACTTAGCCTTAACCTTACCCTACATTAGACTTAACCTTAACCTTACCTTACTTTAGACTTAACCTTAACCCTACCCTACATTAGCAGCATACCACCCTGCGTCCCAATAGTTGCTTTCTTCTGAAGCTAAGCAGTGTTGGAGGGCCAGTAGCAGGCACCCTTTCCTCTGGTCTAAAAAAAATATCACAATGCGCCAGTGCAGTGATTGGGGACATTGCCCAGTGTAGGGTGTCGTCGGATGGGATGTTAAACAGGTGTCCTGATTCTCTGTGGTCACTAAAGATCCCATGGCACTTAACGAAAGAGTATGAGTGTTAACCCCGGTTTCGTGGCTAAATTCCCAATCTGGCTCTCATACCATCACTGTCACCTAATCATCCCCAGCTTACAATTGGCTCATTCATCCCCTCTCCTCTCCCCTGTAAGTATTCCCTAGGTCGTTGCTGTAAATGAGAATGTGTTCTCAGTCAACATACCTGGTAAAATAAGGGTTAACCTCTCAGGGATTGCTGGGGCGCTAGCGCCCCAATCCCGACACTACCAGGTGAAATGCAAGGCGCCAAATTCAAAATCCAAAAGTTGAATTATTAAACATCCACCAATATACAAGTTTTCCATACTCATCAAAAGCTCTGTTTCTTGGCAATATCACAGCGTTGTCAGATTTCAAAAAGGCTTTACGGCGAAAGCAGCACATTTGATTGTTTGAGGGTAGCACCTCACATATTTTTCCCATAGCCAAGAAGCCATCATGGCACACACATAACACATTTCACAGCGAAAACAAATCAATTACCTGTTGAAGAACTTATGCTGAGGTCATCCTAAGTGTCCAACGAAGACAATCCATGGTTCTTTTGTTAGAAAAAGTAATGTATTTTATCCATAAATCTCCATTTGGTTCGCGCGTTATAATCAGAAATGACAGCCTCCACTCCTCCATTGAAACGTGATGAGAACTCGTTCATCTTATACCTATAAACTTGTCCAAGAACAATCAAACATAGTTTTAAATGTATCCTTAGGAACACTTTTACGTATATTTACTATTATAAATAAACCGGAATATAAACTGATCGATGAAGACGGTAAAAAAGTCACAGCACGCCTTGTCGGGAGCGCGCACTGGGTACTGTTGACATAAAAAGTACACTTCCTGGTTTGCTCTTATTCTCTGGTCTAAAGAATCCAAAATGAAAATTTACACTGTCTCGAGACTGTTGACATCTAAAGGAAGCGATGGGTACTGCATTCATATGCCCTTATATGGTCATTTTCATGAGGGAGGGGTTCCAAATGAACAATGTGTCAAAATCACTTTTTCCAGGACAGAAATTCCTCTGGGTTTCGCCTGCCATATGCATTCTGTTTTACTCACAGACAAATGGTTAACACTTTTGGAAGATTCAGAGTGTTTTCTATCCAATGGTACTAAATATGTGCATATCCTATTTTCTGGGCCTGAATGGGAGGCATTTTACTTTGGGCACGCCAGGCTCTCCAAAACGGTCACCTCATGAGCCGATCCCTAACAAGTTAACACTTAGAAACGTCAATCATCGCTTGCGATACGGCTTTCAAAACATACAGTATGACCCTTATCTTTCATCAACGAGAAAGAATCCTTAAAATAAAAAAGATACGCTTACTGTAGCAGTTTTGTACAGCTATGGATGCCTCCATCTGACGAAACTACACTTCCTCTACACTTCCTGAGTTACGCTTACACACAGGTGTTAGGAGCACGCTAGATAACTAATTACAACAGGTGGCCCCACCTCTTGTCTTCTGTAAACAAGCTGTGTAACATGGAGATATGGCCCTGTGGGAGCACTAACCCTAACCCTATAAAGGTGTGTATCATTTTTTATTATTATTATTTTATGAAAAATAAGGTCTTTATACTTCCAAAACCATACTGCGAACGACACGTGTTAATGTTGAGATTGAGTGCCGGGGCTCTTAAACAAAACTTTCTTGTACAGAAGATGCATTCGTCCAATGCCTTCGCCCAACTGAGAGTCATGATCAAGGACTAATGTCACAAATGACAATTACTCTTACTAAACTACAGACTGACATTCTCTTCATATTACATATCAGTATCTTATTATCTGATATGAATATTTGTGCCTTTTAATCACATGCTCTGTGTTTACAATGATTGTCTTCCAATTGTTTCCTTACATTCTCACGTGTGAAATCGAAATGAATCGCATGGACTATTTAGCTTGCTTTCATGGTGTGCTGTGATTCCACAGATTGGCATGGATAAAGTGACATTGAGACAGCTGTTGCCAATTCTTATCACCTCCTCCCTTCCCAAACTAATTACTAAACACGCCCCAGAACTAGAGTTAATCGACTACCGGACCAACCATTGACTAAAGACCCCTGCTCGGGAGGAAGAGCTTAACCCTGATCAGGAAGAGCTGAATGAACGAACACTGCTCGGAAAGAGCCGAACGAACTTACAATGACCACCGCTCCGTGAGGGAATAAACTGTTGCCAAGTTAAATAAAGGTTAAAAAAATATATATACAATTAAAAAATTGTTTTCCCCGGATCTCATAGTTAGCCTATAGCCCTAAATCCCAGGCTTTTAATATGTTTCTAATCGGGCCATAGTGGTACTGTGTATGGTCATTTTTGTAAAAGCTGAGTTTATAATAAAGAACCTTTGATTGTACTTTGGCCTGCCTCTGTGGTTGTTTGCCGTGTGATTTTAGAACACAGTTTTTGACACATGTATCAGCCATTTTGTGATTCAGAGAATATGAGCATATCTCAGGCTGTTGGATTGTTTGCAAATGTGAGCGTTTGTTGTGAAATCAAGTTTAGATAAAACAGATACAGCGATATGGAGAAGAATGAACAGTAACTGATCAGGTGTAGATCTATCAGCCATCCATACCCTATAAGGTAGCATAAAACCCCACCACCTCTTCAAAGGCTGTAAATTTGTCTCCATTCCACTTTGGCATGGACCTTCCAGCTAGCTCATAGGAAGGGATGTGCATCTGCTGTCATACTTTGGCTTGAAGGAGAAGTGTAACCACGCTGCCACAGAGTGACTATCAATCCCCAAAATGACACTTAAGGGCCCTTCACAAATAACGGGGCATAGTGGGGACACTGACAGCTGTGACAGAGGAATATGGCAATAATGATTTTTATCTACAGCAGTGAAAATAAACCTGTCAAACCTATTAGAATTTAATATAGAAAGCAAAGGGAGAAAAAAACTGTGAGGAGAGGGAGGTTATGGTAAGGTAGCAATGGAAGTGTATGAAGGTAAACAAAAATGATGAACGTGTGACCATTTGAGGACAGATGACATTGTACATTTGTGTCCAGGTAAACGTCCAGGTAATCATAAACTGTTACATTTTTATTCCTGCTGCTCATTTTGTGTTCATTTAACATAATTTATTTCAACATACAATCCATTTCCTCACAAATATAAACTCATTACACTAGGTTTTAGAGTTTTAAAATGAATTTCTCGAAAATCTCCATACATTACGAGCAATAAACTTCCGAGTAGCTTTCTAATATCCTTTTATCGGTAAACAAATATTTGCTTACTCTACTGCAAAATGCATAATTACATGTTTACGTATTTAATGTTTACACACGCACGCACATAGACAAACAACAACACATTTTCAAAACTGAGGTTCACATGTACCTCCAAAACAAATCAGAGCTAAAAATGGATGTTTAAAATGTCTAAATGTGCCTAGAGAGTGGAATGTAGGTGTTTGTGTAGGCATGTTCATACTGTTTTGACTATATGGAAGTAAGAGGCACACTTTACTTAATATGGTGGTGGATGCTATATGTTTTTAGCTTTAGATGCTTGATGCCGATAACTAATTTACATGTTGGATTGCGAGCAGCGGTTATAGGTTGTGGCGGTGTACAATGAACTGTCTTTAATCTTTATCTAAGGCAAATATACTGCTCCTCTGAAATTTTAATCAGACCCCATTCACAATCTTCCTATCTCTCTCCCCCTCTCTCTTGTTCTCTCTTCCCCTCTCCTTTATCCTCTCTTTCCCTCTCTCTTGTCCTCTCTTCCCTCCTCTCTGCCATCCTAGGAATCTTTGTATTTGTAATTTGTCGTAAGAGTTGAACACAGGCCGTGATCAGAAGGAAACAATTTAAGATAAAACAAATACAGAATACAACAATGGGGTGAATGGAAGGTGAACACCATTCTCTGAAGAAGGCTTGAATGGAATGTCTACTCCATTCCTCTGAATAACGCTCGAATGGAAGGTGAACACCATTCCTCTGAAGAAGGCTTCATTCCTCTCTATAAGGGCACGCTGGTGTCATCTGTTGGGCTTTGTGTCCTTAAGAAGGGCAGAGAGATAATCTGGGATTGGTCAGGTGTAGGTTGTTGTGTAGCTGAAGCTTTCACTGAGGAGATTCCTACTGTATGTCTTATGAAATGGATAAACTTATCTTGACACGAAATGCTGTTCCTATACCATGATTCATTATGTAGGAAGGAGCAGAGGTAATGAGTGTCTGGTATGGCTGTCAAATAAGAGGATTACCTAGTTTATGGCTTTCCAAAAGATAAGTGGTTATTTGAGTCCTCACAAGACTGGATGTCTGTGACTTGACCTTACACAAATGGATGATGGTGTAGTCATTGTATCGTACCCCAGCCTCATCCTAAGCCTCATTCTTAAGCAATGCTGGACTTTTCAATGTCCATAGAGATTATATATCAGGAGACCTGACATTTTATTCATGGTCCAGACTCCACACTTCTGAGATGGACACAGAATTCAGAAAACAATACATTGTCATAACCCGTGCTGAAATTCATTCATATGCAAAAAGACACTAATACAACCTTTGCTTTATCAAATCAGTCTGGACCGAGATTATCTTTCGAAATCACCTTAACCCTTATACATTTGTGCAGTGTTTCAATAGAACCAGCTGCTTGGATCTATCTAATCTGTCTAAATGAAATAAAATCCTGCCAGGATGTTTATAATAGGCCCTGAAGATTGTGTGCAAAAATCTGCATTAATAATTCAAATAAGGCTTTCTCTATTTATGAGTGGGATTGCACAGGATGAGTGTACAGGAACTCAGATGGTAATGTGGAAGAACAGTTTCTCAGTGCAGCTTCATGCAACAATTGATGGCATATTTATAACATTGTTTTGGTTTAGTTTGTAAAAATGTGTAGTTGTTAGGAAAGCGGTAATCACCTGATTTTACCATCTCTTTTTCAGTCTAGTTCATCCTTGATTATTTGAAAGAAAACCTAAATTCTAGGACATATCAACCAGGGTTGAGGTCATTTCTAGTTCAATTCAATCAACTCAGGAAATAAACAGAAATTCCAATGTTTAGTCCTAGAGAAGCATAAAGGAACATTTGAATTAGAATTTCAGTTTACTTCCTGGATTAAAAAGGAATTGACCATAACCTTATCAAGTCTAATGAGTAAAAAAAACCTGGGCCAATCGATGCTTGACCCCTGTGTGATAACAAACTACCAAATTACAATACCATCAACCTCTCATTTCATTAATCCTTGTCATATGAAGAGAAATAATGAAGAGAAATTATAGATAAAACGTTTTGGTGCTCATCGGCCGTTGGACATAAACATTACACAACAAGTTGGAAATTACAAATTCAAACATGAGTGGTTTGGTAAGAATCGGTGACAGTGGCTAACTGCAAGCATTGCGACTGGGGAGTCTGGAATAAACACGCTCAAACTGGGAAAAACGTTTTGAACAGTCATCCAAATCCGATGCGGAAATGTTCAAGTGAGTACATCACAACAAGGTGAGTCCAAAAATGTCTTATATGCGGCTGCATAAATGATGTAATATGCCAGGGAGAAAGGTATACTGTAAGCTGTTAGTAGCCCATGTGCCTCACCCTAATAATTTGGTCTATTTTCACTTCTTAATTTCACCTAACGTTACTGTTCTTACTCGTAGTGCACATGTAGTCTATAACCTGTTTTTGAGAAATGTAATCATTGAATATTGTAAGACCTTTCATTGTCTGCTTATATGTCCCCTTTATTTATCCTACGCTTCTGACTTGGTGTACAGGGAAAACCCTGTAAAAACGGCCCATGTTCTGAATTGTGTCGCTGTACATTTCAAAGTGCTGAAGAAATAGTTTTATTGACTACGTCCATCCTGTCTCACTCATTAATGTCTTAATCGAAATTACGGATTGCCTCTAATCCACTTGTCGCCCCCTTATGCCATAGTTTGTACATCTCAATTGTCAGTAGAAACCACATTTGTTTAAGCAAGTCAGCCATATCAGCTATGTTATTTTAACAGGCAGTAAATGAGGCTGAATTAACTGTTTTGCTGCCAGACAAGGCTTTGCTGATAGCTAGGTGTAGCAATGGTAAGGTGTTGGGCTGCTGTTGAGGCTCTGCTGTTGGGACAGCTTTATGTAGGCCCTAACAGTTTGTGGGCACCGTTTGTCACCGTTATAGAGCAATTAATGTATTGTTTAGTGTTGTGTAGTGACTTTGCTGGGCATTAATTCCATCTAGTTAAGGTTAGGGTTACGGTTTGGGTAGGGGTTAAAATTGAAAATGTTAAGTGACAAAATGAGGTCCTTGCACTGGGATTGAACCCGCAATTTTTAGAGCCTACTAGATGGTAAAAGGACGGTTGGATATTGCCATGGAAATAAAACGCCAAGCCATCCCATAACTTCACCATTCTAATCACGCCTGGACTTCCCATAACTTCACCATTCTAATCGCGCCTGGACATCCCATAACTTCACCATTCTAATCACGCTAAACCATCCCATAAAGTAACAATTTTTACCACGCAAGCCATAACTTCACCATTCTAATCATGACATCCCGTAGCTTTACCATTCTAATCATGCCATCCAATAACTTCACCATTCTAATCACGTCAAGCCATAACTTCACCATTCTAATCACACCAAGCCATCCAATAACTTCACCATTCTAGTCACGCCATTACATAACTTCACTATTCTAATCACGCCATCGCATAACTTCACCATTCTAATCATGCCTGGACAGTACATAAACCTCTGGAGTTTGGGCTGAATTTCGGGCTGAATTCCATATAATACAGTAGTAGATAAGAGTCTTAAGGATAAGATCCTTTTTAAAAATTTTCGTCTAAAATGACATACCCAAATCTAACTGCATGTAGCTCAGAACCTGAAGTAAGGATATGCATATTCTTTATACCATTTGAAAGGAAACACTTTGAAGTTTGTGGAAATGTGAAATGAATGTAGGTGAATATGGGGTGGCAGGTAGCCTAGTGGTTAGAGCGTTGGACTAGTAACCAGAAGGTTGCAAGATCAAATCCCCGAGTTGACAAGGTAAACATCTGTCGTCCTGCCACTGAACAAGGCAGTTAACCCACTGTTCCTAGGCCATCATTAAGAATCTGTTCTTAACTGACTTTTTTTTACATTGTTTGCAAACTGATATGTGACTCGTAAATCTACAGACAGTTCCACAATCCAATATTATGTGGGCACCAGAAGTTACGATTATGACAACTTGCCAAAGAGGTTTGTGAAAGAAAAATTACATACTTACCTGATTTGTTGGATATTTTAACAATTATTTACTCAACAAACATTATGAATGTTTTTCTATCCAGCTAATGCTGTGTTTTATGGTCTCCACTCTAGCACCCTGCAGCTAATCTGGGCGTATGGTTTTACTAGAGATAGCTTGAGATGGATATCTTAGTGATACAAACCAACAGCCACATGTGAGACATTCAGTTGAAGTCAGAAGTTTACATACACTTACAGTGAGGGAAAAAAGTATTTGATCCCCTGCTGATTTTGCACGTTTGCCCACTGACAAAGAAATGATCAGTCTATAATTTCAATGGTAGGTTTATTTGAACAGTGAGAGACAGAATAACAACAAAAAAATCCAGAAAAACGCATGTGAAAAATGTTATAAATTGATTAGCATTTTAATGAGGGAAATAAGTATTTGACCCCCTCTCAATCAGAAAGATTTCTGGCTCCCAGGTGTCTTTTATACAGGTAACGAACTGAGATTAGGAGCACACTCTCAGTTTGTTACCTGTATAAAAGGCACCTGTCCACAGAAGCAATCAATCAATCAGATTCCAAACTCTCCAGCATGGCCAAGACCAAAGAGCTCTCTGAGGATGTCAGGGACAAGATTGTAGACCTACACAAGGCTGGAATGGGCTACAAGACCATCGCCAAGCAGCTTGGTGAGAAGGTGACAACCGGACAACAGGAAGAAACACAAAAGAACTGTCAATCTCCCTCGGCCTGGGGCTCCATGCAAGATCTTACCTCGTGGAGTTGCAATGATCATGAGAACGGTGAGGAATCAGCCCAGAACTACACGGAAGGATCTTGTCAACGTTCTCAAGGCAGCTGGGACCATAGTCACCAAGAAAACAATTGGTAACACACTACGCCGTGAAGGACTGAAATCCTGCTCAAGAAAGCACATATACATGCCCGTCTGACGTTTGCCAATGAACATCTGAATGATTCAGAGGACAACTGGGTGAAAGTGTTGTGGTCAGATGAGATCAAAATGGAGCTCTTTGGCATCAACTCAACTCGCCGTGTTTGGAGGAGGAGGAATGCTGCCTATGACCCCAAGAACACCATCCCCAACGTCAAACATGGAGGTGGAAACATTATGCTTTGGTGGTGTTTTTCTGCTAAGGGGACAGGACAACTTCACCGCATCAAAGGGACGATGGACGGGGCCATGTACCGTCAAATCTTGGGTGAGATCCTCCTTCCCTCAGCCAGGGCATTGCAAATGGGTCGTGGATGGGCATTCCAGCATGACAATGACCCAAAACACACAGCCAAGGCAACAAAGGAGTGGCTCAAGAAGAAGCACATTAAGGTCCTGGAGTGGCCTAGCCAGTCTCCAGACCCTAATCCCATAGAAAATCTGTGGAGGGAGCTGAAGGTTCGAGTTTCCAAACGTCAGCCTCAAAACCTTAATGACTTGGAGAAGATCTGCAAAGAGGAGTGGGACAAAATCCCTTCTGAGATGTGTGAAAACCTGGTGGCCAACTACAAGAAACGTCTGACCTCTGTGATTGCAAACAAGGGTTTTGCCACCAAGTACTATGTCATGTTTTGCAGAGGGGTCAAATACTTATTTCCCTCATTAAAATGCAAATCAACTTATACATCTTTTTGGCAAAATGGCTTAAGGACAACAAAGTCAAGGTATTGGAGTGGCCATCACAAAGCCTTGACCTCAATCCCCATAGAAAAATTGTGGGCAGAACTGAAAAAGAGTGTGCGAGCAAGGAGGCTTACAAACCTGACTCAGTTACACCATTTCTGTCAGGAGGAATGGGCCAAAATTCACCCAACTTATTGTGGGAAGCTTGTGGAAGCCTACCCGAAACGTTTAACCCAAGTTAAACAATTTAAAGGCAATGCTACCAAATACTAATTAAATGTATGTAAACTTCTGACCCACTGGGAATGTGATTAAAGAAATCAAATCTGAATTAAATCATTCTCTCTAGTATTATTCTGACATTTCACATTTGGGTCTGTATCCTGAATTTTGGCTGTCTGACGTGCCCAAAGTAAACTGCCTGTTACTCAGGCCTAGAAGCTAGGATATGCATATACTTGGTAGTATTGGATAGAAGACACTCTGAAGTTTCTGAAACTGTTAACATAACATCTATGAGTAAAGCAGAACTCATTTGGCAGGCAAAAACCAGAGGAAAATCCAACCAGATTTGTTTTCCTTGGAGCTCCCAGCCACTTCAAATGTAAAGCTATTGGAAACTATGACTTCCGCCTCCCAGATTGCTAGTTCCTATGGCTTCCACTAGATGTCAACAGTCTTTATATATGGTTTCAGTCTTGTTTTTTGAAAAACCAACGAGTAATAGTTGTTTATCCATCGATTAAAAAAAGCAGTCTCATTGCGTGTGTGAACGGGGACGCGCTCGGCATTCTTTTCCTTTTCTATTGAACATAGTTCTCTCGTATTAAATATTATCATTTAGATATTAGAGTACCTGAGGATTAATTAGAACATTGTTTGACTAGTTTGGACTAACTTTACTGTTAACTTTTGGGACTTCTTTGTATGCATGCTGAAGGGGTGGATTACTGAACTCAATGACACCTACTAAACATACTTTTTTGGGATATAAAGAAGGACTTTATCGAACAAAATGGCCATTCTTTGTTTTCCTGCGGCCCTTGGGATTACAACCAGAGGACGATCTTCAAAGGTAAGTGATTTATTTTTTCACTTTTTGTGATTTTGTGACTCCTGTACTGGTTGGAAAAATATGTTGTTGTTGGGTGCTGACCTCAGATAATCGAATGCTATGCTTTCTCCATAAAGCCTATTGTAAATCAGACAACGCTGTTCTAAGCTAAAGAACAGTGTATTCGACTTGTATTTTCATGAATGTTTAAGATTACGATTTTGTCATTTGAATTTGGCGCTCTGCATTTTACCAGATGTTGTCGCAGGTGTCCCTCTAGCGTAACGCCTAGCCATAATAAATTGGTGATCCTAACTGACCTAAGACAGGGGATTTTTACTAGGATTAAATGTCAGGAATTGTGAAAAACTGAGTTTAAATGTATTTGTTTAAGTGTATGTAAACTTCCGACTTTAACTGTATGTCTCCGGTCTGATTGAGCCTGCATTCCATAGACAATATATGGTGTATGTTTAGCCGGGATAGAGATAGCCTGGAGGAGCAGAACAAAGGCCTCAGTATTCCAAATTATCCTGTAATCTGCGAACCTAAGACAAGGTGGGGTTAAAAATAACACCAGAGGCAGAAAACCAGGAGATGAACCCAGAGTGGCTTATGACGGCCCTTAGTCTGCATGGGAAGGGTGGAGCCAGCCATGAAAGCATTTTTAGGTCTACTATATATAGAACTCTGCATTTCTGTAAAGTTTAAGCACTCGGTCCGACAGTCAAGACTGTTGTGTTGACGGCTTCGTTATTGCAATAATTAATCAATATTAAATAAAGATGATTGTTTGAAGAAATGACCAAGTCTCTCTCAGTACTGAATTTCCATGACAGGTTGCGTTGTCATTTTGGTTTCTTAGCAATTAATTGAAACCACCTCCACTATACCAGGTAGGAACCACCACCACAATACCAGGTAAGAACCACATCCACTATACCAGGTAGGATCCACCAACACTATAAGAGATAGGATCCACCACCACTATACCAGATAGGATCCACCACCACAATGCCATGTAAGAACCACATCCACTATACCAGGTAAGAACCACATCCACTGTACCAGGTAGGTGCCACCACCACTATACCAGGTAGAAGTTTTCTGCTGACATAATAACAAAAAGTCCATGGTTTTAAGATTTAAACATACATTACTCTTCTTGCTTGGTTCAGGTTTTTAATATTTTACACTTGAAATTCCATTGGAGACGGATGAATGTGTATGGCTGGTGCCACACAGATTAAAAAATAAGGTATTAAAGAGGTTTAAAAGGAGGCTGTGAGGTGTGATGTTTTAATACATTCCCAGATAAGTGTCCCTCTATGAAAGTGTACAATCTCATTAAGAGGCCTTTCAACTGAAAGCTACACATTCCACATTCATCCACCAGCAGCCAGGCTCTAAACTTTACAGGGGTAACTTTTAATGAGGCTTAAACTTGAGTTACTCCTCAAGCGGTAGAAAAACTATTTATGTTAAAGAAAACAAAAGCAATGCGACAGAAAGATATGTAGCTAAATGGTCAGAAGTAATAATAACTAAATATATGTAATATCTTCTGCTAGACAAGCCAAACACACTTTACTCACCTAGCAGATTAATGTCGTTGGTGCATTTTTTATGAATCTCCACACACAATTTCATACATGGTTGATACATAAACACATCTCAACATCTCAGTGGCGGTCGGTGCCGTTTAAGATGAGAGAGGACGATCAATTTTTTTATGAGCATGGCCTTATTTCTATTACAACATATTGGATGGCTGTCATTCATATTCCATTCACCAAGGTCAATGTAACTTTGATGGGTTTAGGCTATTACATGATGCAAAAAAAATTCCTATACACATCATGAGGTTGCTACAACCTAGTCTATGAATGAAAGTTTACAACGTAGGTTCACAGGTCGAGATAAATATTTGAGGAATCAAGGTGACAGACGGTGACACATTCAGTACTGCCTTGCACACTCTTGCCTGAATCTAGCTGATCTAGGGTGTAACTCTTAGTCCAATAGTTGAAAACGAGAGTTTCTATTGGACAAATTCAGGTATATTTATCCCCGTTTCGTTCTGCTTGCTTCCATTCAATAAACGTTTTTCAACAGAATTGGCAGAATGAATACACCCCTGATCACACGCAAACACATTTCATTTTCATAGCATCCACATACAAACAGCATGATCGCTTTGCTCGTTGTATAATTCCTTCTTGCATCTATGCTCTCTCCTCTTCTTACCTTTTCCCTTCACTTGTGGACTTCAATGCACAACCAATCAGCTGTCTGTCTGTGACTGTAATATTCATGTCAGCATACTGAATTGCAATTGGTTGCATTCTTCCATCATATCATATTGCCCTATGATTGGTTGTGTATTGAAGTCCACAAGTGAACGGAAAAGGTAAGAAGAGGAGAGAGCATAGATGTGAGAAGGAATTATACAACGTGAGATCATTTCAGTTGATCATTGCCGGAGACACATGAAGATATAGTTATAGCTAGCTAATGAAGAGCTACGTTTTATAAATATCCTGTCGTACTGCATTTTATTATTTTGTACAAAGCATGCAAAAGAAGACAGTGACCAGACGAAAAGAAAATTAAAGCCAAACCTTCGTATCATTACTGCTAACTGCTACACACAGCCTACATCGTTGTCACCATATTAGCTAACGTCATAGTCAACATAGCTGCTAGAACTAACGTCTTAGTAAACCAGCTACAATCTTTTTGTTTTTTTATATATCTTTTTTAAATGTATTTCACCTTTATTTAACCAGGTAGGCTAGTTGAGAACAAGTTCTCATTTACATCTTCGACATGGCCAAGATAAAGCAAAGCAGTTCGACACATACAACAACAAAGAGTGGAATAAACAAACATACAGTCAAACATACACATGGAATAAACAAACATACAGTCAATAATATACTAGAAAAATAGTATATATACAGTGTGTGCAAATGAGGTAAGATAAGGGAGGAAAGGCAACGAATAGGCGGCGAAGTAATTACAATATAGCATTTAAAAACTGGTATGGTAGATGTGCAGAAGATTAATGTGCAAGTAGAGATACTGGGGTGCAAAGGAGCAAAATAAATAAATAAATAAATAAATACAGTATGGGGATGAGGTAGTTGGATGAGCTATTTACAGATTGGCTATGTACAGGTGCAGTGATCTGTGAGCTGCTCTGACAGCTGGTGCTTAAAGCCAGTGAGGGAGCTATGAGTCTCCAGCTTCAGTGATTTTCGCAGTTCGTTCATGTCATTGGCAGCAGAGAACTGGAAGGAAAGGCGGCCAAAGGAGGAATTGGCTTTGGGGGTGACCAGTGAGATATACCTGCTGGAGCGTGTGCTACGGGTGGGTGCTGCTATGGTGACCAGTGAGCTGAGATAAGGCAGGGCTTTATCTAGCAAAGACTTGTAGATGACCTGGAGCCAGTGGGTTTGGCGACGAGTATGAAGCGAGGGCCAGCCAACGATAGCGTGCAGGTCGCAGTGGTGGGTAGTATATGGGGATTTGGTGACAAAATGGATGGCACTGTGATAGACTGCATCCAATTTGTTGAGTAGAGTGTTGGAGGCTATTTTGTAAATTACATCACCGAAGTCAAGGATCGGTAGGATGGTCAGTTTTACGAGTGTATGTTTGGCAGCATCAGTGAAGGATGCTTTGTTGCGAAATAGGAAGCCGATTTTAGATTTAATTTTGGATTGGAGATGCTTAATGTGAGTCTGGAAGGAGAGTTTACAGTCTAACCAGACTGTATTTGTTAAAAACTGCTCAACTATTGTCTTTCTCTCTCTGAGTCAACTACTCACCACATTTTGTGCAGTGCCTTGCTAGCTATCTGTAACTTATGCTTTCAGTACTAGAATAATTCTCTGATCCTTTGATTGGGTGGAAAAATGTCAGTTCATGCTGCAAGAGCTCTGATAGGTTGGAGGACATCCTCTGGAAGTTGTCATAATTACTGTGTAAGTCTATGGAAGGGGGTGAGAACCATGAGCCTCCTAGGTTTTGTATTGAAGTCAATGTTTAACTATTTTTATTTGAATGAAATTCACTTTGGAGCAAGGTCCTCCCTTTCCTCCTTTGAGGAGCCTCCACTGCAACACATGTACAGTACATGCCAAACGTATATGCTAAGTTCCATTATGGTAGCCTTATTAGTTTGATTCTCACTGCATTGCAATTGGAACTTTTCTACAAAGTGAAAACAGTGCCACAGTGTCCTTGGGTGAGTTTGAAACAACTTCCCAATGCCATAACCCCCTTAATGAGCTTGTGTGTTCTTTTTCACCCCTCATTAACAAAAATTGGTGCACTCTCCAAAAACATAATATAGGCCCTCACCACTCCTCTGCTTGCTTTTGGCTAGCATAAATACTGGTTTTAACTTCCAAAGGACACAAATCATCCTGGAGTAGGGAAAACAAAGTAATATATACGCTAGTTATCTCTCTGGGTGCTCCTTGAATAAAATTGACCGTTTTGGTTCCTTGCTCACATCTCCATTAAATTAGTTTGAATTCAGAGTGTTAAGAACTGCCGTTTGTGTTTATTCAATAACTTAGTGTTATCAGCAGGTTCGGAACTAAGGGTTACTGTTTGTGGTAGGGCTAACTGCTAACTGTTCTCTAATAAGATTAAATATTTTTTCTGTGAATATTATTACTGAACGTATCAGTGTTTAACAGGTTCCAAACAATTGTTCAAGTGGTGAGCATACAGTGACATAGCTTTAATACACTGTTTGTGATACACTTTGTGAGCTATTCATATTTTTCATCTTCAAATGTCATTTTGATTACCTAAAATGTGCCCTTCATTCCTTTTGAAGACATGCTGTATTTGGGGCCACAGTCCCTAAAGATGCCAGTCTATAATCCCCAGCTATGAGTGTCAAATCTGGAGCGGGATAAATAAATAAAATGATGCTGAAATATTTAGGAGATTCAGGGGACGCAGTAGCTTTGTAAACTGTCGTCCAGTGAGCCAGGTATGAGCGACGGGGGATACGATGTGGAAAAAGAGAAAGGGATCGAGGTGTGAGTTGAAATTCCCTTCAGATTAATTTTGGTTCCTTGGGGAGACAATCCAACTGGAAAAACACTTCAAAGCTCATTCTCTGCCTATTCCCCAAACCTAACCCTATTCCGCAGTGATCTCAAAGAAGAGCAATCTCCAACTGTATCTTGGTGTAAACAAACATTTACTTGCGTGATAGGTCGTTGGTTTAATCTTGTATGTCCTTTGTCACGAATTTGTGATGTTGGGATGATATACATGATGTTTATCCAAGAGGTAAAGAATAGACTGAAATAGTGCAGAATAAAACATTCAAATAAAAGTCTGAAATCGGTTGCAGCCAAGCAAAAATGTGCACAACACCCATACATAACCTATATGTGCATATCTTTCATGTTCAATGCCGTGCCACCGTGACAATCACATTAAAAGGGCTGAAGATATTCATGGCGTTGGATGTAAAAAAAAATCCCACAAACTCCATGCGCACACAAGCAGCATGTTGGGCATTTCTAAACCTAAAGAATATAAAGAACATGAGCAAAATATAGTACCTGTTTCCTAGCTTTCAGCCAGTGATGAAAGAATAATATCGACAAGACCACTGTCACTTCTCACAAGACGAGAGGCTTATCTGGAACCAGTACATTGAGAATGGAAGCTTTGATCCCTCTGGTCCTGAAGAATTGTTGACCTCCCGGTTCGAGGCTGAGGGAAGGAGCGGATGGAATCAGACACGGGCTAGGAGGAAGAAGAAATAAGAAGTGAGGATTACTGGATGGCATTGAATGGCTTTGGACAAGGAGTGAGGAATTAAAGATAACAATGGACTGGGTTATTTGGTGTTATCAGCAGGTGAGTGGCGGGTAGACTCACACACTGTACAAAAGAGGCAGCCCCTGTCACTCAGAGAGAGAGAGAGAGAGAGAGAGAGAGAGAGAGAGAGAGAGAGCGCTCTGGGAACACACTTCCCACAACACCCTTTCATGCAATTCCCCTGCAATTTGTTTTATCTCTGAGGAAGGGTTCAGCCTCAGGAGTGATACCTGAGGAAAGCAGGCAGCCTCAGGAGTGATACCTGTAGAAAGCAGGCAGCCTCAGGAGTGATACCTCCAGAAAGCAGTGTGTGTGTCATTTAATATGCTATTAACATGTAGCAAACTACAATGTAATTATGTTGGACTAAGGATTTGCACAACATTTATCATTCATGAATTGGTTATGAATCATGTATTTGCTGAGACATTCACTGAGACTTTTTATAGAACCGTTTTGCTACCATTATTTACTGGCGTTGTGCCAAACTGCATCTCTGTCTGTTATGCAAATAAGCACATGAATATGCATTTCCAAGATGAACGCTCTAAAGCGGGAGATTTAGTGAATGAGATTAAGCATTAGAAAATTTTGCAGATATTGTAAGCTATCCTTTACAAGTAGCAAGCACCACTTACTAGCATCTTGTAATCTTCAAACAGATTACCCACTGGGCAAAAACTAGTTGAATCAATGCTGTTTCTGCATCATTTCAACCCCAACAAATCTATGTGATGACATTGAATCAACGTGGTAAACTGATTGGACTTACAAAAAAATCATCAACGTAAGGCCATGTAGTCTCTTTTTCAGCTAACTTTGAACCTAAATCTAACAAATGTTTTGGTTGATTTCACGTTCAACCAAATGTCCATCAAAACTACACGTTAAACTGACATCTGTGCACAGTGGGTAATGACTGAGACAAATTTAGACATGTGCGTTGTACTCCGTGGTAGTCTAGTGACAACTCTTTGCATGCTCCATGCTTCTAATCTCATATGGTGTCCATATTAGGACAGCATCAGACAACATAGCACTATACAACACTGACCTCAATAAATACACTCACTTCACACGGTATATGGAATCACAGTTTTACCTTGTAGCATCTATAGGTTGTCTTCGCATATTTTCCACGCTAAAATGCATTGCAAATGTTATGAATAGATATTCAAAGGAAATGTTTGATATTCATGCTGCTCATGGTTTTATACTAACCAGCCAACACAAACATCAGAGTTCTACGGAGCCATTGAGTCATCACGGAATGCCACTGTTTCAGAAGAGGCAGTTTTAGTAATCACAGCATGCCTCCGCTTCAGAAGAGGCCATTGTAGTCATCACGGCATGCCTCTGTTTCAGAAGAGGCTATTGTAGTCATCACGGCATGTCTCTGCTTCAGAAGAGGCCGTTGTAGTCATCATGGCATGCCTCTGCTTCAGAAGAGGCCATTGCAGTCATCAGGGCATGCTTCTGCTTCAGAAGAGGCCATTTGTAGTCATCAAGGCATGCCTCTGCTTCAGAAGATGCCATTGTAGTCATCACGGCATGCCTTTGTTTCAGAAGTGGTCATTGTAGTCATCACAGCATGCTTCTGCTTCAGAATAGGCCATTGCAGTCCTTACGGCATTCCTCTGCTTCAGAAGAGGCTGCTGTAGTCATCAGGGTGTGCTTCTGCTTCAGAAGAGGCCATTGTAGTCATCACGGCATGCCTCTGCTTCAGAAGAGGTCATTGTAGTCATCAATATATGCCTGCTCCAGAAGAGACAATTGTAGTCATCACGGCATACCTCTATTTCAGAAGAGGCAGTTTTAGTAATCACAGCATGCTTCTGCTTCAGAAAAGGCCATTGTAGTCATCACGGCATGCCTCTAGTTCAGAAGAGGCCATTGTTGTCATCGCTATATACCTCTGCTTCATAAGAGGCCATTGCAGTCATCAGGGCGTGCTTCTGCTTCAGAAGAGGCCATTGTAGTCATCACGGCATGCTTCTGCTTCAGAATAGGCCATTGCAGTCATCACAGCATGCCTCTGCTTCAGAAGATGCCATTGTAGTCATCACGGCATGCCTTTGTTTCAGAAGTGGTCATTGTAGTCATCACGGCATGCCTTTGTTTCAGAAGTGGCCATTGTAGTCATCACTGCATGCATCTGCTCAGTAGAGGCCATTGTAGTCATCCAAATACATTTTCCATAGATGGCCACATAAAGAAGTCAGAATAGAACATTTCTAATAAGACACTTTAGTCATCACCTTTGTGAACTGAATATCCTTTGAGTTATTCAAATATTTGTTGCTGAGGTTGTTTTTTCCACATCACTCACAGATATTTACATTTTATATTCATCTAATGTCTGCCATGTTTTTGGAAGACGTGATGACGTCGTCACTGCTCACACTGCTCCCTGTGCACTCTGAGTGCTAGTGCGCATGTAATGTTGTTCCGTATAAACCGGATGCAACATGGATATCGACAGTCCATGAATAGGCTCATGAGAACATGCGTAAATTACCTTGAAAACAACGGTCAGACATCTTGGGCGCAGTCTCCAGTTCTTATTATACCTCAGTGGATATAACACATAACAATTTTGGATAGATGAAGTACATGAGATCATAGTATACACTGACCGAGCTGAAATTGTTTTTCTGATTTACAATGGACGATTCCTTTATCAGTAAGTCAGATTTCAGGTTTCCCTTGACTAGCTGTAGAGAAGAGAGAGCAATCAGTTGTAAAGGCTTTAAGGGTTGTGGTGTAAGGATGCCGACCCTGAGGTAAAGGTAAAACTACAAGCAGCTTCCAAGTGAGGGGATGAAAATCCCCCGTAGACATGGGGGTAGCACGTACACGTCGTGCTACAAATCAGCTCAACAGAGTGATGAAAAAAAGAGGGGGAAATATGCTAAACTCTTCCCATCCATATTCCCACTAAGCTCCATTGTAAGATAAGCTCATCTTTCTCTGAAATGAGTGCAACGCCACTGCATATTTGAAGTCCTGAGTAGTGGAAACGCACTGCCTTTTTGACGTCCTGAGTAGTGGAAGCCACTGCCTTTTTGATGTCCTGAGTAGTGGAAAGCCACTGCCTTTTTGAAGTCCTGAGTAGTGCAAAGCCACTGCCTTTTTGAAGTCCTGGGTAGTGGAATGCCACTGTCATTTTTACGTCCTGGGTAGTGGAAGACACTGTTATTTTGAAGTCCTGAGTAGTGGAAAGCCACTGCCTTTTTGAAGTCCTGGGTAGTAGAAAGCCACTGTCTTTTTTAAGTCCTGGGTAGTGGAAAGTCCTGGGTAGTGAAAACCCCCTGTCTTTTTTAAGTCCTGGATAACAGAAATACACTGTCTTTTTTAAGTCCTGGGTAATGGAAAGCAACTGTCTTTTCGAAGTCCTGGGTAGTGGAAAGCTACAGTCATTTGAAGTCCTGGGTAGTTGAAACACACTGTCTTTTTGAAGTCCTGAGTAGTGGAAAGCGTGAAAAGAAGAAGGGGGAAAAAACATTACGTCATCCATGTGAAAATAAGAGAATAATGGTGGACGAAAAAACCTATTAATCAATTATGCAAAACCAGATCAGGCATTGTTGCTCTTAAGAGAGAGCATTTGGAGGTAAATGAGATGCCTGAAACAATTCGGATTAGTTGGTTGAGACGAGGCCATAGTCAATTTCTAACGAAGGGAGATGAATTCTACAATATTGTACATATCCACTGTTTTCAGGTAAATCATGTACAATCTTCGCACTTCAAAAAGAAAGCTCTTTGGCCTTGTGTTGTCCTCCCGTCATTATTACTATCATAACTTAGGTGTCAAATAGGTATCTTTTTACTCTGTTATCTCAGCAGAGAGCATGCTAAAGGTCTGACTGATCACATACATTATGGTCCCTCACCCGCTCCTTCCTCTCTATGTTTGTCAGTTGCAGGGTCTGTTTCTTTTCTACCACGTTCGGTTCCAAATGTTGTGCTTGGCTGCCACCATGTGGATGTCACTTGTCATAACCACAGGATTCCTTTCTCACAGTGTGATAGTAATAGATGTAGGATGAGGGTGATGTGTTGTTGGTCCAATACATCTATTTACCTTCTGACCTTCGTCTCGACTTCTCCTATCCCTACATTGACCCAAACTCTAACCTAAGCCAAATGGTATCTCCTCAGTAAGCCTTGAAACATAAGGGGTGCTTGAATGGATTCTATCAGTCCCCCAAATGCTTTCCCCACGTTGCGAGTAACATTAGAATAAGATTCCGGGCTGCTTCATTTGTTTTCCCTTCTGCTGTAAACATAAATCACTTTGAGCCTAGCTCAGTCTCATATAAATGTCAAGATAGCCAGGGAAACTCATAAACCCATAATTTGATCTTTATTCATCTGGGACAGCCAATGAATAAAGGCCCACCTAGTAAATCATCATTTCCCCCTTTATGTCAACAGCGTACTGAGCAGAGAGAGCGTTCTCCACAGCGCGCTCCTGCTTTTTCATCATGAAGCCTCAGCGGTTTTAATGATAGTCATTTAGCATCTCTGCATTTGATCTGCAACATGTGTGTGTTTGGCATTACAGCATTTATTTCTCATTTAGGACATTTACAAATGGCTGTGTTTATATGTGGAGAGAGTGTACATCTATATGTGAAGGAATAAAACAGACAAAATAGACACTTCGGTTTCCATACACATGAGAGGATGGTGGTAATGGAGGATCCAATGCTAATTAAAGATGACTTGAAAGCCATCTCCCAAACTCAATAATGTGTTATTGGAAAGTAGAAACGTACAATGTCAAGACATTCAGTGTCCCTAAGTCCGTAGCTGTGGGTTGTGTGTGAAACTGGTCTCTCTCTCTCTCTCGCTCTATCTCTCTCTCTCTCCCCTCCCTCCCTCCCATCCTGCCTCCCTCCCCTGTTCATCCCCTCCTCCAGACTGCATCTACAGACAGTTCTGCTTTTGGGTGTTTTAGAATACCACATTATCATGGATCCCCGAGTGTTTCACCTCTCTGGCAGAACTGACTGGCATTTCCCTTTGGCATTTTTCTGCCCTTCCTGCCAAGCGCTCAAAGGTAATATGATCTGGCCTTAAGGCGGCTTCTCTGAAATGAGGGGGAAGCATTCAGACATCAGCCATTATCTCAGAGCACGAAAATAACAGGATTGTAATGTATACAGGGTACGAAACAGATGTCATAAGCAAGATAGAACTCAATTTGCATCTAAAAAGGAAATCATTTTTTGCTTGGGTGGTGGCGGTGGGGGACGTTTCTCCTCTCCATGTTAAAACATCCTGTGAATAAGACCCAAATGGAGCGATTTTTTTCTCCCGTTTTCCAGCTGGAGACCCTAAAGAGATCGCTCATGAATAAGGAGTGGATATGTGCTCCTCTGCAAAGTGGCTTGCTTGTAAACAGATGCAACACTTTAGGTGCCTTAGCCGAGGAACAGCCAAACAAGAAGTAACGTCTCTTCGGGCTTTGAGCCACTCTCTCTCTATACCTGCCCAACACGGATTCCCAGAATAATGCTGAACAGTGTGTTTGGGCTAGACAGTTTCCTCAGAGACCCAAAGATACATCGTTATACTGCCACCTTGTGTCACAAAGAGAACTGCCATAAACGGCAGACACAATGTGGATGTCTTTGATGGTGGACTGGGAGTTACTACTGTATGTTGAAAGGTCATCTTGCTTTGCAGGCATTTTAGAATGTTTTTAATCCTGTTTGAAGTGGAAGTCAATCCTTTAGAAAATGCTGTAAGTGTAAATTAGCTTCTAACTGTCCGTCATAATTGTCCTTAAGACTAGTGTGCTCTGTTCACATAAAATACACCCCAACACTCTAACAATTAGGATTCTCTACAAAGAAGCATGTCACTTTTATACGCCTTATTAGCATGCAGGCATCCTGAGTGACAGAAATATGGTTCTGACCCCAGTATTTTCTCTGTGCATTTTTATTTTGGATATACTGCATACATTGTAGGCACGTCAAAATGACTGTGGGGGTAGAGACTGGTCTTGGATAAAACCTTTCATTGGAAAGTGGTTCCAACCCTCACTGAGCATTGCATTTTAATGTCAATTTATTTGCAAATTACTCCAGCTGTGTCAGTGTTTTGGAACTAAACACGCCTTTGACAAACATTTAAATTGCATTATTTATTGTGGTGTGTGCATTACAGAACCCACTATAGCAAAAGCACAAGTCTCTTGGGTTTGTCAGTGCTGGAAGGAATAAATAGTTTTATTCTGGCTGCCTTGTTCATTGTTTTGTATGCAGAGAAAGGGGCTCATGTGTAATTGTTGTATGGACAATGTCAGTTGTCAAGAATATTGTGATTTAAGCAGAGCAGGAACAAAGAACAAATAATGAAAAGAGTGGAATTTTTGGGGGGGTACTGTGTATATGAATTGGCTGTCGTTACTCCTGACTTTGCCTGTAAACAACTTTTAAACTCTACACCGTCTCTAGAGTATACTTTGATTACCTTGTTACTATGGTACTTCTAATATAATGTATTGCACATTTACTGTACAACCACTTACCATGTTTTGTTCAAGGTTAATGGAATTTAGAGCATTGTAATTGGAGGGCTATAAATGTTGTTGTGTACTTGTATGTTTGAGGTTATGTGTTAATTGCGTGTTTGTGTTATGAGGAGTGGTTGTCTCTATGGAGGAGTGGTTGTCTCTATGGAGCAGTGGTTGTCTCTATGGAGGAGAGGTTGTCTCTATGGAAGAGTGGTTGTCTCTATGGAGCAGTGGTTGTCTCTATGGAGAAGTGCTTGTCTCTATGGAGGAGTGGTTGATTGCTATGGAGCAGTGGTTGTCTCTATGGAGGAGTGGTTGATTGCTATGATGGACATTTCAAGAGGAAAACAGAACTGCCATCCACCATAGACTTAGCCTTCCTCGTCTCATCGTTTCCATGACTAAAAAGACAAGAATGTAAAGTTAATATAATGTTCTCTCTTTCCAGAGGTATGACAATAGAGTGAATGTTTTATGGTGATTGTCGACCAATCTGTAGGCCTGATGATGCTGTGCACTCAAGTGGTGGTGAGGCGAATTTCTGCAAGAGTCAAAAGAGGAAATGGTGTTGCTAGGAGGGGTTGCAGACGGATAGTTATAATAATTAGATAAGTGACAGTGGTTAGAATCTAATCACCTTTTTTTGGTTTTAATATGTTGTTTTCCAACATTACCCTAACCCTAACCCTAACCCTTAACCACTCACAAGCAATCTTGCCTGAACTTAACCTTACCCTACCACTTAGCCTACTTGATTGTAAATATTAGACATTTTGCAGCGGCGACCAATCATCTCTGCTCCACCTGTTTTGAGCCCCACATTTTTAGCAAAAAATAAATAAATAATAATAATATACATTTTTGGGGGGGGGATTGCCTAATTTTCTTGTTATTTTTACATTAATACGTGTTACATATCAGTTTGCAAACAATTTAAAAAATATATATATATCTTTGAGTTAATAAAGCCGCATACAAAAATGGTCTCTTTTTGGTTTTCTTGAAAAGGCAGCTCCAACATCCAGGTGTTTCAGCCCAACTCAGTGCTTTCTGTGATTGTGGGGCAAGCCAGCAGTAAATACAAAGTATTGTGCCATGATTGGCTCAGTGTTCTGTCACTAATGGGGACACTACGTCACCACCAAGTCTAAGGGTAGAGCTCTAAAATTCTAGCCCCTTGGGTGCTGCCACAGAGTTACATTAGAATTGCCCATCCAAGAAGGATCAAGGTCATTGGCCATAGATAAAAGACGTCAAATCATGTTATGTTTACAATAGCTTTAATTAGACTGATCATGTCAACATCATACTTTCAAATCCTAGCTAGCAGTCATAATCATGAATCAATTTGACAATCTACTGGCAAATCCTTTTTAATCCTTGCCATTTGAAGAGAAATAATGAAGGGACATTATAGATAAAACTTTTTAGTGCTCATCGGCCATTGGACATAAACATTACCCAACAATTTGGATATTGCAAATTCAACAATTAGTGATTTGGAAGGAATCAGTGACTAACTGCAAGTATTGCAAGGCAATCATTAGCCTGCTATTCAGTGGAGTGACTGTGTGGTCCTAAGTCTAAGATTAAGGGTCTCTTTTCCTAGTTTAAAATTATAAACATTAAACATTGGCCATGCTGTCAATGAAGCATGATTTGTGCAGCTCTCAAAACAACTGAAAAATCTGACTTTAGTGATCTCAAGACAACTGGGAACTAGGGAAAACGAGCTGCAAATGGAAAAATAAGTTTTGAACTACGACCTGAAGATCACTGACGTCATCATGATTCAATATTTTTTTGTTTGAGTTCCCAGTTGTCAAGAAAGCCCCATAAATCCAGAGAATGCCATACTTTGATGACAAAGTTTGATGACAAAATTTGCCCACGATGGACGGCCGTGCCACCTTCCTGTTCAAGTGAGAACAGCACAACAAGGTGAGTCCAAAAATGTATTGTATGCTGCTGCATAAATTATGTAATATGCCAGGGACATATGTATACTGTAGCTAAGAAAGCAATAGTAAGTGTATGTTGTGTAGTAAGCTGTTAGTAGCCCATGTGCCTAACACTAATCATTTGGTCTATTTCCACCTCTTAATTTTGCCTACTGTTCTGACTTGGTGGTGCACATGTAGCCTATAACCTGTTTTTGAGAAATGTAATCATCGAATATTGTAAGAGCTTTCATTGTCTGCCCCCTTTATTTATCCTACGGTTCTGACTTGGTGTACAGGGAGAACACTGTAAGAATGGCCCATGTTCTGAATTTTGTCGCTGTACATTTAAAAAGTGCTGAAAGAATTGTTATATTAACTACGTCCATCGTGGCATACTCATTAATGCATCCCACATAAAAAAAAATAGTCCCACCAAGATTTACCTGCTAAAATTGCCAGTGAAATGTTGTGACTCAAATCATATGAGAGTTGCTAAGCCTTGTGGAATTCGGACAATGTGAGCATTTGTTGTGAAATAGTTGTCTAATTTCACCTGCAGTAGTCTTGAAAAAAATATATAACTCTGATATGGATGTCAAGGCAATATATCCAATTCACATTTCGTCTCTCTGGACCACGCCCATTGTAAAGCCTAAATATGAGCCATGAGGGCAGGTATAAAAGGTGTATGTTAAATATGTTATGCAGTAAGGCATGAGAAGCTGTGGTATATTGTGAGTTAAACACGGCTAACGGATGGTCTTTATAGCCTGTTTGTCCCTGAAGAGTCAATTAATGAGGGCTAAAATAATATCTTTCTTTGTTGATCTGCAGGAACAGATGTTTCTCTCACATCAAGGAACTCTGAAATTTCGAGGTGCACGAGCGAAAAGCAAAGTGTGTCTTTTCCCTGAATGTACATACTGTATGTCATTCAATGTGAAGGACAAGCTGGCAACAAGGAAAGCAGGCAGGAATGAATTCCATCCCTGCCCCTCTGAGTGTGTCTCTGTGGATTCGGTGTTATGCGTCTCAATCCATCTGCGTTACCGTTTCACCGGGCCCAAATCCCACCGCTGCCACTCCTCATCACAGCACAGAGCTGGGATCAAACAGGACTCATCAGGGTGACATAACTGGCAGACCACAGGGTTACATTCACAAACGCTTTTAAGTGAACAAGGAAAATCAAATGTGAGGTCTGGGGTAGAAGATAAAGAGTGGAAGTGTGTATTTTCTCAGCTCAACAATTATGGCAAGGTGTAATGAAAGGATTATAACAGGTAAGAAAACAGATATTTATTTTGTTTTCTCCTTTACAGTTATAATGGAAGGATTATAATGGGTAAGAAAACATATATTTGTTTTGTTTTCTCCTCTACAGTTATAATAGACTCTCTGCCGTTTGCTGTGAGGTGCCCGCTCCGACACGTTGTCTGAGACACAGGATCTACATATAGGAGGAGGCAGAGGGCTCTGAGGAATGTCCTATAATGGACACCATATTAGTGTATACGGTTTAACAAAAAGCAATGAGGTAGTATCTCTAACCTGTGATTAAAATCATATGCTACAGTCAAAATGATTCCAAACATCAGAATGTTAGTAAGGCAACCAAAACAAGTCGGTTGCTCTGTTTTTATGAGTGTTGAGCTGAACTGGTATATCTATTAGAATCCTCAAAAGAGCAGTGACCTGTGTAGTCCAGTGGTTAGTGCTCCTGACTGTGCCACACACATGCCGGAGTCTGCTTGGGTTGGAATTCGGCCAACCTCCCTCTGTATTCAAACTTCTCCTATATTTCCTACATGTTCAATAATAACAGAAAAAAATATGCAAGAAGTGGGACGGTGCCCAGTCGTTTAGAAGAAAAAAAATCCCTAAGAGGGCACTTCCAAACTTCCAGTATGGAGGAGATTTAAAAACACTCAGTCCTGAACTGAATTATCATCATTTACCATATGTAGTTTGACTGACAGGCATTTGAAATGTATCAGTTACTGCTAGAAACACAGTGTCCTTGTCCTCATCCAGCATTAAATGAATGGGAATAAGGCGAGCTGAGAGAGAGAGAGCTTGGGAGGCGTGCCAAGAATACAGACCAGCTCAGTAGGCCTTACAGTAGTTCATGCTTGGCATATCCACTCCAAGTCTTCTCCCTGGGCATTCTTACCTTAAAGGCACAGATCTGATGTGCCCTTTAAAGGTTATCCACGCGCTCAGAGAGACAGCCAGTTTGGCAAGTGATCTCTAGAGGTATTTATTAACCAGCGAGTTAGAATGGCCGGGACACTGCAGCGCTTGGTGTTAACAGTCCTGAGCTTGCCCTTATACCCTCCACAGCATCTCAAGGCTTGTAGAACAGAAGGCCAGGCCCATGTCAAGGCATCATGGACTGGGAAGACTGTCCCTGAGAGTAGGAGGTACATTAAAATGTGCAACTGTGGCTGCAGCTACAGACAACACATGTAATTTACTCATGTGAATCTAAGCGACGGGGTTCAATTGGCATCACAACAAAAATGGGAGGATGGGACATTACATGTAGCACACTGCTGCTTCCACTGGTAAGGGGACAATAGTCAATGTGTTAACTTAATACTTTACCTTTGTTTTACCAAGTTTACTGAACACATCGTAATTTACAAAACTCATGTCATGTCTGATCGAGGGTGAACAATTGTCTTGATAATTACGATAAAAACATACATCAGACATGATCTGACTTACATATTGTAGTTTATGGAGAAAATAATGTGTTTTAAGAGACATGGAGATTATTGGAACCACTCCAATTAAGACATACTAAAGTTTTGCATTGAGTGTAAAAGCTAACCAGTACACCACAAGTATAATGAATCATGTGTCCCTAGTATGTGTGGGCTGTGCAAATACACGAACAATACAGAAGATCCATTGTGAATAATACTTTAATGGAGAAAGGGTGAGACTATTGTGTCAGTGATTTACATTCTCTTTTGGAATTGCTCTTTTAGAATTCCATGTTTCATAAGTCTTATAAAGCTTGTTTTTATCAACTTGAAATTAAATGATGAACTACATTAAACATTGCAAAAACATTATCTTTCATGAGCAAGATTGAAGCTTGGCAACATATCAACATATTATGATTCTTTCAAAGTAGTATTTTTCCCACTACCCACCCACCATCATCGGAGGACAACTTTATTTTTAACTGAAGAGCTGTGGTATTTGTTATGTCTTTAACTAAAGTATTAATGCTGTGCATATTAATTCACCATGAATATAAGTCATATTTGCACTCAGGTACACCTTTATGCAGGGGTGCATATATATGGCAGGACTTTTTCAAATCTGTTTGATCAGGGTCAAACATGTCTTTTCTTTGTTCATCGCTATGATCTCTTGTGCCAGTACATCACCTACAGTAGTACTGAAAGAGAGGTGAGAGTTGTCCACTACACCACATGGTCTCTGGTTTCTCGCTCTGTCATTTCCTGTTGTTGATATTGTTGTTGTTGTTGAACTTCTCTTTTGAAGGGATGCAGCACATTAGCTTGTGAATTATTTGTTTTCATGTTTCTGCCAAGTCACTCAGAGCCTGAAATGAAATGTATCTGCCGTGGACTGCTGTGGATAGCTTAAAAGGCCCAATTACGCTCCTCTACACTATGTTCAACCATGTTTCAACCAGTTCATCACTTTCCACAAAATACAAATGATAGCAACATTTTTTGGAGCATTAAAAGACTCATGTTAGCAATCTCGCAATGTGATTTCTCTGAAAACATTGAATGATGTGGGCATCAGGAAATATGCTATATTACTTCATCTGATAGATAAGTAGAACAGGTCTTCGCTGATTTCAACTAACCAGTGTTGACCTCTTCTGCAAGACATTTTAGGTGACATAGTGCACTTTCAAATAATGTATATGTGAATAGCCAAAGAGAAAAGGGGAATTGAAATTGTCAGGCAATTTAAAACCTAATCCACATACACTTACAGCTTCATGCTTCAATACAATAACCATGAGACACAACCACCTACCTGTAGTAAACAGTGCCCTCCTTTCAAACAAATTTATCAAGGGCTCTTTGCTGTACAACATTTTGACAGCACTTTACGAAAAAATATCTAATTGTTGTCTATAGAGAAATGTTAACCCTTGCCCCTTCAGGACTGAGCTGTATAATGTATAACGATAGAAAGCTTTGGATTAAACCAATAAATCACACTTTCTGTTGAGCCGTTGGTCTGTATCTGACACTGGCTGCTGGAGACAGTTGCACCTGATACCCATTAGAAAGGATTAAGCAGAGTGAATTATGCCTGTTTTTAACCATATTAAAGGTGTTCATGACCCATACTCCATTGCAGAGATGAGCTGATGTAGATATGACTGAGATTGCTGCAGAGTGAGTCTGTCGTTGTGGAGGCTAAAATACCGTCACAGTAAGGAGTAGGGTCTGTTCCTTATTCCACTTGTAACACAACTTAACTCTGTTACTATGCAATAACAAAGCAATTACTAAAAGCCTGTCACAACAACAGACAGCAGCAACAGTGTAACGAGCACAGCGGTAACACAGAGACCATGGAGCACTCAACAGCTTTCGCACTTCAACACGACTGAAGTTTGGCTGAAATTTAGGAAATAAAAAATAAAATAAATCTGTAAATTAGGCAGTATTATGGCAATTATTAGCACAACGTGGAACAAGTCGCAGGCGAGATGGTAAAACCACTTGTCTTAAAATCTGATTTCCTTGCACAGGTGATAACATGCATATCAAGTTGGTTCTGTTAGCTACAGTACACAATCTTCCTGACAGCTTCATTACCATGTACCTCAATTACCAAATGAGACAAAGTGCAAATGAGCCGAGGATACTTTTATTCGTTTTATTTCAGTATGCCATTTTTATTGCATATTTTATCGGAGGTCTCCTTATTAAGCGAGAGAGAGAGAGAGAGAGAGAGAGAGAGAGAGAGAGAGAGGGTGCCCTCCTATGAGATTTACGCTATGCCATTATCCAACAGGGTGGCCCATGGGCACCAGAGGCGGAGAGCTCCACTGCATGTCTAAGTGAGCCGGGCTGATGCCCAGCCAGAAGTCCTTATGCAGATGAATTGGGGGCAGTGACACCGCTGAATGAACCAGGTGCGCCGTCCAAATCGATCTGCACAGCTCTACTGCTCTCAGCTGAGGGAATTTCTTGTTAAGGGGAAACCAATAGGAGAGGCTTGGGAGTGGGGTTCAGTGCTCAGTACTTTTTCCTCCAGAAGAACCACCATTAGACTTCTCTGAGGATATGGTTGTAGGCCTACTGTCGAGAGAGTGTGTCAAAGGTGTGTCCACATTTCCATGGTTTATATTGATGGTCTAGTAATTCAACAACTCCTAATGTCTATTGTTACATTTAGTTTCATAGGTACTACAGTGAAACTGACACGGTCAGGACACAATCCAGTAGCATATTCAGATTTTTTTATTTTTTAATTTTTTACCTGTCAAAAGCTTTAGAACACCTGCTCATTCAAGAGTTTTTCTTTATTTTTGCAATTTTCTACATTATAGAATAATAGTGAATACATCAAAACTATGAAATAACATACAGTTGAAGTCGGAAGTTGACATACACCTTAGCCAAATACATTTAAACTCAGTTTTTCACAATTCCTGACATTTAATCCTAATAAAAATTCCCTGTCTTAGGTCAGTTAGGATCACCACTTTATTTTAAGAATGAGAAATGAAGTGGTAGTATAGAGAATGATTTATTTCAGCTTTTATTACTTTCATCACATTGACAGTGGGTCAGACGTTTACACACACTCAACTAGTACTAGGTAGCATTGCCTTTAAATTGTTTAACTTGGGTCAAACGTTTTGGGTAGCCTTCCACAAGCTTCCCACAATAAGTTGGGTGAATTGTGTCCCATTCCTCCTGACCGAGCTGGTGTAACTGAGTCAGGTTTGTAGGCCTCCTTGCTCGCACACAATCTTTCAGTTCTGCCCACACATTTGCTATAGGATTGAGGTCAGGGCTTTGTGATGGCCACTCCAATACCTTGACTTTGTTGTACTTAAGCCATTTTGCCACAACTTTGGAAGTATGCTTTGGGTTATTGTCTATTTGGAAGACCCATTTGCGACCAAGCTTTAACTTCCTGACTGATGTCTTGAGACGTTGCTTCAATATATCCACATAATTTTCCCTCCTCATGATGCCATCTATTTTGTGAAGTGCACCAGTCCCTCCAACAGCAGAGCACCCCCACAATATGATGCTGCCACCCCTGTGCTTCACGGTTGGGATGGTGTTCTTCGGCTTGCTCTGGGGGTTTTTCCTTTCTTATCGCCCAGTTTATATTCCGGTTGAAATATTATACTATATATACATAAAAGTGTTCCTAAGGATACATTTACAATTATGTTTGATTGTTCTTGGACAAGTTTATAGGTATAAGTTGAACGAGTTCTCTTCATGTTTCAATGGACGAGTGGAGGCTGTATTTACTCATTATAACGCGCCAACGAAACAGAGACTTATGGATATAATACATTACTTTTTCTAACAAAAGAACCAAGGATTGTCTTCGTTGGACACTTGGGAAGCCCTCAGCAGAAGTTCTTCAAAAGGTAATTGATTTGTTTTCGCTGTGAAATGTGTTATGTGTGAACCGTAATGGCTTATGAATTTATGGTAATGGAAAAAAAATTGAAGGTGCTACCCTCAAACAATCAAATGTAGTGCTTTCGCCGTAAAGCCTTTTTGAAATCTGACAACGCTGTGATATTGCCAAGAAGCAGAGCTTTTGATGACTATGCAACACTTGTATATTGATGCATGTTTAATAATTCAACTTTTGGATTTTGAATTTAGCGCCCCACCGCTCCCTAAAAAGTTAAGTGTGCCTTGAATTCTAAATAAATCACTGACAGTGTCACCAGCAAAGCACCCCCACACCTTCACACCTCCTCCTCCTTGCTCCTTGCTCTCATGAGAGTACCTTTTTTTTCTAAGAGTGTACTGAAAGTGTATTCAATGTTCTACCTCATGCAGTAAAGCCAGATGCCCTGCAAGCCCAACATTCCCAATAGTTGCCATTTTTTTTCTAGTAATATTACAAATAAATTTTGCTTTTTAAAGCTAGTGGTCCTGACCTTCAACTTAAGTGGCCCAGTGGAACCTATTTTAAAGGAAAGTTCTCCACCTATCTGCAAACTAAAACATGTACTGATTAATGCAAATAGTCCTCGTGAAATGTTGTTGTTCTTTATGGTTTTGAAGTTAAATAAATGGAAAGATGATGCCGTGTGGATCGTCAATCCTGTAATTATTTGCAGGATTTGGGAACGTATAGCCCATTGACCCACACAATTGTGTTTGGAATACAACCTCTCAAATTATTATAAATATGTATTTTTTCATATATTTCATAGACAAATACCAGCACAAAACCCGGACAGTGTGGGTATAGCTCTTTTTATTAAAGAGTGCACACCTAATACTCAATGGTGAATCTAATGTTATGGCATCCATTATGTGCCGCCACCTCCTTTACATTCACTAAGCCTGCGTATTTACAACAATCCTCATAAACAACTTAAATGACAGGAACTTAGGTGTCCTCCTGTCGTTTACAAATCCAGAGTGCACTCTTGGCGAGTGTTCTTGTCACCGTCTCGGCACAGCATGGTGAAACGTTATCCTAATTACCGCCACACGGTGAGCTGACAGAAAGAGAAAGAGTGAGACGAGCCAACCTCTTCTCTCCTCCACTCCATGACTGAGACCAATCCACTCTGATTGGATCCTACCGGGGGACCACTTCTCTCAACCGCAAGAACTTAAAGATGTTAAAATATTTTAAAAACTGGGAGGTAAAAAGGTGGCAGTTGGTCAGACACAAAAGAGTGTGAAAGATCCTGGTCATGTTTATTGTAAATTAGATCCCACATGCATTCTCTTAATACAACAGTGTATTAGCACAATCTGGAAGCAATGGATTATGTTTAGATAGGTACATTTCTGCATTAAGCATCGAAAGGAAATACTGGTAATTACCCCATACCCAAGAAACTAGTTAACAGAAAACTTCCCCATTGGAAATGTAATTCATTTAACCCTTTCTGTACACTTATAGGTGATGGGGAAAGGAATGGAGCATAGCATGGAGTAATAGACCTCATCTGCATTCACAATCATTCACTTTGTGCTGTCTTGTTGTACAGCTGTCTTGTTGTCCAGCTGTCTTGTTGTCCAGCTATCTTGTTGTCCAGCTTTTGCTGCATCAAACTGTCAACCTCTGGTCATCTGTCTCACCAGACAATGGTTGGGAGCAAGGGGTTTAGGAGAGGGCAAGAGAGGATACTGTTGAATTTACAACATCCTGTCAGTTTTAGCCACTGATTCAATGAGACATACCAATAACACCCTCACCCAACACAGTGGCACGATTTAATTTGTCAAGGGGGCAACAGGACATAGAAAAAGGGGGATAAAACTGCAGCCACTAGTAGTTTTCCACTACTTAGTATTCAATCCCACTTTGATATTTCAAGGCAGCCATCAAGAACATGCAAATATGCTCATTTCTGTAAATATGGGACCCAATCTCTTCTAACATTTGACAATCAGAACTAATGCCCCACATGCATTTGCTCAGGTGTGGATGTGTAGTGCTGGTTGGGGCAGCAATGTTCTCTGCTACATTTGTGTTCTTAATACGTTTTTATCCTATTTTTTCACCACTTGGTCACATTTTATTTGTGCATTTACTGTTAAATTAGTCATCTCAGATTAGCAAGGGTTTAGCTACAGCCTAAGCATTAGGAACTTCTTCTGTGTTACAAAAGTTAAATGATTTGTTATTCTTATTGCAAAAATTCATGTTGTACCTTGAGGAGTAGCGCAATCGTCATACAATTCTAAACATTTTATTACGATAGAGATCCTATTAAATTACTAGAGGGGCTTTGCCATGAACCCTTGAAGTTCCAGAATGGAGTAGAAATGGCAGCCAGGGGGAAATCCAAACCAGTCTAATTGGAATGAATGGCAGTAAATGCATAATCCAGATTTTACTTATGCAGAAAAATAAAACAGTGCATTCGGAAAATATTGAGACCCCTTACATTTTTACACATTTTATTACGTCACAGCCTTATTCTAAAATGGATCAAATAAAAAAATTTCCTCATTAATGTATACACAGTACCCCATAATGACAAAGCGAAAAAAAACATGTTTGGGGTTTTATTAAAACAGAAATACCTTATTTACATACAGTACCAGTCAAAAGTTTGGACACACCAAACTTGTAGGTTGGGTCATTGTCCTGTTGAAAAACAAATGATAGCCCCACAAAACGCAAACCAGATGGGATGGCGCATCGCTGCAGAATACTGTGGTAGCCATGCTGGTTAAGTGTGCCTTGAATTCTACACCATTACACCTCCTACTCCTTGCTTCACGGTGGGAAATACACATGCAGAGATCATCCATTCACCTACTCTGCGTCTCACAAGACAAGGCAGTTGGAAACAAAATTTGAACACATCAGACCAAAGGACAGATTTCCACAGGTCTAATGTCCATTGCTCGTGTTTCTTGGCCCAAGCAAGTCTCTTCTTTTCATTGGTGTCTTTTAGTAGTGGTTTCTTTGCAGCAATTTGCCCATGAAGGCCTGATTCACGCAGTCTCTTCTGAACAGTTGAAGTTGAGATGTGTCTGTTACTTGAACTCTGTGAATCATTTATTTGGGCTGCAATTTCTGAGGTTGGTAATTCAAATGAACTTATCCTCTGCAGCAGAGATACCTCTGAGTCTTCCTTTCCTTTAGCGGTCCTCACGAGAGCCAGTTCATCATAGCGCTTGATTGTTTTTGCGACTGCACTTGAAGAAAAGTTCAAAGTTCTTCAAATTTTCCGGATTCACTGACCTTGTCTTAAAGTAACTATCTAGCTACATTTCAGCTGCAGTCACCAACGCTCTGGATAACAGAACAGCCTAACCAGCTCTGCTAGGGCGAGTAATCTTCAGTGAGCTGTTCTCTCTCTCAGATGTCTGGAAGTAGCTGGCAAGTTAGTACAGAACGCATGGATCAACCCTTAAAGAGATGGGTGGGGCTAATACCCTGACTACACTACGCGTGCGCAAGCGTTACAAAATACATTTAGAAATCTATGTTATTCAATTATTGCACCCACACTGCTCGCGCACGCCAACGACCGTCTGCGTTGCCAAGGGCTAAAATAGAAGTCAGTTCTATTTCTGAAGTAGATCACACTGCAAGTCCTGTCTCTCCCATCTCCTCATTGGTTTATAGAAGCAGGTACCCACGTGCCACCTCCTCATTGGTTATATTTATGAAAGTTGCCAATCGCAATATAAAGTCTAGAGAATAAAAAGCCTGGAAGGAGGAGAGATGACTAGAAACTATTTGGTTGACCATTTCATGTGTGGATTAATTGTCGGAGCAGAGGACCTTGTGCATTTCAGGTAAAATAACACCTCAATCTTTACATCCCAGGACATATTAGCTAGCAACAACAAGCTAGCTAAAAAGGAAAATTGAGCTAGCAAGTGCAAGCTAAATTGCCATAACTGTTTAATGCTTTTCGACCTGTCCACAAATTGATGTAATTGGTTTAGAGTTTGTTTTGATATTTTAACCTGCGTGTCGTGATCGCGTTTGGTGTGGGGGAACAAAATAAATCTATGCACGATGGAACACGATGGCGCACGACGGCGCACACGCGCAGCTGGTTTGGGTTCCGTGTAAGCCTTAAGAGAGTGTGAACAATGCTGAATGGGTACAGACAAAGAGGGGCTCTCCAATAGTAGTACCAAAACACTGAAAGACGGTTTTCTCAAAAGTGAGTTTACAAGTTGACCTTTCAAAGCAGAATTACTTTCCCATTGTTTCCTCAAATGCAATGTATGATATACCATTTTGTAGCTCTGAGTCTGTAAAAAAACTTCAAATGTTCAAATGTTCAAATGTTGCTAAATTCAAATGTTGCTACATAAGACCGAATCCAAGTGGTGAGTCACTTTGGAACTGTTCTTGACATAACAGGGACTTGGTCTTTTACCAAATAGGGCTATCTTCTGTATACCACCCTTACCTTGTCACAACATAACTGATTGGCTCAAACACACTAAGAAGGAAAGAAATTCCACAAATTAACTTTTAACCTTTTCACAAGTACCAACACATGGGCGTGATCATTCTACAGTGGTCCCTGTAGCATTAAATCAAACTGGTGTGATTTGAAAGCGAATGTAGAATGTCCAGTTTCAAATGAGCAACAATCAACATTTGAGCTAGCCACACTGTTTTTTTCTGAAACATTTTACACAAACACAGTCCTTAAAAAGTTATGTCCAGAATGTGAGCAGTGTATTTTTGGATGCAATGTTCAGACATTCACAGAAGTAGCTACAGCATAACCCAATCATCCAAACCAGAAAAATGTAGGCTACATTTGTCCTAGCACTAAATGAGGAAAGATTGACATGACAAAAGCGGTCATATTTTTATAACTCTCGGCTGACAGAAACTGCAATATGAATTAGCTAATAGCAATTATTATTTATAATTAATCATATCATGGGTGAGCTCACCATTGATTGAAATAATTGAGTAAAACGCTTTCTAGAAATCGAAAGTAATCAGACGATGGGTAGTTTTGTGCGCGCAGCCACGCTTGTTTTTTCCACATAAACCAAAGATAATAAGAGCAGACAAGATGAGTTTGGTCTGTTTATAGTATGCATGTTGAAGGGGGTGTGTTGTCTATAAACATCCACTTGACTTCATTCACTTCCGGACGTTGACCCGAAAGATGAGTGAACCATTCCTTCACCTCATTATAGCATCTTTTGTCTGGCAGATTATGTGACACCCAGAATGCATTCTATAATGTCAACAAACCTGCTCCACACATAGCTGGCAAATAGCTTAACTCATTATAATCAGTACAACCTTCAAAAAAGTATTTTACACACATCATAGGTGTCCATTACATATGCAATTACATATTACATGCAATAATCGGAATGCATTATTTGTCACCAGTAATTGAAAACGTGAATGAAACTGTAAATACATTATGCTCCATACATACATACGTACATACATATATACATATATATATATACATATATACATACTGTATGTGCCTACAGTATAAATGCCAACATGATATACAGAAAATAAGGAACTTACTTTGATAGGAACGCACAGATGTCCGTGTAAGGAAAACAAGGAAGGCAAAGCGAGCGCCAGCAAGTAAATCTTCAAATTCTTGCAAGACTGCGCAAATATATATATACTTCATTTGCGCAAACATGAGTGAATTGCGGTGGATTCACCTGGAAAAGAGAAGTTTATCCGGCTCAGTAAAGCCTCAAATATAAATTGTCCGCAACGCTGAAATGGACTACTTCTATGTGTATTGACAAGTTGAAACGTAGCCTACAGATAATTAGCAGTGTTAACTGTCCTGTTGCGTAATACTCACATTTTGGAACAGTGAGTGCATTATGACGTCATGTGCATAAAACAACTCAGGCTGGGGCGACACACAACTCAGGCCGTTAGAGATATTTGAAACTCACATGTGAAAAGGTTAACAAGGAACACCTGTTAATTGAAATGCATTCCAGGTGACTACCTCATGAAGCTGGTTGAGAGAATGCCAAGCCTGTACAAAGCTGTCATCAAGACAAAGGGTGGTACATGATTCCATATCTGTTAGCTCATATGTTTTGATGTCTTCACTAGTATTCTACAATTTAGAAAATAGTAAAAATAAAGAAAAACCCTTGAATGAGTTTTGACTGGTACTGTAAGTATTCAGACCCTTTGCTATGAGACTCCAAATTGAGCTCAGGTGCATCCTGTTTCCATTGATCATCCTTGATATGTTTCTACAACTTGATTGGAGTCCACCTGTGGTAAATTAAATTGATTGTACATGATTTGGAAAAGCACACACCTGTCTATAGAAGGTCCCACAGTTGACAGTGCATGTCAGAGCAAAAACTAAGCAATGAGGTCGAAGGAATTGTCCTTAGAGCTCTGAGACAGGATTGTGTTGAGGCACAGATCTGGGGAAGGGTACAACATTTTGTTTTGCAGAATTGAAGGTCTCCAAGAACACAGTGGCCTCCATCATTCTTAAATGGAAGTTTGGAACCACCAAGACTCTTCCTAGTGCTGGGCGCCCAGCCAAACTAAGCAATCGTGGGAGAACGGCCTTGGTCAGGGAGGTGACCAAGAACCCGATGGTCACTCTGAGCTCCAGAGTTCCTCTGTGGAGATGAGCGAACCTTCCAGAAGGACAACCATCTATGCAACACTCCACCAATCAGGCCTTTATGGTGGAATGGCCATATGGAAGCCTCTCCTCAGTAAAAGGCACATGACAGTCTGCTTGGAGTTTGCTAATAGGCACCTAAAGGACTCTCAGACCATGAGAAACAAGATTATCTAGTCTGATGAAACCATGATTGAACTATTTGGCCTGAATGCCAAGCGTCACGTCTGGAGGTAACCTGGAAATATCCCTTCAGTGAAGCATGTTCATGGCAGCATCATGCTTTGGGGATGTTTTTCAGCGGGAGGGACTGGGAGACTAGTCAGGATCGAGGTAAAGGTGAACAGATCAAAGTACAGAGAGATACTTGATGAAAACCTGCTCCAGAGCTCTCAGAACCTCAGACTAAGGGTGAAGGTTCACAGCCAAGACAAGAACACAGCCAAGACAATGCTGGAGTGGCTTCAGGACAAGTCTCTGAATGTCCTTGAGTGGCCCAACCAGAGCCTGGAATTGAACCTGATCCAACATTTCCGTAGAGACCTCAAAATATCTGTGCAGTGACTCTCCCCATCCAACCTGACAGAACTTGAGATGATATGCAGAGAACAATAGGAGAAACTCCCTAAATACAGGTGTGCCAAGCTTGAGGCATCATACTCAAGACAACTTGAGGCTGTAATTGCTGCCAAAGGTGCTCCAATAAAGTAATGAGTAAAGGGTCTGAACACTTGAGTAAATGTGATATTTCATTTGTAATATTTATATATTTTTTATTAATAATATTAATATTTAACATTTCAAAAACTTGTTTTTGTTTTGTATTTTTGGGGTATTGTGTGTAGATTGCTGAGGAGGAAAACAATTTAGTACATTTTAGAATAAAGCCATAATGTAACAAAATGTGAGAAATGTCAAGGGAAACTGAAAACTTTCCGAATGCACTGTATCAGAAATTGTGCAAAATAATGACTGTCAACCTAAAATATTGTCGTACAATCACAAATACACTTTATACAGGTTTTATACAAATGTTCTGTATAAATAGCCTGTAAAATATATGTAAACAGACCATGAATGTGAGGCGAACTACCAGAACCTGTCGGATGTCACGCCGACTCATTGTTGGGAAAAAGACAAAATGTAAAGAAAATCTGTTTTGTGGAAATTTAGCTTTAGGTTTTTTGGGGTACTGTAAACCCTTTACTTGATTGTGATGTAAAAATATTGTATAATTACTTAAGTAAAATAGATCGTTTTCTAGTTTTTACGTTAGCTAGCATGCCCAATGTGAAAACGCTAGCTCAAACTTCCCTGGCCTGAGAGTATTGCAACTGACCCATTCCAGATAACATGGTACAGATCAATTAAATCAGGCTGGTTTAGACACAGAATAATTACCCAGCTAGTTAGTAATGTAGTAGTATAAAGTTGCAATTTACAATCAACATCGTAGTTATAAATAAAAGTGGGTCGGACTTTCATTTTGTCTAAAAATAGCCATACGATGGAGATAACAAATAACGTTCAAAAGAGGTTCATACTTTCTTCCGATGCTGCTTGATCAGTGGGTAGGTCTATTAGCTGTCCAAAATTAGAGGAATATGTATCAAAATATATTTGCAGTAATTTCAACAGTTCAGAATTATTTTGATTTTATATAGCAAAACAATCAATCATAATAATCCTAAACTTGTTGGAAGCGAGAGGCATTTTCGCTTTCCCACTTGTTAAATATATGTCATTTTGAGCCGCATCCTATTTCTTGCATCCCATTGCACTGGCTACTCGCCTTCACTCCCCTCAAAGATGTAAAAGCATTGGATAGGTGTAGATTAATTGTCTAATCTTTGCGGGTGTGTGAATGAGTGCATAGGCGAGAAGGGGTGCATGCAAGCAGTCTTCCCATTTTCTAGTTAGTCATCATTCATCGTTGACGCTGACAGCTGGCTTCTCAGATAAATAGACATGTTGCTTGTTGTTTGATTTAGCTAGCTAGTTAGTTGTCATTACTTTGAGCTGACAGCATGCTCTGAATTATTGCTAATCAAGGATTGTTTCACAAATCTTCCCAACAATCACCTGTCAACCCACCATGGATGGAGATATTAGATAGAATCTTCAATTAGGAGCAAGCAAGGTGTATTAAGATAGCTAGCTAGCTATCACAATGCATTATCTAGACTTTATAAATGATCAGGCCTTCACTACCTGCATCTACTCTGTATTTGTTCAAGGTACAGTAGGCTATAGCCATTTTTCATCCCTGTATCCCACAAAACAAGTTAGCTAGCTAACAAGTTAATGGTAATTCATTGAGAGAGAGGGACAGAGAGCTAGAGATTAGACACAAAGTGGTTTGAAGAGGAAGAGATACCCTTCTTTGTGTGTGTGTGTTTTAAAACATTTACGTCTCCATGACAATTTACTTTATTGTGGACCCAAATAAATAAGACTGATAAGGCACTGAAACATGCTTTTGTCCCTCAGGGTAAGATGGTGAAGGGAATGGGTAGGCTCATAGAGCTGGTGGCCAGCACTGGATCCAATGTGGAGCACTCAGCTAAAGTAAGAATGATGACCTAGTAGTTTGTGTCCGTGTGTGTTATAGATCTATTTGTGTTTGTTTGTCAGACAGAGAGTCAAATTCATTAACGTAAATATGACATAAAATCATTTTTTCCCACTGCCATCTGGCCTTCAACAGCACATGACACTATCCAGTCACTTTATTGGCTTTTGAACACTAGTACTGAGCTATTTTACAGGCCTCTCTACAGTTATATTTATGTTTTGTGTGATTGCCTTGTAGTGTTGTGAGTATTGTATTGTTTTGACAAGCTAATTTAATCTCATCTCTTATAGAAGATGAGATTGTTCTTCCTGCCCATGGAGACGTCAGGAACTCGTTCCAGTACTCGTTCCTGCAAGCTGAGTTTCAATCATCTTTGGTGCCATGCAATGTTGTATTTAGTCAAATCAAACAGATATTTCTCCAGTTTTTCTCCTATCGTCTACTGATGTCAGCCAGTGAATGGCTTTGTGTTGACTGTGTTGTTTGAATGGAATGTTGGCATATTGGCAGTTAATTTGACAAATTAATGAAATAATTCCTCTAAAACTGGCTGGCTAGCTAGCTAACAGACAGTGCAGGTAAATTCTTCAAATTCATTATTTTACAAACAATGGTGGACCAACTGACCAAAATGACCAAATGGTTGACATTTATCCTGACATAAGAAGGTTCTTGTCCATTCTGGTATTCATAATTCTATGGGGGTTCCTTCCAGGGTGCGGGGTGGTACACCAGTGTTGTACTGCTAGCCTTCATGCTTTCTATGCTCGAGGAAAGATCATCCTCTTCACTGATAGGTAGCATATTTAAAGGATTGGCCTCTTAAAGAGCTTTAATTAACCCCTTAAGAATAATCAAAGGCTCTGGTCCCCTGCAGCATAGGGATTCCTCTCTAATTGTGTGTGCGTGTGTATGTGCACGATCGTGTGTGTGGATGCGGATGCGGATGCGGGTGCGGTTGCGTGTGCGTGCCCGAAGTTTAATTCTCTCCCACAGCACCAAGAACAAGCATGTTTTCCTCCATATGCAGCAGATTACTGAAACTCAACAACCACAATGTCAGTGACATGACAATAATAAGGTTGTTATTGATGATGATTAAACAGATGATCATATATGTTGTCTTTTTATCATATATGATCTTACTAGCTTCTTGTAGACAAATACTCATTGGTGTGCGTTTGACACTGACGTCATAATTAGTCATGACAAGTACACAACTGATTTGCCAATTCAGCTAATGAGACCGAGCAATGCTCATTAATATTCACAAACTCAGTTAGCTTTACTAACTCTAATGGAAAGTGCCAGGATGATGAAAATGATATATTCTGAAGCATGGGGTAATGGAGAATAGATAGGGTCTGCATACACCAATCCTACACTTGGCACAGGCCCTTGCTCCCCATACCTACTTTTTCTCACCCCCTATCCATCAAAAGCCCCTCCAGAGGGATGACTTACAGAAGATTCTGCTGCCAGTTCTCATGCTAGCTCATTAAAGCCTCATCTTCCCTCCCCTTCTCACTGGTCACCACCAACATTATGTTTGTTTTTGCTGCACTCACCTTATTTAGGATGAAAAGGGCAATCAATAATAATTCATGTCAGTGTGTGTACTGCAATAATGTCACTAGAGTCTCTACAGAGGAATGGGCTGTGTTCTGTCAATACAGTTTAGTGATTCTCAACATAGTATCCCTGTCTCAAGGAATAGATGAACAGTACTTTCTCTGGAAACTAACATTAGCTGTAGCTCAGCTACCCGGAACAGTTTTGCATAATAAAGACCCCCTTTTACATGTCCCAAAGTGGGCACCAAGGTTCACTTTGGTATGGTGTGCTTTCCTCTGAAACAAGTCTAATTGTCACTGTCATGATGTTGCCCTGTTGGTGAGGTTTATGACTGCCATAAATACCTTCCCCCCCTTTTATCTCTCTACGTACTCTACAGATTGGACTCTTGGAAAGCCCTTTTGTTAACAGTATTGTAACATCAAAAAGTTGGGGAAAATAACAATATTTAGGTAATCCAAGCAGTTGAAAGTATCCGTTGGTACTTAAAGAATATGATGTCAGGCCTCCCGAGTGGCGCAGTGGTCTAATGCAGAGATTCTGGGTTCGAGTCCAGGCTCTGTGGCAGCCGGCTGTGACCGGGAGGCCCATGGGGTGGCGCACAATTGGCCCAGCGTCGTCCGGGTTAGGGGAGGGTTTGGATGGCAGGGATATCCTTGTCTCATTGTGCACTAGCGGGACATGTGGCGGGACATGGTCGCCCAAGTGTACGGTGTTTCCTCCGACACATTGGTGTGGCTGGCTTCTGGGTTGGATGGGCATTGTGTCAAGAAGCAGTGCGGCTTGGTTGGGTTGTGTTTCGGAGGACGCATGGCTCTCGACATTCGCCTCTCCCGAGTCCGTATGGGAGTTGCAGCGATGAGACAAGACTGTAACTACTACCAATTGGATACCACGAAAATTGGGGAGAAAAAGGGGTGAAAATACACAACAAATGTTTTAAGAATATCATGTCAGATCAGTTGTCATCTGAGACATTATTACTGATGATAGGACAACATAAACTGTATCTCGGAAAGTCTACACATTCTAGTTATCACATGGAAATGTTGTGCCATTGAAATGTTTAAATATAAAAACAATTTGTGAAAAGATTAAATGTAATTTTAGCTTCTAAATGAGAGAATTGTTTTCATAAGTGAACTATACTCACTCAGTGAACTATGCCCAAGTGAACAGGCATTGGTTGTGAACTATGAAACACGCCCTTCTCTCCCCCACTACAAAAGCCCATTGACGAAAGTCAACCTCTTGTGTTCCCGATGACTTGAGGACTGCTGTCCATACGTTTAAAAGAGCTAATATCAACATCAGAACTAAGCCAAACTCAGCGTGAGCTCTGGTTGCGAATGGTTGAACGTCTACAACCTAACAAAATTAGCATTGTGTTCCCGATGACGTGAGGACTGATGTCCATACGTTTAGAAGGGCAAATTTCAACGTGGAGGTGATGATCGCTGGACGGATGAATGTGACTACACCAGCCAGAATATAGCATGAGCTTATAGTATGGCAACTTGTTATGAACTTTTAACTCTTATTCACTAAAGAAGTGATACATCCTAGACGTCGAGTTAGTAGCAGCAGCTGTAAACGTGGGCTAGGAAAGGACAAACAATCTCTTCAGAAGGACAGGGTACTACAACGTATCCGCTCTACCACACTGCGGCGATACTACAACATATCCATTCTACCACAACACATATTCTTCAAAAGACAAGGGAGATCTCTGCTGGGCAACCCAGCCTTCCATCTTCGACCAATCTATCGAAGCGCAGCTCAGAGTAAATATTTCTTGCATTTTCCTTTTCCAAATGGGAAGTTATTTAGAATGCATAATATTCTGTATTTACGATAGCATAGCTTCATAAGGTCCGATAGAGACCCAATCCCTTTGTTCCTCAGTCTTCCCGCGCTTTCATTCAAACCCAACCCCCTTTCTTTGTGTAACCAGCAGTCATATCTGTTCCATCCGCTGGGGACGTTTTCTTGTATGATATAATTAGTAATCAATGTATGATCCATCCTGGGTATACAGTGGGGCAAAAAAGTATTTAGTCAGCCACCAATTGTGCAAGTTCTCCAACTTAAAAAGATGAGAGAGGCCTGTAATTTTCATCATAGGTACACTTCAACTATGACAGACGAAATGAGAAAAAGAAATCCAGAAAATCACATTGTAGGATTTTTTATTTATTTATTTGCAAATTATGGTGGAAAATAAGTATTTGGTCAATAACAAAAGTTTATCTCAATACTTTGTTATATACCCTTTGTTGGCAATTACAGAGGTCAAACGTTTTCTGTAAGTCTTCACAAGGTTTTCACACACTGTTGCTGGTATTTTGGCCCATTCCTCCATGCAGATCTCCTCTAGAGCAGTGATGTTTTGGGGCTGTCGCTGGGCAACACGGACTTTCAACTCCCTCCAAAGATTTTCTATGGGGTTGAGATCTGGAGACTGGCTAGGCCACTCCAGGACCTTGAAATGCTTCTTCTGAAGCCACTCCTTCGTTGCCCGGGCGGTGTGTTTCGGATCATTGCCATGCTGAAAGACCCAGCCACGTTTCATCTTCAATGCCCTTGCTGATGGAAGGAGGTTTTCACTCAAAATCTCACAATACATGGCCCCATTCATTCTTTCCTTTACACGGATCGGTCGTCCTGGTCCCTTTGCAGAAAAACAGCCCCAAAGCATGATGTTTCCACCCCCATGCTTCACAGTAGGTATGGTGTTCTTTGGATGCAACTCAGCATTCTTTGTCCTCCAAACACGACGAGTTGAGTTTTTACCAAAAAGTTCTATTTTGGTTTCATCTGACCATATGACATTCTCCCAATCCTCATCTGGATCATCCAAATGCTCTCTAGCAAACTTCAGACGGGCCTGAACATGTACTGGCTTAAGCAGGGGGACACGTCTGGCACTGCAGGATTTGAGTCCCTGGCGGCGTAGTGTGTTACTGATGGTAGGCTTTGTTACTTTGGTCCCAGCTCTCTGCAGGTCATTCACTAGGTCCCACCGTGTGGTTCTGGGATTTTTGCTCACCGTTCTTGTGATCATTTTGACCCCACGGGGTGAGATCTTGCGTGGAGCCCCAGATCGAGGAAGATTATCAGTGGTCTTGTATGTCTTCCATTTCCTAATAATTGCTCCCACAGTTGATTTCTTCAAACCAAGCTGCTTACCTATTGCAGATTCAGTCTTCCCAACCTGGTGCAGGTCTACAATTTTGTTTCTGGTGTCCTTTGACAGCTCTTTGTTCTTGGCCATAGTGGAGTTTGGAGTGTGACTGTTTGAGGTTGTGGACAGGTGTCTTTTATACTGATAACAAGTTCAAACAGGTGCCATTAATACAGGTAACGAGTGGAGGACAGAGGAGCCTCTTAAAGAAGAAGTTACAGGTCTGTGAGAGCCAGAAATCTTGCTTGTTTGTATATGACCAAATACTTATTTTCCACCATAATTTGCAAATAAATTCATAAAAAATCCTACAATGTGATTTTCTGGATTTCTTTTCCTCATTTTGTCTGTCATAGTTGAAGTGTACCTATGATGAAAATTACAGGCCTCTCTCATCTTTTTAAGTGAGAGAACTTGCACAATTGGTGGCTGACTAAATACTTGTTTGCCCCACTGTATGTAATTCTGTGTGATTATTTAGGTATTTAGTTAATAAATAATTAAACCAAATGTTGTATTGCTGATTCAACTTTTAAGCCAGGCTTTGTGAAGATAACCAAGAATTTTACGACGTTCAGAAGAGACTGAATAAGGTGACGATTGATAATTGACTGCTATTGATATAAAAGATTACCAGGTCTTTTAAGAGTTTATTCGGAAGACAACAGCTCTATAAACATTCTTCCGTGGTGCCCCGACTTCCTAGTTAATGACATTTACATGATTAGTTTAATCAGGTAACATTAATGACAAAGAATTTAGTTGATAAAATAGCATGTCATATATACCTTAATCCTTAAGCAAAGACACAACATTACCTTAAAGATGCTGTAGTCTCGTTTAAATGACGTCTAGAATTTGAGCTAGGTTTGGGCAAAAACAATTTTGCCGAGCCTAATGCTAACGACCCTGTCTCGGTAACGCCTGGACGGATCATGATGAGAGGCGGGGAGTAAGGTTGATTTGCGAATTTTCATGGGCATTGGTTTCATATTGCCTTAGATATAATGGTACATTTTAACATTGAGCTTCAACCAATACATATACTATAGTGGGGGCTATTGCCACAATAATTAACTGGCTTAATGTTGGTGTGGGTTAGATCATTCTGATGGAGACACAAGGAATATGGCCCAAATATATTCCCCATACTGTACCCTACATCAGGTTGCCCTGACTGGCTCTCTCCTGGCGGTCTCTAAGGAAACTATTATATGGATTCAGTTAAGGCAAACAACATGTCAGGATGTGATACAATCTTTGAAGCTCACCGTCTAGAGCTAAAATTTGAAATGACAATCTCCCTCTGGGGATGGTGTGCAAGGCCTAAACCCACAATGATAAAAAAAAACATTATTATTGTGTAGCTTATTATGCTTCTTTCACTCTCAGTCCTTTTGCATCTCTGCCTTTGTCCTTAGCCTTTGTTATGTTGTCTACAATTCACTATCTACATGTCTATTGCAAGGCAGAAGATCCACAAAGACAGGAACACAAGAAGGAACAATTCATATATGCAGCTATTACTGGTGGCGTTGTCATCAGGGGGAAATGCAAGAACGCTAATGGTTTCTGCAATTAAGGCGGACAGAGCTGTCTTGACAGTTCTCCTATGGGATACTACTGACTTGCCGGCCTGCAAGGTTGGTGATGGATGCCATTTTAAAAGAGTTCCTCTTTTTCCCTCTCCTTCGCTCTCTCTGAAAACCTTTCATAGAGGAAGGTTTTAATGAGACCTCGAGTTCACCTTGATAGAAACCCCTTTTAAGATATTCATGCAATTTGTTTATTACCGCCGTACACTGAGATATTGCTCCTGTTTTCTTTTTGTCTTTTTTATAGATTTATGTGTGTTTGAATTCCTAAACCGCAAACATGAAAAGATACAAATTCTGCAGGGGTGTGAAAGAAAAAGAAAATTATTCTTTGAACAGGGATAAAATGAACACTATTGGATGTGACCCTTGGATATCCATTAACCACATCAGAGTGGTGTGTAATCACATCTTCTGTGGAGAGCAAAACAAAATGGATTGGCATGGAAGTGTAGTCCCAGTCTGAGCTGTCTTTGATGTTACTTCTCTTCATGTATTAGAAATCACTGTCGACAAAAACTGCGTGATTCATGGGTATTTACCAGCCATTAATACCGTAGGTTGGCACAAACCAAACATTTCATCTAAGCCAATGAACCCATCCAATTCTTTGTTTTATCAGTGCGACTAACTGGAACCATTTGGAACCAAACATTGACATTTTCTCCTGGTTGGCATCTAGCCAGTAAATGTGAGCTGAACTAATTTCTCATTTGCGATAAAGCTTACAGTGCACTTTACATAGTAGATACATATGTGCATTCTAGATATTATTACATGTTGAGGTTACATCTCTTCGTGCCCCCTGATGAAAATGTACTTTCAATGTTACATACACACATACATAACCAATTTCCAAATGCATCACCAATTTCTACTACACATGCACTCAGTCATGCACACACACATCACAACTGTTGCTCCCAGACTCTTATTATGATTGCTAAATACTTCACAATTTAAACACTTGCCCCCTGTATTATACTTATGCTAAAATGTTTATTCTATTTTACTGAGCTATTTACTTTATGTTCATGTTCTTATATTGTATTATTTCTTATTGTTGTTGCATTGTCCAGAAGGAACCTGCAAGTAAGCATTTCATTGGACGATGTATACCATGCGTATCCCATACAACTAAAAAAACGTGAAACTACAAACCAATGTCTCCATCTGGAAATATTATATTACATTTCCATTTGTACGTTTTCTAATATATTATTGGAATTACAAAAACTTGAGAAGAAACAAATATGAAGTGTTTTCCTTCTATATCTACAGTAGCAAGATAATTGAAACAAATAAGAAGTGTTTTCCTTCTATATCTACAGTAGCAAGATCATTGAAACAAATAAGAAGTGTATTCCTTCTATATCTACAGTAGCAAGATAATGTCTTCAGAGGTTGTACATATGGACAGATGTGTTCTTTATTGTTTATTTGCAAATAATGATAAATATTGACAGCATTTGGATTTGTGACAGTATAACTTCCTAACTACATGAAGCTGTAGTATCGTTGACCAGTGAGCTAGATTGCTATCAGGGGACAAAGCCCTATAGATCACAGCAATATAACTTAACACTCACTGGTCCACTCAATATGGCTGAATGGGACAATCCTCTAGGATTCTAACTCTCTGGTCAATATGGCTGAATGCGAAGAACCTCTCTAGTATTCTAACTCTGGTCAATATGGCTGAATGGGTACATACTCTCTAGTATTCTAACTCTCTGGTCAATATGGCTGAATAGGAAGATCCTCTCTAGTATTCTAACTCTCTGGTCATTATGGCTGAATGGGAAGATCCTCTCTAGTATTCTAACTCTCTTGTCATTATGACTGAATGGGAACATCCTCCCTTTTATTCTAACTCTCTGGTCAATATGGCTGAATGGAAGGATCCTGTCTAGTATTCTAACTCTCTGTTCAATATGGCTGAATGGGTAGATAATCTCTAGTATTCTAACTCTCGGGTCAATATGGCTGGGAAATACAGAGAAGGGCAGCATGGAATTGGCTGTTGCCAGGGGATGTTTAGGATGTGTATCACTAGACCAATATTTTTCCAGCACTAAATAAACTGTTAAAGATTAAAGGTACAATCTGGGATTTGAAAAACAATAAACAACTCTCAGAATTATAGATATAACTAGGGATGCATAAAAAAACAATATGTTTTATTGTCACGTACACCAGATAGGTGCAGTAAAATGTGTTGTTTTACAAGATCAGCCATAGTAGTACTACACCCCTGGAGCATATTAGGGTTAAGTGCCTTGCTCAAGTGCACATCGACAGATTCTATTGGCATGGTTGCCAACCAAGTGGACTAAACGTCCGTTCTAAGCAAAAAAGGTTGCTATGGAGGCTAGCTACTTTCCCTTTGCTAGCTAACACACAATTACATAATGTAGCTGAATAGATTTTCTAATGTTTAAATATGTTTCTATTGCCATTTCTTTGGATATATCCATTATAATGATCCTGATAAATACATTTGCCTGGCTCAGAGAAGCTGTCAGTCTCGTCCGGAAACGTTCATTCTCTATGGCACTGCAGAGATCGCAAAACAAAATCAACATTGTTGCACAGGTCGGAGAGCCAGGCAGCAAAGTTTAGACAAACACCAAGTGTTGCAAACTAAATTCTTGGTTAGAACTATGGGAATAATAATGTCTAGCTGCTTTTTTTCAAGGGGGGGAGATTGATGAATTCCCTGGCTGGGATATGGGACAGTGCATTGATAATTCTGATAACAGGCATTACTCAGGGGGTTGTGGTGAATAACTCCCTGCTATCAACCAATCAGTATGTAGGATCCAAACAACAAGTTATATTCTTCACAATCCAAAGTCCAAAAATGTATGTAGAAATCCTGGACTTCCCAACAGCTGTTGGCATGAACTAGTGTTTATCTCCAGGTTTACTTGGTTTTACAGTTCTCTGTCTAAGACTAATTAGAAGCAAGGAGAATATTTATTTTCAATTAACTATGGAAAGCAGTATTTCTGAATAGCATTTTCATAACTGAGTTTGTAAGGTACAGCAGCTTGTCTTTATTTATTATCATGTAACTAGGCTAGTCAGTTAAGAACAAATTCTTATTTACAATGATGGCCTACTGGGGACAGTGGGTTAACTGCCTTGTTCAGGGGCAGAACGACAGATTTTTATCTTGTCAGCTCAGGGATTCAATCCAGCAACCTTTCGGTTACTGGCCCAACGCTCTAACCACTAGGCTACCTGCTGCCCCAACAGAGGTAGTTGACATTTGAATTAGAAGTCTTAAATCAGGTGGCGTGTTGGCCATCACAGCTGAATGGGTCATGAGTCACACCACAGAACTGTCACTTTATAAATGAACAGTCAACTCTCTCCATCCAACACAGTGCTGTCTGGAATGCCAATACCTCAAACTGAATGAACATTGGCCTTAAATTCAACTCACACTTACAAGCTAAATCATTTCGACCCAATTCACATACACTGGGTCCCGCAACTACTGCCATAGCATTAATATAACTTGCAATAGGACTGCTAAGGTTGGCATCACACTTGATGTGAGATCTCTCCTGATTGACAGTTATTTTGAAAATATTTGACTGTTAATAGTTAGCTAATTCAAACCCTTTTATCCCACTACAATGTTGCAACACAGGTCCAGGGGTCACCACATCAAAGTTCATGAAAGCATATATATTAATATATGTAAGTTGAGAATCAGGTTAGAGTTGCTCACAGGTAAACACTCAAACAGGTAAGATATAAATTGCCTGAGCATTACAGTACTAGAACATAAAATAATAACTCTGAATCTGAAGATTGTGGTCTCTGGTTAATGCTGTATTGTATCTGTAGAGATATCTGAGAGGAAAAGAAAACAACTAACCAGTCACATCGAAGGCCTTTGAAATCAGTTTCCAGAGGTAAGTGCTTTCTCTCTCAAGTAAAATATTGCACATTTTTTATAACCAAAATATAATTTCAATAATGTAATGAAGTTTATGTTTGTGAACTTCAATTTATTTTGGAGAATGATGACTCTACTTACCCTACCTTACTTTGAAAAAAAAATCCAGACATTTGACAAGCTTTGACATATAAAGATGTTAATATCCTGTCTTGTTTATGGTATATTAATCAATAGATTATTTGAGACACACAGTAGTGTAATCTTCCCCATACTGCATTTAGTTAAAGATGGTAATTACAGTAGTATATTGTACAGTCATTAATAGTATTATACTAGTAATTGTCTGATTTACCCCTCCTGTTTCTCCATTTAGTGAAAGATATAGTAATATACAAGTAAAAGTCTGATTTAGCCTTCCTGTTTCTTTATTTAGTGAAAGATATAGTAATTGAATGTATAGTAACAGTAAAATACTAGCAAAAGTTTGACATACCCCTAATGTTTCTCCATTTAGTGAAAGATATAATAATGTACTGTATAGTAATAGTAATAGTCTGATTTAGCCCTCCTGTTTCTCCATTTATTGAAATATATAGAATTACACTGTGTAGTAATTGTAAAATACTAGTAATAGTCTAATTTACCCCTCCTGTTTCTCCATTTATTGAAATGAATAGCAATATATTGTATAGTAATAGAAGTGTAATAGTAATAGTCTGATTTACCCCTCCTATTTCTCCATATAGTGAAATATAAAGCAATATACTGTATAGTAATAGTAATATACTAGTAATAGTTTGATTTACCCCTCCTGTTTCTCCATTTAGTTAAATATATAGTAATATACTGTATACTAATAGTAACATACTAGTAATAGTCTAACTTAACCCTCCTGTTTCTCCATTTAGTGAAAGATATAGTAATATAATGTATAGTAATAGTAATATACTAGTTAAAGTCTAACTTATCCCTCCTGTTTCTCCATTTAGTGGAAGATATAGCAATATAGTGTATATTTATAGTAATATACAAGTAATAGTCTGATTTACCCCTCCTGTTTCTCCATTTAGTGAAAGATATAGTAATATAATGTATACTAATAGTAACATACTAGTAATAGTCTAACTTAACCCTCCTGTTTCTCCATTTAGTTAAATATATGGTAATATACTGTATAGTTACAGTAATATACTAGTAATAGTCTGATTTACCCCTCCTGTTTCTTCATTTAGGTGAAGTCATGGGGTTCCTGAGGGCTTTCCTGTTCCTGGTGTTGATGTTTGCCACAGTGATGGTACACGGTCAACCGGCCGACATTAGCCCTCAATATACACACTTCCTCCGACAGCATGTCAAGGCGGAAATGACAATACAAAAGTGTCAGGGTGTGATGGGCAACTTGGAGTTGACTGAGTCTGATAGCAAAACCTGCAAAGTGAAAAACACCTTCATTAAAGCCAATTCAAATCAGGTCAAGGCCATTTGAATTGGTGGTGGCACACCTAGGGGCCGTGGTCTGGTTGAAAGCACCAACAGCTTCCCTGTAGTCATATGTAGTCACATAGGTGGGGATCGTCATCCCCACTGTAGATACAGAGGTACTCAGTCCACCAGGAAAGTTGTCATTGCTTGTGAACAGAGATGGCCTGTGCACTATGGGGACGATATTGTTATTGTCTAATTTAGATGATTGATATGAAGTGGCTCTTTAAAATAAAATAATTAATTTGCCACCTGAATAACTGTCTCCTGTTTTGTTTTTCAACATCAAGTAGTTAGATGACAAGCACACATTACTTGGGATTTTGGACCAATCGTCCTATTTTAATTAGTTGATTAGTGTCCATTGATCTCAGAAGAAATGACAAAATATTTATCTAGCCTCTAATCATACTCTCACTGTGCTCAAAGTAACTATACGATTTCGAGTAGATGGAAGAACACAGAGTGAGGGTTTGAATGAATTTCAGTCCATATCAGTCTTTGAAGGGGGCCAACATGATTGTTTTGATATGTCTGTCAAGGCTTCAGTTATAGGGCCCTCGTGAGATTAGATTCAGTTCATTCTGTAACCACGTGATGGCAGTGAAGTTCTGCTTGTGAGGAATAAGTCATTGACTAGACTTCAGCCAAAATGTGTTGCAATTCAAGATTGAATTTACAGTGTATAAGATCATGTGTAGCTGTTTAATTGCTTGAAAATATACCTTGGAAAACAACAGAAAACAAACAACTAAACTGTGTTAAGATACTGTGTGTATTTTGCTGTATAAAACGTTGATTTCACTGGTTCTTCAGTTATAATGAACTTAAATCAAAACGCTTATTTCTCCTAAATCTGTCATACTAAACAAGGGTTTGTTTGATATGACAAATCCGCAAGCTTACCACGAGCTTACCCTGTATGCAAAATGGTTCCAGTTTCTACTGAAAACCAAACAGCTTCACCAAGTTTAACTTGGTGACAACAACACCAGAAAATGTAAAAAAATAGTAGAACCAGCTCACCTGCTTTTACACTATGATTTGACTATTAGGTGTGCAATATTTAAAAAGGAATAGTTCCACTGTCTTAAAAGACAGTTCAGATCACGTAACAGGGTTGATCTTAAAATGAGAGACAGGCTTTTTTTCCCCTTAAAATTAATCACCAATAACATTAATTAAATAATACTCTTCAGAAATGACCCCTGGACATTTTCCCCATTTTGTTACGTTATAGCCTTATTCGAAAATGGATGTAAAAAACAGCAACTCATCAATCTACACACAATACCCCATAATAACAAAGCAGCACGGTTGTCACAACCAGCACGGTTGTCACAAAACACATAAAAAGAGAAAATAAATTGCTTACCTTTGAAGATCTTCTGCTGATGGCAATCCGAAGTGTCCAAGCAAGACAATCAATGTTCCTTTTGTTCGAAAAAGTCCCTCATTATATCCATAAAGCTCCATTTGGTTGTCGCCATCTGTTCAGAAAATCCACTGTCCACTCGTCCATTATACAAGACAAAAAATATACCTATCAACTTTATCCAAACAAATCAAACAACGTTTATAATCGATCCTTAGGTACACTAATATGTATATAAACTATAATATTTCACGCGGGTAATAACCTGGGCGAAAGAAAAGGAAAAAAACGAGGCGCACGCTCCCGGTCCCGAGCACCAGAGACAAAAATTACTTCCTCACTCTCCTTGGATAAACTTCTTCTACTCCCATATTTTTCAAAGTAAACGCATTAAACCTCATCTAAAGACTGTTGACATCTAATGTAAGCCATAGGTACTGCAACCTGGGATCTGGATTTCAGAATCTCCTATAGCAACTCATTGGAAAAGGAGGAAGCTCACAGAATAACATTTTTCTCGGATGGATTTTCCTCAGGTTTTCACCTGCCATATCATTTCTGTTATACTCACAGACATTATTTTAACAGTTTTATAATCTTCAGAGTGTTTTTTTATCCAATACTACTACTTATGTGCATATCCTAGTTTCTGGGCCAGAGTACCAGGCATTTTACCAGACTCTCCAAAACTCCAAACACTGCTGCCGCTCCCTAATTAACAGAATGTCAAATTTCTGCACCTCCCCTTCTGTAACTTTCCAAACACCTGGTTCTTATATAACCTCCATTGACCCTACCATATACATTCCTTATGCATGTATTCATTAACTTCTAGTATAGCAAATATTTCAAGCTAAAACCTAACACCATCCATACATCTGGCCTATCAACTGGGCCTATAACTGGTTCAAATATTAGATGAAATGCCACTACTAAAGCTGTATGACTCAGTTTGTAGAGCATGTCAAGTTGGCTGAATGTCCTTTTGGTGGTGGACCAATCATTCTTGATACACATGGGAAACTGTTGATTGTAAAAAAAACAGCAGCGTTGTAGTTTTGACATAAACCGGTGCGCCTGGCACCTACTACCATATCCCATTAAAAATGATTCTTCAACACGACTCCCTTCATCTACACTGAATGAAGTGGATTTAACAAGTGACATCAATAAGGGATCATAGTTTTCACCTGGATTCACTTGGTCAGTCTATGTCATGGAAAGAGCAGGTGTTCTTAATGTTTTGTATACTCAGTGTACAGGGCGGCAGGTAGCCTAGTGGTTAGAGCGTTGGACTTGTAACCGGAGGGTTGCAAGTTCAAATCCCCGAGCTGACAAGGCAGTTAACCCACTGTTCCCCGGGCGCCGAAGACGTGGAAGTCGATTAAGGCAGCCCCCCGCACCTCTCTGATTCAGAGGGGTTGGGTTAAATGCGGAAGACACATTTAGGTTGAAGGCATTTGGTTGTACAACTGACTAATAATGGTGACTTTGTGTACATCCTCTTCCTAACATGTCTAAAGTATTAAACCACAACATGAAAGAGATGTGTCTATGTTAACTGTGGAGATAAAAACATCCAACTGGAAAACAATACTCCTATTACTATCACGTCCACAACTCATATCTAAGAATGTACTTTTTTATGGTACATTTTCTTTAATTACTGTGTTTCTGATTGTAAATACCTTCATAAAATAATTACGGACCATAGTCCATTGTCCTTCAAATTATAGCTCAAACCTGCTATGCCAATAGCAAAGACATGGTGATTCAACACAATATTACTTGAAGATAAGGAGTTCACCTCAAATTTCAACAAAAATATAGACATGTTTTTGGAAATAAATGTAGATAATGAAGTACGCCCAACTGTTAAAGCATATATGAAAGGTTGTATCATGTCTTAATCTTCACATATGAAAAAGAAGACCCATAAATAAATAGAAATACTAGAAAAGAACATCCACGACCTAGAAATAAAACACAGTTTAGATAGAAATGCTAACACCCTTCAACTGTTGAACACTTTGAAGCTTGAATAAAACACAATTGCTGCCATGAAATCCAAGCCATGAAATCCAAGCAACAATATGTTGAGCAAGGTAAAAGTGTAGGGAAAATGCTTGCTTGAAAAATTAAGAAAGAGGAACGTACCATCCATAGCTTTCAAACCCCAGATGGTAGCATAACAATGGATCCTTCTGAAATCAACTGTTTTTAAAAACATTTTATCTTTAACTGTATCAATCAGTAAACAAAAGTTCAAAGGAGAATATAGACAATTTCCTTAACGATGCACTACGATGAAATTTCCTGTTTGCTGAAATTCGAATAGTTTGCCTAATTTCAGTTTATGTAACAAAACGGTCTAAGGTACTGCATCTCACTGCAAGAAGCATCACTACAGACACCCTGGTTCTAATCCAGGCTGTATCACACCTGGCTGTGATTGGGAGTCCCATAGGGCGGCACACAATTGGCCCAGCGTCGTCTGGATTTGGCTGGTAAGAATTTGTTCTTAACTGATTTGCCTATTTAAATAAAGGTAAAATAAATACAACAGTGACCAACGGTGCCCACAAACTGTTAGGGTGTACATAAAGCGGTATCTTTTCAGCACCATGGAGTGAATCCTTACCACTGCTACATCTGGCTATCAGCGGAGTCTTGTCTGGCAGCAAAACAATTTATTCAGCCTCATTTACTGCCCTTTTAGAAATTATAGCTGATATGGCTGACTTGCTTAAACATATGTGGTTTCTACTGACAATTGAGAAGTACAAACTATAGCATAAGGGAATGATGAGCGGAGAAGAGGCAATCCATAATTTTGATTAAGACATTAATCAGCGAGCTAAGACGGACGTAGTCAATATAACTAATTGTTCAGCACTTTTGAAATGTACAGCGATAGAATTCAGAACATGGGCCGTTCTAACAATATTCTCCCTGTACACCAAGTCAGAACTGTAGGATAAATAAAGGGGGCATATAAGCAGAAAATGAAAGCTTTTACAATATTCAATGATGACATTTCTCTAAAACAGGCTATAGGCTACATGTAAACCACCAAGTCAGAACAGTAGACTAAGTTATGAGGTGGAAACGGACCAAAATATTAGGGTGAGGAACATGGGCTACTAACAGCTTACTACACAACATACACTTAGCATTACTTTCTTAGCTACAGTATACATATCTCCCTGGCATATTACATCATTTATGCAACATCATACAAGACATTTTTGGACTCGCTTTTACAGGAAGTTGGCACGGGGGTCCTTCTTGTCGGGAAATGTTGTCATGAAGCTTTGTCATCAAGGTCTGGCATTCTCTGGATTTGTGGTGCTTTCAAGACAAGTGGGAAATAAAAAAAAACAAGGTTGAATCATGACCTCAGTGATCTTCAGGTCGCAGCTCTAGAAATAGGCCTGAGTTCTCGACTTGCAATTCCGAGTTTGATGACCATTCAAAGTGTATTTTCCCAGTCAGAGCTAATTTTTTTTGTGAGTTCCCAGTTGTCTTGAACTCACTGTAGTCTGAGATTTCCCAGTTCCAAGTTTGCAGTAGTTTTGAACGTGGCAGAAATCATGCTGGCTTGACAACATGGCCAATGTATTAAACCTTTTCAGACCCATGGTGTTGCATGAATGTTTAATAATTCAACTTTTGGATTTTGAATTTGGTGCCTTACATTTCACCGGGTAGTGTCGGGAACGGGGCGCTAGCGCCCCAGCGCTCCCTTAATGATCCTCAAGAGGTTATGGACAGCAGACTGTCTTTGTGCATGGAGGATTATCCAAGCCATAAATGTAATACCTTATGATCTAAAATATATACACTACTTCGTGTGTTGAAGGTTTTGAAGAAAAAACAGACAATCCAATGATTCTCAATTCCATTCGTTTTTGGGAAAATGTAAAAAAATAAATGAGGTGGAAAGAACCAAACATCGCCAGGCACCACTATTTGGAATAAACCCACCTTACCTCCAGTGTTTAACCTTTAAGTCCTGGTTCCAAAGTGGTATCATACATTTTTTACATGTGTACTATGACGGATCTCTACTGTCATTCAATCCATTAAAAAAAAGATTTATCCAAGGCCAATTTCTATGAGTTCTTACACATCAGAAATCTTATTTAATCGCTTCTACAGAATCTGGATTAACCTAAATATTGAAAGAAGCTGCTACGCCAAATAGATTGATTGCAAGTTGCATCATAGGTTGATTGAAACTCTACGTGATGGTTCAGGACCTATAAGGTTGAAATTAAGGAGAATCATTGGTCATAGATAATTGAAAATGTTCATACCTGCTCCTAAAATGTAAGACATATACTGCAATTTACGATAATTCATAGCACTTACTACACTCCTGCCAGAATGAATGTAATGCACCCAGCAGTGTCACATCTCTGTTGGAGATGCAAAAAGCCCAAAGCAACCATATTACATATGCTGTAGTCCAGGGGTAAACTGACAGCATTTTGGGATAATGTATGACCCATCATTTAATTGTGTCTAGGAATTTATATCCATCCATCTTCATGAAAATGTATTTTGGGATATGTAAAAATTGGTGATTTAATATCAGAGAACATTTTGTAATCTAAGTCAAATTGCTGCAAAAAAATGTAACTAGCTCGTTGTATTATAAAATTAAACACAAACCAGAAGTGTTTGACAAAATGTGATCACCTTGGGGAATGTGTTGCATAGTGGGAGTTTTGTTTTTGTGTTGTATTGTTTACGTGGTGTTGTGGATATGCAGTATGTGAGATCATTTGAGACACAAAACAACATGCTTTTACACCTGCATTGCTTGCTGTTTGGGGTTTTAGGCTGGGTTTCTGTACAGCACTCTGTGACATCAGCTGATGTAAGAAAGGCTTTATAAATACATTTGATTTGATTTGATTTTTGATTTGAAAACAATGTTACCTTTACAGCAACTTATTTCACAATTTTGAAGCTAAATATCCTGTATCCCATTTTGAGGGAAGGACAATACATTTGCCATGCTGCCAATGCTGCGGGTATACATACCGCATTTAGTGAAAGATATAGTAGTAACGTACACTATATAGCCAAAAGTATGTGGACACTTCTCGTCAAAAATCTAATTCCAAAATGGGCAGTAATACGGAGTTGGTCCCCCCTTTGCTGCTGTAACAGCCTCCACTCTTCTGGGAAGACTTTCCACCAGATGTTGGAACATTGCTGCGGGGACTTCCTTCCATTCAGCCACAAGAGCATTATTAAGGTCCGGAACTGATGTTGGGGGATTAGGCCTGGCTCACAGTCAGCATTCCAATTAATCCCAAAGAGTTCGATCGAGTTGAAGTCAGGGCTCTGTGCAGGCCAGTCAAGTTCATCCACACTGATCTCGACAAACCATTTCTGTGTGGACCTCGCTTTGTGCACGGGGGCATTGTCATGATGAAACAGAAAAGGGCCTTCCACAAACTGTTGCCACAAAGTTGGAATCACAGAATTGTCTAGAATGTCATTGTAAGCAGTAGCGTTAAGATTTCCCTTCACTGGAACTAAGGGGCCTAGCCCGAACATTGAAAAACAGCCCCAGACCATTATTCCTCCTCCACCAAATTTTACAGTTGGCACTATGCATTCGGGCAGGTAGCGTTATCCTGCTTAAACCCAGTTTCGTCTATCTGACTGCCAGATAGTGAAGCGTGATTCATCACTCCAGATGTCCAATCGAGCTTTACACCACTCCAGCCGACGATTGGCATTGTGCATGGTGATCTGTGTGCGGCTGCTCGGCCATGGAAACCCATTTCATGAAGCTCCCAACAAACAGTTAGTGTGCTGACTTTGTATCCAGAGGCATTTTGGAACTCGGTAGTGAGTGTTGCAACCGAGGAAATTTTTACGCACTAAGCGCTTCAGCACTCGGCGGTCCAGTTCTGTGAGCTTGGTGGCCTATCACTTCGCGTCTGAGCCATTGATGATCCTAGATGTTTCAACTTCACAATAACAGCACTTACAGTTGACCGGGGCAGCTCTAGCAGGGAAGAAATTTGACGAACTAACTTGTTGGAAAGGTGGCATCCTATGACGGTGCCACGTTGAAAGTCACTGAGCTCTTCAGTACGGGCCATTCTACTGCCAATGTTTGTGTATGGAGATTGCAATGCTGTGTGCTTGATTTTATACACCTGTCAGCAACTGGTGTGGTTGAAATAGCCGAATCCACTTACTTGAAGGGGTTTCCACATGCTTCCTGTATCAAGTCCCCATACTGTTTTGAATGGGCTTCAAGATTCTATCATCAAATTCATGAAAATGTGGTATTTGGGGTATTTGTCAAATTCTATTCATATCTCTGACTGACACTTTGACCATCTAATAGAAGCCTACCCTCACATTGCTTAAAAGGTCCAATGCAGCTGTTTTAATCTCAATATCAAATAATTTCTGGGCAACAAGTACCTTGCTGTGATTGTTTTTCAATCAAAAAAAAGAAACATAAATATCTTCTTAGTAAAGGGCAATTTCTCAAACAAGAATTTAGCTAAGACTGTCTGGGAGTTGTCTGAGTTGGGAGGGAATAACAAAAGACTAGCTGTTATTTGCAGATAGGTTTGGAACCCTATTATAGGTCTATTAACTAATTTACTGAACTCTCCCATTCCATACTTCACTAAACTGATCAATGCGCTCACCAGGTGCCTAAGAAATTCCTACCTAATGTATTTTTTTAACTGCCACCCCATGCCGTGTAGTTGTAAAAGTATTGCTTTGTGTGTATTACATATTTTATTTTATTATATTTAAAATATTGTGCTAGTTTGGGATTTTACTTTTTATATTCTATGATTGTAAATTGGTGTGCAATTCAGCCTATGACTGTAAAAAGAAAATCTAATCTACTACTACTTTTACTACTACCACTACTACTACAAATACTGCTGCTGCTACTACTACTAAAACAACAACAACAACAACTATTACTACTACTACTGCTACTTCTACTACGACTACTAATACTACTACTACTACTACTGTTACTGTGACTACTACTACAACTACTACTACTACTGCAGCTTTGCTACTATTTTCAGACTGAATGCTCGTTGCTTTAATTTTAAACTGGACTGTAAACAAACTTGGATGAATTCCAAACAAAAGTAGAGCTGTGTTAGGCCTACCTTTCTGAAAACTGAACTTCCACATGTTACAATAAGATTTATGCTTGAATGAAAAGGTATTCCGACAAATCCCCTGAATAGTTTGATATGAGTTTGGTCAACAACAAAATACTCTTGCAAATTAAATATTTCACAATTTCTTATTTTTATAAACTGAAATCAAAAGCATAAGACAACATTGTTATCATCCAAACAATTCAACCAACCACTTCAACCATAAAGTATAAAAGTATACATCCCAGGTGTCAAATCAAATCAAATTTGATTTGTCACATACACATGGTTAGCAGATGTTAATGCGAGTGAAGCGGAATGCTTGTGATTCTAGTTCAGACCATGCAGTAGTATCTAACAAGTAATCTAACAACTACCTTATACACACAAATGTAAAGGAATGAATAAGAACATGTACATATAAATATATGGATGAGCGATGGCCGAACGGCATAGGCAACATGCAGTAGATGGTATAGAGTACTGTATATACATATGTGATGAGTAATGTAGTATATGTAAACATTATATCAAGTGGCATTGTTTAAAGTGGCTAGTGATACATTTATTACATCCAATTAAGTGGCTAGAGATTTTAGTCAGTATGTTGGCAGCAGCCACTCAATGTTAGTGATGGCTGTTTAACAGTCTGATGGCCTTGAGGTAGAAGCTGTTTTTCAGTTTCTCGGTCCCAGCTTTGATGCACCTGTACTGACCTTGCCTTCTGGATGATAGCGGGGTGAACAGGCAGTGGCTCGGGTGCTTGTTGTCCTTGATGATCTTTTTGGCCTTCCTGTGACATCGGGTGGTGTAGGTGTCCTGGAGGGCAGGTAGTGATGCGTTGTGCAGACCTCACTACCCTCTGGAGAGCCTTACGGTTGTGGGAGGAGCAGTTGCCGTACCAGGCGGTGATACAGCCCGACAGGATGCTCTCGATTGTGCATCTGTAAAAGTGTTTTTGGTGACAAGCCGAAGCTGTTGCGCCTTCTTCACCACGCTGTCTGTGTGGGTGGACCATTTCAGTTTGTCTGTGATGTGTACGCCGAGGGACTTAAAACTTTCCACCTTCTCCACTACTGTCCCGTCGATGTGGATAGGGGGGTGCTCTCTCTGCTGTTTCCTGAAGTCCACAATCATCTCCTTTGTTTTGTTGACATTGAGTGAGAAGTTATTTTCCTGACACCACACTCCGAGGGCCCTCACCTCCTCCCTGTAGGCCGTCTCGTCGTTGTTGGTAATCAAGCCTACCACTGTAGTGTCTTCTGCAAACTTGATGATTGAGTTGGAGGCGTGCTTGACCACGCAGTCATGGGTGAAGAGGGAGTACAGGAGAGGGCTGAGAACAGACCCTTGTGGGGCCCCAGTGTTGAGGATCAGCGGGGTGGAGATGTTGTTTCCTACCCTCACCACCTGGGGGCGGCCCGTCATGAAGTCCACGACCCAGTTGCACAGGGTGGGGTCGAGACCTAGGGTCTCGAGCTTAATGACGAGTTTGGAGGGTACTATGGTGTCAGATGCTGAGCTGTAGTCGATGAACAGCATTCTTACATAGGTATTCCTCTTGTCCAGATGGGTTAGGGCAGTATGCAGTGCCATTGCGATTGCGTCGTCTGTGGACCTATTGGGACGGTAAGCAAATTGGAGTGGGTCTAGGGTGTCAGGTAGGATGGAGGTGATATGATCCTTGACTAGTCTCTCAAAGCACTTCATGATGACGGAAGTGAGTGCTACGGGGCGATAGTCATTTATCTCAGTTACCTTAGCTTTCTTTGGAACAGGAACAATGGTGGCCCTCTTGAAGCATTTGGGAACATCAGACTGGGATAAGGATTGATTGAATATATCCGTAAACACATCAGCCAGCTGGTCTGCGCATGCTCTTAGGACGCGGCCAGGGATGCCATCTGGGCCGGCAGCCTTGAGGGTTAACAAGTTTAAATGTTTTACTCACGTTGGCTGCGGTGAAGGAGAGCCCACAGGTTTTGTTAGCGGGCCATGTCGGTGGCACTGTATTGTCCTCAAAGCGAGCAAAGAAGTTGTTTAGTTTGTCTGGGAGCAAGACATCGTGGTCCGCAACTGGGCTGGTTTTCTTTTTGTAGTCTGTGATTGACTGCCACCTACCTCTCGTGTCTGAGCCGTTGAATTGCGACTCTACTTTGTCTCTATACTGATGCTTAGCTTGTTTGATTGCCTTGCGGAGGGAATAGCTACACTGTTTGTATTCGATCATGTTTCCGGTCACCTTGCCATTATTAAAAGCAGTGGTTCGCGCTTTCAGTTCTGCGCGAATGCTGTCAACAATCCACGGTTTCTGGTTGGGGAAAGTTTTAACAGTCGCTGTGGGTACAACATCACCAATGCACTTGCTAATAAACTCGCTCACCGAATCAGCATATTCATCAATGTTATTGTCCGACGCTATGCGGAACATATCCCAGTCCACGTGATCGAAGCAATCCTGCAGCGTGGAATCAGATTGGTCCGACCAGCGTTGAACAGACCTGAGCACGGGCGTTTCCTGTTTTAGTTTCTGTCTATAGGCTGGGAGCAACAAAATAGAGTCATAGTCAGATTTGCCGAAAGGGGGGCCGGGGATGGCTCTGTAAGCGTCGCGAAAGTTAGAATAACAATGATCCAGGATTTCGCCATCCCGGGTGGCGCATTCGATATGCTGATAAAATTTAGGGAGCCTTGTTTTCAGATCAGCCTTGTTAAAGTCCCCAGCTACAATAAATGCAGCCTCAGGATATGTGGTTTCCAGTTTACATAGAGTCCAATAAAGTTATTTCAGGGCCGTCGATGTGTTAGCTTGGGGTGGGGGTATATGCGACTGTGATTATAATCGAAGAGAATTCTCTTGGTAGATAATGCGGTCAGCATTTGATAGTAAGGAATTCTATGTCAGGTGAACAAAAGGACTTGAGTTCCTGTATGTTGTTATGATCACACCACGTCTCGTTAATCATCAGGCATACACCACCGCCCTTCTTCTTACCAGAGAGATGTTTGTTTCTGTCGGTGCGATGCGTGAAGAAACCATGTGGCTGCACCGACTCCGATAACGTATCCTGAGTGAGCCATGTCTCCATGAAGCAAAGAACGTTGCAATCTCTGATGTCTCTCTGGAAGGCAACCCTTGCTCGGATTTCGTCTACCTTGCTGTCAAGAGACTGGACATTGGCGAGTAGTATACTTGGGAGCGGTGCGCTATGTGCCCATCTACGGAACTTGACCAGAAGACCGCCCCGCCTGCCCCTTCTCCTGCGCCGCCGTTGTTTTGGGTCGCCGGCTGGGATCCAGTCTATTGTCCTGGTTGGTGGACCAAACAGAGGAAAGTCATATTCCTGGTCATAATGTTGGTAATACATAAAAAAACGAAATACTGCATAGCTTCCTAAGAACGCGAAGCGAGGCGGCCATCTCTGTTGGCGCCGGAGATATGTTTTTGTGTTGTTGTTATTAGAGGCTTTGTGTGGTGGCCCTACCATGACCTAATCCTCAAACTCTTGTTGCATTGATTTATTTTTTTACTGCATGTTTCTTCCCTTATAGTGGTTGCTTCGTTTGAAGGAAAATATATTTTCTGCTATACTTGATTCCCTTTTCTGGGTCATCAATAGTTATCACAACCAGAAAGTCATAAACCCTGACACCTATTTCTACAACTTCTCTTCTTAAAATCTGATTTAAAATGTAACCTTAACCCTAACCTTAACCAAACTGCTAACCTTATACCTAACGCTAACCATGAATGAAGACCAAAAAGCACATTTTTGTTTTCATAAATGTTTACAGTATAGTCAATTTTGACTTTGTGGCTGTGGTAACTAGTGACAACCCTGTTCTTAGATTAGATTCTGTTCATTCTGTAAATGATGGCCGTGATGTTCTGCTAATGAGGAATAGGTCATGTTTTACATCTTAAAACAAATTCACTGACGATGTATTACCCACAATGTGTAGCAATGCCAGATGTTTTATTTATTTATTTTTATTGAACCTTTATTTAACTAGGTAAGTCATTTAAGAACAAATTCTTATTTACAATGACGGCCTACACCAGCCAAACCTGTACGACGCTTGGCCAATTGTGCTAGTTTGTTTTACTTTTGATATTCTATGATTGTAAATTGGTGTGCAATTCAGTCTATGACTGCAAATAGAAAATAAAATCTACTACTACTTTTACTACTACCACTACTACTACAAATACTGCTGCTGTTACTACTAAAACAACTACAACAACTACTACTACTACTACTACTACTACTGTTACTGTGACTACTACTACAACTACTACTAGTGCGACTTTGCTACTATTTTTAGGCTGAATGCTCGTTGCTTTAATTTTAAACTGGACTGTGAACACACTTGGATGAATTGCAAACAAAAGAACAGCTGTGTTAGGCCTACTTTACTGCAAACTGAACTTCCATATGTTACAATTAGCTTTATGATTCATTGAAAAAGGTTTTCCTCCAAATCCCCTGAATAGTTTGATATGAGCTCAACAACAAAATACTAAGACAACGTAAGACAACATTGTTATCATCCAAACAATTCAACCAACCACTTCAACCATAAAATATAAAAGTATACATCCCAGGTAGATTTGTGTTGTTGTTAATAGAGGCTTTGTGTGGTGGCCCTACCATGACCTCATCCGCAAACTCTTGTTCCATTGATTCATTTTTTTTACTGCATGATTCCCTTTTCTGGGTCATCTGTAGTTACCACAACCAGAAAGTCATAAACACTGCCACATAAGTTCTCTTCTTAAAATCTGATTTTAAACCTTAACCCTAACCTTAACCGAACTGCTAACCTTATACCCAACGCTAACCTTAAATTAAGACCGAAAGCACATTTTCATACATTTTTACAATATAGTAAATTTTGACTTTGTGGCTGTGGTAACTAGTGAGAACCCTGTTCTTAGATTATATTCTGTTCATTCTGTAACCACATGATGGCAGTGATGTTCTGCTAATGAGGAATAAGTCATGTTTCACATCTTCAAACAAAGTCACTGACGATTTATTACCAACAATGTGTAGCAATGCCAGCTTTTTTATTTATTTATTTTTATTTAACCTTTATATAACTAGACAAGTCAGTTAAGAACAAATTTTTATTTAGCTGTACATAGCCCATCTGTAAATAGCCCACCCAATTTACCTACCTCATCACCATATTGTTTTTATTTACTTTTTCTGCTCTTTTGCACACCAGTGTTTCTATTTGCACATCATCTGCTCATCTATCACTCCAGTGTTAATTTTCTAAATTGTAATTACTTCGCTACTATGGCCTATTTTATGCCTTACCTCCTCACGCCATTTGCACACACTATATATAGACTTTATTTTTTTCTATTCACATTTTTTCTGTGTTATTTGACTGTACGCTTGTTTGTTTTATGTGCAACTCTGTGTTGTTGTATGTGTCGCACTGCTTTGCTTTATCTTGGCCAGGTCGCAGTTGTAAATGAGAACTTGTTCTCAACTTGCTTACCTGGTTAAATAAAGGTGAAATAAATAAAAATAAAATAAAAAATGTACAATGGCAACCTACACCGGCCAAACCTGGACAATGCTGGGCCAATTGTGGGCCGCCCTATGGGACTCCCAATCACGGCCTGGATACAGCTTGACTCTACATTAGATCCTGTGTAGAATTACCTTAAAATCTAGCTGTGAACACAACAGACAATGCGGCTATGTATTTTGCTGTATAAAACATTTATTTCACACAGGCTCTTCAGTTAAATCAAAAATCTTATTTCTCCAATATTTGTCATACCAAAAGTTACCCTGTTCGCAAAATGGTTTCTTCTGACAAGCAAAACAAGGTTTTAACTGCAAAATGTCAACAACAATGGTTGTGTGAACTTAGCACACATTTATCTGAACATTAAAGTTAGAGTGTCTCACTTTGTAGCTGCTGTCTGTGGTCTGGTAAACGTGCCCTCCACATATCTGAGTCTATCTCTGAACACACAACCACATTGTATATTTATACTCTAAAAACAACATCTTGGACAAGATGACAAAAAGTCTCCTGAATCTAAAAAAATATTCAACCTGCAGTGAACCCTAGACCCATAAATGTTAGCCATGTGACTGTCCTATAGATGTTAGTGGCAATAATGACTATGTGAATGTGACACACTGTAGTGGTTTGCTCATAAAATAAGACAGGCTAAAATGTTCTGTACCTAGTATCATTTGTGTTTCTGCATGGCTCCTTCTCTGTCACGTTTTACGTTTTCCATGGATTGTTCTCTTCACTAACCATAAACTGTATAACAAAAAGGTGCTTCATATCAACCAACTTGCGTAACATTTCTGAGCCCAATGTAGATTACATTGGCCTTTCACAGACCATCTAACCTGAGACAACCAATCAAAATGGCTTAATACGTTTAGCCAACCTCTCCTTAGTACAGCAAAACAATTCAATTTGGGGTTTCTTTACTAGCTGCAGAGGTGATCCAGCCCCGTGTCTTGGTTTCTTTAGTAGTCTGAAGCTGTAAAGATGATCCAACCCTGTGTATTAGTATTTTTAGTAGTCTGAAGCTGCAAAGATGATCCAGCCCTGTGTATTTATCCTCTTGGTCAACACAGTCTGTAAGTATGACCCAATGCTACATTATCATTTATAATTTTCATTATTGGTGTGTTCATAAATAATTAACCCATTATCAGTTTAGTTCAACAAGTGTAGTATTTTATGTTTCACTGACCATCTCCATACAGTGACCGTTAAGCTTGGGGAGCATTTGACCCTTGAATGTGTCCAACCAACTGAAAAGTTGCTATCCATCTTCTGGTTTAAACATGTTATTGGAAAGTACACTGAAGTCATTGCAATGTACAATTCAAGTTCAAGTGATGTGACATACAAGGAAGGGTTTACAACTCCTCAGCATATCAATGTAATACATGAGCTAAAATAATTCTATGTTCTCATTTCAGAGGAAAAGCTCATTTATTCAGCTATATACTATTGTGCAGTCATGTACACAGATAAAGTGAAATTTGGAAATGCATCACTTGTTATCATCCACGGATATTATGATTTCTCTTTTCACTAGTTAAGAACCGCTAGTTAACTAATTTGATTATATGACTTCAACATATGTTCTTTAAGTTTTCTTAAGCACGTAGTAAGACTATTGAGTCTTGTCTATAATAACAATAATTCAAACTAATGCTGTTTTACTTTTGTCCTTTTGAAAAGTATCTTTGTTGCTTTTTTCCAACTTCACAAAAAACATTGTTGATAGGAGGATATTGGGTTGAAATACTGTTACATTTGGAATAAATAAAAAACAAATGTATTTGTCTGACCCAGTCCAACCAGGGGACTCTGTGACTCCACAGTGTACAGTACCCTCTAATGGAACAACATTGGATATTGGTAGGTGATGAAGGGTAACTGATACTTATTTAATATCAGCTAACGTGTTTGGCCCTGTTGAACAGTCATTCACTATCTTGATATACAGTACAAAATGAAATTATTGTGAAGAACACTCGATTTTCAGTATTTCTGATTATGCATTCCATATGATGATGGGATTAACTTCCGACTGCTATCTTGTCTTCCTTGTTAACAGAAAACCCCAGAAGGAATGTGCTGATTCCAGTAACATTCATCCTTGGGGAAGCACTGTTGATGTGTATCGTTCTGATAGTCTACCTCATGTACACAAGGAAGAATAAGAAGATCTGTGACTGTTGTAATGGTAAGTCAATTGTGATTATAATGTTTTTTTGTTAGAAGCATTTGTTTAATTTGTATATATGTTTTCGTTTTAAGTTTGGAATTAAATAATCAGATTCATGGCTGTAAGTATTTGGACATCCCCATGGGGAAAATTAATTAAATCACATTATATTAATGTGTTTCCTGTAATTTGGCATATGATTACACTGCATACTTCTGTAGTTATTTTCTGTATGTTTTGTTCACCCTGCCTTAATTGAGATAAATACTTGCTTGTTTGATCAGAAATGGTAATTAACTGATCAAAGCTAGTAATTTGATGTATTCTTACTGAAGCAGGAACCATCCCACTTCAATCCGGTGGTGAAGTTCCCAGTTCCGATCAGCAAAGCGATCAGGTATGAAATGATTTTATCTGAATTATAAATAACTCCTGGCCATGCAATCATCACAACTATTCAACAGACATTATTTAACCTTTATTTTTGGCAGTAGCTAAGACCATTTTGGCAGTAGCTAAGACCAATAATTAAGTATGGATCATTAATCAGATATATTCAATAATCAATCATTTGCAGGATAAAGTATAATTCAGAGAAATCGTAGATGTAATGTAGATGTTCTAATTGTTTGTCTCAGTAATGTGTTCTTTTTCTTCTCAGGGAAATGGTGAGGACATGCTGCAGTACTCTACTCTGTCTTTCCCTCAAAACACAACTCCAGCCAAGGCCCAAGAGTGACGCAATGGGCGGAGAGAGTGTCTACTCTGATGTGAAAAAATTGGATGGGACTGAAACTTACTAATTCAATGCTAAAATTCCAACAATCAAATCTTACATTTTGTTTGTCATTGTTTCTACAATTATGTTTCTGTCAGAATAGTGTGATTTATGTCTGACATAGTTCTTTGCTGAAGCTCATTGCTGTTGCTTGCTACAATAGGTAATAACTAGTGGTAAAAGTGTTGTTCCATTAGGATTATGCTGAAATAGATTTGAATGTTATTTTCTCAAAGAAATTGGTCATGTACTCATTATCATATAGTGTTGATATCATCATCAAACTCTTGTTACACTCTTTCTGTTACGGCCTGAATATTATCAATTAACAATTTCCTCTTCCTTATGTCATGCCTCCTCTTACCAAGAGATGGCAGTAGTGTTAAAGATTGAGAACAATAGCAGTCAGAGTTAGTGTTTCCTTCGCTCCCAGTTCAGCAGTGCTGCCTTCGCTCCCAGTTCTTAATATAAAGTGTTGCCTTTCCTCCCAATTCTTAATATACAGTATAAATCACATAATTGGTGGAACATCTCTGTCTTAGGCTGTTTGAGAAGGTTTGAATCTTAAGCAACCTGTCTATATGTTGTTTCTCGTGAATTTCCTTCTATTTTCGGACTTGAGTCTTTGTGTTTAATTTTCATGTTTTCAAACCGAAAGGTGATTATGCAACATTATAAACTGTGTAGTTTGGGTCCTGGATGCTGATTGGCTGAAACAGCATTTCAGTCGAGTTTATCAGACAATGTACCACAGGTATGATGCAAAAAAACTTGTTTAATGTTCTATTTATGTTGGTAACAAGTTTATAATAGCACTAAGGTACTCTGGCCGCCTCGGTCCTTAGTGCTATATAATACACAACATTTTCATATGCTAAATGTATCTAAAAATAAATTGCCGCTTCAAATAAAGTTCGTGTTTTTTCTTACAAAATGTATTTTCCTGACTACTACAGATATGTTTCAAAGAAATCTCCATAGACAAACATTGGCAGCAGAATGGCCTTACTAAAGAGCCTGTGTGGCACTGTCTTAGGATGCCACCTTTCCAATAAGCCAGTTTGTCAAATTTCTGCCCTGTTAGAGCTGCACCGGTCAACTATTGTGAAGTGGAAACATCAAAGAGCAACAACGACTCAGCCGCGAAGTGGTAGGCCACACAAGCCAACAGAACGGGACTGTAGAGTGCTGAAGTGCGTAGCAGGTAAACATTGTCTGTCCACAGCTGCAACACTCACTACCGAGTTCCAATCTGCCTCTGGAAGCAACGTCAGCACAATGGCCGAGCAGCCGCACACAAGCCTAAGATCACCATGTGCAATGCCAAGTGTAGGCTGGAGTGGTGTAAAGCTCGCCACCATTGGATTCTGGAGCTGTGGAAACGCATTCTCTGGAGTGATGATTCACACTTCACCATCTGGCAGTCTGACGTACGAATCTGGGTTTGGCGGATGCCAGGAGAACGCTAACTGCCCCACTGTGCAAAGTGAAACAGTTTGGTAGAGGATAAATAATGGTCTCAGGCTGTTTTCCTGGTTATGGCTAGGCCCCTTAGTTCCAGTGAAGGGAAATATTAACGTTACAGCATACAATGATAGTCTGGACAATTATATTTTTCCAACTTTGTGGCAACAGTTTGGGGAAGGCCTTTTGCTGTTTCAGCATGACACGTTTTGTCAAGATCAGTGTTGAAGAACTTGACTGGCCTGGAAATAGCCCTGACCTCATGCTCGAACACCTTTGGGATGAATTGCAACGCTGACTGCGTTCCATGCCTAATCACCAAACATCAGTGCCCGATCTCACCATTGCTCTTGTGGCTGAATGGAAGCAAGTCCGAGCAGCAATGTTCCAACATCTAGTGTAACTCCTTCCCAGAAGAGTGGAGGCTGTTATAGCAGCAAAAGGGTGACCAACTCCGTATTAACATTGACTAGCAGGTGTTCACATAGTTTTGGTCATGTAGTGTATTTGAAAGGACTATAGCATATTGATAGTTAAGTATAGTTCCATACCTATACATTTTTTTTGCAGCTACGAGTGTGTATACGTGTCATAGTCCCTAGCTGCGGTATCACACTAGGTGTTTGTGGAGTAGTTTACCACAGAACCTGCAGATAGGCTGGCAAGGGTGTGCCGATATACAGTAAATTGCTTCAGACCTGTCTTCCTGACTTGTCCCCATTGATTGGGTAACTGATTAATACAATAAAATTAACTGCATAATAAATACATTTGACTAGTCAATAATGTGAGTCAGGGGCTGGGCCCAAGCCCACATGGGACCCAAGAGGTAATGTTGTGTTGTGGCCATAGACATATAATCCATAGAAGGGTTTTGGAACCTCTTACCCTGACAATTTCACTATGAAACTGATGGGTACACTAGCAATGGCTGACAGTCCTGACTTGAATGGGAACTGCCATCTATGGATTATATTTCTATGGTTGGTTGTGGTTGTCTGTTTGCTTTTTGCAAATTTCAATATACAATTGCTGGAAAAATATACAGTTTGGAAAGCAAACAACTGCTGCTGAAAAGAGAACCCTAATCCGTCTGTAGAACCAATATAAATAAAACTATCTCAACAACTCCCAGTTTGTAGCGAACAGCAGCACTGTAGCCTATGGCTTCATCCTCATCAGTAGGTGAGTGCGTGAGTCAGTTTGCCCCTGTCAATGGTATTTACAATGAGGGAAAAAAGTATTTGATCCCCTGTTGATTTGTACGTTTGCCAACTGACAAAGAAATGATCAGTCTATAATTTAAATGGTATGTTTATTTGAACAGTGAGAGACAGAATAACAACAAAAGAATCCAGAAAAACGCATGTGAAAAATGTTATAAATTTATTTGCATTTTAATGAGGGAAATAAGTATTTGACCCCCTCTCAATCAGAAAGATTTCTGGCTCCCAAGTGTCTTTTATACAGGTAACGAGCTGAGATTAGGAGCACATTCTTAAAGGGAGTGCTCCTAATCTCAGTTTGTTACATGTATAAAAGACACCTGTCCACAGAAGCAATCAATCAATCAGATTCCAAATTCTCCACCATGGCCAAGACCAAAGAGCTCTCCAAGGATGTCAGGGACAAGATTGTAGACCTACAGAGGGCTGGAATGGGCTACAAGACCATCGCCAAGCAGCTTGGTGAGAAGGTGACAACAGTTGGTGCGATTATTCGCAAATGGAAGAAACACAAAAGAATTGTCAATCTCCCTCGGCCTGGGGCTCCATGCAAGATCTCACCTCGTGGAGTTGTAATGATCATGAGAACGGTGAGTAATCAGCCAAGAACTACACGGGAGGATCTTGTCAATGATCTCAAGGCAGCTGGGACCATAGTCACCAAGAAAACAATTGGTAACACACTATGCCGTGAAGGACTGAAATCCTGCAGCGCCCGCAAGGTCCCCCTCCTCAAGAAAGCACATATACATGCCCGTCTGAAGTTTGCCAATGAACATCTGAATGATTCAGAGGACAACTGGGTGAAAGTGTTGTGGTCAGATGAGACCAAAATGGAGCTCTTTGGCATCAACTCAACTCGCCGTGTTTAGAGGAGGAGGAATGCTGCCTATGACCCCAGGACACCATCCCCACCGTCAAACATGGAGGTGGAAACATTATGCTTTGGGGGTGTTTTTCTGCTAAGGGGACAGGACAACTTCACTGCATCAAAGGGACGATGGACGGGGCCATGTACCGTCAAATCTTGGGTGAGAACCTCCTTCCCTCAGCCAGGGCATTGAAAATGGGTTGTGGATGGGTATTCCAGCATGACAATGACCCAAAACACACGGCCAAGGCAACAAAGGAGTGGCTCAAGAAGAAACACATTAAGGTCCTGGAGTGGCCTAGCCAGTCTCCAGACCTTAATCCCATAGAAAGTCTGTGAAGGGGGCTGAAGGTTCGAGTTGCCAAACGTCAGCCTCGAAACCTTAATGACTTGGAGAAGATCTGCAAAGAGGAGTGGGACAAAATCCCTCCTGAGATGTGTGCAAACCTGGTGGCCAACTACAAGAAACATCTGACGCTCTGTGATTGCCAACAAGGGTTTTGCCACCACGTACTAAGTCATGTCTTGCAGAGGGGTCAAATACTTATTTCCCTCATTAAAATGCAAATCAATTTATAACATGTTTCACATGCGTTTTTCTGGATTTTGTTGTTGTTCAAATAAACCTACCATTAAAATTATAGACATAATTTCTTTGTCAGTGGGCAAACGTACAAAATCAGCAGGGGATCAAATACTTTTTTCCCCTCACTGTAGTAACCTACTGTATGTAGGCTATTTTATAGATATACAGTTTGAGTGTCGCTTCATTGGCCTGGGCTATTGTTTGTTTGAATTCAAGACTAGATTGATATCAGTGTGTCAGAGTTGCCACTCATTTCGGTCATTAGTGTGGTATTAAAAAGATTCAGTTAATGTCTTCTATCATGTCAATTATTTAGAATTGCATGAAATTTGTTTTTAAAGGCAAATGTTTTCGAGGAACCTGCTAACAAATGTCCCCCATGTGTGGAAATTGCAAAAACGCATCTGCTTAACTGTGGCCTATACCACATTGCAAATGTAATATGGCTTTATTTTAAATGGGTTATAAAAAGACAAAGCCACTGGACCTTTGATTTTCTTATTCCGGCCCTGGACGAGCCATGGACTATGAGAAGGAGTGTGCTGTCACGATCTTCAGTAAGGACAGACCAAGGCGCAGCGAGGCATCCAGTATACATGTTTTATTTTACGAACGAAACACACGTAACTGGGCAAAATAACAAAAGGTAAACGTAACGAAGATCGTGAAGTAGAACAAACTAGACACAAAACAAGCTATGTTCAAACAATAACCCACAAAATCTATACGAAAACCCCAAACATATATGGTTCCCAATTAGAGACAACGACACACAGCTGCCTCTAATTGGGAACCATTACCCCAACATAGATATATAACACCTAGAACATAAAAACCCTACACCAAAACCAAAACAAAACACGCCAGTCTGTCTTTCCAGGCCTGGACGTGACAGTACCCCCCCCCCCAAAGGCGCGGACTCCGACCGCGCCAAAAAGTCCATGGGGGGGTCTTCGGGTGGGTTTCTTAGTCACAGGTGGCAGCTCCGGTGCCGGCCGTGCTGGTCCGAGGTCACGCACCGGAGGCCCTGGGCCATTTGCAGGACTGGGGACCCTCACTGGCGGACCCGGGCTGGGGACCCTCACTGGCGGACCCGGGCTGGGGACCCTCACTGGCGGACCCGGGCTGGGGACCCTCACTGGCGGACCCGGGCTGGGGACCCTCACTGGCGGCTCAGGACTGGGGACCCTCACTGGCGGCTCAGGACTGGGGACCCTCACTGGCGGCTCAGGACTGGGGACCCTCACTGGCCCTCTGGTGCGGGGAGCAGGAACCGGCCGTACTGGGCTCGTGACGCGCACTCTGGTGCGGGGAGCAGGAACCGTCCGTACTGGGCTCGTGACGCGCACTCTGGTGCGGGGAGCAGGAACCGGCCGTACTGAGTCCACGCCGGGCACAGGGATCCTGGAGCGTGGAACAGGGATCATGGAGCGTGGAGCAGGGACAGGACGTACTGGGCTGTGAACCGGAGATTCTGCCTGTAGGACCGGTGCAGGATATCTCGGTCCTAGGAGACGCACTGGAGACCTAGCGCGCAGAGCTGGCACCACTCTACCAGGCTGCACACTGACCTTGGCCTGACAGACGAGTGGCGCTGGGATCTCTCGCACTGGGCTGTGGACATGTACCGGAGACACTGCACGCAGAACCGGTGCAGGATATCTTGGTCCTAGGAGGCGCACCGGAGACCAGGAGCGCTGAGCCGGCACCACTCTACCAGGCTGCACACTCATCGTAGCCTGACAGACGAGTGGCGCTGGAATCTCTCGCACCGGGCTGTGAACGCGCACAGGAGAAACCGTGCGCAAAACTGCATAGCACGGTGTCCTTTCCGTGCGACGCTCTCCCCAACGCTCTCCACAAAGCACGAGGAGTTGGCTCAGGAGTCCCTCCTGAACCGGCCAACCTCCTCGTGTGCCCCCCCCAAAAAAGTTTTTGGGGGCTGCCTTTCGGGCTTCCGTGCCAGGCGAGTTCCAATGAACATTTCTCTCTCCGGGCCGCATGCTCCATATATATCCTCGTAACTGCCTCGCTCAGTCTTAGCCACTTCCATCCTCTTCTTAGGGTGACGATGCTCCGTCGTCTTCCTCCAAGGCCCCTTTCCAGCCAGGATTTCCTCCCAGGTCCAGAAATCCTGTCTCTCTCGCTGCTTGGTCCTTTTGTGGTGGGTTATTCTGTCACGATCTTCAGTAAGGACAGACCAAGGCGCAGCGAGGCATCCAGTATACATGTTTTATTTTACGAACGAAACACACGTAACTGGGCAAAATAACAAAAGGTAAACGTAACGAAGATCGTGAAGTAGAACAAACTAGACACAAAACAAGCTATGTTCAAACAATAACCCACAAAACCTATACGAAAACCTCAAACATATATATGGTTCCCAATTAGAGACAACAACACACAGCTGCCTCTAATTGGGAACCATTACCCCAACATAGATATATAACACCTAGAACATAAAAACCCTACACCAAAACCAAACCAAAACATGCCAGCCTGTCTTTCCAGGCCTGGACGTGACATGTGCTTGGATGGTGGAGTAAAGACAGGAGTCTGCGTCCCTTAAAGACGCACTCCAACTATTTGTTAACGTTTCTTATTTCTTACAATATCCAATAATTGGTTTCCTTTTCTTTTCTTTGTTTACAATATCCCATTTATAAATAAAGTAATGAACACACACATAAGGGTAAAAAAACAATATTTTGAGCAAAATATAGTATTTTAGACACAAATGCAAACTGAAGTAGGCCATTCAAGGAGTTGGGCTGATGGTTCCTTCCCTTGCTTGAGGAACAGTAGAGGATCAATAGAGAACAAAACAACAATGACGAGACGGCCTACAGGGAGGAGGTGAGGGCCCTCGGAGTGTGGTGTCAGGAAAAGAACCTCTCACTCAACGTCAACAAAACAAAGGAGATGATCGTGGACTTCAGTCAACAGGAGAGGGAGCACCCCCCTATCCACATCGATGGGACAGTAGTGGAGAAGGTGGAAAGTTTTAAGTTCCTCGGCGTACATCACGGACAAACTGAAATGGTCCACCCACACAGACAGCGTGGTGAAGAAGGTGCAACAGCGCCTCTTCAACCTTAGGAGGCTGAAGAAATTTGTCTTGTCACCAAAATCACTCACAAACTTCTACAGATGCACAATCGAGAGCATCCTGTCGGGCTGTATCACCGCCTGGTACGGCAACTGCTCCGCCCACAACCATAAGGCTCTCCAGAGGATAGTGAGGACTGCACAACGCATCACCGGGGGTAAATTACCTGCCCTCCAGGACACCTACACCACCCAATGTCACAGGAAGGCCAAAAAGATCATCAAGGACAATAACCACCCAAGCCACTGCCTGTTCACCCTGCTATCATCCAGAAGGCGAGGTCAGTACAGGTGCATCAAAGCTGGGACCGAGAGACTGAAAAACAGCTTCTATCTCAAGGCCATCAGACTGTGAAACAGCCATCACTAACACTGAGTGGCTGCTGCCAACATACTGACTTAAATCTCTAGCCACTTTAAATACCTAAATCCAATAAGACGTAGACATTTTTGGTTGATTTCACATGGATTTCACTTTAGTTGACAATTCAAACAAATGTAAATCAAAACTAGACGTTGAACTGACGTTTGTGCCCAGTGGGCTGTGACTGATTCAAAATCAACATACGGCAATGGTATCAATGATCAATACATAAGGCCAACAAATCACACTATAGTTAAAGGTGTAATTTAAAGTGATACCATGTCCAGACCCTTGTTGGTGGAAAACCATCTACAGGAAGTGTTGAACAACCGAACAGGTCATTCTTACATGGAACCAAGCAAAATGAATAGTTCTTCTCCTTTTATTACATCAGTCGTTTCATGGTTGGGGAAAGAAGACAAACTGTCGTCACAACAATAGCAACTCAGCAATATGATCAGAATCAGCTTTGTTTTGGTACTTCTCACTCAACTTTGTAAGTGCATGCCTAACCAATTGTCTTACTGAACTGCTGAATTTTAAAACAATGTGTAATATACGTCTTAGACCACTGGAAAGTAGTGCAGTAGTGCAGAAAGAGGATGGAATACTGTAGCTATATCAATGTAATTTTGACAGCTATGACAGGAAATATCACCATATCAGTATGTTTTCCATGGTTTTAAGGACATTGATTAGGCTTTGTCCTAGCCCATTTCCAGATAGCTCTGACCACTTTTGTAATTATTCTACAAATTGATGTCTGAATTGGCAAGGTTAATGTATTTGCAAATCGTCTTTCAAATCTATTGCAGACCTGATTCAAAATGAAGAAGTTCATCAGCCAGTTCCACTGACCACTGTTCAGCTCAGAGACTCCATATCTCTATCATGCCTATTCGCTGATAACAAACATTTTCAAGTCCTGTACTGGTACAAGCAAACTATTGGTGAAATGCCCCACATTGTGGCAGCTATTACTGATTCTTCAAAACCTGTTCTTTCTGGAAAGTTTAATAACCTACGCTTTAAAGTGGACAAAGCTGAAGACGTATCTCATCTCGTTATCAGCAATATCAGCACATCAGATGAGGCAACCTACTACTGTGCAGTGGGAACAAAGTATCAAATGGATTATAGAAACTGAACATTTTTGGCTACAGATGGTAATTTAATTTGAATGGTCAATGTTGTTGTTCATCAGTATATTATTATCAGTGTACAGTATAGTCATCAGTGGATATTATGAAGTTCATCTTGGTGCATTGTTCTAAATACACACTGTCTCAAAGATGTGATATTAATGCTACAGATCCTGCTTCATTTAAATTTGAGAATGTTCTTCATCCAACAAAATGCACAATGTAGGTGACAGTGGAAAGAGGTTTACCAACATAACTCTGGAGCAGCAGCCAGAGTCTGACCCAGTCCATCCAGGAGACTCTGCAGTGTACAGTACTCTCTGAGACCTGTATAGGAGAACACAGTGTGTACTGGTTCAGAGCCGGATCAGGAGAATCCCATCCAGGAGTCTGTCCCCTAGGAACAGAAGTAATGAGTGTGAGAAGAGCCCTGAGACTCCCTCTCATACAAAGAGCTGTGTCTACAGCCTCTCCAAGAACAATCTCAGCCCATCTGATGCTGGGACTTACTACTGTGCTGTGGTAGTGCCTTTGAAGGGGGTATGGTAATAGGTGCCATGCGCAACAGTTTGTGTCAAGAACTGCAATGCTGCTGGGATTTTCATGCTCAACAGTTTCCCTTGTGTATCAAGAATGGTCCACCACCCAAAGGACATCCAGCCAACTTGACACAAGCATTGGAGTCATCATGCTTCTACATCTGCATTGCTTGCTGGGGTTTTAGGCTGGTTTTCTGTACAGCACTTTGTGACATTGGCTGATGTAAAAAGGGCTTTATAAATACGTTTGATTAATTGATCATGGGCCAGCATCCCTGTGGAAAGTTTTCGACACCTTGTAGAGTCCATGACTGACGAATTGAGGCTGTTCTGAGGGCAAAAGGGGGGAGTGCAACTCAATATTAGGTACGTGTTCCTGATGTTTAGTATACTCAGTGTAGTTTAAAGTGGTTTCTTTTTATACCATATACACTACCGTTCAAAAGTTTGGGGTCACTTAGATATGTCCTTGTTTTAGAAAGAAAAGCACATTAAGGCCAGTGTAACGTCCAGGCCTGAGTGTTCAGGCTGGAGTGTTTAGTTTCGTTTTGGTGTAGGGTTTCTTTTGTTCTATGGTGTGTATTTCTATGTTGGGATAATGGTTCCCAATTAGAGGCAGCTGAGTCTCGTTACCTCTAATTGGGAACCATATATATGTTTGGGGTTTACGGTACAAAAAAAAGCCTAAAAGCAACGAGATGAGGTGTAATTGCTTTAACAAATCTCAGTTATGATGCAGTGAGTTTATACCATCACATATAAGCTTTGTGTTACCATAAAAAAAAATATGATTATTCACAGGATGAAGATGCAGATACGTTGAATTTTGCTGCATTGCATTTCTCTGAGAGGAAAACTAAAATAAGAAGAAAGAAGAGAGAGACACAACAGGAGAGTGTGTACTCTGATGTCAGGTGTTCAGACTGGGAATGAAATTGTTTCAACTACGGTACTGAGTTGTGGGTCTAGTTAAGTTATTCATCTCTCAAATGTTTCATTTATTACAATAAATGTTGTGTTTTATCTTTCACATGAAAAGGTAACACAGCAAAACAGCAAAAATTAACACTGAAATGTCTGGAACTTTGAAATTCACTTTTAAAATAAATAAAACCTTAAAATAAAATATTAATGGCATGTGTATTTGTTTTCTAATCATTTATCTAGATACTGTAAATGCCTGATGTGTTTTAGCACATGAAAGCAGCATTTACATTTGCCTACACAAAGTAAACTGTTTTTGTAACTTTATAATGTCCTGGCTTCATATTGCCTGTTTTGTTGACTTGTCAGTCCGTAGAGGTTCCTAATATTTTAGCTTCTACTGTTCTTTTTATCTGTGAACTTTCCTGTTCAATGTTTAGCACCAGTGTACAATAAACAATGGAAACCTGTTCATACATGGATAATCCTGATATTGGGTTCTGTCTTCTGTGAACGTTTCTAACTAATTATTCTTACATTTACATTTTTGCAGTCTTTGTTATGTTGATCTCATTATCAGTGTACTTTCAGTATAATTTTCCCCCCCTTTGCTTTTAACTCTTTTAGAATTAGGGATGTTTAAGACATTCTTAGTTCTCAGCCACATATTTCTGTTTATTGAATGAGTCTGTAATTAAAACTTCTCAGGGAGCACTGGGGCGCTAGCGGGCTGCACCCGACACTACCAGGTGAAATGCAAGACAAAATTCCAAAATTGAATTATTAAAAATGCACCAATATACAAGTGTCCCATACTCATCAAAAGCTCTGCTTCTTGGCAGTATCACAGCGTTGTCGGATTTCAAAAAGGCTTTACGGCGAAAGCACTACATTTGATTGTTTGAGGCTAGCACCTCACATATTTTCCATAACCATACCAGCGCGGTCGATAGAAAATGCATTTCACAGGGAAAACCTGTGCCTTACCTTTTGTAGAACGTCTGCAGAGGGCTTCCTAAGTGTCCAACGAAGACAATCCATGGGTATTTGGTTAGAAAAAGTAATTTATTATATCCTTAAATCTCCGTTTGGTTGGCGCTTTGTGTTCAGAAAATCCAATGTGACGAGAACGCGTTCAACTATACCTATAAACTTTCCCTCAACAAAACAAAAACAATTTAAAATGCTTCCTTAGCTTATCTTTTATGAATAAAAGTGATAATCTTTCACTTGGATGGTCACCTAAATGTTATATAAGTCAAATAAAGTGGACCGCTCAGCAAAATGTGCGTTCAAAAACGTGCAACTGAAAAAGAGGTCCCCTCGGCTAGAACTTCTCTCAATAGAACACATTAGTTCCGATTTCCATTAAACTTTGCCTATACACTGCTGACATCCAGTGGGAGCAGTAGGTACTACATTCAGGGTCCTGGTATAAATAGTTTTTTATAGGCACTGTTTTAAAGTGAGCTACAAATCACAAGAATGAGATTTCCGGATGGAAAAATCTCTGGGTTTTGCCTGCCAAATGACTTCTGTTACACTCACAGACAAAATGAAAACACTTTTGGAAACCTCTGAGTGTTTCCTATCCAATAGTACTAATTATGTCCATATCCTAGTTTCTGAGCTTGGGTGGCAAGCATTTTACTTTGGGCACGCCAGACTCTCCAAAACCGACCCCTCAGCTGCCGCTGCCTAACTTAAACAAAATGTACCAATTCCTATCAAAGTACAATACTTAGTAACTCCAAATACTTTTTTGCATATCATGCTATTAAATTGTATGATACCTTGTAGCTGAGTAAATCATTCAAGTTGTCTTAAAAAGCCACATTTGTCTTCTCCCCATACTGGATGAACTAAAATGGAATTAGGCCTACTCCTTTTTATCAACAATATTTAGATTGATAACAAACAATGCAAAGAACACTACATAATGACATAACAGCTCTAATTAGGCAAGTTCTGGCTTCATTTAAACTCTACAGGCGGGTTTCCCAGATACAGGTTATGCAAGAATCGTGTTCAAGGACTATTCTCCATTGAAAATACTTTTAAATGCAAGACTATCCTGACTCTGTCTGGGACACCGGACATCAAAAAATGATCAGATGGTTTAACTTGCATCTCATATTCCCAGTATTACTTCATCAAATCTCTAGGAATCGATTATACATAATTATATATAATATTTTTATGTATTCACAGAATCAATAGATAATGTAGGAAATCTTAGGTAATCACATTTTTAAGATAGCCCCCTTTTTTTCAATTTAATTTTTGACTGGTTGAAACAATGTTTAGGGTTAGATTTTCACAGATTCCTTTCTTTGCAATTTGAACGAGTGGAAATTCAAAATCGATCGCGCATCCTATATGGACTTTTTTAGGATCTGAAAAATTATTTTATCTAACAAAACGACACTTCATGTTATCTCTGGAATCCTTTGGATGATAAATCAGAGCAAGATTTGAGAATGTAAGTACATATTTCACCTTCAGAGGTGCATTTATCAAACCTATCGAGGTGAAAAAAAGTGTTTTGTTGTTAGGAGCTCTCCTCAAACAATAGCATGGCATTTTTTCACAGTAATAGCTTCTGTAAATTGAACAGTGCAGTTGTATTAACAAGGGTTTAAGCTTTCAGCCGATATAAGACACTTATGTGTACCGACATTTGTTGTTTCTCTAAAATCTTAGATCGTGACACAAGGCGCTGCATGATATACAACTGTCCCGTTGACGGGACACCTATCCTTAAGAAGTTTTAACTTCTTAGGGAGCGGCAGCAGAGGTGATGGTTTTGGAGAGCCTGGCGTGCCCAAAGTAAAAGGCGTCCCAATCAGGCCCAGAAAATAGGATATGCACATATTTAGTACCATTGGATAGGAAACACTCTGCATTTTCTAAAAGTGTTAACATTTTGTCTGTGAGTATAACAGAACTGATATGGCAGGCAAAAACCTGAGGGATTTCTGTCCTGGAAAAAGTGGTTTTGACACATTGCCTCATTTGGAACCCCTCCCTTATGAAAATGCCCATATAATGGCATATGAATGCAGTACCTATCACTTCCTCTGGATGTCAACAGTCTCGAGAAAGTGTTCTGATTCTTTTTAGATGCATTAGACGGCAGAAGAAGAAGAATTAGGAAGTGGTCACACAGAATGTCAATAGAGGAAAAGGCACGTTCACGGCTGGCGCGCTCTGTGGTTTTTTCCTTTCTTATCGCCCAGTTTATTCCGTTTGAAATATTATACTATTTATACATAAAAGTGTTCCTAAGGATACATTTAAAATTATGTTTGATTGTTCTTGGACAAGTTTATAGGTATAAGTTGAACGAGTTCTCTTCACGTTTCAATGGAGGAGTCAACGCTATATTTTCTCATTATAACGCACCAACCAAACATAGATTTATGGATATAATACATTACTTTTTCTAACAAAAGAACCATGGATTGTCTTCGTTGGACACTTGGGAAGCCCTCAGCAGAAGTTCTTCAAAAGGTAATTGATTTGTTTTCGCTGTGAAATATGTTTTCTGTGAAGGCTTATGAATTTATGGTAATGGAAAAAATATGTGGTGTGCTATCCTCAAACAATCAAATGTGGTGCTTTCACCGTAAAGCCTTTTTGAAATCTGACAACGCTGTGATATTGCCAAGAAGCAGAGCTTTTGATGACTATGAAACACTTGTATATTGATGCATGTTTAATAATTCAACTTTTAGATTTTGAATTTGGCGCCTTGCATTTCACCGGGTAGTGTCGGGAGCGCTCCCTAAGAATTTAAACAGCGCTAACCGGTTTTCCTTGTCTGTCTCATTCACCTCTGTTTTTGGTTCTAAATGTATGTGAATGTGATACTAGAGTGTGTGGTGGAAGTATGTTTTGGGAATAGTACTGTGTGAATGAGAATGAGAGTTTTGTGTGTCTAGAAAAGTGTTAATCTTACATTTGGATAATAAGATATGTTGCGTTATCTTGGGGTTCCGTTCAACACTGCCCATCATAGAAATTCACGTAGTGGCATTATAAAGTGTAAGATGTTATTCTATAATTTCTGGAAGACTAGAGAACTGTTGGCAATTATTCCCACAGGGCAGCGTCCGAGAAACTAACATTTTTGGGTTCTGCTGGGAGTGTATGAGGAGTTGTTTGAAACGCACATGTAGTGATTAATCTTCTGCTGCCCCTTACCATTCGTATACACCCCACCTTTCATGTGTCCTGAGTTAAACCTATGTCTCACAGCCCTTTGTCTCCAATTTAAATTTGAATGTATTAATCGGTTGATGTACAGCCTATTTTTCTTTATTACGTTACAAAATGTACCATTTCATATTAAAACACATTTCACCAAGAAATGATTGTTTCCATGTGAACCCAGTGCAGTCTCACAAAGTTGCATTAATAATGTCATAATGAAATAATGTAAAACCTCCATAGCCCATATCGCTTCCTGGAGGTCATCTGTGCACCCTTTCCACCCATGTACATACTGTATATCCACATGGTACCGTCTCCATTCAAGGACTTGACAACACCCCCTCTTACAATGTATGCAAGATAACCACACTGCAGTTTCACATATACCCTGTTCACACTGCTAAACTGAGCTTTACTGCACCACCCTGGTTGGATGGCAAGCATACAGATGTAGGATCTTAATTTGATCACCCTGTTGCAGCAGAACTTTAGTGCAATGTAAAAAAAAAATACTCCAGGTTTATTTGAGATATAAAAAGGCTTCAGAGGTTTGTAATTTATATTACATTACAAAATAATTATCACCCACCAAAAAATCTCCATTATTTATAATCCACATTAAAATTTAAATGTCCTGTTGCTGCAGGATTCTTTTGGTAGACAATTACCTTTAACTATGTGTAATTTCTGAAAAAATATAACAGAGTTGGTGATGTGCCATCATGGTTATTACAGTATATTACCTGTACAATAAAGGTACAATGAGCTCACAACTTTGAGAACTTTTGGTTGGCGTTTCCCCTTCACAAACTATGGGCAGTGACTACCTTTGGCATAACATTACTTAAAAGATGTAAAGCAGTTCAGGAAAGAGTGGCAGACCTCCATATAATAGATACATTGAGAAGTGCAGCAGCTTTAGCAAATCACAGAATAGTGGCTAAATGAAACACTGTAGGTGTTTGGTTAACCAAAAACACTGTTGGTAGTTGAAATATTCTACAGGAAGTACTGTGTTTTATTTTTTGCAACAGCCTATCAGGTAGGTCTTTGACTTCAGACCTGCATATTGGTACATACTTCTTTCCAGCATTTATCCACTGGTCAGAGGACTAACCTGAAGTTGGAGCTACACACCAAGATGATCAGAATCGGGGTTGTTGTTGTATTATTCAGTACAATATGTAAGTTTTGCAATTCCCACCTTGACTTGTCTGACCATAATGTGATTCTGTTCAGTTCAAAATGTAAGCATTTGAGGGGGAATTTGTCTTTATAGGGTTTCTGATACTGTTCAGTTTTCTTCAGTCCTACAGTCCTAGCTCTTCTCATTAACCTAAACTTTTACATTGTTTTTGCATTTTTAGATGTGAAACAATGCAACAATGTTCCCCGGCATTTTCAAGTTCAGCGGGTTGAAATTGGTGACCCAGTGACTCTCTACTGTGTTTTCTCAAAGCAAGTATACAATGAGGGAAACATGTTCTGGTTCATGCAAGTAACAGGGGAAATTCCTCAGGTTGTTGCAAAGATGCAGAAAAATCAGTCAAGGCCTGAACTGCACAAAGAATTTAGCAATTCACATCTTAATATGGAGAAGGCTCAAGCTGACGGGATATATCGTCTTACAATCCAAAAGATGGAACCAACGGATGAAGCTATTTACTATTGTGTCTATATCACAGACTGTGAAGTCAACTTTATCAATGGAACTTTTTTAGTATTAAAAGGTAATGAGAAGATATTAATGCCCTTCATTTTTTGTTCAGGGTTCTTACATTGTCATATGTTTTCTACGCGTCTGTATGGTATTATTTTATTGCATTGCATTTTAGAAAGTTTTGTTTCAGATTGATTTATATTAAACCATAAATGTACCATTTAGGTAAGAATCACCAGAGGTCTGATTACAAGACTGTGGTACAGCGGCCAATATCTGACCCGTTCCACCCAGGAGAAAATGTGACTCTGCAGTGTACAGTGCTCTCTGAGACCTGTACAGGAGAACACAGTGTGTACTGGTTCAGAAATGGATCAGGAGAATCCCATCCAGGAGTCATTTACACCGCTGGGAACAGGAGAGATGAGTGTGAGAAGAGCCCTGAGACTCCCTCTCCTACAGAGAGCTGTGTCTACAGCCTCTCCAAGAACAATCTCAGCCCCTCTGATGCTGGGACGTACTACTGTGCTGTGGCCACATGTGGGGAGATCCTTTTTGGCAAAGGAACAAAATTGGACCTGGCTACTAACACGGAAGTGAATGTGTCAGGTAGAATCAGGTTAATTGAAGTGTACAGGTAGGATCTTAATTTGAGCCTGGTCGCTACATTAGGAAAATAATCCTGCAGTAACAGGACATTTGGATTATTTTGTGAATGATAATTAATGGACTTTTTTATAAGGGTTAATACATTTTTTGTTAGGGCAAATCAAGTCTGAGATTTAAAAGTGGAAATTACAAACTTTACAATACTTTTTAAAACTCCAATACACCACAAGTTATCAGGAACAAAAGACTGATCAAATTAAGATCCTACATCTGTATGTTTCATAGTGCATCATTCTGTTATAGTGCCAATATACAAACATAAATCTGGCTATCAATCTTTATTCATTTTTCTTGAGTAAAAATTTCAATATATAGTTCATGACATTACTTTGTTGCTTGTTTGTTTCAGAAATAGCTCTGGTAGTGGTTGTTGTAGGTTTGGCAGTGGTGTTGGTGTTGTGTGGGATTGGGATCATGTTCCTTGCCTGCACCAGACGTAAAGAGCAAATCTGTGAAAATTGCAAAGGTAAGCAATATGACTATGAAAATATGCTAGATATCTTTTGCTGTGCTGAGGTTACAGTAATTTTGAATTGCTATGGAAAGCTGTAACGCCCCTCAATGTACTCTGAATATTTCGTAACTATAGGACCATGACAATGTATTTAAAAAAGCTTCTGAAATGTCATTATTTGCATGTTTTTTAATGGGAAAATCAGGTAATTAAAAAAAATCCTGGAAAGCTTCTGTTTTGGAGATAAGATGTTTTCAACAGACAGCAACACTTTATTAGATGTTTGCTTCTTCTGTTGAAGCACTAGGTGCCTCTCAGGTTGGCAGACATGACAGAACACAGGGAGAACAGGTATATTTATATTGTGAAATGGTTCGATTCCAATTTTAGGTTGAAATCCCTCAATAGCCAATGATAACCCTTGAAAACTACTCTATGTGATGAATATTGAGCCAGTAAATATCTATTTCCAACCAAAATGTGGCCTACTGTCTCATAGAAACTTTTATTATTTCTATGAACATAACCATGTGATATGAACAACATGTAACTGACAAGTATTTATATGTAATAATCAAGGTGTTTCTATGTTTCTAAAATGTGTTCATCTTTAGGATCAAGATGGAGATACGTTGAATTATGCTGCATTGAATTTCTCTGAGAAGAAAACTAAAAGAGGGAGAAAGAAAAGAGAGATGCCACAGGAGAGTGTGTACTCTGATGTCAGGTGTTAAGGTTAGGATGAGCTTAGCTTAATCATTCTAGAATGTGTTAATAATACTTTTTTCTTGTAAATGTGTTAGTCAGTGCCCCTTGTACAAAGAGAATTTGAAAATATGAGAATATGTCCAATGTAATAAATGTTTGATAAAAATCATGATCAATCAGAACACAAATTAACTAATTGAAAGTAAAGCAATAGTTTTTCTAAAAAGGGATATGTTTCTCTAAAAAACATATTTTAGTATTTTGTTTATTAGTCCACTGTTGATACAGTCCCAAACAATTGTGCATGTCAGCAGTTAAAAAATAGAGCACTTTCTGTAAACATTTAATATCGCATGATCTTGTGGTTTGAATCATATGCACTTTAAATCATCATCATCATCCAAATGTTAGATTTGTACTGAAAGTGCTCTACTCTTGTCAAACTCATGATTTAAGACTAGAGACAGGTACCCTGGGATCCAGACCATGTGGTACAAGACACGCTTATTGTGTTCTGCTGAAGCTCTTTTTTCATTCTTGCTTTTTGGATTAGAAAATAAATGATTCTAAAGCTAAGGGGTGGTTCTCTAGGACTGTGTGGGTGGCTGTTTGAGTGAAAGATTTGGAAGAGAAGCAACCATTGAAATAGCACAGCCCATTCATTTATTGACGAATAATGTTAACATAAAAAGAGCCTCCCCAGATCCATACATTTTAAGTTGGAAATTTACATACACCTTAGCCAAATATATTTCAAATCAGTTTTTCACAATTCCTGACATTTAATTGTTGTAAAAATTCCCTGTCTTAGGTCAGTTAGGATCACCACTTTATTTTTAGAATGTGAAACGTCAGAATAACAGTAGAGAGAATGATTAATTTCAGCTTTTATTTCTTTCATCACATTCCCAGTGGGTCAGAAGATTACATACACTCAATTAATATTTGGTAGGATTGCCTTGAAATTGTTTAACTTGGGTCAAACATGTCGGGTAGCCTTCCACAAGCTTCCCACAGGTTGGGGTGGTGTTCTTCAGCTTGCAAGACTCAAAAAGTTCTATTTTTGTTTCATCAGCCCAGAGGACATTTCTCCAAAAAGTACGATCTTTGTCCCCATGTGCAACTGCAAATCGTAGTCTAGCTTTTTTATGGCGGTTTTGTAGCAGTGACTTCTTCCTTGCTGGGCGGCCTTTCAGGTAATGTCGATATAGAACTGTTTTTACTGTGGATATAGATCATTTTGTACCTGTTTCCTCCAGCATCTTCCCAAGGTCCTTTGCTGTTGTTCTGGGATTGATTAGCACTTTTCGCACCAAAGTACGTTCATCTCTAAGAGAGAGAAAGCGTCTCCTTCCTGAGCGATATGACGGCTGCGTGGTCCCATGGTGTTTTTACTTGCGTACTATTGTTTGTACAGATGAGCGTGGTACCTTCAGGCATTTGGAAATTGCTCCCAAAGATGAACCAGACTTGTTTTTTTGAGGTCTTGGCTAATTTTGTTTTCATTTTCCCATGATGTCAATTAAAGAGTCACTAAGTTTGAAGGTAGGCCTTGAAATACATCCACAGGTACACCTCCAATTGACTCAAATGATGTGAATTAGCCTAACAGAAGCTTCTAAAGCCATGACATAATTTTCTGGAATTTTCCAAGCTGTTTAAAAGCACAGTCAACTTAGTGTGTGTAAACTTCTGACCCACTGGAATTGTGATACAATGAGTTATAAGTGAAATAATCTGTCTGTAATCAATTTTTGGAAAAATTACTTGTGTCATGCAAAAAAACAGATTGCCAAAACTATAGTTTGTAAACAAGACATTTGTGGAGTGGTTGAAAAACAAGTTTAGTGACTCCAACCTAAGTGTATGTAAACTTTTGACTTCAACTGTAGGTTCTGCCTGGTCTTATAGACTTGACGTAACATAGTAAAAGTAAATCCAGGGCATTGATATTAGTATGATATGTTACGTTTGGTATGGTTACATAAGAGCAGGAGGTTGGTTGGTCAATGGTGGTTGGTCAGGGTTTACGGCAGGCGTGGAAAGCGAATGTCAAAACTCATCACTGACAACTTCAGCATTTTATCTAATTAGCAACTTTTCAACTACTTACCACTTTTAGCTACTTTGCAACATTGTAGCATGTTAGCTACCCTTCTTTCCCAAAACCCTAACCTTAACCCTTTTATGTAACCCTTCCTCAAACCCTAAACGTAACTCTTTAACATAACTCTTAACCTTAACCCTAACCCATAGCCTAGCTAATGTTAGCCAGCTAGCTAACATTAGCATTAGCCAACATTAGCATTAGCCACCTAGCTAATGTTAGCCACAACAAATTAGATATTTTTTTTTATATTGTACATTTGCAAGTTCGTAACATTTACAAATTGTAATTTGTAACATGTCAGTCAAAATAGAAAACGGACATCGACAAATTAATTGATTTACTAACAGAATAATACAAAATGCTCTGAGACTAGGTTGATAGATTAGACTGATGATGTATCAAACCAATTCCCTTTTTGTGCTATGAGCCAAGCTGTACTGGGCTGGCCTGCGTACACATCCACCATTGTTTCTAGAACTGTGCTGGAAAGGACAATGTGAAAATAATTGATCTGAGCCTGCCCATAATGGTTCTGCATGAATGGATATGGTTAGAGTGTTGGCTAACTGATTCTGAACACTCCAAAATGAAACAAAATATACCCAACATTTATAAAAGAATGGGTCCAAAGAGGGTAATATGACATTATAACAAAACATACAATATTGCAAGCGGTCACAAACTGAGTGAGAGAGTCCTGACCAGCCCCTAAATGAGGTGTAGCAGAGAGAGAATTATTTGGTTTAATCTGAACATAATTTCTTAATTTGAATAGGCATAGGCATAACAAGTGTGAATAGCTATAACATACAATGGTTTGTTTTACTCAATAGAATAAGTAGTAGAAGTCCTAACTTGATGGAGTGGGTGTTTGTTGCTAGCTATACTTCAGAGTCCTTTTTAAGATGTAGTATTTGCTCAAAAGATAGCAAACATGCTTAGTACATACCTGGTAATTCATACAGCTAGCTTACAATGTTGAGTAAAATACAATTCAAGTGTGAATACATTGTATAAATTGATGCACCAGTGTGTCAATCTAAGAAACATCAAATCCAGATTCAAATCTGTCAGTTTAAGCTAGAGATATCTGTTTCTTGCAAGGGCTGCGCCTCAATCCCTCGCATCGGCCTATGTCCCCCTTCCACATCTGCGTTGGAAAGTGGCAGAGCTACACCGCTGTTTGTCAGACCAGGAAGCATTATGAAAATCGGTTTATGCCCTGTATATAACTAGGTGGTACCGTATGCCCTGTATTTAAGTCTTTGGTACCGTATGTCCTCTGTATAACTAGGTGTTACCATATGCCCTGTATATAAGTAGGTATTACCATATGCCCTGTATACACATTAACTAGTAGGTACTGTATGCCCTGTATATTACTAGGTGGTACGCTATGCCCTGTATAAAACTAGGTGGTACCGTATGTCCTGTATATAACTAGTTGGTACTGTATGCCCTGTATATACATTAACTAGGTGGTTCCATATGCCTTGTATGTACATTAATTAGGTGGTTCCATATGCCATGTATATAACTATGAGGTACTGTATGCCCTGTATATACATTAACTAGGTGGTACCGTATGCTCTGGATATGACTAAGTGGTACCGTATGCCCTGTATATACATTAAGTAGGTGGTACCGTATGCCCTGCATATAACTAAGTGGTACCGTATGCCTTGTATATAACTATGAGGTACCATATGCCCTGTAAGTACATCAACTAGGTGGTACCATATGCCATGTATATAACTATGTGGTACCGTATCCCCTTTACATACAATAACTAGGTGGTACTGTATGTGCAGTATATAAGTACGTGGTACCATATGCCCTACATATACAGTACATTAACTAGGTGGTACCGTATCCCCTTTACATACAATAACTAGGTGGTACTGTATCCCCTTTATATACATTAATTAGGTGGTACCGTATGCTCTGGATATAACTAAGTGGTACCGTATGCCTTGTATATAACTAGGTGGTACCGTATGCCCTGTATATACATTAACTAGGTGGTACCGTATGCCCTGCATATAACTAAGTGGTACCGTATGCCTTGTATATAACTAGGTAGTCCCTGTATATACAGTAACTAGGTGGTACCATTTGCCATGTATTTAACTAGTTGGTCTGTATGCCCTGTATATAACTAGGTGCATTAAAACATGCTGACTGCTCACAGTTTCTAGGAGGATGATGGCAAGATCACCACTACACTACCACAATTGAAAGGTTCGATTTGATGTTGATACTGTACGTATCACCCTTGAACTAGTAAATAATGTCTAGTATGTTAAACTGATTATTCTAAATATCATGTGATGTCATTACTTTCAATGACACCACTGCAGCACCACCAGCTTCAGTTTACCATATAAGGACAACATTCATTTGTAGAGCTAAGGGACTGTTGTTTGTTTGTGACTTTCTTCCTGGCACCAGTTTGGTGTGTGATGATAATCACCCTGTAATTTTCCACCCGGTTTCAACCGAGCAAGAGAGCAAGACCCACACAGGATGACTAACCTCCAGTAGATAAATTGACACACATGCCAAGAAAAACCCTCCACTCTGAGCCAGCAGAGGGACTCACCACTTCAAAGCAAAGGTGTGAACTCCTAGGCAAAGCCAGTCTACTGCAAGTAGAACCATGTTCTCATAAATTATTCTACATTAACCCACTCCACTTAGTAATTCAATTATCCTTAATTATCAAAGCTCTCACTAACTTAAGCTTAGTTTAACCAAAAGCTTTATTAACGGAAGTTATTCATTATTATAACCAGTAATATTGTTTTGAAATCATTCTGAAATGTGAAAAAGTGTGGCTAGTTATTCAAATATTTACAGCACTCATTGCTTAATATTCTTTAAGTTCTTTAGGTAATGTGCCACCTTAACCCTGATATAAGTAAGTCAACTTTGCATAAAAAGTAGAGAGCAGCAGATCTATTACCCAGGCCTGTTTGACCTCCTCACTAGAGAGCAGCAGGTCTATTACCCAGGCCTGTTTGATCTCCCTACTAGAGATTAGCAGATCTATTTCCCAGGCCTGTTAGACCCACTCACTAGAGACCAGCAGATCTATTACCCAGGCCTTTTTGACCTCCCCATGAGGGAGCAGCAGATCTATTACCCAGGGCTGTTTGACCTCCTCACTAGAGACCAGCAGATCTATTACCCAGGCCTGTTTGACCTCCTCACTAGAGAGCAGAAAATCTACTAGCCAGGCCTGTTTGACCTCCCCACTAGAGACCAGCAGATCTATTACCCAGACCTGTTTGACCTCCCCACTAGAGACCAGCAGATCTATTACCCAGGCCTTTTTGACCTCCCCACTTCACAATAATGTCGCTATCGTGTGTCACGGTGTTTGTGAGACTGTGTGTGGGAGTAAGTGATGGAGTGTGCAGGATGGAAATAAGTGTTTCTCTGTGTGTGTAACCATATGCTGGTATATTTGTGTAGGTAGGTACACACTGGTGTGAGTGAGACTGATCATGCATGTGCGTGTTTGTCTATGTTTGCTGTTGGTGTGTAGACCTGTGTGTTGGTGTGTACGCGTGTGAGTTGGTGTGTAGGCCTGTGTGTTGGTGTGTAGGCCGTGTGTTGGTGTGTAGGCATGTGTGTTGGTGTGTAAGCCTGTGTGTTGGTGTGTAAGCCTGTGTGTTGGTCTGTAGGCCTTAGTGTTGGTGTATAGAACTGTGTGTTGGTGTGTAGGCCTGTGTTTTATTGTGTAGGCTTGTGTGTTGGTGTGAAGGCCTGTGTGTTGGTGTGTAGGCCTGTGTGTTGGTGTGTAGGCCTGTGTGTTGGTGTGTAGGTGTGTGTGTTGGTGTGTAGGCGTGTGTGTTGGTGTGTAGGCGTGTGTGTTGGTGTGTAAGCCTGTGTGTTGGTGTGTAAGCCTGTGTGTTGGTGTGTAGGCCTGTGCGTTGGTGTGTAGGCCTATGTATTGTTGTGCAGGCCTGTGTGTTGGTGTGTAGGCCTGTGTGCTGGTGTGTAGGCCTGTGTTTTGGTGTGTAGGCCTGTGTGTTGGTGTGTAGGCCTGTGTGTTGCTGTGTAGGCCTTTGTGTTTGTGTGCAGGCCTGTGTTTGTGTCAAGCATGTTCCAAGGTTGAATCTTTTTTTAGGAAATCTGCAGTTCAAACAAGAAAGTGGGCACCCCACCACTGTTTGGGTAAACCGCTGAGCAATTGGGCTAGAGAAATTCATAAACATAAATATGGATGCAGGGGTATATATCATTATCATAAAAGTAAGAAATGTATTTACCTATCACAGATTGCCCCTTTAATGGCAAGGCCCTCATTTTGTGGTTGTCTGTTGTTTTGATTGTGTTGTTCATGCTCTTGGGGCATATAAACTGTCTTAGATTACTGCTGTCTCCGCTGTAACAGGTTGTATCAGCTGACTTTACTGCTGTCTCAGCTGTAACAGGTTGTGTCAGCTGAGTTTACTGCTGTCTCAGCTGTAACAGGTTGTGTCAGCTGAGTTTACTGCTGTCTCAGCTGTAACAGATTGTGTCAGCTGAGTTCACTGCTGTCTCAGCTGTAACAGGTTGTGTCAGCTCAGTTTACTGCTGTCTCGGCTTTAACAGGCTGTGTCAGCTGAGTTTACTGCTGTCTTAGCTGTAACAGGTAGCCTTTACACGTATGCACAGAAGAGAACATGAACATGACTCAGGGACTATATGACCAAGCATCTGATCTCATTCGTTTGTAACATTCCCTTTGTTAAATACCTAAATAAAACTGAGCTGACACTTGATCAAATGTATGCATTTGTGTGAATGTGTGTATGATGCTTGCACATCTCGGCATGCATGTGTGTGCATCAGCATTCATAAGGAACAGCCAATATGAGTCAAACCTTGCTGGCCCCTGAGTGGCTCATAGGTCTAAGGCACTGCATCTCAGTGCTAAGGGTGTCGCTACAGGCCCTGGTTCGATACCAGGCTGTATGATAACTGGCCCTGATTGGGAGTCCCATAGGGTGGTGTACAATTTGTCCAGTGTTGTCTGGGCTGGGGTAGGCTGTCATTTTAAATAAGAAGTTGTTCGTAACTGACTTGACTTTTGTTTTGCAGCAGTGTTGCAGGCATGCCTTGCACGCCCACGCTTGTCAAGTGGTTAGCCAGTCCACAGTGCTTTAGCTCGTAGGCGTAGGTTGTGGCGGGCCATCTCTGCACTTTGGACAGACCTCTGAGCTGTTTACTCACAACAAGCCTGTTTTCCCTGCCTGTGTGGGTAGCCGCAAGATGCATAGCTAAGTCATGGCTGTGAGAGACTTTGACAAACAAGCTAATTTTAGCAAGCCTGTTTACTTGAGAGTTGTAGGGCCAGCTTCACTGACATAGAATAAAGCTTGGAGTGAGCCTTGTTCTCACTTAGTAAATCTCTATATTTTACCCTCAAGTCTTGATCTAATGTAGGTCTAATGTTTTTGATATGAAGCTGACTTTTATAGACAGTTAGTGAAAGTCCTCTTGGAGTACATCTAAAACATGTTGTCAATGCAGTTTTCGTTGATGTATATGACATTGTCATGAAATGTCCAACATTCAAGATGTGCTTTTCAACTGATATCTGTGTGCTAGGCCTACATTTGGAACAGTTAATGCACTAGTACCGTAGTGTCGTCCACCAGCCGGCTGGCCTGGAGACCAGGTTACTAGCACTGTAACTTTACGTAAGGTCAAGCAACAGTAATAAAGTAGGACTGGCAAGACCATTTTTCCATCCAATTGTTATGTTCTACAATCTACTGAGGGCGGGCCGTAGCATGTTCATTGACCTAAATTAAGGCAACATGAGTCCTCTTCTCTCGAGAAGCGTTGAGTATTATCCCAAAGCTGCTATCAATGTAATGATTTAGAGGGAACTGTCAGCGCAGGGTTCCAACCAGCAACCCTGCAGTTATGGCTCAGAACTCTTGGCAAAGATCATAGTATGCTCACATTTATACAGGGAGGTTGTTACAGAAACACTGAACATTGAAAAGCCCCACTCAGTTTCAGCTGCTTGGCCAGGATGACATGTCTGCTGAGGGAGTGTGATTGGATTAATCAGTAACTCTGAGACTCACCACCTTAATGTGACCTATTTTCAAGCAGAGCTGGTTCTATGACTTACCAGATGTAGAAACAGGCTCCCTGTACAACAAAACTATGTTCCAAAGTGCCAGTCCTTTGTGCATCCAAAATTGCACCCTATTCCCTACTGCATATGGTGTACTACTTTTGACAAGGGCCGTAGAGCTCAGTTCAAAAGTAGAGCACTATATCGGGAATAGGGTAACATTTGAGACGGCTAAAAGCACACTGGCAGATGAAGTAACCGGGTAGACACATTCAAATTACCCCATAGTCTATTTACAAAATGAATGTCTTGAGCATAGGCTACATTATTAACACCTTCTCTTAAATTATTATTGGGTAGTCTTATAACATATGTGAGAGACCACCTCGATTTACTCTTGTGCAGCAACATTTGAAATTTACATTGGATAAAAGTATAGACTCAGAGCTACAAAATTGTATATAATACACTGCAGTTGAGGAACAATGGGAAAGTAATTCTGCTTTGAAAATTGCTAAACGTAACCCCACTTTTAATAAATTGGCCCTTGAAGATTTTTTTACACCTACTGAAGAGCTCTTCGTTGTCTACACCTATTTAGCATCTTTCAGACCTTCTTATGCCTTAGCCCCACCCATCTCTTTAAGGATTCGCATGTGAGGCCATGTGCTAAACAGAGTAAGGTAGTGTAGTAAACAACAAAAGATTTCAAGACTTAACTACTTACGGAGTGGTGGGGTACTAGCGGTAACAAAATTCAAAATCCAAAAGTTGAATTATTAAACATTCATTAACTTGTTAGGGAGTGGCAGCTGAGGGGTCGGTTTTGGAGAGCCTGGCGTGCCCAAAGTAAAATGCCTCCCATTCAGGCCCGGATATACAGATATTTGGTACCATTGGGTAGGAAACACTCTGGATTTTCCAAAACTGTTAACCATTTGTCTGTGAGTAAAACAGAACGCATATAGCAGGTGAAACCCCGAGGAATTTCTGTCCTGGAAAAAGTGATTTTGACACATTGCTCATTTGGGCACCCCTCCCTCATGAAAATGACCATATAAGGGCATATGAATGCAGTACCCATCGCTTCCTTTAGATGTCAACAGTCTCGAGACAGTGTATTTTTTTCATTTTGGATGCTTTAGACCAGAGAAGAAGAGCAAACAAGGAAGTCACTCTTTCATGTAAACAGAATGGAACGCGCGCTCCCGAGAAGTCACGCAGTGTCTTTTTTACCGTCGTTATCGATCAGTTTATATTCCGGTTGATTTATAATAGTAAATATACGTAAAAGTGTTCCTAAGGATACATTTAAAACTATGTTTGATTGGTCTTGGACAAGTTTATAGGTATAAGATGAACAAGTTCGCGTCACGTTTCAATGGAGTAGTGGAAGCTGTCGTTTCTGATTATAACTCGTGAACCAAATGGAGGATTTATGGATAAAAAACATTACTTTTTCTAACAAAAGAACCATGGATTGTCTTCGTTGGACACTTAGGATAACCTCAGCAGAAGTTCTTCAACAGGTAATTGATTTGTTTTCGCTGTGAAATGTGTTATGTGTGTGCCATGATGGCTAATCGATTCATGGCTATGGGAAAAATATGTGAGGTGCTACTCTCAAACAATCAAATGTGCTGCTTTCGCCGTAAAGCCTTTTTGAAATCTGACAACGCTGTGATATTGCCAAGAAACAGAGCTTTTGATGAGTATGGAACACTTGTATATTGGTGGATGTTTAATAATTCAACTTTTGGATTTTGAATTTGGCGCCTTACATTTTACCTGGTAGTGTCGGGAGCAGCCCGCTAGCGCTCCAGTGATCCCTGAGAAGTTAATATACAAGTGTTGCATAGTCATCAAAAGCTCTGCGTCTTGGCAATATCACAGCGTTGTCAGATTTCAAAAAGGCTTTACGGCGAAAGCACAACATTTGATTGTTTGAGGGTAGCACCTCCAATATGTTTCTGTTAGCATAAATTCATAAACCATCGTGCTTCACACAAAACACATTTCACAGCGAAGACAAATCCCTTACCTTTTGAAGAACTTCTGCTGAGGGCTTCCCAAGTGTCCAACGAAGACATCCAATGGTTCTTTTGTTAGAAAAAGTAATTTATTATATCCATAAATCTCCGTTTGGTTGGCGCGTTATGATCATATGATCACATATGATCACTGTGAAGAGAACACGTTCAACCTATACCTATACACTTGTCCAAGAACAATCAAACATCATTGATAATGTATCCTTAGGAACACTTTTACGTATATTTACTATAACATTTCAACCAGATTATAAACTGGATGATAGGAAAGGAAAAAAACACAGCGCGCGCAAGCCCATGAACGCGCCTCCTCTTCTGTTTACATCCGATGACCAGTTCGAAATTCTTCTTCTATTACCATCCAGAGCAACTATAACATCACCAAACACTGTCTAGAGACTGTTGACATCCAGTGGAAGCAATAGGTACTGCAATCTTACTTCCAGAAATGGCTGTTTTCAATAGGGAGGGGTTCAAAATGAGGCAATGTGTCAAAAACACTTTTTCCAGGACAGAAATTCCTCCGGTTTTTGCCTGCTATATCCGTTGTGTTATACTCACAGACATTATGTTAACACTTTTAGAAACTTCAGAGTGTTTCCTATCCAATAGTACTAATTATGTGCATATCCTATTTTATGGGCCTGAGTAGGAGGCATTTTACTTTGGGCATGCCAGACTCTCCAAAACCGTCACCTCGAGAAGTTAAAGTGTTTTAAGTAGTAGCCTACAATAAGAAAACACTACTGTAAAACATACACGTTATCTAGTCTTCGGCCTATTTCCTAATCTGACCAGATAAAAACATTGCATAAGTGTTTAAGAATTATTAGATGATGCTTACCCAAATTGATGGGTCATGTGAAAGAAATTCTATAACCCCCCCCCCAGACAAGTTCACATGTTCATGAAATACAATAGATGGCCGTAATCACCCCCAGACACACCTAGCTAATTAGAAGGGCCATGTAATCATTCTATGGTGAAATTGAGTCTTTTATATTTAGCTAGTTAGCTAGTTAGCTAAACAATGAACCATAATCCTAACCCAGTACAAATGGATTGTCATAGCTAGCCACCATGCATGAAATGCTGGAGTACGAATCTGCAGGTAGCTAAAGCTAATCAAGGTTCAATGTTAGGTAGCGAGCTAATATTAGGCTCTAACTAACCATGCAAATTAGTTTCTGAGATTCAAATAATATTACTTCACAGATCATACACGTACCATTAGCGAGCGAGCCAGAAAGCTAATGTTCGCTAGCTAGCTAACAGTACGTTTTAACTTACAATGAAAACGACTTAATGACACAATTCGGAATGTATAATATCTGAAAACGTAGCTAGACTCTAACCCGTATACATGAATGAGCGTTTCACAACAGCGTGTCTTTTTCGTTAGGATTGCAGCTAGCTACAGCTTATTTGGCCCATTGTTTTGTCACGACACTCCGGTTCACACTGACCGTGTGCAGAAAGTAGTCCATCACAACTTTTTTCCACTGATATTTTTTCGGTAGTTGCCTGCTAAATTCTGGGTAGAAATGTTGTTGAGAGCAGTAGCAACACTTTTGCAGGTCTCCATTTCTAACATTATATCTTTCAAAAAATCTGTGGTAGCAGGTCGGCATGTCAAGCCCATTCATTATCTCAGCCAATTATGGCTAGCGGGAAGGTTCCTGTCTTTTTTCATGACTAAACCAACTAGGCTCTTAATTTAACAAGTTTATTCGAATTTACAGATGGCATACACATTTTTTATTAAGGCGCATGAAAGTTCACATGTTCCTGAAAGTTTTTCTGCCCAAACAAGCATTTTGCTAGAAGAATATCTAAAAAACTTTAAAATGCCTCTCCTGTGAAGTAGTGATGTGCGACATATGCCTATCTTCTTGAAACGGGTCACAGATGGTATATCTGATACTTGATATCTTCAATAACTTCTGGATTATGGTTAATCTTCATGTTGAAAAGATTAAAGAACAAAAAGCAGAGGCATTTTAAGTCAAAAATCAAATCGAGTCAAATGTTATTTGTCACATGCACTGAATACAGCAGTGAAATGCCTACATACAAGCCCTTAACCAACAATGCAGTTAAGAAAAAATGTGTTAAGAAAGTATTTACTAAATAAACTGAAGTAAACAAGAAATAAATACAAATAATTAAAGAGCAACAATAATATAACAGTAACGAGGCTATATACAGGGGGTACCGGTAAAGAGGTAATGTGCGGGGGCACTGGTTAGTTGAGGTCATTTAGGTGATTTAGATGATGATGATGATATTGATGATGATGAGGGGCACAGGTTAGTAGAGGTAATTTAGATTATGATGATGATGATGATATTTATGATGATGAGGGGCACAGGTTAGTAGAGGTAATTTCGATTGTGATGATGATGATGATGATGATGATGGGCACAGGTTAGTAGAGGTAATTTAGATTGTGATGATGATGATGATGATGATGATGATGATGATGATGACGATGATGATGATGATGATGATGATGATGGGCACAGGTTAGTAGAGGTAATTTAGATTATGATCATGATGATGATGATGATGGGCACAGGTTAGTAATTTAGATGATGATGATGATATTGATGATGATGAGGATGAGCATCGTGATTATATTGATGATACTGATGATAATGATTATGATGATGATGATGATGATGATGATGATGATGATGAGTGATGATGATGATAATAATGATACTGATGATGATGATTAAATTGATGATGATGATAATGATGATATAATAACAATGATGATGATATATGCTGTGAAAGAGAATGAAATTTTCTGACATCAAATCATTATTACAAACACCATTAAAGACACTCATAGTTTATGGGGTAATACCGCTGTACTGTATGTTCGTGAATGACCTATCTTTTCAAGCGTCCTGGTGAATTGAATTAATCTGGGTCTGTGAAACTGCCCACTATGCAAAAAACTGGTTGTAGCAACATTGTTTCCACATCATTTCAACCAAAACAATCAATGTGATGATGTTAAATCAACAACTTTCAACCAACTTAAACCTAAATCCAATGACATGCTGACATTTGCTGTTGATTTCACTTCGAATTCACGGTTAGTTGACCACTAAACCAAATGTAAATCAAAACTACTAGTTGAATCGACCAATAGGTTCCAATAATATTGCTGCTTCTCTATAAAATATCTAAATGACATGCACTTGTGTTATGCCTCATACAAACACACAAATACAGTCAACATCATGTGGTGCTCTCAACAAAATAGAAATCCAGCAAATGATATAGAATGGCACATAATTGTTTGTTAGCTGGACTCAAACTCATGTGAGAATGTGATGGTCTCTTTGATATTTTCCACCCACAGCGCTCTTCGTGTGAGAGCGAGTCTGTTACAGGAAGAGTAGCCTCTGTAGAATTCACACCTCTAACACCCAAACCACACTGATGTTCAAGTTTCCAGGCGTCATTGTTTGTCTCTGGACATGTTTTGTGTTTGCTGGTTTCATTGCAGATGGCTAAAAGACTGCAGTGGAACATGTCACAGCCCTCTCGTTCTGGAAGCCCTCCCTCCTTACTCAAGCCAAACACAGATGGAAACTCTTGGCCTTATTCCCCTGAACTTGACCCCCTTACCATGTTCGCCATTCCACTGATGTAGCTACTTCTACCCATTATGAAGAATCACTTCGCTATAACTCTATATTTCCCTGCTGTTATTCTCAAACAATATGATGTATTACATTTGACTACAAGGTCAATAGATATTACAGATGCACAAAGATCATGCCTGCAAAACATGCTAAGCTCTCACCCTTACCAATAGCAGCGGAAAATAGCATATTTGGGGGTATGATCTTTGTTCCTCTGTAACTTTCTCACTGATTACTATTCATGATTCATTCATGATTATCCATTATCATGGTGGCATCCACATTCATTTACAAGTTTTCAGAAACATATTTACAATAAAAGTGACTCCAAAGTGACACAATGCGTTATTCATCATTCAATTCCTATTGGGCACAACATAATCTGAAACACAACCAAAACAAACAACAAATGCATCAAACATATTTGTAGAGTCACAAGCTTTATGTAGTCATTGCATGCTAGGAATATGGGACCAAATGCTAAACATTAGACTTCTTTAATACACTATATGTGAATAATGTGTTTGAAATACTAATAAAGAAAATTGGGGGACGAGATACATAAAGTGCTTTCTTTTATAAATGGTAAAACAGATATGTATGAAAATACCCTCAAATAAAAGGTCACATTCTGTACTGGAGACTCATATGAAACATTTGCTCTCAAATCCAAAATGCTGGAGTATAGAGCCACATTTACACATCTTAGCTTCACTGTTCAAATAAATACAGAGGGGAGCGTATGTTTGATGATTTCATTTTTCTAAATACAACAGTGAAGGCTTACAAAATCATAAAAATGTGTTGCATAAACCATGACCAACAGACTACAGCGCTTTAACAGTATAGATAGATTACAACTGAGAAGGAACATTAACATGTTTCATAATTGTAATCATCACCACATTGACATAAGGTCAGACTTTGAGAATGGTGAGAGAATGATGTCCTAGTGCAACATTGCCATCTGGTGAAAGACTACCAGAACATTATCATGTAAAATGTTCCTCCCTGATGCTGTGTCAATTGTAATGTCATTAACAGAAATGTGACCATGTTCATGTTACACCACTCTGTTATGTCTTACAATAGTAAAGTGTGCTTGGTATCGTTCCTTACACCTTACTCACATCTACTGTCAAGTTTCACTACTTTAGACAAATAACAGCTGTTATCATGACAGTGATCATAACAGTGAGCAGCTACGTATTGTACATGTGCTCCTTTTAGCCATTTCTCATGGACTTGCACACTTTTAGTATTATCAAATGATCAACACTGTACAGTGCAGTTTCACTGGTTTGCCGCTGGGAACACACCCACCAAACTTTTGATCCGAGGGTGTGTAGTTCCTCATGTCCTCAGAATGGAACAAGGTAAATAGTAACAAAAGCAATCAAATCATAAAAACATGTGCTTGAGTCCTTGAGATAAATTTGCCTTGAACCACTCCCTGTCTGTCAACTCCTGCAGCAAACACTGTATACTGCAGCCAGTGCTGAGTCAAATCCCATTTCTGTAGTGTTGCCCTCCCATTCTGATTATTTAGTCACTGCTGATTCCTGCTTGAATTTTTGCTTGTAAGCAGGAATCAGGAGGATAGAATTAAGGTCAGATTTGCCAAATGGAGGGCGAGAGAGAGCTTTGTATGCGTCTCTGTGTGTGGAGTAAAGGTGGTCCAGAGTTTTTTTTTCCCTCTGGTTGCACATTTAACATGCTGACAGAAATTTGGTAAGACAGATTTAAGTTTCTAGGAGAGCCGCCTCTGGGTGAGCATTTTCCTGTTTGATTATGGCGAGTACAGCTCATTCAAAGTGCGGTCTTAGTACCAGCATCAGTCTGTGGTGCTATGTAGACAGCTACGAAAAATACAGATGAAACTCTCTAGGTAGATAGTGTGGTCTACAGCTTATAATGTGATGCTCTACCTCAGTTGAGCAAAACCTTGAGACTTCATTAGATATCGTGCCAGCCAGCTGTATGTTGATAATGTCGTCGTTCAGCCACGACTCTGTGAAGCAAAATATATTACCGAGGTTGACATGAATTCTTATTTGACTTCCAGGCATTGACATGGAAATTATCTGTTGACATCAGACTCATTATGAACAGGTTTCCCTTTGCATGTGTGCTTGTATAAGCATAAATGCACATGTACAACGGAACATTTAAACATTTGCCATAAGCAGCATGACCCTGATCTTTAGGCTGCAGTAATTGACTATCTCCACATGGGGGCGACAGTGACCATAAATGATATCCAAAACAAACCGCCAGAGAGAAGATGGCTGGCAGGCTGACCGCTGAGCTGAACCGTTCCTGTTCCACTTGGATCCGGTTTGGTCTCTGACCCGAAGGGGCTTGATGGGGGTCAAGGGCTTATGTGAGGGCCTACTGTAGGGAGGGGAGTAGGGCCCGTAGCCCGGCCATTCATCACTGCACCTCTCCCCTTCACCTCCACCACCCGTTCCACTGTCCTCATCAACCTCACCTTCAGAGCGTAAAGCAGCAGAGATTGGAAAAGAGAGAGAGAAAAGGTCAACCAGTGAAGAACAAACACCATTGTAAATATAACCCATTTTATTATTATTATTATTATTATGTTTTATTTCACCTTTCTTTTACCAAATAGACCAGTTGAGAACAAGTTCTCATTCACAACTGCAACCTGGCCAAGATAAACGAAAGCAGTGCGAAACAAACAACAACAGAGTTACACATGGAATAAACAAACGTACAGTCAATAACACAATATAAAAAAATCTATATACAGTGTGTGCAAATGAGGTAAGATTAGGGAGGTAAGGCAATGAATAGGTCGTAGAGGCGAGGTAATTATAATTTAGCAAATAAACACTGGAGTGATAGGTGTGCAGAAGATGAATGTGCAAGTAGAGATAGTGGGGTGCAAAAGAGCAAAAATAATACACTGCTCAAAAAAATAAAGGGAACACTTAAACAACACAATGTAACTCCAAGTAAATCACACTTCTGTGAAATCAAACTGTCCACTTAGGAAGCAACACTGATTGACAATAAATTTCACATGCTGTTGTGCAAATGGAATAGACAACAGGTGTAAATTATAGGCAATTAGCAAGACACCCCCAATAAAGGAGTGGTTCTCCAGGTGGTGACCACAGACCACTTCTCAGTTCCTATGCTTCCTGGCTGATGTTTTGGTCACTTTTGAATGCTGGCGGTGCTTTCACTCTAGTGGTAGCATGAGACGGAGTCTACAACCCACACAAGTGGCTCAGGTAGTGCAGCTCATCCAGGATGGCACATCAATGCGAGCTGTGGCAAGAAGGTTTGCTGTGTCTGTCAGCGTAGTGTCCAGAGCATGGAGGCGCTACCAGGAGACAGGCCAGTACATCAGGAGACGTGGAGGAGGCCGTAGGAGGGCAACAACCCAGCAGCAGGACCGCTACCTCCGCCTTTGTGCAAGGAGGAGCAGGAGGAGCACTGCCAGAGCCCTGCAAAATGACCTCCAGCAGGCCACAAATGTGCATGTGTCTGCTCAAACGGTCAGAAACAGACTCCATGAGGGTGGTATGAGGGCCCGACGTCCACAGGTGGGGTTGTGCTTACAGCCCAACACCGTGCAGGACGCTTGGCATTTGCCAGAGAACACCAAGATTGGCAAATTCGCCATTGGCGCCCTGTGCTCTTCACAGATGAAAGCAGGTTCACACTGAGCACGTGACAGACGTGACAGAGTCTGGAGACGCCGTGGAGAACGTTCTGCAGCCTGCAACATCCTCCAGCATGACCGGTTTGGCGGTGGGTCAGTCATGGTGTGGGGTGGCATTTCTTTGGGGGGCCGCACAGCCCTCCATGTGCTCGACAGAGGTAGCCTGACTGCCATTAGGTACCGAGATGAGATCCTCAGACCCCTTGTGAGACCATATGCTGGTGTGGTAGGCCCTGGGTTCCTCCTAATGCAAGACAATGCTAGACTTCATGTGGCTGGAGTGTATCAGCAGTTCCTACAAGAGGAAGGCATTGATACTATGGACTGGCCCGCCCGTTCCCCAGACCTGAATCCAATTGAGCACATCTGGGACATCATGTCTCGCTCCATCCACCAACGCCACGTTGCACCACAGACTGTCCAGGAGTTGGCGGATGCTTTAGTCCAGGTCTGGGAGGAGATCCCTCAGGAGACCATCCGCCACCTCATCAGGAGCATGCCCAGGCGTTGTAGAGAGGTCATACAGGCACGTGGAGGCCACACACACTACTGAGCCTCATTTTGACTTGTTTTAAGGACATTACATCAAAGTTGGATCAGCCTGTAGTGTGGTTTTCCACTTTAATTTTGAGTGTGACTCCAAATCCAGACCTCCATGGGTTGATACATTTGATTTCCATTGATAATTTTTGTGTAATTTTGTTGTCAGCACATTCAACTATGTAAAGAAAAAAGTATTAAATAAGATTATTTCATTCATTCAGATCTAGGATGTGTTACTTTATTTTTTTGAGCAGTGTATATATATGGGGATGAGGTAGTTGGATGGGCTATTTACAGATGGGCTATGTATAGGTGCAATGATCTGTGAGCTGCTGATGATTACATTTAGAGAGGGAGATATGAGTCTCCAGCTTCAGTGATTTTTGCAATTTGTTCCAGTCATTGACAGCAGAGAACTGAAAGCAAAGGCGACCAAAAGAGGAATTGGCTTTGGGGGTGACCAGTGAAATATACCTGCTGGAGCGCATGCTACTGGTGGGTGCTGCTATGGTGACCAGTGAGCTGAAATAAGGTGGGGGTTTACCTAGCAAAGACTTATAGATGACCTGGAGCCAGTGAGTCTGGTGACGAACATGAACCGAGGGCCAGCCAACGAGAGCATACAGGTCGCAGTGGTGGGTAGTATATGGGGCTTTGGTGACAAAACGGATGCCACTGTGATAGACTGCATCCCATTTCCTGAGTAGAGTGTTGGAGGCTATTTTGTAAATTACATCGCCGAAGTCAAGGATCAGTAGGATAGTCAGTTTTACGAGGGTATGTTTGGCAGCATGAGTGAAGGATGCTTTGTTGCAAAATAGGAAGCCGATTCTAGATTTCATTTTGGATTGGAGATGCTTAATGTGAGTCTGGAAAGAGAGTTTATAGTCTAACCAGACCCTAGGTATTTGTAGTTGTCCACATATTCTAAGTCAGAACCATCCAGAGTAGTGATGCTGGATGGGCGGGCAGGTGCGGGCAGGGATCGGTTGAAGAGGATTTATTTAGATTTACTTGCATTTGAGAGCAGTTGCAGGCCACGGAAGGAGTGTTGTATGACATTGAAGCTCGTTTGGAGGTTAGTTAACACAGTGTCCAAAGAAGGACCAGAAGTATACAGAATGGTGTCGTCTGCGTAGAGGTGGAGCAGAGAATCACCAGCAGCAAGAGCGACATTATTGATATATACAGAGAAAAGAGTCGGTCCGAGAGTTGAACCCTTTGGCACCCCCATAGAGACTGCCAGAGGTCTGGACAACAGGCCCTCCGATTTGACACACTGAACTCTGTCTGAGAAGTAGATGGTGAACCAGGCGAGGCTGTTGAGTCTGCCGATAATAATGTGGTGATTGACAGAGACGAATGCCTTGGCCATGTTGATAAATACGTTTGCAAAGTATTGACTTTTATCGATGGTGGTTATGATATCGTTTAGGACCTAGAGCGTGGCTGAGGTGCACCCATGAGCAGCTCGGAAACCAGATTGCATAGTGGAGAAGGTACGGTGGGATTTGAAATGGTCAGTGATCTGTTTGTTAACTTGGCTTTCGAAGACCTTAGAAAGGCAGGTTTGGATAGAAATAGGTCTGTAACAGTTTGGGTCTAGAGTGTCTCCCCCTTTGAATTGCAGCTTTCCGATCTTTGGGGATCTCAGATGATACGAAAGAGAGGTTGAACAGGCTAGTAATAGGAGTTGCAACAATTGTGGCAGATAATTTTAGAAAGAGAGGGTCCAGATTGTCTAGCACAGCTGATTTGTACGGGTCCAGATTTTTAAACTCTTTCAGAGCATCAGCTATCTGGATTTGGGTGAAGGAGAAATGGGGGAGGCTTGGGCTAGTTGCTGTGGAGGGGGGCCGTAGAAAAATCCTTATTGAAATTCTCAACTATCGGTGATTTATCGGTGGTGAAAGTGTTTCCTAGCCTCAGTACATTGGGCAGCTGGGAGGAGGTGCTCTTTTTCTCCATGGACTTAACAGTGTCCCAGAACTTTTGGGGGTTTGTGCTACAGGATGCAAATGTATGTTTGAAAAAGCTAGCCTTTACTTTCCTAACTGCCTGTGTATATTGGTTCCTAACTTCACTGAAAAGTTGCATTTTGCGGGGGCTATTCAATGCTAATGCAGTACACCACAGGATGTTTTTGTGCTGGTCAAGGGCAGTCAGGTCTGGAGTGAACCATGGGCTACATCTGTTCCTTGTTCTAAATGTTTTGAATGGGGCATGATTATTTAAGATGGTGAGGAAAGCAATTTTAAAGAATAACCAGGCATCCTCTACTGACGGAATGAGGTCAATATCCTTCCAGGACACCCTGGAAGAAAGGCCTGCTCGCTGAAGTGTTTTAGGGAGCGTTTGACAGTGACGAGGGGTGGTTGTTTGACTGCAGACCCATTACGGACGCAGGCAATGAGGCAGGGATCGCTGAGATCCTGGTTGAAAACAGTAGAGGCGTATTTAGAGGTCAGGTTGGTCAGGATGATATCTATGACTGTGTCCGTGTTTATGGATTTGGGGTTGTACCTGGTAGGTTTGATAATTTGTGTGAGATTGAGGGCTTGATCATTTGTGTGAGATTGAGGGCATCTAGTTTAGAATGTAGGACGGCCGGGGTGTTAAGCCTGTCCCAGTTTACGTCACCCAACAATTCGAGCTCTGAAAATAGATGGGGGGCAATCAATTCACATATGGTGTCCATGGCACAGCTTGGGGCTGAAGGTGGTCTATAACAATCGGCAATGGTGAGAGACTTGTTTCTGGAAAGGTGGATTTTTAGAAGTAGAAGCTCAAATTATTTGGGCACAGACGTAGATAGTGTGACAGAACTCTGCAGGCTTTCTCTGGAAAATGTTATAGTTAGGGATGGAAATTTCAGGATTTCTGGTGGCCTTTCTAAGCCAGGATTCAGACACGGCTAGGACTTCCTGGTTGGCAGAGTGTGCTAAAGCAGTGAATAAAACAAGCTTAGGGAGGAGGCTTCTAATGTTAACATGCATGATACCAAGGCTGTTACAGTTACAGAAGTCAACAAATGAGAGCGCCTGGGGAATGGGAGTAGAGCTAGGCGCTGCAGGGCCTGCATTAACCTCTACATCACCAGAGGAACAGAGGAGGAGTAGGATAAGGGTACGGCTATCAGAACTGGTGGTCTAGTGCGTTTTATTTATGCTTATTTATTTTCCCTTTTGTACTTTAACCATTTTACATCGTTACTACACTGTATATATACATAGTATGACATTTGTAATGTCTTTATTCTTTTGGAACTTCTGTGAGTGTAATGCTTACTGTTCATTTTTATTGATTATTTCACTTTTGTATATAATTGTAACGCCCAGGCCCGAGATTACAGGCTGGAGCGTTTTGGTTTTGTCTTGGTGTAGGGTTTGTTTGTTCTAGGTGTCGTAGTTCTATGTTGGGTAATGGTTCCCAATTAGAGGCAGCTGTGTGTCGTTGTCTCTAATTGGGAACCATATTTAGGTAGGTAGGTTTCACTCTGGGTTCGTGGGTTATTTTAAGTTCATAGCTGTGTTTGTCTATTCAGTTATGTTCTTCTTTACGTTCTCCGTTTATTGTTTTGTTCCGTCTCGTTCCCGTGTTCTCATTAAATATGTATTCTGGCTACATCGCTGCGTCTTGGTCTGTCCCTTCGGAAGAGAAACGTGACAGAATAACCCACCACCAAAAGACCAAGCAGCGAGAGACCCGGGAGCTTAGCTCTTGGGAAAAGGAGCTATTCTATGGAAGTGCTTGGGACCAGCCTGGAGAGTATCGTCGACCCAGAGAGGAACTGGAAGCAGCGGCGGGCGGCGCGCAGGTGTGAGGATCTGATGGGAGCATGGGATCCTGTGAGAGGTAGGTTTCTCAAACCTCGCCGGGCTAGGAAGCCCGTAAGGCAGCCCCAAGAAACTTTTTTGGGGGGGCACACGAGGAGGTTGGCCGGTTCAGGAGGGACTCCTGAGCCAACTCCTCGTGCCTTGTGGAGAGAGCGTTGGGGAGAGCGTCGCACCGAAGGGACACCGTGCTATGCAGTGTTGCGCACGGTTTCCCCTATAGGGATTCAGAGGCCGGTGCGAGAGATTCCCGCTCCACTCATCAGTCGGGCGAAACTAAGTGTTCAGCCAGTTAGAGTGGTGCCTCCAGTGCGCCTCCTGGGACCCGGATATCCTGCTCCGGTTCTGCGTGCGGTGTCTCCGGTACGTGTCCACAGCCCAATGCGAGAGATCCCAGCGCCACTCATTGGTCGGGCCGAGGTCTGTGTGCTACCTGGTAGAGTGGTGCCAGCTCTGCGCGCCAGGTCTCCAGTGTGCCTTTTGGGACCAAGTTACCCTGTGGTCCTACGGGCAGAATCTCCGGTACGAATCCACAGCCCAGTCCGAGAGATTCCAGCTCCACTCACCCGTGAGGCCAGGGTTAGTGAGCTAGCTGGAGATATGATGTCGGCGCTCCATATCAGGTCCCCGGTCCGGGTGGAGGTTTCTACACGTCCAGTCCCTGTTCCACGCTCCGAGATCCCTGTTCCAGGCTCCGAGATCCCTGTTCCAGGCCCCGAGATCCCTGTTCCACGCTCCGAGATCCCTGCTCCACGCTCCGAGATCCCTGCTCCACGCTCCGAGATCCCTGCTCCACGCTCCAAGATCCCTGTTCCACGCTCCAAGATCCCTGTTCCACGCTCCAAGATCCCTGTTCCACGTTCCGAGATCCCAGTCCGTGTTGAGGTTCCAACACGTCCTGTTCCAGTTCCGTGTTCCAAGATCCCAGTCCGTGTAGTGGTTCCTACACGTCCAGTCCCTGTTCCACGTGCCAGGGTTCCCGTGCGCCCAGAGAGTCCAGCACCTCCTGTTCCGGCTCCGCGCACCCAGCTCCCCGTGCGCTCAGAGAGTCCAGCACGTCCTGTTCCGGCTCCGCGCACCCAGCTCCCCGTGCGCTCAGAGAGTCCAGCACGTCCTGTTCCCGCTCCCCGCACCAGAGTGCGCGTCCCGAGCCCAGCTCGGCCTGTTCCCGCTCCCCGCACCAGAGTGCGCGTCCCGAGCCCAGTTCGGCCTGTTCCCGCTCCCCGCACCAGAGTGCGCGTCACGAGTCCGGTACGGCCAGTTCCTGCTCCCCGCACCAGAGTTCCAGTGAGCAGCACGAGTCCAGTACTGCCAGTTCCTGCTCCACGCACCAGAGTTCCAGTGAGCATCACGAGTCCGGTACTGCCAGTTCCTGCTCCACGCACCAGAGTTCCAGTGAGCATCACGAGTCCAGTACGACCAGTTCCTGCTCCACGCACCAGAGTTCCAGTGAGCATCACGAGTTCGGTACTGCCAGTTCCTGCTCCACGCACCAGAGTTCCAGTGAGCATCACGAGTCCGGTTCTGCCAGTTCCTGCTCCACGCACCAGAGTTCCAGTGAGCATCACGAGTCCAGTACTGCCAGTTCCTGCTCCACGCACCAGAGTTCCAGTGAGCATCACGAGTCCAGTACTGCCAGTTCCTGCTCCACGCACCAGAGTTCCAGTGAGTGAGCATCACGAGTCCAGTACTGCCAGTTCCTGCTCCACGTACCAGAGTCCCCGTGAGCATCGTGGGTCCGGTAAGGCCAGTTCCAACTCCACGCACCAGAGTTCCAGGAGATGGTCCAGGGCCTCCGGTTCAGGATGTCAGACCAGCACGGCCAGCACCGGAGCCCCCACCTGGGACAAAGGGACTCCATCTCAAGACCCCCCACAGACTTTTTCAAGCGCCGTCCGGAGTCCGCGCCTTTGGGGGGTACTGTAACGCCCAGGCCCGAGATTACAGGCTGGAGCGTTTTGGTTTTGTCTTGGTGTAGGGTTTGTTTGTTCTAGGTGTTGTAGTTCTATGTTGGGTAATGGTTCCCAATTAGAGGCAGCTGTGTGTCGTTGTCTCTAATTGGGAACCATATTTAGGTAGGTAGGTTTCACTCTGGGTTCGTGGGTTATTTTAAGTTCATAGCTGTGTTTGTCTATTCAGTTATGTTCTTCTTTACGTTCTCCGTTTATTGTTTTGTTCCGTCTCGTTCCCGTGTTCTCATTAAATATGTATTCTGGCTACATCGCTGCGTCTTGGTCTGTCCCTTCGGAAGAGAAACGTGACAATAATACACATCACTTGCTTTGGCAATTTTAACATATCTTTTCCATGCCAATAAAGCCCCTTGAATTGAATTGAATTGAGATGGGGGGAATCAGAAAATGAGAGAAGTAGAAAAAGAAATGGAAAAGAAAGTGTGTAACCATGTAAAATAAATAATGACAGCTATTAGGGAAACAGGAAGTTTCAAGGCCAATTTAAAAATGGCACCAGATAATTTGTTCGTTTGACATGGTGCGATCTTTTTGTTTCGGGTAAAATTATTATGTGAGAAAAGGTGGTGGATATGCCTTCATGCATAAATATTTATATAATAACAATCATATTGAAGTAAAATTGGAGGCACGCAATGATATGTTGTGTGGTCCTCCTTCCACTACGACCAAACTACGACTCGGGAAACCATGCAGTTTGTTAGGCTATAGATTAAATAAATTAAGTTGATGAGCTTGATGCTTCCTACTTTCCAATAAAACTGCCTTATTCTGGTGATATGATGACCAATGCTTCACTGCCATTTGACCAAAAAATATTTGCTCTCTTATCCATAATAATCTCATCATGTACTGTAAACTAGCATATACTCACAGCCCATGGGTGCCAAACTCATTCCCCGGCGGGCCGAGTGTCGGCGGGTTTTTGGATTTTACTTTAAATTAAGACAACCACGTGAGGGGAGTTCTTTACTAATTATACTGACCAAAAATATTAACACAACACGTGTTGGTCCCATGTTTCATGAGCTGAAATAAAAGATACCAGAAATGTTGCATATGCACAAAAAGCTTATTTCTCTGAAATTCTGTGCACAAATTTGCGTGCTCATTTTCCTCACCAGGGTCTTGACCTGACTGAAGTTCGGTGTCACCTTCGATGGCCACTGGTATGCTTGAGAAGTATGCTCTTCACGATAAATCCCGGGTTTCAACTGTTCCGGGCAGTTGTGTGGTTGAGCAGAGTGCCCCATGGTGGTGGGGTGATGGTATGTCCAAGCATAAGCTACGGACAACGAACACAATTGCATTTTATCAATGGAAATTTGAATGCACAGAGATACCGTGAGGAGATCCTTATGCCCATTGTCGTGCCATTCATCCGCTGCCATCACCTCATGTTTCAGCATAATAATGCATGGCCCCATGTCGCAAGGATCTGTACACAATTCCTATAAGCCGAAAATGTCCCAGTTCTTCCGTGGCCTGCATACTCACCAGACATGACACCCATTGAGCATTTTTGGGATGCTCTCGATCAACGTGTATGACAGCGTGTTCCGGTTCCCACCAATATCCAGCAACTTCGCACAGCCATTGAAAACATCGCAAAGGAGATGTGTTGCACTGCATGAGGCAAATGGTGGTCACACTGGTTTTCTGATCCACACCCCTACCTTTTCTTAAGGTATCTGTAACCAACAGATGCTTATCTGTATTCCCAGTCATTTGAAATCCATAGATTAGGGCCTAATGAATCTATTTCAATTAACATTTCCTTACTTGAATTGTAACTCAGTAAAATCTTTGAAATTGTTGGATGTTGGATTTATATATATTTTTCAGTGTAATTCATCAATCAAGTACAAGGGTGGAGCACTCGACCCTCCATGGAATAAATTTGACATACGTGGCCTACTAGCACTGTATCTACGAGCTGTTGGCTAGAGCCTATGTGCCATGACCAGAGTAGGCATATTTGCTATTTAACACAACAGTTTTCGTGACAAAACTATCGTGAGAGTTTAAAATTAAATGGAAACACATTGAACTTTAATTTAAGCGAAAAAGTACATTTTGCTTCCACTATGTCACCAAGCACTGGTTTTTATCTGCAAACAATAAATTTGATGGAAACACACCACTGGTGGGAAAATGTGCATACTTACTTTATGCAGATTTTAGAATGTGAACATTTTCATACCGCTCCTGCAACCTAAGACATAAACTACTGCAATGTAAGATAATTCTAAGGACTTACTACACTCCTGCCAGAATGATTGTGATGCACCCAGAAATGTCACATCTCTGTTGGAGATGCAAAAAGCCCAAAGCAACCCTATTACATATGCTGCAGTCCAGTGGTAAACTGAGAGCATTTTGGGATAATGTATGTCCCATCATTTCATTGTGTCTAGGAATTTATATCCATCCATCTCAATGATTATGTCTATTGGGAAATGTAAATATTGGTGATTAATATCAGAGAACATTTAGTAATCTAGGTCTATTTGCTGCAAAAAAAGTATAAGGTATCAGATGGAAAGCCTCATTTTCACCCACAATAACAAACTGGAGGACTGAACTATCTATAGCTACATACCATTGGATTTTGTATATTCTAAAATTAAGCAAAAAACAGAAGTGTTTGACTAAAAGTGGAAACCATATGTTGATCACCTTGGGGAATGTGCTGTATAGTAAATGTTCGTGTTTTTGTGTTGCGCTGTTTGTGGCATGCTGTGAATATATGTATTTTCTTTATTGTAGAAAAAAAAATAGATGAAATATAATCATACATTTTTTTATTGTCAAATTGTACAAATTGACAATAAAAAAAGTATGATTATATTTCATACATGCTAAATTTAACTATGATTTGGAGAATTGGATGATGTCATTTTGAAGTCAATAAAAATGTGGATTCTGGAAATTCAAATTCTGTCACGCTGTTCCAGCTTATTCTCGTTTTAATTAGAATGCCTCTTGGCACATCATAGCCATATTACAATGCCAATTCTTTGGAAGTGTGTCCGCTATACAGTATGTTGTTTGCGGTGATGCAAATTCTCTGAAACTGGTTCTGCTACTTTTTATGTACGGTTAGGTTCTAAATTAACCTGATAACATTTCATGGACAATTAGTAAAACTCCAACCAGGTTTATTTACTCATTGGTTCATATAGCTGCACTGACAAGGAAAATATTCACACAAGCATTGGTATTTAACCCATTCTCCTATGCTGAGCCCCTTCTTACACATCTGAACAGCCAATACACCTCTGTTGCTATCCAGAAGATTTGTGATATATGTTCTTTCTCACTTCATCTAACCTGACCTCTGCCCAAATTGCTCACTCCTCCCCAGCTCATGTCTGTCATGTTGATTCGTACTAGACTGTGTGTCTTCTCCTCCCATAGGATCCCTGAAGTCTGACAATAACATATCCTGGTAGAATGTAAACATTCTACATTCTCCTCTCTCCTTCAGTGACATGAATAAGGATATTTCATATTTTCAAGTTTAAAAGTCAGAACAGAAGAGAATTCTCTGGAACTGTCCTCTATATGTTGTTTGCGATGATGTCACTTCTCTGAAACTGGTTCTATTTTTTGGGAAATGATGCCAATTCTCTGTAACTGTATGGGAATCCATTTCACTTCTCAGGGGATAGCCCCCTTTTTTTCATTTTTCGCCTAAAATGACATACCCAAATCTAACTGCCTGTAGCCAGGCCCTGAAGCAAGGATATGCGTATTCTTGGTACCATTTAAAAGGAAACACTTTCAAGTTGGTGGAAATGTGAATTGAATGTAGGAGAATATAACACAATAGATCTTGTAGAAAATACAAAAAAATAAACAACCGTTTTTTTTCTAACACCATCTTTGAAATGCAGCAGAAAGTTCATTTGGGCAAATTGTGAAGGAGACATTTGCATTCATATTACATTTTTCTGCAAGAATATCGTCAAATGTGTATACTTGGACTTTGATTTAGCTTTTCCAGTATTTGTTTGCAATCCAGAAACTTTTGTTTAAAATTGTTATTTTAATGAACTCAACACAATCTCTTCTCTCTTGCTTACAGTTTCTATTATTTTGAAGTCGACCATTAAGTCCTCATATTGAGTCCATAGAACTTTGACTGCTATATTTTCTTTGACATGATGCCAATTCTCTGGAAGTGTGCTTGCATAGGCACATGCACAGATAGGAGTCTAGGTGTGCCTGAGTACCTACACCTTTGTCCTCGTATGAGAAATGGGTGCTTTCAAATTCCACACATTTTTAAATCAACACATATTTTTTAAAATGTAGGTCTCTCTTTGTGTTACCAATCTCTTGGTCATTTCTCATAAGCTCTTGTCTTGGAAGATTCCCCTCACTGTACTTCTGCCCCGAGCCCTCTCTGTGAGCAGTATTTAGCTAGTGAATTTACAATGGGATGAGTGTGTTATTTAAGGGAAAAAGGCCTACAGGACAGGTAGAGAATTATGAATGTAAGGAATTGAAGTCGGTAATAAACCTTAAACAATGTGGTTTTAATTTTCTGCACTGGGAGGAGGTGCTATTGTTCTCCATGGACTTGACAGTATCCCAGAACTTTTTGGAGTTAGAGCTACAGGATGCACATTTCTGTTTGAAAAAGCTAGCCTTTGCTTTCCTGACTGACTGTGTGTATTGGTTCCTGACTTCCTGAATAGTTGCATATCGCGGGACTATTCGACACGGTAACACGGTCACCACCGATAAATCCATGATAATCGAAAATTTCAACAAGCATTTCTCTATGGCTGGCCATGCTTTCCTCCTGGCTGACCCAACCACGCCAACAGCTTCGCAGCTACTTGTCCAAGCCTCCCCAGCTTTTTCTTCATCCAAATCCAGATAGAAGATGTTCTGAAAGAGCTGCAACACCTGGACCCGTACAAATCAGCTGGGCTAGACAATCTGGACCCTCCCTTTCTAAAACTATCCGCCGCCATTGTTGCAACTCCTATTACTAGTCTGCTCAACCTCTCTTTCGTGTCGCCCAAGATCCCTTAAGATTGAAAGCTGCCAGCGGTCATACCCATCTTCAAAGGGGTGACACCCTAGACCCAAATTGCTATAGACCTATATCCATTCTGCCCTGCCTCTCTAAAGTCTTGAAAGCCTAGTTAATAAACAGATCATTGACCACTTCGAATCCCACCGCACCTTCTCCGCCCGTGCAATCCGGTTTCGAAGCTGGTCACGGGTGCACCTCAGCCACGCTCAAGGTACTAAACAATATCATAACCGCCATCGATAAGAGACATTACTGTGCAGCCGTATTCATTGACCTGGCCAAGGCTTTCGACAATCACCACATCCTTATCGGCAGACTCAACAGCCTTGGTTTCTCTAATGATTGCCTCGCCTGGTTCACCAATTACTTTGCAAACAGAGTTCAGTGTGTTAAATCAGAAGGCCTGTTGTCCAGGCCTCTGGCAGTCTCTATGGGGGTGCCACAGGGTTCAATTCTTGGGCCGACTCTCTTCTCTGTAAATATCAATGATGTCGCTCTTGCTGCCGGTGATTCTCTGATCCACCTCTATGCAGACGACACCATTCTGTATACTTCTGACCCTTCTTTGGACACTGTGTTAACTACTTAGGGAGTTGCGGCGCGCTAGCAGGCCACTCCTGACACTACCCGGTGAAATGTAAGGCGCCAAATTCAAAATCCAAAAGTTGAATTATTAAACATTCATCAATATACACGTGTTGCATAGTCATCAAAAGCTCTGCTTCTTGGCAATATCACAGCGTTGTCAGATTTCAAAAAGGCTTCACGGCGAAAGCACAACATTTGATTGTTTGAGGATAGCACCCCATATATTTTCCACATTAGCATAAATTCCAGCGCGGGTCACACAAAACCCATATAAGAGCTAAAAAATATCACTTACCTTTCGAAGAACTTATGCTGAGGGCTTCCCAAGTGTCCAACGAAGACATCCAAAGGTTCTTTTGTTAGAAAAAGTCATTTATTATATCCATATCTCTCTGTTTGGTATGATCAGAAAATCCACCATTGAGTCGCCCATTGAACCGTGAAGAGAACACGTTCAAATTATACCTATAAACTTTCTACAAACAAATCAAACATCATTTTTAATGTATCCTTAGGTATCCTTTTATGTATATTTACTGTAATATTTCAACCGGACGATGACGTGAACAATAGGAAAGGAAAATAAAGTGGTGCGCTCACATTCTCGCGCCCGTCAAACGTTGTAAACAAAAGTGGTCCCCTGACTTCTTCCTCTTTCTGCTTAGAGCTATATCTTCCAGACTCTGTATAAAGACTGTTGACATCTAGTGGAAGCCATAGGTACTGCAGTCTCAGTCCTACATAATATTGAATGCAATAGGCAGCCTGGAGAAAAAGGTAATCTACAAAAAAAAACTGCATATCCGGATGGATTTTCCTCGGGTTTTAGCCTGCTTTATCAGTTCTGTTATACTCACAGACATTAGCTTAACGGTTTTAGAAACTTCAGAGTGTGTCATATCCAATAGTACTAATTATGTGCATATTCTATTTTCTAGGCCTGAGTGGCAGGCATTTTACTTTGGGCATGCCAGACTCTCCAAAACCGTCACCTCTGCTGCCGCCCCCTAAGAGGTTAACTAACCTCCAAACGAGCTTCAATGCCATACAACACACCTTCCGTGGCCTCCAACTGCTCTTAAACGCTAGTAAAACTAAATGCATGCTTCTCAACTGTTCGCTGCCTGCACCCGCCCGCCCGACTAGCATCACTACCCTGGGCGGCTCTGACCTAGAATATTTGGACAACTACAAATACCTAGGTGTCTGGCTAAACTGTAAACTCTCCTTCCAGACTCACATTAAACAGCTCCAATCCAAAATCAAATCTAGAATCGGCTTTCTATTTCGCAACAAAGCATCCTTCACTCATGCTGCCAAACTTGCACTAGTAAAACTGACTATCCTACCGATCCTCGACTTCGGCGATGTCATCTACAAAACAGCTTCCAATACTCTACTCAGCAAACTGGATGCAGTCTATCACAGTGCCATCCGCTTTGTCACCAAAGCCCCTTATACCACCCACCACTGCAACCTGTATGCTCTAGTCGGCTGGCCCTTGCTGCATACTCGTTGCCAGACCCACTGGCTCCAGGTTATCTACAAGTCCCTGCTAGGTAAAGCCCCGCTTTATCTCAGCTCGCTGGTAACCATAGCAGCACCCACCCGTAGCACGCGCTCCAGCAGGTATATCTCACTGGTCACCCCCAAAGCCAATTCCTCTTTTGGCCGCCTTTCCTTCCAGTTCTCTGCTGCCAATGACGGGAACGAACTACAAAAAGCACTGAAACTGGAGACACTTATCTCCCTCACTAGCTTTAACCACCAGCTGTCAGAGCAGCTCACAGATCACTGCACCTGTACATAGCCCAACCAACTACCTCATCCCCTACCGTATTCATTTATTTATTTTGCTCCTTTCCACACCAGTATTTTTACTTTGCACATTCATCTACTGCACATTTACCATTCCAGTGTTAAATTGCTATACTGTAGTTACTTCACCACCATGGCCTATTTTTTACCTTACGTTCCATATCTTACCTCATTTGCACGCATTGTATATAGATTTGTTTTTTTTGACTGTATGTTTGTTTACTCCAATGTGTAACTCTGTGTTGTTGTAAATGAGAACTTGTTCTCAACTTGCCTAACTGGTTAAATAAAGGTGAAATAAAAAAATAAAAAATAAACAACCCTAAGTTAAAAGTAATTTGTGTGTGGCTCAAAACTTATTTCTGCCATTGTTTATTATGCTGCATTCAATGTGTAGTGTAATGTAGTGGTTTTGATGCATATCATATTTTTTATAGAGTTTGCCTCACCAACATTATCATGTTCAAATCGCCACTGGGGACAGTGTCTGTTGTATTTACAATATTGATTTTACTATTTAAAATGAGAACGTCCCTCTTCAGCATATGTATATAACTCAAGCAGGTTTGGTACCTTCTACTGTACTCTGGGAGACAGAGGCCATAACCATCAAGATAAAACCACACAAGGCTCACTGCAGACAGGTAAGATTGACTTCAATGTTTCTAGGATTGTGTTGCGCTGTCCGCCAGAAAAGTTGAAAAGACGTATCGGTGAACCAACTGAAAATGTAGAACAGCATGTCTAGCGAATCATTTCTCACCACCACAACTCTGTCAGACATGCATTTTATGAGTTTTGATTTGAAGGCACCCTAATATGAAATCTCTCTCTTGATTGAATGTGGCAGATATTTGGGGAAGACTTTACTGTTAATAGTTAATAAGCTAATAGTTCATTTATAAATTCATACAATGTTGTACCACAGGTGTCCAGAGTGACCAACATCTAAGTTCATCACAAACAGGTACAATTTAATTGCCAGAGCATTACAGTACTAGAGCATTAAAGAATAGCTCTGTATCTGAAGATTGTGGTCTCTGGTTAATGCTGTATTGTATCTGTAGAGATATCTGAGAGGACAGAAAACAACTAACCAGTCACATCAAAAGCCATTGAAACCAGTTGCCAGAGGTAATTGCCTTCTCTCTCAAGTAAAATATTACCACATCTTCGTAACCAAAATATGATTTCAATGAGATAATGTAGTTCATGTTTGTGTAAATTACAGTATATATAATTTGGATTACGATGGCTCTACTTACTCTATCTTAGTATGTAACTGTTTTTAACAAAGTGCATTGCTGTAAATCACATTTTGTCTTGTTTTCGGTACAAATCAATTGTTTGAGACACACAGAAGTTTTACCTCCCCTTACAGAAAAGTATTTCACAGTTTTGAAGACAAATATACAGAACCACAATTTGAGGGGAAGGGTGGGTGCTACATTTACTATGGAATGTTGCTGGTATGCATACTGCATTTACTGGAAGATGGCAAACACAGTATTATACTGTATGCATTGATCTACCATCCTGTCTGACTGATCTCTCTTGTGTCTCCATTTAGTGAAGATGGTAGTAATATACATCTACCACCCTGTCTGACTCATCTCTCTTGTTTCTCCATTAAGACCTAGTCATGACGTTCCAGAAGTCTTTCCTGTTCCTGGTGTTGCTGTGTGCTATAGTGATGGCCGACGTCAACCAACAATATAAACACTTCCTAAAACAACACGTTGATGGGGATATGAGGGCCACGAACTGTGAGAATCAGATGGGAATCTTGAAATTGAACGGGCCTGATGGAAAATGCAAAGGGAAGAACACCTTCATCTTGGCCAATCCAAATCAGGTCAAAGCCATCTGCACTGGTGGTGGCACACGTACGAGTGGCAATCTGTTTCAAAGCAACAGTCCCTTCAGTGTAGTCATATGTACACGTACAGGTGGGGATTCCCATCCCAATTGTACATACAGGGGATCTTCGGCCACTAAGAAAGTTATCATTGCTTGTGATAAAAATCTTCCAGTGCACTATGACCATGATGTTGATATTGGCACTACGGATGGAAAGTGAATACAACTTAAAGGTGTGTCACCACTACATGTAAGCACCTGTGGTGGCACACCACCAGTGCTTACCTGTTATTGATAAGGCAGTGCTACTGTAGCTAGCAAATGAGTGTAGGAGTGTTTGCCCACATCTTGATCTCTGCTAACAATTGCAACACTGTCTCCAAAACTGCTTTTTCTCCTGTAATGTGTATTTTCCAAGTGTAACTCAACTAAATTGCTTTGTGAAATAATATAACCAAGTTGTCACTCGAATTGTTGTGTCCTGTCCTGTTTTTTGGTATTGGGATTTTGATTAGTTTACATGAGCTGCAACCATGGATATATCTTTAGAAATACTGTCTGAGAAAGTCCTGCGTATTTCCTGGATCAAGTCCCATGGTGTTTTAGATTGTGCTTCAAGATTATATCATCATTTTCATGAAAACATGTTCAATTAAGATATTATATTGATATTGTGGATTAAATTATAAGCATCTTATTACCAAATGGCTCTGACTGACACTTTTCCATCTAATAGAAGCCTAACCTCAAAGTGCTTAAAAGTCCAATGCAACAGTTTTTATCTCAATATGAAATCATTTCTGGTTGACAAGTATCTTACTTTGTTTGTTATCAATTAAAATGGTCAAAAATCAACAAAAAATAGCATCTTAGCAAAGGGCAATTTCTCAAGCAAGAATGTTGCTCCATCCCAACAAAACAAGCAGACATTTCAGGCAGTCTTTTCACTAAAAGGGAAATATCATAATTAAAAAAAAATGTCACAGTATTATTCCAACCTCATACTGTGGAAATATAAACTACTGTATATCAAACACAAGAAAATCACATTTTTGACTGCGCTGGGCCTATAAAGTAAATGTAACAATTTGAATAGACAGGACGGCACTTTCACCAAAAACTGTGTGTTAGGACAGTGTGGGTTTAGCAGATGCTTTTATCCAAAGTGACTTACAGTCATGCTTGCATACATTATACGCACAGTTTGTCCTGGGAATTAATCCCACTATCCTGGTGTGCAAGCACCATACTCTACTATCTGAGCTGCCATGATATTGTATGATATCTGTCAGGCCGCTATCAGAACTCTCTCATCCCATACTTCACTAAACTGATCTATGCACTCACCATACAGTCCAGGCGCCTAAGAAATGCCTACCTAAGAACTCCAATGATTACTTTTTGAAAGCTGCCACCCCACACCTTGCTGTTGTAAAGTTATTGTTTTGTATATATAACATATTTTAACATTGTATTATATTTCAAGCATTGTGATAGTTTAGGATTTAACTTTTGATGACATTGATCATTACAGTACTAGAGCTTTAAAGAATATAACTGTTTCTGAAGATGGTGGTCTCTGGTTAATGCTGTATTGTATCGGTAGAGATATCTGAGAGGACAGAAAACAACTAAGCAGTCACATCAAAAGCTGATTAAACCAGTTGCCAGTGGAAAATTCCTTCTCTCTCAAGTAAAATATTGCCACATCTTCGTAACCAAAATATGATTTCAATTATATAATGTTGTTCATGTTTGTGTAATTTACAGTATATATAATTTGGATTATGATGGCTCTACATACTCTATCTTAGTATGTAACTGTTTTCAACACAGTGCATTGCTGTAAATCACATTTTTAGGAATGTTTTAGGAATAAATCAGTTGTTTGAGACACACAGCAGTTTTACCTCTCCCCTTACAGAAAAGTGTTTCAGTTTTGAAGAAAAATATACAGAACCACAATTTGAGGGAAGGGGTGGGTGCCATTTAGTGAAGATGGTAGTAATATACATCTTCCACCCTGACTCATCTCTCCTGTTTTTCCATTAAGACCTAGTCATGACGTTCGAGAACGCTTTCCTGTTCCTGGTGTTGCTGTGTGCTACAGTGATGGCCGACGTCAACCAACAATATAATCACTTCCTAAAACAACACGTCGATGGGGTTATGACGACCCAGAAGTGTGAGAGTCAGATGAGAATCTTGAATTTGAACGGGCCTGATGGAAAATGCAAAGTGAAGAACACCTTCGATCAGGTCAAAGCCATCTGCACTGGTGGTGGCACAAGTACGCGTGACAATTTCATTCAAAGCACAATCCCTTCAATGTAGTCATATGTACACGTAGAGGTGGGGATTCCCATCCCAATTGTACATACAAGGGATCTTCGGCCACTAAGAAAGTTATAATTGCTTGTAATGGAAAATTGCCAGTGCACCATGACGGTGATGTTGATATTGGCAGTACGAATGGAGAGTGAAAATAAATTAAATGTGTGTCACCGCTACATGTAAGCACAACTGGAGACTGTTAACTTCTTTGGGAGCAGCGCACGAGGTGACCGCTTTTGGAGACCCTGGCGTGCCCAAAGTAAAATGCCTCCCATTCAGGCCCGGAAAATGGGATATGCACATATTTAGTACCATTGGATAGGAAACACTCTGAATTTTCTAAAAGTGTTAACATTTTGTCTGTGAGTAAAACAGAACGGATATGGCAGGCGAAACCCCGAGGAATTTCTGTCCTGGAAAAAGTTGTTTTGACACATTGCCTCATTTAGAGCCCCTCCCTTATGAAAATGCCCTTATAAGGGCATATGAATGCAGTACCTATCGCTCCCCTCTGGATGTCAACAGTCTCGAGAAAGTGATTTGATTCTTCTTAGCTGCTTTTGGAGCAGAGAAGTAGAGGAATAAGGAAGTGTACACATAGATGTCCTTCCAGGAAAATGCACATTCATGGCTTGCGTGTGGTTTTTTCCTTTCTTATCGCCCAATTTATATTCTATATTCTATTCTATTTATACATTAAAGTGTTCCTAAGGATACATTTACAATGATGTTTGATTGTTCTTGGACAAGTTTATAGGTATAGGTTGAACGAGTTCTCTTCACGTTTCAATGGAGGAGACTACGCTGTTTTTTCTGATTATAACACGCCAACCAAACGGAGATTTATGGATATAATACATTACTTTTTCTAACAAAAGAACCATGGATTGTCTTCGTTGGACACTTAGGAAGCCCTCAGCAGAAGTTCTTCAAAAGGTAATTGATTTGTTTTTTTCGCTGTGAAATGTGTTATGTGTGAACCGTGGAGGCTTATGAAATTATGGTAAAGGCAAAAATATGTTAGGTGCTACACTCAAACAATCAAATGTGGTGCTTTCGCCGTAAAGCCTTTTTGAAATCTGACAACACTGTGATATTGCCAAGAAGCAGAGCTTTTGATGACTATGAAACACTTATATTAGTATATTAGTGCATGTTTAATAATTCAACTTTTGGATTTTGAATTTGGCGCCTTGCATTTCACCTGGTAGTGTCGGGAGTGGCGCCCCACCGCTCCGTAAGAAGTTAAACTGTTAAATCCCTTTATGGATCATTGGGGCACTAGCGCCCCATTCCCGACACTACCCGGGGAAATGTAAGGCGCCTTTTCGGCAAAAGCACAACATTTGATTGTTTGAGGATAGCACCTCACATACTTTCTGCATTAGCATAAAATCATAACCAGCGCGGGTCTCACAAAACACATAAAAGAGCTAAAATAAATTGCTTACCTTTTGATAGTCTTCTGCTGAGGGCAAGCCGAAGTGTCCAAGCAAGACAATTATAGTTTTTTGTTAGTAAAAGTCATGTTTTATATCCATAAATCTCCGTTTGTTTGGCACGTTATGTTCAGAAAATCCCCCGTCGACTCGCCCATTGTACAGGGAAGAGAAAGCGTTCAAATTATACCTATCAACTTTGCCCAAACAAAACAAACATCTATTATAATGTATCCTTAGGTATACTTTTATGTATATTAATGATTATATTTCACACGGATAATATCCTAAACGATAGAAAAGGGAAATACAGAGGAACGCGCACACGGTCTCGCGCACCAAAAACTATAGTGACTTCCTCCCTCCACTTACAAATTCTTCTTCTGTTCGGATGTCTTCCATGATAAAGGCATGAAACCTCGTCTAAAGACTGTTGACATCTAGTGGAAGCCATAGGTACTGCAATCTGGGTCCTATTTTACTGAGAATCCCATAGACAGCCATTGAAAGTGAGGGCATGTCACAAACAAAATTATCTGATCCAATCCCGTGAACGGGATCGTTTTCGGAGCAAACAAAGCGCGCCAAATTCAAAATAAACATTTGTAATATTAGAGTCTTGATTAGATTAGAGTCTTGTTAATGTCACAGCGTTGTCAGATTTCAAAAAGGCTTTATGGCTAAAGCACAACATTGGATTGTTTGAGGATAGCACCTCACATATTTTATGCATTAGCATAAATCCATAACCAGCGCGGGTCTCACAAAACACATATAAGAGCTAAAATAAATTGCTTACCTTTTGATGATCTTCTCCTGAGGGCAAGTCGAAGTGTCCAATCAAGACAAAGTGTCCAAGCAAGACAATTCATGTTTCTTTTGTTAGAAAAAGTCATTGTTTATATCCATAAATCTCTGTTTGGTTGGCGCATAATGTTCAGATAATCCACCAAGCATTCACTATCTACTCGCCCATTGTACAGTGAAGAGAAAGCGTTCAAATTATACCTATCAACTTTGCCCAAACAAATCAAACATCATTTATAATGTATCCTTAGGTATCCATGTATCTATATTAACGATTATATTTCACATGGATAGTATCCTAAACTACAGAAAAGGAAAATACCGAGGTGCGCGCTCCCGGGTCCCTCGTGCCCAAGACAGAAATCACTTCCTGACTCCTCTGATATAAACATCCTGTATGAGGCTGTTACTAAAGACAAACTCATGAAACACTGTCTAAAGACTGTTGACATCTAGTGGAAGCCATAGGTACTGCAATCTGGGTCCTATTTTACAGAGAATCCCATAGGCAGACATATGAAGTGAGGGCATGTCCAAAAAAATACAAATTCCGGATAGAAATTCCTCGAGTTTTTGCCTGCCATATCAGTTCTGTTATACTCACAGACATTATTTTAACAATTTTAGAAACTTTAGAGTGTTTCCTATCCAATAGTACTAATTATTTGCATATCCTAGTTTCTGGGCCAGTGGCAGGTATTTTACTTTGGGCACACCAGACTCTCCATAACCGACACCTCTGCTGCCGCTCCCAAAGGTTAATGACAATGCAGCGCTACTGTAGCTAGCAAATGTGTGTAGGAGTGTTCGCTCACAACTAGATCTCTGCTAACAATTGCAACACTGTCTCCAAAACTCCATGTCTCCTATAATGTCAACTAAATTGCTTTGTGAAATATAATAACTAAGTTGTCACTCGAATTGTTGTGTCCTGTTCTGTTTTTCGGTATGGGGATTTTGGACCAATCGTTTCGATTAGTTTACATGAGCTGCAACCATGGATATATCTTTAGAAATACTGTCTGGGAAAGTCCTGTGTATTTCTTGGATCAAGTCCCATGCTGTTTTAGAATGTGCTTCAAGATTATATCATAAAATTCATGAAAACGTGTTCAATAAAGATATTATATTGATATTGTGGATTAAATTATAAGCATCTTATTACCAAATGTCTCTGACTGACACTTTTCCATCTAATAGAAGCCTCAAAGGGCTTAAAGTCCAATGCAGCAGTTTTTAAAAGCTGTCATCCCACACCTTGTTGTTGTAAAATTATTGTTGTGTATATATACATAACGTATTTTAACATTGTATTATATTTAAATTAATGTGATAGTTTAGGATTTTTCTTTTGATGATATTATGTGGGTGTGAAATTCAGTCTGTCTGCAAATAAGCAATAAAATATACTACTACTACAACTTGCACTTTGCTACTATTTATAGGTTGAATACTCTTCACTGTAATGCTAAACTAGCGGTAAACAAACTTGGATGAACTCCAAACAAAAGTACAGCTGTGCTAGCCCTACCTTACTGCAAACTGAACTTCCACATGTTACAATTAGCTTTATGCTTCATTGAAAAAGGTGTTCCTCCAAATCCTCTGAATAGTTTGATATTAAGAAAAATACTCTTGCAAAATACTCTTGCAAATAATATATGATTATTAAATTCTGTAAAAGCAGAAGATGATTACAAAGACAACATTTGTATCATCCAAACAATTAAATCAAACAGTTCCACCAGTTCAACTAGAGTAAATCCCATTGTTTATACCTGGATGTGCGTTGCTGTATGTAGAGGCATTGTGTGGTGCCCCCACCATGACCTTATCCTCAAACTCTAGTTCCATTGGTAGATTATCTTTATACCACATTTGTAGTCCCTTATAGTGGTTGTTTTGATTGCAGTACAATGTCATTTCTGTTACTCTTGATCCCATTTTCTGAGTCATCACTTGTTAACCACAGACACAAAGTCATAAATCCTTCCCATTTCTACAAGTTATCTTGTTAAAATCTGATTTTAAACCTAACCTTAACCCTAACCTTAACCAGACCGCTTACCCCATGCCTAATCTTAAATTAAGACCAAAAGCTTCTCTTTTTTCAATAATTTTTACAATATAGACAATTTTTACTTTGTGGTTGTGGTAACTAGTGACTACCCTTTTCTGGGATTATATTAACTTAATTCTGTAACCACATGATGGCAGTGATGTCAATTTAAATGTAATTTGTTACATACACATGGTTATCAGATGTTTATGCAAGTGTAGCGAAATGCATATGCTTCTAGTTTTGACAGTGCAGTAATGCCCAACAAGTAATCTAACAATTCAACAATTCCCCAACAACTACCTAATACAAAAAAATCTAAAAAGGTGAATGAGAATATGTGCATATAAGTATATGGATGAGCGATGGCGAGCGACATAGGCAAGGTGGCATAAAATACAGTATATACAAGTGAAATTAGTAATCTAAGATATGTACACATTATTAAAGTGGCATTATTTAGAGTGGCATTGTATGAAGTGACTAGTGATCCGTTTATTAAAGTGGCCAGTGATTGGGTCTCAATGTAGGCAGCAGCCTCTCTGAGTTAGTGATTGCTGTTTAGCAGTCTGATGGCCTTGAGATAGAAACTGTTTTTTTTTCAGTCTCTCGGTCCCAGCTTTGATGCCCCTGTACTGACCTCTCCTTCTGGATGGTAGCAGTGTGAACAGGCAGTGGCTAGGGTGGTTTATGTCCTTGATGATATTTTTCGCCTTCCTGTGACATCGGGTGCTGTAGGTGTCATGGAGGGCAGGTAGTTTGCCCCAGTGATGCGTTGTGCAGACCGCACCACCCTCTGGAGAGACTTGCGGTTTAGGGCGGTGCAGTTGCTGTACCAGGCTGTGTTACAGCCCGACAGGATGCTCTCGATTGTGCATCTGTAAAAGTGTGTCAGGGTTTTGGGTGACAAGCCAAATTTCTTCAGTCTCCTGAGGTTGAAGAGGTTGAACACGCACCTTTGTGGGACCACAGTGTTGATGGTCAGCTAAGTGGAGATGTTGTTTCCTACCTTCACCACGTGAGGCGGCCCGTCAGAAAGTCCAGGACCCAATTGACCCAGGGCCTCCAGCTTGATGATGAGCTTGAAGGGTACTATGGTGTTGAATGCTGAGCTGTAGTCAATGAACAGCATTCTTACATAGGTATTCCTTTTGTCCAGATGGGATAGTGCAGTGTGCAGTGTGATGGCGATTGCGTCGTCTGTGAACATGTTGGGCGGTATGCAAACTGAAGTGGGTCTAGGGTGGCCGGTAAGGTTGAGGTGATATGACCCTTGACTACTCTCAAAGCACTTCATGATGACAGAAGTGAGTTCTACGGGGCGGTAGTCATTTAGTTCAGTTATTTTTGCCTTCTTGGGTACAGGAACAATGGTAGCCATATTGAAGCATGTGGGGACAACAGACTGGCATAGGGAGCGATTGAATATGTCTGTAAACACACCAGCCAGCTGGTCTGCGCATGCTCTAAGAACGCAGCTAGGGATGCCGTCTGGGCCAGCAGCCTTGCGAGGGTTAACATGTTTAAATGTTTTACTCACGTCAGCCACGGAGGAGGGGGGGGTGCAGTCCTTGTTAGCTGGCCGCGATGGTGGCACTGTATTATCCTCAAAGCGGGCAAAGAATGTGTTTAGTTTGTCTGGAAGCGTGACATCGGTGTTTTATTTTTGTAGTCCGTGATTTCCTGTAGACCCTGCCACATAGGTCTCGTGTCTGAGCCGTTGAATTGCGACTCCACCTTGTCCCTGTACCAGCATTTCGCTTGTTTGATTGCCTTGCAGAGGGAATAACGGCACTGTTTATATTCAGTCATATTCCCAGACCTCTTTCCATGGTTAATGCAGTGAATCGCGCTGTCAGTTTTGCTCGAATGCCGCCATGCATCTACGGTTTCTGGTTAGGGTAGGTTTTAAAAGTCACAGTGGGTACGACATCTCCAATGCACTTCTTTATAAACACACTCACCGAGTCAGCGTATAGGTCAATGTTGTTATCTGAGGCTGACTGGAACATATTCCAGTCCATGTGATCAAAACAATCTTGAACCGTGGCTTCCGATTGGTCGGACCAGCGTTGAATGGTTCTCGTCACTGGTACATCCTGTTTGAGTTTCTGCCTATAAGACGCTAGTAGCAAGATTTGCCAAAGGGAGGGCGGGGAAGGGCTTGCGGAAGTTAGAGTAGCAGTGGTCGAGGGTATTGCCCATACGCGTAGCGCAACCAATATGCTGGTGGAATGTAGGTATCCTTGTTCTCAAATTTGCTTTGTTGAAATCCCCAGCTACAATAAATGCAGCCTCAGGATATATGGTTTCCAGTTTGTCCAGTGAAGTTCCTTAATGGCCGTCTTGGTGTCTGCTTGAGGGGGAATGTACACAGCTGTGACAATAACTGACGAGAATTCTCTTAGTAGGTAAAATTCTAGGTCGGGTGAGCACAAGGATTTGAGTTCCTGTATGTTGTTATGATTACACCATGAGTCGTTAATCATGAAGCATACACCCCTGCCCTTCCACTTCCCAGAGAGGTGTTTATCTCTGTCGGCGATGCATGGAGAAGCCCGGTGGCTGAACCGAATCCGACAACATATCCCGAGAGAGCAATGTTTCCGTGAAACAGAGAATGTTACAATCTCTGATGTCTCGCTGGAAGGCAACCCTTGCTCGAATTTTGTCTGCCTTAATATCAAGAGACTGGACATTGACTAGTAGAGTACTCGGGAGCGGTGGACAATGTGCACGTCTACAGAGCCTGACCAAGTGGCCGCTTCGTCCGCCCCTTCGTCGGCGCCGTTGCTTTGGGTCAGCTACTGGAATTAGATTCATTGTCCTGGGTGGTGGTCCGAACAGAGGATCCGCTTCGGGAAAGTCGTATTCCTGGTCGTAATGTTGGTAAGTAGGCGTTGCTCTTATATCCAATAGTTCTTCCTGGCTGTATGTAATAAGGCTTAATATTTCCTGGGGTAGCAATATAAGAAATATCCTAAGAACTCAAAGTGAGGTGACCAGTGGTTAGCCTAGTGGTTAGAGAGTTGGACTTGTAACCGGAGGGTTGCAAGTTCAAATCAAAGCCCCCCGCACCTCTCTGATTCAGAGGGGTTGGGTTAAATGCGGAAGACACATTTCAGTTGAAGGCATTCGGTTGTACAACTGACTAATAATGGTGACTTTGACTGATCTCTGGCGGCGCCATCCTGCGGTGAGGAATAAATAATGTTTCTCACCATTATAATAGTCAGTGACTTGGATTTGGTCCTAGAATGTGTAGAAATGTCAACTTGACTCTCTCTATATTAGATATTGTCTAGATGTTTCATGTAATTACCTTACCTGTGAACACAACAGACAATGCAGCTATTGTAAGATATGTATTTTGCTGTATAAAATATGTATTTCACACAGGCTGTTCTTTTAAATCCCCAAATCTTATTTCTCAGATATTTATCATACTAAAGGTTACCCTGTTCACAAAATGGTTTCAGTTTCTTCTGACAAGCAAAACAAGACTTTAACTGCAAAAATGTCAACAACAATGGTTGTGTGAACTTTGCACACATTTATCTGACGTTGAAGTTAGTGTCTCACTTTGTAGCTGCTGTCTGTGGTCTGGTAAACCTGCCCTCCACATATCTGAGTCCATCTCTGAACACACAACCACATTGTATGGTTATACACTAAAAACAACATCTCGGACAAAATGACAAAAGTTTCCTGAATCTAAATAGAAAATATTGAACCTGCAGTGAACCCTAGAACTATAAATGTTAGTCATGTGACTGTCCTTTAGATGTTAGATGACAGTACTATGTGAACTACGTGAATGTGACATACTGTAATTAATAATGAAATTAAATTAAATAAGACAGACTAAAATGTTCTGTACCTAGAATCATTTGTACCTCTGCATGGCTCCTTCTCTGTCATGTTTTACGTTTTCCATGGATTTTTTGTTTCATATCAACCAACGTAACATTTCTGAGCCCCATGTGGCAATCTGTCTTGCCGATGACGTTGGCCTTTCACAGACCATCTAACCTGAGACAACCAATCAAAACAGCAAATATTTTAGTACAGCAAAACAATTCTAATTGGGGTTTATTTAGTAATCTGAAGCTGCAGAAGTGATCCAGCCCTGTGTATTGGTATTTTTAGTAGTCAGAAGCTGTAAAGATGATCCAACCCTGTGTAATTTTCCTCTTGGTCAACACAGTCTGTAAGTATGACTAAATGCTTCATTATAATTTAAATTTTCATTATAGGTGGGTTAATAAATAATTAACCCATTGTCAGTTTAGTTCAACATGTGTAGTATTTTATGTTTCTTCAACAGATTCTGTCACTGACCATCTCAATCCAATGACCGTTAAGCTTGGGGAGCGTTTGACTTTTGAATGTGTCCAACCAACTTGTTTAAACATGTTATTGAAAAGTACCCTGAAGTCATTCAATGTACAATTCAAGTTCAAGTAATGTGACATACAAGGAGGGGTTTACAGATCCTCAGCATAACTGTGTAATACATGAGAGAAAATGTTTTAACTTGCTAATTTCAGAGGGAAAGCTAATATACTATTGTGCAGTCATGTACACAGATAACGTGACATTTAGAAATGCATCCCTTGTTATCGTCCTACTAATCATGAATTATCTTTCCACTAGTTAAGACCTGCTAGTTAACTCACACGATTTTATGACTTAAACTGGTGTTCTTTAAGTTTCTTCAGCATGTGGTAATACTCTTGGGTCCTGTCTATAATAACAATAATTAAAACTAATGCTGTTTTACTTTTGTCCATTTGAAAAGTATCTTTGTTGCTTTTTCCCACTTCATAAAAACTATTACATTTATAATTATAATACTGTTATATTTGGAATAAATGAAAAACATATATATTTGGTAGGCTCAAAATGTCCAACTCCAAGACTGTGGAGCAACAGGCAGATTCTGACCCAGTCCATCCAGGATACTCTATGACTCTACAGTGTACAGTACTCTCTGAGGCATGTACAGAACAACACAGGGTGTACTGGTTCAGAGCTGGATAAGGAGAATCCCATCCAGGAGCCATTTACACCCCTGGGAACAGGAGTGATGAGTGTGAGAAGAGTCCTGAGACTCCCTTTCCTATACAGAGCTGTGTCTACAGCCTCTCCAATAACAAACTCAGTCTCTCTGATGTGGGACTTACTACCGTGCTGTGGCCACATGTGGGAAGATCCTGTTTGGCAACAGAACAAAACTGGATGTCAAAGGTACTTTTATGACCAAAATGTTTGTGTGATTTATTAGTGTCCTCTGCAACCAGTCTAGAGACAATAAGCTCAGAGCAGCTATTCAAATATTGTGAGCTGGTTACTCATCTTAGGAATTGTAGTTTTTTTCTCCATGTTTCTTCTCAGGGATTCAGTGGTGACTGGCTACAATACACTGCAGTGACCTTTACCACCAAGACAACTGAAACCAGGAGAAATAAATACAAAAACAGGGGGGGGATTCAGTTGGTCCACCATTGAAAGTTGCAACCTGACAGAAACAGGCTTTATTTCGATTACAGTTTCTATTCTACAGTTTAAAGGAGTGTTATTCCCAGAGTTACTAACCGATCCTATACACAGTATCTGGCTTGTACTTTTTTTGTTTCTTTGATTGTTTCAGAATCAAGTATTAATACATATGCAGTATGTTTAATTTGTAGACAACTTCAAAGTTTACACCTTTGAGGACAGTCACCCTTTGTACCATTACTGAAAGCTCAATTTTAAATAATGTGATGAATCAGACAATGCTTAATGATAAATTGGTTTAATGATTCGACACAGCGCTACTCGTACATTATAGCTATAATTACAGTACGCCGTTGGAACGCAATAAATATTTTAGAGTGTAATTAACCTACATTATATAAAATGCTTAAGAAGTTATGCTATCGTATTGTTTCTTTCATGGTTTTGGGCTGGAAAGGCAGGATAGAGTGATTATGAAAAATGAAAAATGATACAATGAAACAATAAAAATAGCACCAGAATACAATTATACATTATTGCAAATAGAGAAAAATTACTTCAAATGGGGGCTGATCAACTCTAATTTTATTTGAAATAAATGTAAATTGGAACAAACTTTACAGTATAACAATAGGTAAGTAATTAATCATTGTCCGAGCCAGAATGCCTCATAGTGGCAGGAGCCTATCTACCGATTCTATAGCGGAATGCAGCTTGATGTACAAGTACACCTCCTGGACAGGACACTTATCCCAATCCATCTCCTTTATACTGAGTGCCAAACAGAAAGGCATCCGGTCCCATCTTTAGAGTAATTGGTGTGACTCGACCGAGGATCAAACCCTCAAAATGATCATTAGAAAACCCTTTTGCAATTATTTTAGCACTGCTGAAAACTGTTGTTCTGATTAAAGAAGGATTTAAACTGGACTTCTTTAGACTAGTTGAGTACACGGCGTTGTACGAGATCTTCAGTTTCTTGGCAATTTCTCGAATGGAATAGCCTTAATTTCTCAGAACAAGAATAGACTGATGAGTTTCAGAAGAAAGTTATTTGTTTCTAGCCATTTTGAGCCTGTAATCAAACCCTCAAATGCTGATGCTCCAGATACTCAACTAGTCTAAAGAAGGCCAGTTTTATTGCTTCTTTAATCAGTTTTCAGCTGTGCAAACATTATTGCAAAATTGTTTTCTAATGATCAATTAGCCTTTTAAAAGGATAAACTTGGATTAGCTAACACAACGTGCATTTGGAACACAGGAGTGATGGTTGCTGACAGTAGGCCTCTGTACGCCTATGTTGATATACCATAACAAATCAGCCAATTCCAGCTACATTAGTCATTAACAACATTAACAATGTCTACACTGTGTTATGATCAATTAGATGTTATTTTAACGGGCAAGAAAATTAGCTTTTCTTTAAAAAACAAGGACATTTCTAAGTGACCTCAAACTTTTGAGCGGTAGTATGTATATATATATATATATATATATATATATATATATATTTACCACCCTTATATTAAAAATTCAACAAGTTTTTGGAGACTGCAGAAGAGGATCGTGGACTGTTCCTAACAACTGTTGATTTCTGGTTATTTTTCAGCAACAGTGGCATCACCCAGGTGGTAGCTACATTTTTGGTAATGTAATGGACGACCAGTACCTACAGAAAGGAGCGGCTTCAATGGAGGAACTGAATGCAGGAGAAGCTGGTGTGGTGTTCTGATGAGGACTCTGTCTTTCGTCTCTATCCTGCCTTTCAAGCCCAAACTTCCTCAACTGAAAGAACTTCATTGGACTCTATGTAAACTGGAAGCCACATATCCTGAGGCTGCATTTATTGTAGCTGGGGATTTTAACAAGGCTAATCTGAAAACAAGGTTCCCTATATTTGATCAGCACATCGAATGCTAGACCCGGGCTGGCAAAATCCTGAATCATTGTTATTCTAACTTCCGCGATGCGTACAAAGCCCTCCCCCGCCCCCCTTTCGGCAAATCTGACCACAACTCCATTTTGTTGCTCCCAGTCTATAGACAGAAACTAAAACAGGAAACGCCCGTGCTGAGGTCTGTTCAATGCTGGTCCAACCAATCTGATTCTATGCTTCAAGATTGCGGCAAAAAAAAATCTTCGATCACGTGGACTGGGATATGTTCTGCCTAATCACCAAACATCAGTGCCCGATCTCACCATTGCTCTTGTGGCTGAATGGAAGCAAGTCCGAGCAGCAATGTTCCAACATCTAGTGTAACTCCTTCCCAGAAGAGTGGAGGCTGTTATAGCAGCAAAAGGGTGACCAACATTGACTAGCAGGTGTTCACATAGTTTTGGTCATGTAGTGTATTTGAAAGGACTATAGCATATTGATAGTTAAATATAGTTCCATACCTATACATTTTTGCAGCTACGAGTGTGTATACGTGTCATAGTCCCTAGCTGCGGTATCACACTAGGTGTTTGTGGAGTAGTTTACCACAGAACCTGCAGATAGGCTGGCAAGGGTGTGCTGATATACAATAAATTGCTTCAGACCTGTCTTTCTGACTTGTCCCCATTGATTGGGTAACTGATTAAAACAATAAAATTAACTGCATAATAAATACATTTGACTGGTCAATAAGGTGAGTCAGGGGCTGGGCCCAAGCCCACATGGTACCCAAGAGGTAATGTTGTGTTGTGGCCATAGACATATAATCCATAGAAGGGTTTTGGAACCTTTTACCCTGACAATTTCACTATGAAACTGATGGGTAGACTAGCATTGGCTGACAGTCCTGACCTGAATGGGAACTGCCATCTATGGATTATATTTCTATGGTTGGTTGTGGTTGTCTGTTTTCTTTTTGCAAATTTCAATATACAATTGCGGGAAAAATATACAGTTTGGAAAGCAAACAACTGCTGCTGAAAAGAGAACCCTAATCCGTCTGTAGAACCAATATAAATAAAACTATCTCAACAACTCCCAGTTTGTAGCGAACAGCAGCACTGTAGCCTATGGCTTCATCCTCATCAGTAGGTGAGTGCGTGAGTCAGTTTGCCCCTGTCAATGGTATTTACAGTGAGGGAAAAAAAGTATTTGATCCCCTGTTGATTTGTACGTTTGCCAAATGACAAAGAAATGATCAGTCTATAATTTTAATGGTATGTTTATTTGAACAGTGAGAGACAGAATAACAACAAAAAAATCCAGAAAAACGCATGTGAAAAATGTTATAAATTGATTTGCATTTTAATGAGGGAAATAAGTATTTGACCCCCCTCTCAATCAGAAAGATTTCTGGCTCCCAGGTGTCTTTTATACAGGTAACGAGCTGGTTTTAGGAGCACACTCTTAAAGGGAGTGCTCCTAATCTCAGTTTGTTACATGTTTAAAAGACACCTGTCCACAGAAGCAAGCAATCAATCAGATTCCAAATTCTCCACCATGGCCAGTACCAAAGAGCTCTCCAAGGATGTCAGGGACAAGATTGTAGACCTACAGAGGGCTGGAATGGGCTACAAGACCATCGCCAAGCAGTTTGGTGAGAATGTGACAACAGTTGGTGCGATTATTCGCAAATGGAAGAAACACAAAAGAATTGTCAATCTCCCTCGGCCTGGGGCTCCATGCAAGATCTCACCTCGTGGAGTTGCAATGATCATGAGAATGGTGAGTAATCAGCCAAGAACTACACGGGAGGATCTTGTCAATGATCTCAAGGCAGCTGGGACCATAGTCACCAAGAAAACAATTGGTAACACACTATGCCGTGAAGGACTGAAATCCTGCAGCGCCCGCAAGGTCCCCCTCCTCAAGAAAGCACATGTACATGCCCGTCTGAAGTTTGCCAATGAACATCTGAATGATTCAGAGGACAACTGGGTGAAAGTGTTGTGGTCAGATGAGACCAAAATGGAGCTCTTTGGCATTAACTCAACTCGCCGTGTTTGGAGGAGGAGGAATGCTGCCTATGACCCCAAGAACACAATCCCCACCGTCAAACATGGAGGTGGAAACATTATGTTTTGGGGTTTTTTTCTGCTAAGGGGACAGGACAACTTCACTGCATCAAAGGGACGATGGACGGGGCCATATACCATCAAATCTTGGGTGAGAACCTCCATCCCTCAGCCAGGGCATTGAAAATGGGTTGTGGATGGGTATTCCAGCATGACAATGACCCAAAACACACGGCCAAGGCAACAAAGGAGTGGCTCAAGAAGAAGCACATTAAGGTCCTGGAGTGGCCTAGCCAGTCTCCAGACCTTAATCCCATAGAAAGTCTGTGAAGGGAGCTGAAGGTTCGAGTTGCCAAACGTCAGCCTCGAAACCTTGGAGACTTGGAGAATATCTGCAAAGAGGAGAGGGACAAAATCCCTCCTGAGATGTGTGCAAACCTGGTGGCCAACTACAAGAAACGTCTGACGCTCTGTGATTGCCAACAAGGGTTTTGCCACCACGTACTAAGTCATGTTTTGCAGAGGGTCAAATACTTATTTCCCTCATTAAAATGCAAATTAATTTATAATATGTTTCACATGCGTTTTTCTGGATTTTGTTGTTGTTATTCTGTCTCTCACTGTTCAAATAAACCTACCATTAAAATTATATACATAATTTCTTTGTCAGTGGGCAAAAGTACAAAATCAGCAGGGGATCAAATACTTTTTTCCCTCACTGTAGTAACCTACTGTATGTAGGCTATTTTATAGATATACAGTTTGAATGTCGCTTCATTGGCCTGGGCTATTGTTTGTTTGAATTCAAGACTAGATTGATATCAGTGTGTCAGAGTTGCCACTCATTTTGGTCTTTAGTGTGGTATTAAAAAGATTCAGTTAATGTCTTCTATCATGTCAATTATTTAGAATTGCATGAAATTAGTTTTTAAAGGCAAATGTTTTCGAGGAACCTGCTAACAAATGTCCCCCATGTGTGGAAATTGCAAAAACGCATCTGCTTGACTGTAGCCTATACCACATTGCAAATGTAATATGGCTTTATTTTAAATGGGTTATAAAAAGACAAAGCCACGGGACCTTTGATTTTCTTATTCCGGCCCTGGACGAGCCATGTACTATGAGAAGGAGGAGTGTGTGCTTGGATGGTGGAGTAAAGACAGGAGTCTGTCCCTTAAAGACGACTCCAACTATTTGTTAACGTTTCTTATTTCTTACAATATCCAATAATTGGTTTCCTTTTCTTTTCTATGTTTACAATGTTTACCTATGTATAAATAAAGTAATGAACACACACTTAAGGGTAAAAACAATATTTTGAGCAAAATATTGTTTTTATACACAAATGCAAACTGAAGTAGGCCATTCAAAAAGTTGGGCTGATGGTTCCTTCCCTTGCTTTAGGAACAGTAGAGGATCAATAGAGAACAAAACAACAACGAGACGGCCTACAGGGAGGAGGTGAGGGCCCTCGGAGTGTGGCGTCAGGAAAATAACCTCTCACTCAACGTCAACAAAACAAAGGAGATGATCGTGGACTTCAGTCAACAGGAGAGGGAGCACCCCCCTATCCACATCGATGGGACAGTAGTGGAGAAGGTGGAAAGTTTTAAGTTCCTCGGCGTACATCACAGACAAACTGAAATGGTCCACCCACACAGACAGCGTGGTGAAGAAGGCGCAACAGCGCCTCTTCAACCTTAGGAGGCTGAAGAAATTCGGCTTGTCACCAAAATCACTCACAAACTTCTACAGATGCACAGTCGAGAGCATCCTGTCGGGCTGTATCACCGCCTGGTACGGCAACTGCTCCGCCCACAACCATAAGGCTCTCCAGAGGATAGTGAGGACTGCACAACGCATCACCGGGGGTAAATTACCTGCCCTCCAGGACACCTACACCACCCGATGTCACAGGAAGGCCAAAAAGATCATCAAGGACAACAACCACCCAAGCCACTGCCTGTTCACCCCGCTATCATCCAGAAGGCGAGGTCAGTACAGGTGCATCAAAGCTGGGACCGAGAGACTGAAAAACAGCTTCTATCTCAAGGCCATCAGACTGTGAAACAGCCATCACTAACACTGAGTGGCTGCTGCCAACATACTGACTTAAATCTCTAGCCACTTTAAATACCTAAATCCAATAAGACGTAGACATTTTTGGTTGATTTCACATGGAATTCACTTTAGTTGACAATTCAAACAAATGTAAATCAAAACTAGACGTTGAACTGACGTTTGTGCCTAGTGGGCTGTGACTGATTCAAAATCAACATACGGCAATGGTATCAATGTTCAATACATAAGGCCAACAAATCACACTATAGTTAAAGGTGTAATTTAAAGTGATACCATGTCCAGACCCTTGTTGGTGGAAAACCATCTACAGGAAGTGTTGAACAACCGAACAGGTCATTCTTACATGGAACCAAGCAAAATGAATAGTTCTTCTCCTTTTATTACATTAGTCATTACATGTTTTATGGTTGGGGAAAGAAGACAAACTGTCGTCACAACAATAGCAACTCAGCAATATGATCAGAATAAGCGTTGTTTTGGTACTTCTCACTCAACTTTGTAAGTGCATGCCTAACCAATTGTCTTACTGAACTGCTGAATTTTAAAACAATGTGTAATATACGTCTTAGACCACTGGAAAGTAGTGCAGTAGTGCAGAAAGAGGATGGAATACTGTAGCTATATCAATGTAATTTTGACAGCTATGACAGGAAATATCACCATATCAGTATGTTTTCCATGATTTTAAGGACATTGATTAGGCTTTGTCCTAGCCCATTTCCAGATAGCTCTGACCACTTTGGTAATTATTCTACAAATTGATGTCTGAATTGGCAAGGTTAATGTATTTCCAAAACGTCTTTCAAATCTATTGCAGACCTGATTCAAAATGAAGAAGTTCATCAGCCAGTTCCACTGACCACTGTTCAGCTCGGAGACTCCATATCTCTATCATGCCTATTCGCTGATAACAAACATTTTCAAGTCCTGTACTGGTACAAGCAAACTATTGGTCAAATGCCCCACATTGTGGCAGCTATTACTGATTCTTCAAAACCTGTTGTTTCTGGAAAGTTTAATAACCTACGTTTTAAAGTGGACAACGCTGAAGACGATCTCATCTCAAGTTATCAGCAATATCAGCACATCAGATGAGGCAACCTACTACTGTGCAGTGGGAACAAAGTACCAAATGGATTATAGAAATGGAACATTTTTGGCTACAGATGGTAATTTAATTTGAATGGTCAATGTTGTTGTTCATCAGTATATTATTATCAGTGTACAGTATAGTCATCAGTGGATATTATGAAGTTCATCTTGGTGCATTGTTCTAAATACACACTGTCTCAAAGATGTGATATTAATGCTACAGATCCTGCTTCATTTAAATTTGAGAATGTTCTTCATCCAACAAAATGCACAATGTAGGTGACAGTGGAAAGAGGTTTACCAACATAACTCTGGAGCAGCAGCCAGAGTCTGACCCAGTCCATCCAGGAGACTCTGTGACTCTGCAGTGTACAGTACTCTCTGAGACCTGTATAGGAGAACACACTGTGTACTGGTTCAGAGCCGGATCAGGAGAATCCCATCCAGGAGTCTGTCCCCTAGGAACAGAAGTGATGAATGTGAGAAGAGCCCTGAGACTCCCTCTCATACACAGAGCTGTGTCTACAGCCTCTCCAAGAACAACCTCAGCCCATCTGATGCTGGGACTTACTACTGTGCTGTGGCCACATGTGGGGAGATTCTGTTGGGCAGTGGAACAAAATTGGACATTGGTAGGTAATCAATATTATTTACAAATAATGAAGGTGAAATACAGTAGATGTGTAGTAACTTGTGTCTTCTTTGCAATACTTTATACTGAGTATACAAAACATTAAGAACACCTGCTCTTTCCATGACATAGGCTATTGATTGATGTCACTTGTTAAATCCACTTCAAATCAATGTAGAAGAATGGGAGGAGACAGGTTAAATAATGATTTTTAAGCATTGAGACAATAGAGACATTGATTGTTTATGTGTGCCATTCTGAGAGTGAATGGGCAAGACAAAAGATTTAAGTGCCTTTGAAGGGGTATGGTAATAGGTGCCATGCGCAACAGTTTGTGTCAAGAACTGCAATGCTGCTGGGATTTTCATGCTCAACAGTTTCCCTTGTGTATCAAGAATGGTCCACCACCCAAAGGACATCCAGCCAACTTGACACAAGCATTGGAGTCATCATGCTTCTACATCTGCATTGCTTGCTGTTTGGGGTTTTAGGCTGGGTTTCTGTACAGCACTTTGTGACATTGGCTGATGTAAAAAGGGCTTTATAAATACGTGGGCCAGCATCCCTGTGGAAAGTTTTCGACACCTTGTAGAGTCCATGACTGACGAATTGAGGCTGTTCTGAGGGCAAAAGGGGAGTGCAACTCAATATTAGGTACGTGTTCCTGATGTTTAGTATACTCAGTGTAGTTTAAAGTGTTTTTTTTATACCATATACACTACCATTCAAAAGTTTGGGGTCACTTAGATATGTCCTTGTTTTAGAAAGAAAAGCACATTAAGGCCAGCATCCCGGAGTCGCCTCTTCACTGTTAACGTTGAGATTGGTGTTTTGGTGTACTATTTAATCAGGATAACAGTTTTCAGCTGTGCTACCATAATTGCAAAAGCGTTTTCTAATGATTAATTAGCCTTTTAAAATGATAAACTTGGATTAGCTAACACAACGTTCCAGGAGTGATGGTTGCTGATAATGGGCCTCTGTACGCCTATGTAGATATTCCATAAAAAATCTGCCGTTTACAGCTACAATAGCCATTTACAGCATTAACAATGTCAACACTTTAAATCTGATCAATTTTATGTTATTTAATGGACAAAAAATATGTTTTTCTTTCAAAAACAAGAACATTTCTGAGTGACCCCAAACTTTTGAACGGTAGTGTATACGCAAAGATGAAGGACGTTTCTTTCTCAAATGAAATTGTAAAAAAGTGAGGAAAGAAAATCTGATTTCTCGAATACTTTACTGCTGGTATACTTTATAGGGAATATACTGTGTACTGTGTTGATCATCATACCACTTCAGTTACTTATAATATTGTAATAAGCTAGTTCATTGAACATGCAAATTCCCTTTGGTTTAGAAAAAGCAGAAAATCCTGTCACTATCGCTCTGGGAGCAACGTTGGCTATAAGTGTGATTGTGATCGGTATCCTTGTCTGCACCAATCAATTCACATATGGTGTCCATGGCACAGCTTGGGGCTGAAGGTGGTCTATAACAATCGGCAATGGTGAGAGACTTGTTTCTGGAAAGGTGGATTTTTAGAAGTAGAAGCTCAAATTATTTGGGCACAGACCTAGATAGTGTGACAGAACTCTGCAGGCTTTCTCTGGAAAATGTTATAGTTAGGGATGGAAATTTCAGGATTTTTGGTGGCCTTTCTAAGCCAGGATTCAGACACTGCTAGGACTTCCTGGTTGGCAGAGTGTGCTAAAGCAGTGAATAAAATAAAACAAACTTAAACTCCTGCCAGAATGATTGTGATGCACCCAGAAATGTCACATCTCTGTTGGAGATGCAAAAAGCCCAAAGCAACCCTATTACATATGCTGTAGTCCAGTGGTAAACTGAGAGCATTTTGGGATAATGTATGTCCCATCATTTCATTGTGTCTAGGAATTTATATCCATCCATCTCAATGATTATGTCTATTGGGAAATTTAAATATTGGTGATTAATATCAGAGAACATTTAGTAATCTAGGTCTATTTGCTGCAAAAAAAGTATAAGGTATCAGATGGAAAGCCTCATTTTCACCCTCAATAACAAACTGGAGGACTGAACTATCTATAGCTACATACCATTGGATTTTGTATATTCTAAAATTAAGCAAAAACAGAAGTGTTTGACTAAAAGTGGAAACCATATGTTGATCACCTTGGGGAATGTGCTGTATAGTAAATGTTCGTGTTTTTGTGTTGCTGTAACAATGAGCCAGAGACGTTCGATCCATGTGCAGTTTACTTTAATCAAGGAAGGTCAGACAGGCAAAACTCAGAGAACAGCGTAAAGGGTGTCAGAGGGAATCCAGAGACAGAGTCGGTATCAGGCGTAGGTCGGGGCAGGCGGCAGGCGGGTAATCAGGAATCAAAAACACAGTCCGAGGTCAAAAACAGGGAATCAGTCAAAGGATCAGAAAGAGTGCTCAGAAATGACTAGCCGGGGCAGTGCAAGACTTCGCAAAGCATTGGAGTCTGGAGAGGGAATATATAGGGGAGAGAAGTGGATGCAGCTGTGCAGTTAATTAGGCCTAGGTACGGGACAGATGGGAAGTGTAGTTAATACTCTGGTGATGGTGTCCTTCGGTGGTCGGAGAGAGCCACAGAGGTGCGATCCATGACAGTTGCGCTGTTTGTGGCATGCTGTGAATATATGTATTTTCTTTATTGTAGAAAAAAAAAAATAGATGAAATATAATCATACATTTTTTTATTGTCAAATTGTACAAATTGACAATAAAAAAAAAGTATGATTATATTTCATACATGCTAAATTTAACTATGATTTGGAGAATTGGATGATGTCATTTTGAAGTCAATAAAAATGTGGATTCTGGAAATTCAAATTCTGTCACGCTGTTCCAGCTTATTCTCGTTTTAATTAGAATGCCTCTTGGCACATCATAGCCATATTACAATGCCAATTCTTTGGAAGTGTGTCCGCTATACAGTATGTTGTTTGCGGTGATGCAAATTCTCTGAAACTGGTTCTGCTACTTTTTATGTACGGTTAGGTTCTAAATTAACCTGATAACATTTCATGGACAATTAGTAAAACTCCAACCAGGTTTATTTACTCATTGGTTCATATAGCTGCACTGACAAGGAAAATATTCACACAAGCATTGGTATTTAACCCATTCTCCTATGCTGAGCTCCCTTCTTACACATCTGAACAGCCAATACACCTCTGTTGCTATCCAGAAGATTTGTGATATATGTTCTTTCTCACTTCATCTAACCTGACCTCTGCCCAAATTGCTCACTCCTCCCCAGCTCATGTCTGTCATGTTGATTCGTACTAGACTGTGAGTCTTCTCCTCCCATAGGATCCCTGAAGTCTGACAATAACATATCCTGGTAGAATGTAAACATTCTACATTCTCCTCTCTCCTTCAGTGACATGAATAAGGATATTTCATATTTTCAAGTTTAAAAGTCAGAACAGAAGAGAATTCTCTGGAACTGTCCTCTATATGTTGTTTGCGATGATGTCACTTCTCTGAAACTGGTTCTATTTTTTGGGAAATGATGCCAATTCTCTGTAACTGTATGGGAATCCATTTCACTTCTCAGGGATAGCCCCCTTTTTTTCATTTTTCGCCTAAAATGACATACCCAAATCTAACTGCCTGTAGCCAGGCCCTGAAGCAAGGATATGCGTATTCTTGGTACCATTTAAAAGGAAACACTTTCAAGTTGGTGGAAATGTGAATTGAATGTAGGAGAATATAACACAATAGATCTTGTAGAAAATACAAAAAAATAAACAACCGTTTTTTTCTAACACCATCTTTGAAATGCAGCAGAAAGTTCATTTGGGCAAATTGTGAAGGAGACATTTGCATTCATATTACATTTTTTCTGCAAGAATATCGTCAAATGTGTATACTTGGACTTTGATTTAGCTTTTCCAGTATTTGTTTGCAATCCAGAAACTTTTGTTTAAAATTGCTATTTTAATGAACTCAACACAATCTCTTCTCTCTTGCTTACAGTTTCTATTATTTTGAAGTCGACCATTAAGTCCTCATATTGAGTCCATAGAACTTTGACTGCTATATTTTCTTTGACATGATGCCAATTCTCTGGAAGTGTGCTTGCATAGGCACATGCACAGATAGGAGTCTAGGTGTGCCTGAGTACCTACACCTTTGTCCTCGTATGAGAAATGGGTGCTTTCAAATTCCACACATTTTTAAATCAACACATATTTTTTAAAATGTAGGTCTCTCTTTGTGTTACCAATCTCTTGGTCATTTCTCATAAGCTCTTGTCTTGGAAGATTCCCCCTCACTGTACTTCTGCCCCCGAGCCCTCTCTGTGAGCAGTATTTAGCTAGTGAATTTACAATGGGATGAGTGTGTTATTTAAGGGAAAAAGGCCTACAGGACAGGTAGAGAATTATGAATGTAAGGAATTGAAGTCGGTAATAAACCTTAAACAATGTGGTTTTAATTTTCTGCACTGGGAGGAGGTGCTATTGTTCTCCATGGACTTGACAGTATCCCAGAACTTTTTGGAGTTAGAGCTACAGGATGCAAATTTCTGTTTGAAAAAGCTAGCCTTTGCTTTCCTGACTGACTGTGTGTATTGGTTCCTGACTTCCCTGAATAGTTGCATATCGCGGGGACTATTCGACACGGTAACACGGTCACCACCGATAAATCCATGATAATCGAAAATTTCAACAAGCATTTCTCTATGGCTGGCCATGCTTTCCTCCTGGCTGACCCAACCACGGCCAACAGCTTCGCAGCTACTTGTCCAAGCCTCCCCAGCTTTTTCTTCATCCAAATCCAGATAGAAGATGTTCTGAAAGAGCTGCAACACCTGGACCCGTACAAATCAGCTGGGCTAGACAATCTGGACCCTCCCTTTCTAAAACTATCCGCCGCCATTGTTGCAACTCCTATTACTAGTCTGCTCAACCTCTCTTTCGTGTCGTCCAAGATCCCTTAAGATTGGAAAGCTGCCGCGGTCATACCCATCTTCAAAGGGGGTGACACCCTAGACCCAAATTGCTATAGACCTATATCCATTCTGCCCTGCCTCTCTAAAGTCTTCGAAAGCCTAGTTAATAAACAGATCATTGACCACTTCGAATCCCACCGTACCTTCTCCGCCGTGCAATCCGGTTTCCGAGCTGGTCACGGGTGCACCTCAGCCACGCTCAAGGTACTAAACAATATCATAACCGCCATCGATAAGAGACATTACTGTGCAGCCGTATTCATTGACCTGGCCAAGGCTTTCGACAATCACCACATCCTTATCGGCAGACTCAACAGCCTTGGTTTCTCTAATGATTGCCTCGCCTGGTTCACCAATTACTTTGCAAACAGAGTTCAGTGTGTTAAATCAGAAGGCCTGTTGTCCAGGCCTCTGGCAGTCTCTATGGGGGTGCCACAGGGTTCAATTCTTGGGCCGACTCTCTTCTCTGTAAATATCAATGATGTCGCTCTTGCTGCCGGTGATTCTCTGATCCACCTCTATGCAGACGACACCATTCTGTATACTTCTGACCCTTCTTTGGACACTGTGTTAACTACTTAGGAGTTGCGGCGCTAGCAGGCCACTCCTGACACTACCCGGTGAAATGTAAGGCGCCAAATTCAAAATCCAAAAGTTGAATTATTAAACATTCATCAATATACACGTGTTGCATAGTCATCAAAAGCTCTGCTTCTTGGCAATATCACAGCGTTGTCAGATTTCAAAAGGCTTCACGGCGAAAGCACAACATTTGATTGTTTGAGGATAGCACCCCATATATTTTCCACATTAGCATAAATTCCAGCTGGTCACACAAAACCCATATAAGAGCTAAAAATATCACTTACCTTTCGAAGAACTTATGCTGAGGGCTTCCCAAGTGTCCAACGAAGACATCCAAAGGTTCTTTTGTTAGAAAAAGTCATTTATTATATCCATATCTCTCTGTTTGGTATGATCAGAAAATCCACCATTGAGTCGCCCATTGAACCGTGAAGAGAACACGTTCAAATTATACCTATAAACTTTCTACAAACAAATCAAACATCATTTTTAATGTATCCTTAGGTATCCTTTTATGTATATTTACTGTAATATTTCAACCGGACGATGACGTGAACAATAGGAAAGGAAAATAAAGTGGTGCGCGCTCACATTCTCGAGCCCGTCAAACGTTGTAAACAAAAGTGGTCCCCTGACTTCTTCCTCTTTCTGCTTAGAGCTATATCTTCCAGACTCTGTATAAAGACTGTTGACATCTAGTGGAAGCCATAGGTACTGCAGTCTCAGTCCTACATAATATTGAATGCAATAGGCAGCCTGGAGAAAAAGGTAATCTACAAAAACTGCATATCCGGATGGATTTTCCTCGGTTTTAGCCTGCTTTATCAGTTCTGTTATACTCACAGACATTAGCTTAACGGTTTTAGAAACTTCAGAGTGTGTCATATCCAATAGTACTAATTATGTGCATATTCTATTTTCTAGGCCTGAGTGGCAGGCATTTTACTTTGGGCATGCCAGACTCTCCAAAACCGTCACCTCTGCTGTCGCCCCTAAGAGGTTAACTAACCTCCAAACGAGCTTCAATGCCATACAACACACCTTCCGTGGCCTCCAACTGCTCTTAAACGCTAGTAAAACTAAATGCATGCTTCTCAACTGTTCGCTGCCTGCACCCGCCCGCCCGACTAGCATCACTACCCTGGACGGCTCTGACCTAGAATATTTGGACAACTACAAATACCTAGGTGTCTGGCTAAACTGTAAACTCTCCTTCCAGACTCACATTAAACAGCTCCAATCCAAAATCAAATCTAGAATCGGCTTTCTATTTCGCAACAAAGCATCCTTCACTCATGCTGCCAAACTTGCACTAGTAAAACTGACTATCCTACCGATCCTCGACTTCGGCGATGTCATCTACAAAACAGCTTCCAATACTCTACTCAGCAAACTGGATGCAGTCTATCACAGTGCCATCCGCTTTGTCACCAAAGCCCCTTATACCACCCACCACTGCAACCTGTATGCTCTAGTCGGCTGGCCCTTGCTGCATACTCGTTGCCAGACCCACTGGCTCCAGGTTATCTACAAGTCCCTGCTAGGTAAAGCCCGCTTTATCTCAGCTCGCTGGTAACCATAGCAGCACCCACCGTAGCACGCGCTCCAGCAGGTATATCTCACTGGTCACCCCCAAAGCCAATTCCTCTTTTGGCCGCCTTTCCTTCCAGTTCTCTGCTGCCAATGACGGGAACGAACTACAAAAAGCACTGAAACTGGAGACACTTATCTCCCTCACTAGCTTTAACCACCAGCTGTCAGAGCAGCTCACAGATCACTGCACCTGTACATAGCCCAACCAACTACCTCATCCCCTACCGTATTCATTTATTTATTTTGCTCCTTTCCACACCAGTATTTTTACTTTGCACATTCATCTACTGCACATTTACCATTCCAGTGTTAAATTGCTATACTGTAGTTACTTCACCACCATGGCCTATTTTTTACCTTACGTTCCATATCTTACCTCATTTGCACGCATTGTATATAGATTTGTTTTTTTTGACTGTATGTTTGTTTACTCCAATGTGTAACTCTGTGTTGTTGTAAATGAGAACTTGTTCTCAACTTGCCTAACTGGTTAAATAAAGGTGAAATAAAAAAATTAAAAAATAAACAACCCTAAGTTAAAAGTAATTTGTGTGTGGCTCAAAACTTATTTCTGCCATTGTTTATTATGCTGCATTCAATGTGTAGTGTAATGTAGTGGTTTTGATGCATATCATATTTTTTTATAGAGTTTGCCTCACCAACATTATCATGTTCAAATCGCCACTGGGGACAGTGTCTGTTGTATTTACAATATTGATTTTACTATTTAAAATGAGAACGTCCCTCTTCAGCATATGTATATAACTCAAGCAGGTTTGGTACCTTCTACTGTACTCTGGGAGACAGAGGCCATAACCATCAAGATAAAACCACACAAGGCTCACTGCAGACAGGTAAGATTGACTTCAATGTTTCTAGGATTGTGTTGCGCTGTCCGCCAGAAAAGTTGAAAAGACGTATCGGTGAACCAACTGAAAATGTAGAACAGCATGTCTACCGAATCATTTCTCACCACCACAACTCTGTCAGACATGCATTTTATGAGTTTTGATTTGAAGGCACCCTAATATGAAATCTCTCTCTTGATTGAATGTGGCAGATATTTGGGGAAGACTTTACTGTTAATAGTTAATAAGCTAATAGTTCATTTATAAATTCATACAATGTTGTACCACAGGTGTCCAGAGTGACCAACATCTAAGTTCATCACAAACAGGTACAATTTAATTGCCAGAGCATTACAGTACTAGAGCATTAAAGAATAGCTCTGTATCTGAAGATTGTGGTCTCTGGTTAATGCTGTATTGTATCTGTAGAGATATCTGAGAGGACAGAAAACAACTAACCAGTCACATCAAAAGCCATTGAAACCAGTTGCCAGAGGTAATTGCCTTCTCTCTCAAGTAAAATATTACCACATCTTCGTAACCAAAATATGATTTCAATGAGATAATGTAGTTCATGTTTGTGTAAATTACAGTATATATAATTTGGATTACGATGGCTCTACTTACTCTATCTTAGTATGTAACTGTTTTTAACAAAGTGCATTGCTGTAAATCACATTTTGTCTTGTTTTCGGTACAAATCAATTGTTTGAGACACACAGAAGTTTTACCTCTCCCCTTACAGAAAAGTATTTCACAGTTTTGAAGACAAATATACAGAACCACAATTTGAGGGGAAGGGGTGGGTGCTACATTTACTATGGAATGTTGCTGGTATGCATACTGCATTTACTGGAAGATGGCAAACACAGTATTATACTGTATGCATTGATCTACCATCCTGTCTGACTGATCTCTCTTGTGTCTCCATTTAGTGAAGATGGTAGTAATATACATCTACCACCCTGTCTGACTCATCTCTCTTGTTTCTCCATTAAGACCTAGTCATGACGTTCCAGAAGTCTTTCCTGTTCCTGGTGTTGCTGTGTGCTATAGTGATGGCCGACGTCAACCAACAATATAAACACTTCCTAAAACAACACGTTGATGGGGATATGAGGGCCACGAACTGTGAGAATCAGATGGGAATCTTGAAATTGAACGGGCCTGATGGAAAATGCAAAGGGAAGAACACCTTCATCTTGGCCAATCCAAATCAGGTCAAAGCCATCTGCACTGGTGGTGGCACACGTACGAGTGGCAATCTGTTTCAAAGCAACAGTCCCTTCAGTGTAGTCATATGTACACGTACAGGTGGGGATTCCCATCCCAATTGTACATACAGGGGATCTTCGCCACTAAGAAAGTTATCATTGCTTGTGATAAAAATCTTCCAGTGCACTATGACCATGATGTTGATATTGGCACTACGGATGGAAAGTGAATACAACTTAAAGGTGTGTCACCACTACATGTAAGCACCTGTGGTGGCACACCACCAGTGCTTACCTGTTATTGATAAGGCAGTGCTACTGTAGCTAGCAAATGAGTGTAGGAGTGTTTGCCCACATCTTGATCTCTGCTAACAATTGCAACACTGTCTCCAAAACTGCTTTTTCTCCTGTAATGTGTATTTTCCAAGTGTAACTCAACTAAATTGCTTTGTGAAATAATATAACCAAGTTGTCACTCGAATTGTTGTGTCCTGTCCTGTTTTTTGGTATTGGGATTTTGATTAGTTTACATGAGCTGCAACCATGGATATATCTTTAGAAATACTGTCTGAGAAAGTCCTGCGTATTTCCTGGATCAAGTCCCATGGTGTTTTAGATTGTGCTTCAAGATTATATCATCATTTTCATGAAAACATGTTCAATTAAGATATTATATTGATATTGTGGATTAAATTATAAGCATCTTATTACCAAATGGCTCTGACTGACACTTTTCCATCTAATAGAAGCCTAACCTCAAAGTGCTTAAAAGTCCAATGCAACAGTTTTTATCTCAATATGAAATCATTTCTGGTTGACAAGTATCTTACTTTGTTTGTTATCAATTAAAATGGTCAAAAATCAACAAAAATAGCATCTTAGCAAAGGGCAATTTCTCAAGCAAGAATGTTGCTCCATCCCAACAAAACAAGCAGACATTTCAGGCAGTCTTTTCACTAAAAGGGAAATATCATAATTAAAAAAAATGTCACAGTATTATTCCAACCTCATACTGTGGAAATATAAACTACTGTATATCAAACACAAGAAAATCACATTTTTGACTGCGCTGGGCCTATAAAGTAAATGTAACAATTTGAATAGACAGGACGGCACTTTCACCAAAAACTGTGTGTTAGGACAGTGTGGGTTTAGCAGATGCTTTTATCCAAAGTGACTTACAGTCATGCTTGCATACATTATACGCACAGTTTGTCCTGGGAATTAATCCCACTATCCTGGTGTGCAAGCACCATACTCTACTATCTGAGCTGCCATGATATTGTATGATATCTGTCAGGCCGCTATCAGAACTCTCTCATCCCATACTTCACTAAACTGATCTATGCACTCACCATACAGTCCAGGCGCCTAAGAAATGCCTACCTAAGAACTCCAATGATTACTTTTTGAAAGCTGCCACCCCACACCTTGCTGTTGTAAAGTTATTGTTTTGTATATATAACATATTTTAACATTGTATTATATTTCAAGCATTGTGATAGTTTAGGATTTAACTTTTGATGACATTGATCATTACAGTACTAGAGCTTTAAAGAATATAACTGTTTCTGAAGATGGTGGTCTCTGGTTAATGCTGTATTGTATCGGTAGAGATATCTGAGAGGACAGAAAACAACTAAGCAGTCACATCAAAAGCTGATTAAACCAGTTGCCAGTGGAAAATTCCTTCTCTCTCAAGTAAAATATTGCCACATCTTCGTAACCAAAATATGATTTCAATTATATAATGTTGTTCATGTTTGTGTAATTTACAGTATATATAATTTGGATTATGATGGCTCTACATACTCTATCTTAGTATGTAACTGTTTTCAACACAGTGCATTGCTGTAAATCACATTTTTAGGAATGTTTTAGGAATAAATCAGTTGTTTGAGACACACAGCAGTTTTACCTCTCCCCTTACAGAAAAGTGTTTCAGTTTTGAAGAAAAATATACAGAACCACAATTTGAGGGGAAGGGGTGGGTGCCATTTAGTGAAGATGGTAGTAATATACATCTTCCACCCTGACTCATCTCTCCTGTTTTTCCATTAAGACCTAGTCATGACGTTCGAGAACGCTTTCCTGTTCCTGGTGTTGCTGTGTGCTACAGTGATGGCCGACGTCAACCAACAATATAATCACTTCCTAAAACAACACGTCGATGGGGTTATGACGACCCAGAAGTGTGAGAGTCAGATGAGAATCTTGAATTTGAACGGGCCTGATGGAAAATGCAAAGTGAAGAACACCTTCGATCAGGTCAAAGCCATCTGCACTGGTGGTGGCACAAGTACGCGTGACAATTTCATTCAAAGCACAATCCCTTCAATGTAGTCATATGTACACGTAGAGGTGGGGATTCCCATCCCAATTGTACATACAAGGGATCTTCGGCCACTAAGAAAGTTATAATTGCTTGTAATGGAAAATTGCCAGTGCACCATGACGGTGATGTTGATATTGGCAGTACGAATGGAGAGTGAAAAGAAATTAAATGTGTGTCACCGCTACATGTAAGCACAACTGGAGACTGTTAACTTCTTTGGGAGCAGCGCACGAGGTGACCGTTTTGGAGACCCTGGCGTGCCCAAAGTAAAATGCCTCCCATTCAGGCCCGGAAAATGGGATATGCACATATTTAGTACCATTGGATAGGAAACACTCTGAATTTTCTAAAAGTGTTAACATTTTGTCTGTGAGTAAAACAGAACGGATATGGCAGGCGAAACCCCGAGGAATTTCTGTCCTGGAAAAAGTTGTTTTGACACATTGCCTCATTTAGAGCCCCTCCCTTATGAAAATGCCCTTATAAGGGCATATGAATGCAGTACCTATCGCTCCCTCTGGATGTCAACAGTCTCGAGAAAGTGATTTGATTCTTCTTAGCTGCTTTTGGAGCAGAGAAGTAGAGGAATAAGGAAGTGTACACATAGATGTCCTTCCAGGAAAATGCACATTCATGGCTTGCGTGTGGTTTTTTCCTTTCTTATCGCCCAATTTATATTCTATATTCTATTCTATTTATACATTAAAGTGTTCCTAAGGATACATTTACAATGATGTTTGATTGTTCTTGGACAAGTTTATAGGTATAGGTTGAACGAGTTCTCTTCACGTTTCAATGGAGGAGACTACGCTGTTTTTTCTGATTATAACACGCCAACCAAACGGAGATTTATGGATATAATACATTACTTTTTCTAACAAAAGAACCATGGATTGTCTTCGTTGGACACTTAGGAAGCCCTCAGCAGAAGTTCTTCAAAAGGTAATTGATTTGTTTTTTCGCTGTGAAATGTGTTATGTGTGAACCGTGGAGGCTTATGAAATTATGGTAAAGGCAAAAATATGTTAGGTGCTACACTCAAACAATCAAATGTGGTGCTTTCGCCGTAAAGCCTTTTTGAAATCTGACAACACTGTGATATTGCCAAGAAGCAGAGCTTTTGATGACTATGAAACACTTATATTAGTATATTAGTGCATGTTTAATAATTCAACTTTTGGATTTTGAATTTGGCGCCTTGCATTTCACCTGGTAGTGTCGGAGTGGCGCCCCACCGCTCCGTAAGAAGTTAAACTGTTAAATCCCTTTATGGATCATTGGGGCACTAGCGCCCCATTCCCGACACTACCGGGAAATGTAAGGCGCCTTTTCGGCAAAAGCACAACATTTGATTGTTTGAGGATAGCACCTCACATACTTTCTGCATTAGCATAAAATCATAACCAGCGGGTCTCACAAAACACATAAAAGAGCTAAAATAAATTGCTTACCTTTTGATAGTCTTCTGCTGAGGGCAAGCCGAAGTGTCCAAGCAAGACAATTATAGTTTTTTTTTGTTAGTAAAAGTCATGTTTTATATCCATAAATCTCCGTTTGTTTGGCACGTTATGTTCAGAAAATCCCCCGTCGACTCGCCCATTGTACAGGGAAGAGAAAGCGTTCAAATTATACCTATCAACTTTGCCCAAACAAAACAAACATCTATTATAATGTATCCTTAGGTATACTTTTATGTATATTAATGATTATATTTCACACGGATAATATCCTAAACGATAGAAAAGGGAAATACAGAGGAACGCGCTGCGGTCTCGCGCACCAAAAACTATAGTGACTTCCTCCCTCCACTTACAAATTCTTCTTCTGTTCGGATGTCTTCCATGATAAAGGCATGAAACCTCGTCTAAAGACTGTTGACATCTAGTGGAAGCCATAGGTACTGCAATCTGGGTCCTATTTTACTGAGAATCCCATAGACAGCCATTGAAAGTGAGGGCATGTCACAAACAAAATTATCTGATCCAATCCCGTGAACGGGATCGTTTTCGGAGCAAACAAAGCGCGCCAAATTCAAAATAAACATTTGTAATATTAGAGTCTTGATTAGATTAGAGTCTTGTTAATGTCACAGCGTTGTCAGATTTCAAAAGGCTTTATGGCTAAAGCACAACATTGGATTGTTTGAGGATAGCACCTCACATATTTTATGCATTAGCATAAATCCATAACCAGCGCGGGTCTCACAAAACACATATAAGAGCTAAAATAAATTGCTTACCTTTTGATGATCTTCTCCTGAGGGCAAGTCGAAGTGTCCAATCAAGACAAAGTGTCCAAGCAAGACAATTCATGTTTCTTTTGTTAGAAAAAGTCATTGTTTATATCCATAAATCTCTGTTTGGTTGGCGCATAATGTTCAGATAATCCACCAAGCATTCACTATCTACTCGCCCATTGTACAGTGAAGAGAAAGCGTTCAAATTATACCTATCAACTTTGCCCAAACAAATCAAACATCATTTATAATGTATCCTTAGGTATCCATGTATCTATATTAACGATTATATTTCACATGGATAGTATCCTAAACTACAGAAAAGGAAAATACCGAGGTGCGCTCCCGGGTCCCTCGTGCCCAAGACAGAAATCACTTCCTGACTCCTCTGATATAAACATCCTGTATGAGGCTGTTACTAAAGACAAACTCATGAAACACTGTCTAAAGACTGTTGACATCTAGTGGAAGCCATAGGTACTGCAATCTGGGTCCTATTTTACAGAGAATCCCATAGGCAGACATATGAAGTGAGGGCATGTCCAAAAAAATACAAATTCCGGATAGAAATTCCTCGAGTTTTTGCCTGCCATATCAGTTCTGTTATACTCACAGACATTATTTTAACAATTTTAGAAACTTTAGAGTGTTTCCTATCCAATAGTACTAATTATTTGCATATCCTAGTTTCTGGGCCAGTGGCAGGTATTTTACTTTGGGCACACCAGACTCTCCATAACCGACACCTCTGCTGCCGCTCCCCAAAAGGTTAATGACAATGCAGCGCTACTGTAGCTAGCAAATGTGTGTAGGAGTGTTCGCTCACAACTAGATCTCTGCTAACAATTGCAACACTGTCTCCAAAACTCCATGTCTCCTATAATGTCAACTAAATTGCTTTGTGAAATATAATAACTAAGTTGTCACTCGAATTGTTGTGTCCTGTTCTGTTTTTCGGTATGGGGATTTTGGACCAATCGTTTCGATTAGTTTACATGAGCTGCAACCATGGATATATCTTTAGAAATACTGTCTGGGAAAGTCCTGTGTATTTCTTGGATCAAGTCCCATGCTGTTTTAGAATGTGCTTCAAGATTATATCATAAAATTCATGAAAACGTGTTCAATAAAGATATTATATTGATATTGTGGATTAAATTATAAGCATCTTATTACCAAATGTCTCTGACTGACACTTTTCCATCTAATAGAAGCCTCAAAGGGCTTAAAGTCCAATGCAGCAGTTTTTAAAAGCTGTCATCCCACACCTTGTTGTTGTAAAATTATTGTTGTGTATATATACATAACGTATTTTAACATTGTATTATATTTAAATTAATGTGATAGTTTAGGATTTTTCTTTTGATGATATTATGTGGGTGTGAAATTCAGTCTGTCTGCAAATAAGCAATAAAATATACTACTACTACAACTTGCACTTTGCTACTATTTATAGGTTGAATACTCTTCACTGTAATGCTAAACTAGCGGTAAACAAACTTGGATGAACTCCAAACAAAAGTACAGCTGTGCTAGCCCTACCTTACTGCAAACTGAACTTCCACATGTTACAATTAGCTTTATGCTTCATTGAAAAAGGTGTTCCTCCAAATCCTCTGAATAGTTTGATATTAAGAAAAATACTCTTGCAAAATACTCTTGCAAATAATATATGATTATTAAATTCTGTAAAAAGCAGAAGATGATTACAAAAGACAACATTTGTATCATCCAAACAATTAAATCAAACAGTTCCACCAGTTCAACTAGAGTAAATCCCATTGTTTATACCTGGATGTGCGTTGCTGTATGTAGAGGCATTGTGTGGTGCCCCCACCATGACCTTATCCTCAAACTCTAGTTCCATTGGTAGATTATCTTTTATACCACATTTGTAGTCCCTTATAGTGGTTGTTTTGATTGCAGTACAATGTCATTTCTGTTACTCTTGATCCCATTTTCTGAGTCATCACTTGTTAACCACAGACACAAAGTCATAAATCCTTCCCATTTCTACAAGTTATCTTGTTAAAATCTGATTTTAAACCTAACCTTAACCCTAACCTTAACCAGACCGCTTACCCCATGCCTAATCTTAAATTAAGACCAAAAAGCTTCTCTTTTTTTCAATAATTTTTACAATATAGACAATTTTTACTTTGTGGTTGTGGTAACTAGTGACTACCCTTTTCTGGGATTATATTAACTTAATTCTGTAACCACATGATGGCAGTGATGTCAATTTAAATGTAATTTGTTACATACACATGGTTATCAGATGTTTATGCAAGTGTAGCGAAATGCATATGCTTCTAGTTTTGACAGTGCAGTAATGCCCAACAAGTAATCTAACAATTCAACAATTCCCCAACAACTACCTAATACAAAAAAAATCTAAAAAGGTGAATGAGAATATGTGCATATAAGTATATGGATGAGCGATGGCCCGAGCGACATAGGCAAGGTGGCATAAAATACAGTATATACAAGTGAAATTAGTAATCTAAGATATGTACACATTATTAAAGTGGCATTATTTAGAGTGGCATTGTATGAAGTGACTAGTGATCCGTTTATTAAAGTGGCCAGTGATTGGGTCTCAATGTAGGCAGCAGCCTCTCTGAGTTAGTGATTGCTGTTTAGCAGTCTGATGGCCTTGAGATAGAAACTGTTTTTTTTTTTCAGTCTCTCGGTCCCAGCTTTGATGCCCCTGTACTGACCTCTCCTTCTGGATGGTAGCAGTGTGAACAGGCAGTGGCTAGGGTGGTTTATGTCCTTGATGATATTTTTCGCCTTCCTGTGACATCGGGTGCTGTAGGTGTCATGGAGGGCAGGTAGTTTGCCCCAGTGATGCGTTGTGCAGACCGCACCACCCTCTGGAGAGACTTGCGGTTTAGGGCGGTGCAGTTGCTGTACCAGGCTGTGTTACAGCCCGACAGGATGCTCTCAATTGTGCATCTGTAAAAGTGTGTCAGGGTTTTGGGTGACAAGCCAAATTTCTTCAGTCTCCTGAGGTTGAAGAGGTTGAACACGCACCTTTGTGGGACCACAGTGTTGATGGTCAGCTAAGTGGAGATGTTGTTTCCTACCTTCACCACGTGGGGGCGGCCCGTCAGAAAGTCCAGGACCCAATTGACCCAGGGCCTCCAGCTTGATGATGAGCTTGAAGGGTACTATGGTGTTGAATGCTGAGCTGTAGTCAATGAACAGCATTCTTACATAGGTATTCCTTTTGTCCAGATGGGATAGTGCAGTGTGCAGTGTGATGGCGATTGCGTCGTCTGTGAACATGTTGGGGCGGTATGCAAACTGAAGTGGGTCTAGGGTGGCCGGTAAGGTTGAGGTGATATGACCCTTGACTACTCTCAAAGCACTTCATGATGACAGAAGTGAGTTCTACGGGGCGGTAGTCATTTAGTTCAGTTATTTTTGCCTTCTTGGGTACAGGAACAATGGTAGCCATATTGAAGCATGTGGGGACAACAGACTGGCATAGGGAGCGATTGAATATGTCTGTAAACACACCAGCCAGCTGGTCTGCGCATGCTCTAAGAACGCAGCTAGGATGCCGTCTGGGCCAGCAGCCTTGCGAGGGTTAACATGTTTAAATGTTTTACTCACGTCAGCCACGGAGGAGGGGGGGGTGCAGTCCTTGTTAGCTGGCCGCGATGGTGGCACTGTATTATCCTCAAAGCGGGCAAAGAATGTGTTTAGTTTGTCTGGAAGCGTGACATCGGTGTTTTATTTTTGTAGTCCGTGATTTCCTGTAGACCCTGCCACATAGGTCTCGTGTCTGAGCCGTTGAATTGCGACTCCACCTTGTCCCTGTACCAGCATTTCGCTTGTTTGATTGCCTTGCAGAGGGAATAACGGCACTGTTTATATTCAGTCATATTCCCAGACCTCTTTCCATGGTTAATGCAGTGAATCGCGCTGTCAGTTTTGCTCGAATGCCGCCATGCATCTACGGTTTCTGGTTAGGGTAGGTTTTAAAAGTCACAGTGGGTACGACATCTCCAATGCACTTCTTTATAAACACACTCACCGAGTCAGCGTATAGGTCAATGTTGTTATCTGAGGCTGACTGGAACATATTCCAGTCCATGTGATCAAAACAATCTTGAACCGTGGCTTCCGATTGGTCGGACCAGCGTTGAATGGTTCTCGTCACTGGTACATCCTGTTTGAGTTTCTGCCTATAAGACGCTAGTAGCAAGATTTGCCAAAGGGAGGGCGGGGAAGGGCTTGCGGAAGTTAGAGTAGCAGTGGTCGAGGGTATTGCCCATACGCTGCGTAGCGCAACCAATATGCTGGTGGAATGTAGGTATCCTTGTTCTCAAATTTGCTTTGTTGAAATCCCCAGCTACAATAAATGCAGCCTCAGGATATATGGTTTCCAGTTTGTCCAGTGAAGTTCCTTAATGGCCGTCTTGGTGTCTGCTTGAGGGGAATGTACACAGCTGTGACAATAACTGACGAGAATTCTCTTAGTAGGTAAAATTCTAGGTCGGGTGAGCACAAGGATTTGAGTTCCTGTATGTTGTTATGATTACACCATGAGTCGTTAATCATGAAGCATACACCCCTGCCCTTCCACTTCCCAGAGAGGTGTTTATCTCTGTCGGCGATGCATGGAGAAGCCCGGTGGCTGAACCGAATCCGACAACATATCCCGAGAGAGCAATGTTTCCGTGAAACAGAGAATGTTACAATCTCTGATGTCTCGCTGGAAGGCAACCCTTGCTCGAATTTTGTCTGCCTTAATATCAAGAGACTGGACATTGACTAGTAGAGTACTGGGAGCGGTGGACAATGTGCACGTCTACAGAGCCTGACCAAGTGGCCGCTTCGTCCGCCCCTTCTTCGCCGGGCGCCGTTGCTTTGGGTCAGCTACTGGAATTAGATTCATTGTCCTGGGTGGTGGTCCGAACAGAGGATCCGCTTCGGGAAAGTCGTATTCCTGGTCGTAATGTTGGTAAGTAGCGTTGCTCTTATATCCAATAGTTCTTCCTGGCTGTATGTAATAAGGCTTAATATTTCCTGGGGTAGCAATATAAGAAATATCCTAAGAACTCAAAGTGAGGTGACCAGTGGTTAGCCTAGTGGTTAGAGAGTTGGACTTGTAACCGGAGGGTTGCAAGTTCAAATCAAAGCCCCCCGCACCTCTCTGATTCAGAGGGGTTGGGTTAAATGCGAAGACACATTTCAGTTGAAGGCATTCGGTTGTACAACTGACTAATAATGGTGACTTTGACTGATCTCTGGCGGCGCCATCCTGCGGTGAGGAATAAATAATGTTTCTCACCATTATAATAGTCAGTGACTTGGATTTGGTCCTAGAATGTGTAGAAATGTCAACTTGACTCTCTCTATATTAGATATTGTCTAGATGTTTCATGTAATTACCTTACCTGTGAACACAACAGACAATGCAGCTATTGTAAGATATGTATTTTGCTGTATAAAATATGTATTTCACACAGGCTGTTCTTTTAAATCCCCAAATCTTATTTCTCAGATATTTATCATACTAAAGGTTACCCTGTTCACAAAATGGTTTCAGTTTCTTCTGACAAGCAAAACAAGACTTTAACTGCAAAATGTCAACAACAATGGTTGTGTGAACTTTGCACACATTTATCTGACGTTGAAGTTAGTGTCTCACTTTGTAGCTGCTGTCTGTGGTCTGGTAAACCTGCCCCTCCACATATCTGAGTCCATCTCTGAACACACAACCACATTGTATGGTTATACACTAAAAACAACATCTCGGACAAAATGACAAAAAGTTTCCTGAATCTAAATAGAAAATATTGAACCTGCAGTGAACCCTAGAACTATAAATGTTAGTCATGTGACTGTCCTTTAGATGTTAGATGACAGTACTATGTGAACTACGTGAATGTGACATACTGTAATTAATAATGAAATTAAATTAAATAAGACAGACTAAAATGTTCTGTACCTAGAATCATTTGTACCTCTGCATGGCTCCTTCTCTGTCATGTTTTACGTTTTCCATGGATTTTTTGTTTCATATCAACCAACGTAACATTTCTGAGCCCCATGTGGCAATCTGTCTTGCCGATGACGTTGGCCTTTCACAGACCATCTAACCTGAGACAACCAATCAAAACAGCAAATATTTTAGTACAGCAAAACAATTCTAATTGGGGTTTATTTAGTAATCTGAAGCTGCAGAAGTGATCCAGCCCTGTGTATTGGTATTTTTAGTAGTCAGAAGCTGTAAAGATGATCCAACCCTGTGTAATTTTCCTCTTGGTCAACACAGTCTGTAAGTATGACTAAATGCTTCATTATAATTTAAATTTTCATTATAGGTGGGTTAATAAATAATTAACCCATTGTCAGTTTAGTTCAACATGTGTAGTATTTTATGTTTCTTCAACAGATTCTGTCACTGACCATCTCAATCCAATGACCGTTAAGCTTGGGGAGCGTTTGACTTTTGAATGTGTCCAACCAACTTGTTTAAACATGTTATTGAAAAGTACCCTGAAGTCATTCAATGTACAATTCAAGTTCAAGTAATGTGACATACAAGGAGGGGTTTACAGATCCTCAGCATAACTGTGTAATACATGAGAGAAAATGTTTTAACTTGCTAATTTCAGAGGGAAAGCTAATATACTATTGTGCAGTCATGTACACAGATAACGTGACATTTAGAAATGCATCCCTTGTTATCGTCCTACTAATCATGAATTATCTTTCCACTAGTTAAGACCTGCTAGTTAACTCACACGATTTTATGACTTAAACTGGTGTTCTTTAAGTTTCTTCAGCATGTGGTAATACTCTTGGGTCCTGTCTATAATAACAATAATTAAAACTAATGCTGTTTTACTTTTGTCCATTTGAAAAAGTATCTTTGTTGCTTTTTCCCACTTCATAAAAAAACTATTACATTTATAATTATAATACTGTTATATTTGGAATAAATGAAAAACATATATATTTGGTAGGCTCAAAATGTCCAACTCCAAGACTGTGGAGCAACAGGCAGATTCTGACCCAGTCCATCCAGGATACTCTATGACTCTACAGTGTACAGTACTCTCTGAGGCATGTACAGAACAACACAGGGTGTACTGGTTCAGAGCTGGATAAGGAGAATCCCATCCAGGAGCCATTTACACCCTGGGAACAGGAGTGATGAGTGTGAGAAGAGTCCTGAGACTCCTTTCCTATACAGAGCTGTGTCTACAGCCTCTCCAATAACAAACTCAGTCTCTCTGATGTGGGACTTACTACCGTGCTGTGGCCACATGTGGGAAGATCCTGTTTGGCAACAGAACAAAACTGGATGTCAAAGGTACTTTTATGACCAAAATGTTTGTGTGATTTATTAGTGTCCTCTGCAACCAGTCTAGAGACAATAAGCTCAGAGCAGCTATTCAAATATTGTGAGCTGGTTACTCATCTTAGGAATTGTAGTTTTTTTCTCCATGTTTCTTCTCAGGGATTCAGTGGTGACTGGCTACAATACACTGCAGTGACCTTTACCACCAAGACAACTGAAACCAGGAGAAATAAATACAAAAACAGGGGGGGATTCAGTTGGTCCACCATTGAAAGTTGCAACCTGACAGAAACAGGCTTTATTTCGATTACAGTTTCTATTCTACAGTTTAAAGGAGTGTTATTCCCAGAGTTACTAACCGATCCTATACACAGTATCTGGCTTGTACTTTTTTGTTTCTTTGATTGTTTCAGAATCAAGTATTAATACATATGCAGTATGTTTAATTTGTAGACAACTTCAAAGTTTACACCTTTGAGGACAGTCACCCTTTGTACCATTACTGAAAGCTCAATTTTAAATAATGTGATGAATCAGACAATGCTTAATGATAAATTGGTTTAATGATTCGACACAGCGCTACTCGTACATTATAGCTATAATTACAGTACGCCGTTGGAACGCAATAAATATTTTAGAGTGTAATTAACCTACATTATATAAAATGCTTAAGAAGTTATGCTATCGTATTGTTTCTTTCATGGTTTTGGGCTGGAAAGGCAGGATAGAGTGATTATGAAAATGAAAATGATACAATGAAACAATAAAAATAGCACCAGAATACAATTATACATTATTGCAAATAGAGAAAAATTACTTCAAATGGGGGCTGATCAACTCTAATTTTATTTGAAATAAATGTAAATTGGAACAAACTTTACAGTATAACAATAGGTAAGTAATTAATCATTGTCCGAGCCAGAATGCCTCATAGTGGCAGGAGCCTATCTACCGATTCTATAGCGGAATGCAGCTTGATGTACAAGTACACCTCCTGGACAGGACACTTATCCCAATCCATCTCCTTTATACTGAGTGCCAAACAGAAAGGCATCCGGTCCCATCTTTAGAGTAATTGGTGTGACTCGACCGAGGATCAAACCCTCAAAATGATCATTAGAAAACCCTTTTGCAATTATTTTAGCACTGCTGAAAACTGTTGTTCTGATTAAAGAAGGATTTAAACTGGACTTCTTTAGACTAGTTGAGTACACGGCGTTGTACGAGATCTTCAGTTTCTTGGCAATTTCTCGAATGGAATAGCCTTAATTTCTCAGAACAAGAATAGACTGATGAGTTTCAGAAGAAAGTTATTTGTTTCTAGCCATTTTGAGCCTGTAATCAAACCCTCAAATGCTGATGCTCCAGATACTCAACTAGTCTAAAGAAGGCCAGTTTTATTGCTTCTTTAATCAGTTTTCAGCTGTGCAAACATTATTGCAAAATTGTTTTCTAATGATCAATTAGCCTTTAAAAGGATAAACTTGGATTAGCTAACACAACGTGCATTTGGAACACAGGAGTGATGGTTGCTGACAGTAGGCCTCTGTACGCCTATGTTGATATACCATAACAAATCAGCCAATTCCAGCTACATTAGTCATTAACAACATTAACAATGTCTACACTGTGTTATGATCAATTAGATGTTATTTTAACGGGCAAGAAAATTAGCTTTTCTTTAAAAAAACAAGGACATTTCTAAGTGACCTCAAACTTTTGAGCGGTAGTATGTATATATATATATATATATATATATATATATATATATATATTTACCACCCTTATATTAAAATTCAACAAGTTTTTGGAGACTGCAGAAGAGGATCGTGGACTGTTCCTAACAACTGTTGATTTCTGGTTATTTTTCAGCAACAGTGGCATCACCCAGGTGGTAGCTACATTTTTGGTAATGTAATGGACGACCAGTACCTACAGAAAGGAGCGGCTTCAATGGAGGAACTGAATGCAGGAGAAGCTGGTGTGGTGTTCTGATGAGGGACTCTGTCTTTCGTCTCTATCCTGCCTTTCAAGCCCAAACTTCCTCAACTGAAAGAACTTCATTGGACTCTATGTAAACTGGAAGCCACATATCCTGAGGCTGCATTTATTGTAGCTGGGGATTTTAACAAGGCTAATCTGAAAACAAGGTTCCCTATATTTGATCAGCACATCGAATGCTAGACCCGGGCTGGCAAAATCCTGAATCATTGTTATTCTAACTTCCGCGATGCGTACAAAGCCCTCCCCCGCCCCCCTTTCGGCAAATCTGACCACAACTCCATTTTGTTGCTCCCAGTCTATAGACAGAAACTAAAACAGGAAACGCCCGTGCTGAGGTCTGTTCAATGCTGGTCCAACCAATCTGATTCTATGCTTCAAGATTGCGGCAAAAAAAAATCTTCGATCACGTGGACTGGGATATGTTCTGCCTAATCACCAAACATCAGTGCCCGATCTCACCATTGCTCTTGTGGCTGAATGGAAGCAAGTCCGAGCAGCAATGTTCCAACATCTAGTGTAACTCCTTCCCAGAAGAGTGGAGGCTGTTATAGCAGCAAAAGGGTGACCAACATTGACTAGCAGGTGTTCACATAGTTTTGGTCATGTAGTGTATTTGAAAGGACTATAGCATATTGATAGTTAAATATAGTTCCATACCTATACATTTTTGCAGCTACGAGTGTGTATACGTGTCATAGTCCCTAGCTGCGGTATCACACTAGGTGTTTGTGGAGTAGTTTACCACAGAACCTGCAGATAGGCTGGCAAGGGTGTGCTGATATACAATAAATTGCTTCAGACCTGTCTTTCTGACTTGTCCCCATTGATTGGGTAACTGATTAAAACAATAAAATTAACTGCATAATAAATACATTTGACTGGTCAATAAGGTGAGTCAGGGCTGGGCCCAAGCCCACATGGTACCCAAGAGGTAATGTTGTGTTGTGGCCATAGACATATAATCCATAGAAGGGTTTTGGAACCTTTACCCTGACAATTTCACTATGAAACTGATGGGTAGACTAGCATTGGCTGACAGTCCTGACCTGAATGGGAACTGCCATCTATGGATTATATTTCTATGGTTGGTTGTGGTTGTCTGTTTTCTTTGCAAATTTCAATATACAATTGCGGAAAAATATACAGTTTGGAAAGCAAACAACTGCTGCTGAAAAGAGAACCCTAATCCGTCTGTAGAACCAATATAAATAAAACTATCTCAACAACTCCCAGTTTGTAGCGAACAGCAGCACTGTAGCCTATGGCTTCATCCTCATCAGTAGGTGAGTGCGTGAGTCAGTTTGCCCCTGTCAATGGTATTTACAGTGAGGGAAAAAAGTATTTGATCCCCTGTTGATTTGTACGTTTGCCAAATGACAAAGAAATGATCAGTCTATAATTTTAATGGTATGTTTATTTGAACAGTGAGAGACAGAATAACAACAAAAAATCCAGAAAACGCATGTGAAAAATGTTATAAATTGATTTGCATTTTAATGAGGGAAATAAGTATTTGACCCCTCTCAATCAGAAAGATTTCTGGCTCCCAGGTGTCTTTTATACAGGTAACGAGCTGGTTTTAGGAGCACACTCTAAAGGGAGTGCTCCTAATCTCAGTTTGTTACATGTTTAAAAGACACCTGTCCACAGAAGCAAGCAATCAATCAGATTCCAAATTCTCCACCATGGCCAGTACCAAAGAGCTCTCCAAGGATGTCAGGGACAAGATTGTAGACCTACAGAGGGCTGGAATGGGCTACAAGACCATCGCCAAGCAGTTTGGTGAGAATGTGACAACAGTTGGTGCGATTATTCGCAAATGGAAGAAACACAAAAGAATTGTCAATCTCCCTCGGCCTGGGGCTCCATGCAAGATCTCACCTCGTGGAGTTGCAATGATCATGAGAATGGTGAGTAATCAGCCAAGAACTACACGGGAGGATCTTGTCAATGATCTCAAGGCAGCTGGGACCATAGTCACCAAGAAAACAATTGGTAACACACTATGCCGTGAAGGACTGAAATCCTGCAGCGCCCGCAAGGTCCCCCTCCTCAAGAAAGCACATGTACATGCCCGTCTGAAGTTTGCCAATGAACATCTGAATGATTCAGAGGACAACTGGGTGAAAGTGTTGTGGTCAGATGAGACCAAAATGGAGCTCTTTGGCATTAACTCAACTCGCCGTGTTTGGAGGAGGAGGAATGCTGCCTATGACCCCAAGAACACAATCCCCACCGTCAAACATGGAGGTGGAAACATTATGTTTTGGGGTTTTTTCTGCTAAGGGACAGGACAACTTCACTGCATCAAAGGGACGATGGACGGGGCCATATACCATCAAATCTTGGGTGAGAACCTCCATCCCTCAGCCAGGGCATTGAAAATGGGTTGTGGATGGGTATTCCAGCATGACAATGACCCAAAACACACGGCCAAGGCAACAAAGGAGTGGCTCAAGAAGAAGCACATTAAGGTCCTGGAGTGGCCTAGCCAGTCTCCAGACCTTAATCCCATAGAAAGTCTGTGAAGGGAGCTGAAGGTTCGAGTTGCCAAACGTCAGCCTCGAAACCTTGGAGACTTGGAGAATATCTGCAAAGAGGAGAGGGACAAAATCCCTCCTGAGATGTGTGCAAACCTGGTGGCCAACTACAAGAAACGTCTGACGCTCTGTGATTGCCAACAAGGGTTTTGCCACCACGTACTAAGTCATGTTTTGCAGAGGGGTCAAATACTTATTTCCCTCATTAAAATGCAAATTAATTTATAATATGTTTCACATGCGTTTTTCTGGATTTTGTTGTTGTTATTCTGTCTCTCACTGTTCAAATAAACCTACCATTAAAATTATATACATAATTTCTTTGTCAGTGGGCAAAAGTACAAAATCAGCAGGGGATCAAATACTTTTTTTCCCTCACTGTAGTAACCTACTGTATGTAGGCTATTTTATAGATATACAGTTTGAATGTCGCTTCATTGGCCTGGGCTATTGTTTGTTTGAATTCAAGACTAGATTGATATCAGTGTGTCAGAGTTGCCACTCATTTTGGTCTTTAGTGTGGTATTAAAAAGATTCAGTTAATGTCTTCTATCATGTCAATTATTTAGAATTGCATGAAATTAGTTTTTAAAGGCAAATGTTTTCGCGGAACCTGCTAACAAATGTCCCCCCATGTGTGGAAATTGCAAAAACGCATCTGCTTGACTGTAGCCTATACCACATTGCAAATGTAATATGGCTTTATTTTAAATGGGTTATAAAAAGACAAAGCCACGGGACCTTTGATTTTCTTATTCCGGCCCTGGACGAGCCATGTACTATGAGAAGGAGGAGTGTGTGCTTGGATGGTGGAGTAAAGACAGGAGTCTGCGTCCCTTAAAGACGCACTCCAACTATTTGTTAACGTTTCTTATTTCTTACAATATCCAATAATTGGTTTCCTTTTCTTTTCTATGTTTACAATGTTTACCTATGTATAAATAAAGTAATGAACACACACTTAAGGGTAAAAAAACAATATTTTGAGCAAAATATTGTTTTTTATACACAAATGCAAACTGAAGTAGGCCATTCAAAAAGTTGGGCTGATGGTTCCTTCCCTTGCTTTAGGAACAGTAGAGGATCAATAGAGAACAAAACAACAACGAGACGGCCTACAGGGAGGAGGTGAGGGCCCTCGGAGTGTGGCGTCAGGAAAATAACCTCTCACTCAACGTCAACAAAACAAAGGAGATGATCGTGGACTTCAGTCAACAGGAGAGGGAGCACCCCCCTATCCACATCGATGGGACAGTAGTGGAGAAGGTGGAAAGTTTTAAGTTCCTCGGCGTACATCACAGACAAACTGAAATGGTCCACCCACACAGACAGCGTGGTGAAGAAGGCGCAACAGCGCCTCTTCAACCTTAGGAGGCTGAAGAAATTCGGCTTGTCACCAAAATCACTCACAAACTTCTACAGATGCACAGTCGAGAGCATCCTGTCGGGCTGTATCACCGCCTGGTACGGCAACTGCTCCGCCCACAACCATAAGGCTCTCCAGAGGATAGTGAGGACTGCACAACGCATCACCGGGGGTAAATTACCTGCCCTCCAGGACACCTACACCACCCGATGTCACAGGAAGGCCAAAAAGATCATCAAGGACAACAACCACCCAAGCCACTGCCTGTTCACCCCGCTATCATCCAGAAGGCGAGGTCAGTACAGGTGCATCAAAGCTGGGACCGAGAGACTGAAAAACAGCTTCTATCTCAAGGCCATCAGACTGTGAAACAGCCATCACTAACACTGAGTGGCTGCTGCCAACATACTGACTTAAATCTCTAGCCACTTTAAATACCTAAATCCAATAAGACGTAGACATTTTTGGTTGATTTCACATGGAATTCACTTTAGTTGACAATTCAAACAAATGTAAATCAAAACTAGACGTTGAACTGACGTTTGTGCCTAGTGGGCTGTGACTGATTCAAAATCAACATACGGCAATGGTATCAATGTTCAATACATAAGGCCAACAAATCACACTATAGTTAAAGGTGTAATTTAAAGTGATACCATGTCCAGACCCTTGTTGGTGGAAAACCATCTACAGGAAGTGTTGAACAACCGAACAGGTCATTCTTACATGGAACCAAGCAAAATGAATAGTTCTTCTCCTTTTATTACATTAGTCATTACATGTTTTATGGTTGGGGAAAGAAGACAAACTGTCGTCACAACAATAGCAACTCAGCAATATGATCAGAATAAGCGTTGTTTTGGTACTTCTCACTCAACTTTGTAAGTGCATGCCTAACCAATTGTCTTACTGAACTGCTGAATTTTAAAACAATGTGTAATATACGTCTTAGACCACTGGAAAGTAGTGCAGTAGTGCAGAAAGAGGATGGAATACTGTAGCTATATCAATGTAATTTTGACAGCTATGACAGGAAATATCACCATATCAGTATGTTTTCCATGATTTTAAGGACATTGATTAGGCTTTGTCCTAGCCCATTTCCAGATAGCTCTGACCACTTTGGTAATTATTCTACAAATTGATGTCTGAATTGGCAAGGTTAATGTATTTCCAAAACGTCTTTCAAATCTATTGCAGACCTGATTCAAAATGAAGAAGTTCATCAGCCAGTTCCACTGACCACTGTTCAGCTCGGAGACTCCATATCTCTATCATGCCTATTCGCTGATAACAAACATTTTCAAGTCCTGTACTGGTACAAGCAAACTATTGGTCAAATGCCCCACATTGTGGCAGCTATTACTGATTCTTCAAAACCTGTTGTTTCTGGAAAGTTTAATAACCTACGTTTTAAAGTGGACAACGCTGAAGACGTATCTCATCTCGTTATCAGCAATATCAGCACATCAGATGAGGCAACCTACTACTGTGCAGTGGGAACAAAGTACCAAATGGATTATAGAAATGGAACATTTTTGGCTACAGATGGTAATTTAATTTGAATGGTCAATGTTGTTGTTCATCAGTATATTATTATCAGTGTACAGTATAGTCATCAGTGGATATTATGAAGTTCATCTTGGTGCATTGTTCTAAATACACACTGTCTCAAAGATGTGATATTAATGCTACAGATCCTGCTTCATTTAAATTTGAGAATGTTCTTCATCCAACAAAATGCACAATGTAGGTGACAGTGGAAAGAGGTTTACCAACATAACTCTGGAGCAGCAGCCAGAGTCTGACCCAGTCCATCCAGGAGACTCTGTGACTCTGCAGTGTACAGTACTCTCTGAGACCTGTATAGGAGAACACACTGTGTACTGGTTCAGAGCCGGATCAGGAGAATCCCATCCAGGAGTCTGTCCCCTAGGAACAGAAGTGATGAATGTGAGAAGAGCCCTGAGACTCCCTCTCATACACAGAGCTGTGTCTACAGCCTCTCCAAGAACAACCTCAGCCCATCTGATGCTGGGACTTACTACTGTGCTGTGGCCACATGTGGGGAGATTCTGTTGGGCAGTGGAACAAAATTGGACATTGGTAGGTAATCAATATTATTTACAAATAATGAAGGTGAAATACAGTAGATGTGTAGTAACTTGTGTCTTCTTTGCAATACTTTATACTGAGTATACAAAACATTAAGAACACCTGCTCTTTCCATGACATAGGCTATTGATTGATGTCACTTGTTAAATCCACTTCAAATCAATGTAGAAGAATGGGAGGAGACAGGTTAAATAATGATTTTTAAGCATTGAGACAATAGAGACATTGATTGTTTATGTGTGCCATTCTGAGAGTGAATGGGCAAGACAAAAGATTTAAGTGCCTTTGAAGGGGGTATGGTAATAGGTGCCATGCGCAACAGTTTGTGTCAAGAACTGCAATGCTGCTGGGATTTTCATGCTCAACAGTTTCCTTGTGTATCAAGAATGGTCCACCACCCAAAGGACATCCAGCCAACTTGACACAAGCATTGGAGTCATCATGCTTCTACATCTGCATTGCTTGCTGTTTGGGGTTTTAGGCTGGGTTTCTGTACAGCACTTTGTGACATTGGCTGATGTAAAAAGGGCTTTATAAATACGTGGGCCAGCATCCCTGTGGAAAGTTTTCGACACCTTGTAGAGTCCATGACTGACGAATTGAGGCTGTTCTGAGGGCAAAAGGGGAGTGCAACTCAATATTAGGTACGTGTTCCTGATGTTTAGTATACTCAGTGTAGTTTAAAGTGTTTTTATACCATATACACTACCATTCAAAAGTTTGGGGTCACTTAGATATGTCCTTGTTTTAGAAAGAAAAGCACATTAAGGCCAGCATCCCGGAGTCGCCTCTTCACTGTTAACGTTGAGATTGGTGTTTTGGTGTACTATTTAATCAGGATAACAGTTTTCAGCTGTGCTACCATAATTGCAAAAGCGTTTTCTAATGATTAATTAGCCTTTTAAAATGATAAACTTGGATTAGCTAACACAACGCTCCAGGAGTGATGGTTGCTGATAATGGGCCTCTGTACGCCTATGTAGATATTCCATAAAAAATCTGCCGTTTACAGCTACAATAGCCATTTACAGCATTAACAATGTCAACACTTTAAATCTGATCAATTTTATGTTATTTAATGGACAAAAAATATGTTTTTCTTTCAAAAACAAGAACATTTCTGAGTGACCCCAAACTTTTGAACGGTAGTGTATACGCAAAGATGAAGGACGCTTCTTTCTCAAATGAAATTGTAAAAAGTGAGGAAAGAAAATCTGATTTCTCGAATACTTTACTGCTGGTATACTTTATAGGGAATATACTGTGTACTGTGTTGATCATCATACCACTTCAGTTACTTATAATATTGTAATAAGCTAGTTCATTGAACATGCAAATTCCCTTTGGTTTAGAAAAAGCAGAAAATCCTGTCACTATCGCTCTGGGAGCAACGTTGGCTATAAGTGTGATTGTGATCGGTATCCTTGTCTGCACCAATCAATTCACATATGGTGTCCATGGCACAGCTTGGGGCTGAAGGTGGTCTATAACAATCGGCAATGGTGAGAGACTTGTTTCTGGAAAGGTGGATTTTTAGAAGTAGAAGCTCAAATTATTTGGGCACAGACCTAGATAGTGTGACAGAACTCTGCAGGCTTTCTCTGGAAAATGTTATAGTTAGGGATGGAAATTTCAGGATTTTTGGTGGCCTTTCTAAGCCAGGATTCAGACACGGCTAGGACTTCCTGGTTGGCAGAGTGTGCTAAAGCAGTGAATAAAATAAAACAAACTTAAACTCCTGCCAGAATGATTGTGATGCACCCAGAAATGTCACATCTCTGTTGGAGATGCAAAAAAAGCCCAAAGCAACCCTATTACATATGCTGTAGTCCAGTGGTAAACTGAGAGCATTTTGGGATAATGTATGTCCCATCATTTCATTGTGTCTAGGAATTTATATCCATCCATCTCAATGATTATGTCTATTGGGAAATTTAAATATTGGTGATTAATATCAGAGAACATTTAGTAATCTAGGTCTATTTGCTGCAAAAAAAAAGTATAAGGTATCAGATGGAAAGCCTCATTTTCACCCTCAATAACAAACTGGAGGACTGAACTATCTATAGCTACATACCATTGGATTTTGTATATTCTAAAATTAAGCAAAAAACAGAAGTGTTTGACTAAAAGTGGAAACCATATGTTGATCACCTTGGGGAATGTGCTGTATAGTAAATGTTCGTGTTTTTGTGTTGCTGTAACAATGAGCCAGAGACGTTCGGATCCATGTGCAGTTTACTTTAATCAAGGAAGGTCAGACAGGCAAAACTCAGAGAACAGCGTAAAGGGTGTCAGAGGGAATCCAGAGACAGAGTCGGTATCAGGCGTAGGTCGGGGCAGGCGGCAGGCGGGTAATCAGGAATCAAAAACACAGTCCGAGGTCAAAAACAGGGAATCAGTCAAAGGATCAGAAAGAGTGCTCAGAAATGACTAGCCGGGGCAGTGCAAGACTTCGCAAAGCATTGGAGTCTGGAGAGGGAATATATAGGGGAGAGAAGTGGATGCAGCTGTGCAGTTAATTAGGCCTAGGTACGGGACAGATGGGAAGTGTAGTTAATACTCTGGTGATGGTGTCCTTCGGTGGTCGGAGAGAGCCACAGAGGTGCGATCCATGACAGTTGCGCTGTTTGTGGCATGCTGTGAATATATGTATTTTCTTTATTGTAGAAAATAGATGAAATATAATCATACATTTTTTATTGTCAAATTGTACAAATTGACAATAAAAAAAGTATGATTATATTTCATACATGCTAAATTTAACTATGATTTGGAGAATTGGATGATGTCATTTTGAAGTCAATAAAAATGTGGATTCTGGAAATTCAAATTCTGTCACGCTGTTCCAGCTTATTCTCGTTTTAATTAGAATGCCTCTTGGCACATCATAGCCATATTACAATGCCAATTCTTTGGAAGTGTGTCCGCTTATACAGTATGTTGTTTGCGGTGATGCAAATTCTCTGAAACTGGTTCTGCTACTTTTTATGTACGGTTAGGTTCTAAATTAACCTGATAACATTTCATGGACAATTAGTAAAACTCCAACCAGGTTTATTTACTCATTGGTTCATATAGCTGCACTGACAAGGAAAATATTCACACAAGCATTGGTATTTAACCCATTCTCCTATGCTGAGCCCCTTCTTACACATCTGAACAGCCAATACACCTCTGTTGCTATCCAGAAGATTTGTGATATATGTTCTTTCTCACTTCATCTAACCTGACCTCTGCCCAAATTGCTCACTCCTCCCCAGCTCATGTCTGTCATGTTGATTCGTACTAGACTGTGAGTCTTCTCCTCCCATAGGATCCCTGAAGTCTGACAATAACATATCCTGGTAGAATGTAAACATTCTACATTCTCCTCTCTCCTTCAGTGACATGAATAAGGATATTTCATATTTTCAAGTTTAAAAGTCAGAACAGAAGAGAATTCTCTGGAACTGTCCTCTATATGTTGTTTGCGATGATGTCACTTCTCTGAAACTGGTTCTATTTTTGGGAAATGATGCCAATTCTCTGTAACTGTATGGGAATCCATTTCACTTCTCAGGGATAGCCCCTTTTTTCATTTTTCGCCTAAAATGACATACCCAAATCTAACTGCCTGTAGCCAGGCCCTGAAGCAAGGATATGCGTATTCTTGGTACCATTTAAAAGGAAACACTTTCAAGTTGGTGGAAATGTGAATTGAATGTAGGAGAATATAACACAATAGATCTTGTAGAAAATACAAAAATAAACAACCGTTTTTTCTAACACCATCTTTGAAATGCAGCAGAAAGTTCATTTGGGCAAATTGTGAAGGAGACATTTGCATTCATATTACATTTTTCTGCAAGAATATCGTCAAATGTGTATACTTGGACTTTGATTTAGCTTTTCCAGTATTTGTTTGCAATCCAGAAACTTTTGTTTAAAATTGCTATTTTAATGAACTCAACACAATCTCTTCTCTCTTGCTTACAGTTTCTATTATTTTGAAGTCGACCATTAAGTCCTCATATTGAGTCCATAGAACTTTGACTGCTATATTTTCTTTGACATGATGCCAATTCTCTGGAAGTGTGCTTGCATAGGCACATGCACAGATAGGAGTCTAGGTGTGCCTGAGTACCTACACCTTTGTCCTCGTATGAGAAATGGGTGCTTTCAAATTCCACACATTTTTAAATCAACACATATTTTTTAAAATGTAGGTCTCTCTTTGTGTTACCAATCTCTTGGTCATTTCTCATAAGCTCTTGTCTTGGAAGATTCCCCCTCACTGTACTTCTGCCCCCGAGCCCTCTCTGTGAGCAGTATTTAGCTAGTGAATTTACAATGGGATGAGTGTGTTATTTAAGGGAAAAAGGCCTACAGGACAGGTAGAGAATTATGAATGTAAGGAATTGAAGTCGGTAATAAACCTTAAACAATGTGGTTTTAATTTTCTGCACTGGGAGGAGGTGCTATTGTTCTCCATGGACTTGACAGTATCCCAGAACTTTTTGGAGTTAGAGCTACAGGATGCAAATTTCTGTTTGAAAAAGCTAGCCTTTGCTTTCCTGACTGACTGTGTGTATTGGTTCCTGACTTCCCTGAATAGTTGCATATCGCAGGACTATTCGACACGGTAACACGGTCACCACCGATAAATCCATGATAATCGAAAATTTCAACAAGCATTTCTCTATGGCTGGCCATGCTTTCCTCCTGGCTGACCCAACCACGGCCAACAGCTTCGCAGCTACTTGTCCAAGCCTCCCCAGCTTTTTCTTCATCCAAATCCAGATAGAAGATGTTCTGAAAGAGCTGCAACACCTGGACCCGTACAAATCAGCTGGGCTAGACAATCTGGACCCTCCCTTTCTAAAACTATCCGCCGCCATTGTTGCAACTCCTATTACTAGTCTGCTCAACCTCTCTTTCGTGTCGTCCAAGATCCCTTAAGATTGGAAAGCTGCCGCGGTCATACCCATCTTCAAAGGGGGTGACACCCTAGACCCAAATTGCTATAGACCTATATCCATTCTGCCCTGCCTCTCTAAAGTCTTCGAAAGCCTAGTTAATAAACAGATCATTGACCACTTCAATCCCACCGCATCTTCTCCGCCGTGCAATCCGGTTTCCGAGCTGGTCACGGGTGCACCTCAGCCACGCTCAAGGTACTAAACAATATCATAACCGCCATCGATAAGAGACATTACTGTGCAGCCGTATTCATTGACCTGGCCAAGGCTTTCGACAATCACCACATCCTTATCGGCAGACTCAACAGCCTTGGTTTCTCTAATGATTGCCTCGCCTGGTTCACCAATTACTTTGCAAACAGAGTTCAGTGTGTTAAATCAGAAGGCCTGTTGTCCAGGCCTCTGGCAGTCTCTATGGGGGTGCCACAGGGTTCAATTCTTGGGCCGACTCTCTTCTCTGTAAATATCAATGATGTCGCTCTTGCTGCCGGTGATTCTCTGATCCACCTCTATGCAGACGACACCATTCTGTATACTTCTGACCCTTCTTTGGACACTGTGTTAACTACTTAGGGAGTTGCGGCGCGCTAGCAGGCCACTCCTGACACTACCCGGTGAAATGTAAGGCGCCAAATTCAAAATCCAAAAGTTGAATTATTAAACATTCATCAATATACACGTGTTGCATAGTCATCAAAAGCTCTGCTTCTTGGCAATATCACAGCGTTGTCAGATTTCAAAAAGGCTTCACGGCGAAAGCACAACATTTGATTGTTTGAGGATAGCACCCCATATATTTTCCACATTAGCATAAATTCCAGCGCGGGTCACACAAAACCCATATAAGAGCTAAAAAATATCACTTACCTTTCGAAGAACTTATGCTGAGGGCTTCCCAAGTGTCCAACGAAGACATCCAAAGGTTCTTTTGTTAGAAAAAGTCATTTATTATATCCATATCTCTCTGTTTGGTATGATCAGAAAATCCACCATTGAGTCGCCCATTGAACCGTGAAGAGAACACGTTCAAATTATACCTATAAACTTTCTACAAACAAATCAAACATCATTTTTAATGTATCCTTAGGTATCCTTTTATGTATATTTACTGTAATATTTCAACCGGACGATGACGTGAACAATAGGAAAGGAAAATAAAGTGGTGCGCGCTCACATTCTCGCGCCCGTCAAACGTTGTGAACAAAAGTGGTCCCCTGACTTCTTCCTCTTTCTGCTTAGAGCTATATCTTCCAGACTCTGTATAAAGACTGTTGACATCTAGTGGAAGCCATAGGTACTGCAGTCTCAGTCCTACATAATATTGAATGCAATAGGCAGCCTGGAGAAAAAGGTAATCTACAAAAAAAACTGCATATCCGGATGGATTTTCCTCGGGTTTTAGCCTGCTTTATCAGTTCTGTTATACTCACAGACATTAGCTTAACGGTTTTAGAAACTTCAGAGTGTGTCATATCCAATAGTACTAATTATGTGCATATTCTATTTTCTAGGCCTGAGTGGCAGGCATTTTACTTTGGGCATGCCAGACTCTCCAAAACCGTCACCTCTGCTGCCGCCCCCTAAGAGGTTAACTAACCTCCAAACGAGCTTCAATGCCATACAACACACCTTCCGTGGCCTCCAACTGCTCTTAAACGCTAGTAAAACTAAATGCATGCTTCTCAACTGTTCGCTGCCTGCACCCGCCCGCCCGACTAGCATCACTACCCTGGACGGCTCTGACCTAGAATATTTGGACAACTACAAATACCTAGGTGTCTGGCTAAACTGTAAACTCTCCTTCCAGACTCACATTAAACAGCTCCAATCCAAAATCAAATCTAGAATCGGCTTTCTATTTCGCAACAAAGCATCCTTCACTCATGCTGCCAAACTTGCACTAGTAAAACTGACTATCCTACCGATCCTCGACTTCGCGATGTCATCTACAAAACAGCTTCCAATACTCTACTCAGCAAACTGGATGCAGTCTATCACAGTGCCATCCGCTTTGTCACCAAAGCCCCTTATACCACCCACCACTGCAACCTGTATGCTCTAGTCGGCTGGCCCTTGCTGCATACTCGTTGCCAGACCCACTGGCTCCAGGTTATCTACAAGTCCCTGCTAGGTAAAGCCCCGCTTTATCTCAGCTCGCTGGTAACCATAGCAGCACCCACCCGTAGCAGCACGCGCTCCAGCAGGTATATCTCACTGGTCACCCCCAAAGCCAATTCCTCTTTTGGCCGCCTTTCCTTCCAGTTCTCTGCTGCCAATGACGGGAACGAACTACAAAAAGCACTGAAACTGGAGACACTTATCTCCCTCACTAGCTTTAACCACCAGCTGTCAGAGCAGCTCACAGATCACTGCACCTGTACATAGCCCAACCAACTACCTCATCCCCTACCGTATTCATTTATTTATTTTGCTCCTTTCCACACCAGTATTTTTACTTTGCACATTCATCTACTGCACATTTACCATTCCAGTGTTAAATTGCTATACTGTAGTTACTTCACCACCATGGCCTATTTTTTACCTTACGTTCCATATCTTACCTCATTTGCACGCATTGTATATAGATTTGTTTTTTTTGACTGTATGTTTGTTTACTCCAATGTGTAACTCTGTGTTGTTGTAAATGAGAACTTGTTCTCAACTTGCCTAACTGGTTAAATAAAGGTGAAATAAAAATTAAAAATAAACAACCCTAAGTTAAAAGTAATTTGTGTGTGGCTCAAAACTTATTTCTGCCATTGTTTATTATGCTGCATTCAATGTGTAGTGTAATGTAGTGGTTTTGATGCATATCATATTTTTTTATAGAGTTTGCCTCACCAACATTATCATGTTCAAATCGCCACTGGGGACAGTGTCTGTTGTATTTACAATATTGATTTTACTATTTAAAATGAGAACGTCCCTCTTCAGCATATGTATATAACTCAAGCAGGTTTGGTACCTTCTACTGTACTCTGGGAGACAGAGGCCATAACCATCAAGATAAAACCACACAAGGCTCACTGCAGACAGGTAAGATTGACTTCAATGTTTCTAGGATTGTGTTGCGCTGTCCGCCAGAAAAGTTGAAAAGACGTATCGGTGAACCAACTGAAAATGTAGAACAGCATGTCTACCGAATCATTTCTCACCACCACAACTCTGTCAGACATGCATTTTATGAGTTTTGATTTGAAGGCACCCTAATATGAAATCTCTCTCTTGATTGAATGTGGCAGATATTTGGGGAAGACTTTACTGTTAATAGTTAATAAGCTAATAGTTCATTTATAAATTCATACAATGTTGTACCACAGGTGTCCAGAGTGACCAACATCTAAGTTCATCACAAACAGGTACAATTTAATTGCCAGAGCATTACAGTACTAGAGCATTAAAGAATAGCTCTGTATCTGAAGATTGTGGTCTCTGGTTAATGCTGTATTGTATCTGTAGAGATATCTGAGAGGACAGAAAACAACTAACCAGTCACATCAAAAGCCATTGAAACCAGTTGCCAGAGGTAATTGCCTTCTCTCTCAAGTAAAATATTACCACATCTTCGTAACCAAAATATGATTTCAATGAGATAATGTAGTTCATGTTTGTGTAAATTACAGTATATATAATTTGGATTACGATGGCTCTACTTACTCTATCTTAGTATGTAACTGTTTTTAACAAAGTGCATTGCTGTAAATCACATTTTGTCTTGTTTTCGGTACAAATCAATTGTTTGAGACACACAGAAGTTTTACCTCTCCCCTTACAGAAAAGTATTTCACAGTTTTGAAGACAAATATACAGAACCACAATTTGAGGGGAAGGGGTGGGTGCTACATTTACTATGGAATGTTGCTGGTATGCATACTGCATTTACTGGAAGATGGCAAACACAGTATTATACTGTATGCATTGATCTACCATCCTGTCTGACTGATCTCTCTTGTGTCTCCATTTAGTGAAGATGGTAGTAATATACATCTACCACCCTGTCTGACTCATCTCTCTTGTTTCTCCATTAAGACCTAGTCATGACGTTCGAGAACGCTTTCCTGTTCCTGGTGTTGCTGTGTGCTACAGTGATGGCCGACGTCAACCAACAATATAATCACTTCCTAAAACAACACGTCGATGGGGTTATGACGACCCAGAAGTGTGAGAGTCAGATGAGAATCTTGAATTTGAACGGGCCTGATGGAAAATGCAAAGTGAAGAACACCTTCGATCAGGTCAAAGCCATCTGCACTGGTGGTGGCACAAGTACGCGTGACAATTTCATTCAAAGCACAATCCCTTCAATGTAGTCATATGTACACGTAGAGGTGGGGATTCCCATCCCAATTGTACATACAAGGGATCTTCGGCCACTAAGAAAGTTATAATTGCTTGTAATGGAAAATTGCCAGTGCACCATGACGGTGATGTTGATATTGGCAGTACGAATGGAGAGTGAAAAGAAATTAAATGTGTGTCACCGCTACATGTAAGCACAACTGGAGACTGTTAACTTCTTTGGGAGCAGCGCACGAGGTGACCGTTTTGGAGACCCTGGCGTGCCCAAAGTAAAATGCCTCCCATTCAGGCCCGGAAAATGGGATATGCACATATTTAGTACCATTGGATAGGAAACACTCTGAATTTTCTAAAAGTGTTAACATTTTGTCTGTGAGTAAAACAGAACGGATATGGCAGGCGAAACCCGAGGAATTTCTGTCCTGGAAAAAGTTGTTTTGACACATTGCCTCATTTAGAGCCCCTCCCTTATGAAAATGCCCTTATAAGGGCATATGAATGCAGTACCTATCGCTCCCTCTGGATGTCAACAGTCTCGAGAAAGTGATTTGATTCTTCTTAGCTGCTTTTGGAGCAGAGAAGTAGAGGAATAAGGAAGTGTACACATAGATGTCCTTCCAGGAAAATGCACATTCATGGCTTATGCGTGTGGTTTTCCTTTCTTATCGCCCAATTTATATTCTATATTCTATTCTATTTATACATTAAAGTGTTCCTAAGGATACATTTACAATGATGTTTGATTGTTCTTGGACAAGTTTATAGGTATAGGTTGAACGAGTTCTCTTCACGTTTCAATGGAGGAGACTACGCTGTTTTCTGATTATAACACGCCAACCAAACGGAGATTTATGGATATAATACATTACTTTTTCTAACAAAAGAACCATGGATTGTCTTCGTTGGACACTTAGGAAGCCCTCAGCAGAAGTTCTTCAAAAGGTAATTGATTTGTTTTTCGCTGTGAAATGTGTTATGTGTGAACCGTGGAGGCTTATGAAATTATGGTAAAGGCAAAAATATGTTAGGTGCTACACTCAAACAATCAAATGTGGTGCTTTCGCCGTAAAGCCTTTTGAAATCTGACAACACTGTGATATTGCCAAGAAGCAGAGCTTTTGATGACTATGAAACACTTATATTAGTATATTAGTGCATGTTTAATAATTCAACTTTTGGATTTTGAATTTGGCGCCTTGCATTTCACCTGGTAGTGTCGGGAGTGGCGCCCCACCGCTCCGTAAGAAGTTAAACTGTTAAATCCCTTTATGGATCATTGGGGCACTAGCGCCCCATTCCCGACACTACCCGGGGAAATGTAAGGCGCCTTTTCGGCAAAAGCACAACATTTGATTGTTTGAGGATAGCACCTCACATACTTTCTGCATTAGCATAAAATCATAACCAGCGCGGGTCTCACAAAACACATAAAAGAGCTAAAATAAATTGCTTACCTTTTGATAGTCTTCTGCTGAGGGCAAGCCGAAGTGTCCAAGCAAGACAATTATAGTTTTTTTTTGTTAGTAAAAGTCATGTTTTATATCCATAAATCTCCGTTTGTTTGGCACGTTATGTTCAGAAAATCCCCCGTCGACTCGCCCATTGTACAGGGAAGAGAAAGCGTTCAAATTATACCTATCAACTTTGCCCAAACAAAACAAACATCTATTATAATGTATCCTTAGGTATACTTTTATGTATATTAATGATTATATTTCACACGGATAATATCCTAAACGATAGAAAAGGGAAATACAGAGGAACGCGCACACGGTCTCGCGCACCAAAAACTATAGTGACTTCCTCCCTCCACTTACAAATTCTTCTTCTGTTCGGATGTCTTCCATGATAAAGGCATGAAACCTCGTCTAAAGACTGTTGACATCTAGTGGAAGCCATAGGTACTGCAATCTGGGTCCTATTTTACTGAGAATCCCATAGACAGCCATTGAAAGTGAGGGCATGTCACAAACAAAATTATCTGATCCAATCCCGTGAACGGGATCGTTTTCGGAGCAAACAAAGCGCCAAATTCAAAATAAACATTTGTAATATTAGAGTCTTGATTAGATTAGAGTCTTGTTAATGTCACAGCGTTGTCAGATTTCAAAAAGGCTTTATGGCTAAAGCACAACATTGGATTGTTTGAGGATAGCACCTCACATATTTTATGCATTAGCATAAATCCATAACCAGCGCGGGTCTCACAAAACACATATAAGAGCTAAAATAAATTGCTTACCTTTTGATGATCTTCTCCTGAGGGCAAGTCGAAGTGTCCAATCAAGACAAAGTGTCCAAGCAAGACAATTCATGTTTCTTTTGTTAGAAAAAGTCATTGTTTATATCCATAAATCTCTGTTTGGTTGGCGCATAATGTTCAGATAATCCACCAAGCATTCACTATCTACTCGCCCATTGTACAGTGAAGAGAAAGCGTTCAAATTATACCTATCAACTTTGCCCAAACAAATCAAACATCATTTATAATGTATCCTTAGGTATCCATGTATCTATATTAACGATTATATTTCACATGGATAGTATCCTAAACTACAGAAAAGGAAAATACCGAGGTGCGCGCTCCCGGGTCCCTCGTGCCCAAGACAGAAATCACTTCCTGACTCCTCTGATATAAACATCCTGTATGAGGCTGTTACTAAAGACAAACTCATGAAACACTGTCTAAAGACTGTTGACATCTAGTGGAAGCCATAGGTACTGCAATCTGGGTCCTATTTTACAGAGAATCCCATAGGCAGACATATGAAGTGAGGGCATGTCCAAAAAAATACAAATTCCGGATAGAAATTCCTCGAGTTTTTGCCTGCCATATCAGTTCTGTTATACTCACAGACATTATTTTAACAATTTTAGAAACTTTAGAGTGTTTCCTATCCAATAGTACTAATTATTTGCATATCCTAGTTTCTGGGCCAGTGGCAGGTATTTTACTTTGGGCACACCAGACTCTCCATAACCGACACCTCTGCTGCCGCTCCCCAAAAGGTTAATGACAATGCAGCGCTACTGTAGCTAGCAAATGTGTGTAGGAGTGTTCGCTCACAACTAGATCTCTGCTAACAATTGCAACACTGTCTCCAAAACTCCATGTCTCCTATAATGTCAACTAAATTGCTTTGTGAAATATAATAACTAAGTTGTCACTCGAATTGTTGTGTCCTGTTCTGTTTTTCGGTATGGGGATTTTGGACCAATCGTTTCGATTAGTTTACATGAGCTGCAACCATGGATATATCTTTAGAAATACTGTCTGGGAAAGTCCTGTGTATTTCTTGGATCAAGTCCCATGCTGTTTTAGAATGTGCTTCAAGATTATATCATAAAATTCATGAAAACGTGTTCAATAAAGATATTATATTGATATTGTGGATTAAATTATAAGCATCTTATTACCAAATGTCTCTGACTGACACTTTTCCATCTAATAGAAGCCTCAAAGGGCTTAAAGTCCAATGCAGCAGTTTTTAAAAGCTGTCATCCCACACCTTGTTGTTGTAAAATTATTGTTGTGTATATATACATAACGTATTTTAACATTGTATTATATTTAAATTAATGTGATAGTTTAGGATTTTTCTTTTGATGATATTATGTGGGTGTGAAATTCAGTCTGTCTGCAAATAAGCAATAAAATATACTACTACTACAACTTGCACTTTGCTACTATTTATAGGTTGAATACTCTTCACTGTAATGCTAAACTAGCGGTAAACAAACTTGGATGAACTCCAAACAAAAGTACAGCTGTGCTAGCCCTACCTTACTGCAAACTGAACTTCCACATGTTACAATTAGCTTTATGCTTCATTGAAAAAGGTGTTCCTCCAAATCCTCTGAATAGTTTGATATTAAGAAAAATACTCTTGCAAAATACTCTTGCAAATAATATATGATTATTAAATTCTGTAAAAAGCAGAAGATGATTACAAAAGACAACATTTGTATCATCCAAACAATTAAATCAAACAGTTCCACCAGTTCAACTAGAGTAAATCCCATTGTTTATACCTGGATGTGCGTTGCTGTATGTAGAGGCATTGTGTGGTGCCCCCACCATGACCTTATCCTCAAACTCTAGTTCCATTGGTAGATTATCTTTTATACCACATTTGTAGTCCCTTATAGTGGTTGTTTTGATTGCAGTACAATGTCATTTCTGTTACTCTTGATCCCATTTTCTGAGTCATCACTTGTTAACCACAGACACAAAGTCATAAATCCTTCCCATTTCTACAAGTTATCTTGTTAAAATCTGATTTTAAACCTAACCTTAACCCTAACCTTAACCAGACCGCTTACCCCATGCCTAATCTTAAATTAAGACCAAAAAGCTTCTCTTTTTTTTCAATAATTTTTACAATATAGACAATTTTTACTTTGTGGTTGTGGTAACTAGTGACTACCCTTTTCTGGGATTATATTAACTTAATTCTGTAACCACATGATGGCAGTGATGTCAATTTAAATGTAATTTGTTACATACACATGGTTATCAGATGTTTATGCAAGTGTAGCGAAATGCATATGCTTCTAGTTTTGACAGTGCAGTAATGCCCAACAAGTAATCTAACAATTCAACAATTCCCCAACAACTACCTAATACAAAAAAAAATCTAAAAAGGTGAATGAGAATATGTGCATATAAGTATATGGATGAGCGATGGCCGAGCGACATAGGCAAGGTGGCATAAAATACAGTATATACAAGTGAAATTAGTAATCTAAGATATGTACACATTATTAAAGTGGCATTATTTAGAGTGGCATTGTATGAAGTGACTAGTGATCCGTTTATTAAAGTGGCCAGTGATTGGGTCTCAATGTAGGCAGCAGCCTCTCTGAGTTAGTGATTGCTGTTTAGCAGTCTGATGGCCTTGAGATAGAAACTGTTTTTTTTTCAGTCTCTCGGTCCCAGCTTTGATGCCCCTGTACTGACCTCTCCTTCTGGATGGTAGCAGTGTGAACAGGCAGTGGCTAGGGTGGTTTATGTCCTTGATGATATTTTTCGCCTTCCTGTGACATCGGGTGCTGTAGGTGTCATGGAGGGCAGGTAGTTTGCCCCAGTGATGCGTTGTGCAGACCGCACCACCCTCTGGAGAGACTTGCGGTTTAGGGCGGTGCAGTTGCTGTACCAGGCTGTGTTACAGCCCGACAGGATGCTCTCGATTGTGCATCTGTAAAAGTGTGTCAGGGTTTTGGGTGACAAGCCAAATTTCTTCAGTCTCCTGAGGTTGAAGAGGTTGAACACGCACCTTTGTGGGACCACAGTGTTGATGGTCAGCTAAGTGGAGATGTTGTTTCCTACCTTCACCACGTGGGGGCGGCCCGTCAGAAAGTCCAGGACCCAATTGACCCAGGGCCTCCAGCTTGATGATGAGCTTGAAGGGTACTATGGTGTTGAATGCTGAGCTGTAGTCAATGAACAGCATTCTTACATAGGTATTCCTTTTGTCCAGATGGGATAGTGCAGTGTGCAGTGTGATGGCGATTGCGTCTGTCAGAACATGTTGGGGCGGTATGCAAACTGAAGTGGGTCTAGGGTGGCCGGTAAGGTTGAGGTGATATGACCCTTGACTACTCTCAAAGCACTTCATGATGACAGAAGTGAGTTCTACGGGGCGGTAGTCATTTAGTTCAGTTATTTTTGCCTTCTTGGGTACAGGAACAATGGTAGCCATATTGAAGCATGTGGGGACAACAGACTGGCATAGGGAGCGATTGAATATGTCTGTAAACACACCAGCCAGCTGGTCTCTGCGCATGCTCTAAGAACGCAGCTAGGGATGCCGTCTGGGCCAGCAGCCTTGCGAGGGTTAACATGTTTAAATGTTTTACTCACGTCAGCCACGGAGGAGGGGGGGGTGCAGTCCTTGTTAGCTGGCCGCGATGGTGGCACTGTATTATCCTCAAAGCGGGCAAAGAATGTGTTTAGTTTGTCTGGAAGCGTGACATCGGTGTCCATTACGTGGCTGGTTTTATTTTTGTAGTCCGTGATTTCCTGTAGACCCTGCCACATAGGTCTCGTGTCTGAGCCGTTGAATTGCGACTCCACCTTGTCCCTGTACCAGCATTTCGCTTGTTTGATTGCCTTGCAGAGGGAATAACGGCACTGTTTATATTCAGTCATATTCCCAGACCTCTTTCCATGGTTAATGCAGTGAATCGCGCTGTCAGTTTTGCTCGAATGCCGCCATGCATCTACGGTTTCTGGTTAGGGTAGGTTTTAAAAGTCACAGTGGGTACGACATCTCCAATGCACTTCTTTATAAACACACTCACCGAGTCAGCGTATAGGTCAATGTTGTTATCTGAGGCTGACTGGAACATATTCCAGTCCATGTGATCAAAACAATCTTGAACCGTGGCTTCCGATTGGTCGGACCAGCGTTGAATGGTTCTCGTCACTGGTACATCCTGTTTGAGTTTCTGCCTATAAGACGCTAGTAGCAAGATTTGCCAAAGGGAGGGCGGGGAAGGGCTTGCGGAAGTTAGAGTAGCAGTGGTCGAGGGTATTGCCCATACGCCAGTAGCGCAACCAATATGCTGGTGGAATGTAGGTATCCTTGTTCTCAAATTTGCTTTGTTGAAATCCCCAGCTACAATAAATGCAGCCTCAGGATATATGGTTTCCAGTTTGTCCAGTGAAGTTCCTTAATGGCCGTCTTGGTGTCTGCTTGAGGGGAATGTACACAGCTGTGACAATAACTGACGAGAATTCTCTTAGTAGGTAAAATTCTAGGTCGGGTGAGCACAAGGATTTGAGTTCCTGTATGTTGTTATGATTACACCATGAGTCGTTAATCATGAAGCATACACCCTGCCCTTCCACTTCCCAGAGAGGTGTTTATCTCTGTCGGCGATGCATGGAGAAGCCCGGTGGCTGAACCGAATCCGACAACATATCCCGAGAGAGCAATGTTTCCGTGAAACAGAGAATGTTACAATCTCTGATGTCTCGCTGGAAGGCAACCCTTGCTCGAATTTTGTCTGCCTTAATATCAAGAGACTGGACATTGACTAGTAGAGTACTGGGAGCGGTGGACAATGTGCACGTCTACAGAGCCTGACCAAGTGGCCGCTTCGTCCGCCCCTTCGTCGGGCGCCCGTTGCTTTGGGTCAGCTACTGGAATTAGATTCATTGTCCTGGGTGGTGGTCCGAACAGAGGATCCGCTTCGGGAAAGTCGTATTCCTGGTCGTAATGTTGGTAAGTAGGCGTTGCTCTTATATCCAATAGTTCTTCCTGGCTGTATGTAATAAGGCTTAATATTTCCTGGGGTAGCAATATAAGAAATATCCTAAGAACTCAAAGTGAGGTGACCAGTGGTTAGCCTAGTGGTTAGAGAGTTGGACTTGTAACCGGAGGGTTGCAAGTTCAAATCAAAGCCCCCCGCACCTCTCTGATTCAGAGGGGTTGGGTTAAATGCGGAAGACACATTTCAGTTGAAGGCATTCGGTTGTACAACTGACTAATAATGGTGACTTTGACTGATCTCTGGCGGCGCCATCCTGCGGTGAGGAATAAATAATGTTTCTCACCATTATAATAGTCAGTGACTTGGATTTGGTCCTAGAATGTGTAGAAATGTCAACTTGACTCTCTCTATATTAGATATTGTCTAGATGTTTCATGTAATTACCTTACCTGTGAACACAACAGACAATGCAGCTATTGTAAGATATGTATTTTGCTGTATAAAATATGTATTTCACACAGGCTGTTCTTTTAAATCCCCAAATCTTATTTCTCAGATATTTATCATACTAAAGGTTACCCTGTTCACAAAATGGTTTCAGTTTCTTCTGACAAGCAAAACAAGACTTTAACTGCAAAAATGTCAACAACAATGGTTGTGTGAACTTTGCACACATTTATCTGACGTTGAAGTTAGTGTCTCACTTTGTAGCTGCTGTCTGTGGTCTGGTAAACCTGCCCCTCCACATATCTGAGTCCATCTCTGAACACACAACCACATTGTATGGTTATACACTAAAAACAACATCTCGGACAAAATGACAAAAAGTTTCCTGAATCTAAATAGAAAATATTGAACCTGCAGTGAACCCTAGAACTATAAATGTTAGTCATGTGACTGTCCTTTAGATGTTAGATGACAGTACTATGTGAACTACGTGAATGTGACATACTGTAATTAATAATGAAATTAAATTAAATAAGACAGACTAAAATGTTCTGTACCTAGAATCATTTGTACCTCTGCATGGCTCCTTCTCTGTCATGTTTTACGTTTTCCATGGATTTTTTGTTTCATATCAACCAACGTAACATTTCTGAGCCCCATGTGGCAATCTGTCTTGCCGATGACGTTGGCCTTTCACAGACCATCTAACCTGAGACAACCAATCAAAACAGCAAATATTTTAGTACAGCAAAACAATTCTAATTGGGGTTTATTTAGTAATCTGAAGCTGCAGAAGTGATCCAGCCCTGTGTATTGGTATTTTTAGTAGTCAGAAGCTGTAAAGATGATCCAACCCTGTGTAATTTTCCTCTTGGTCAACACAGTCTGTAAGTATGACTAAATGCTTCATTATAATTTAAATTTTCATTATAGGTGGGTTAATAAATAATTAACCCATTGTCAGTTTAGTTCAACATGTGTAGTATTTTATGTTTCTTCAACAGATTCTGTCACTGACCATCTCAATCCAATGACCGTTAAGCTTGGGGAGCGTTTGACTTTTGAATGTGTCCAACCAACTTGTTTAAACATGTTATTGAAAAGTACCCTGAAGTCATTCAATGTACAATTCAAGTTCAAGTAATGTGACATACAAGGAGGGGTTTACAGATCCTCAGCATAACTGTGTAATACATGAGAGAAAATGTTTTAACTTGCTAATTTCAGAGGGAAAGCTAATATACTATTGTGCAGTCATGTACACAGATAACGTGACATTTAGAAATGCATCCCTTGTTATCGTCCTACTAATCATGAATTATCTTTCCACTAGTTAAGACCTGCTAGTTAACTCACACGATTTTATGACTTAAACTGGTGTTCTTTAAGTTTCTTCAGCATGTGGTAATACTCTTGGGTCCTGTCTATAATAACAATAATTAAAACTAATGCTGTTTTACTTTTGTCCATTTGAAAAAGTATCTTTGTTGCTTTTTCCCACTTCATAAAAAACTATTACATTTATAATTATAATACTGTTATATTTGGAATAAATGAAAAACATATATATTTGGTAGGCTCAAAATGTCCAACTCCAAGACTGTGGAGCAACAGGCAGATTCTGACCCAGTCCATCCAGGATACTCTATGACTCTACAGTGTACAGTACTCTCTGAGGCATGTACAGAACAACACAGGGTGTACTGGTTCAGAGCTGGATAAGGAGAATCCCATCCAGGAGCCATTTACACCCCTGGGAACAGGAGTGATGAGTGTGAGAAGAGTCCTGAGACTCCCTTTCCTATACAGAGCTGTGTCTACAGCCTCTCCAATAACAACCTCAGTCTCTCTGATGTGGGACTTACTACCGTGCTGTGGCCACATGTGGGAAGATCCTGTTTGGCAACAGAACAAAACTGGATGTCAAAGGTACTTTTATGACCAAAATGTTTGTGAATTATATGGGAAGAACCTAGTAACCTTAGAAATGATTTATATTGAAGCATAATCACAAATAGAGGTCAACAATAAATAAAAATGCCTACTGAGATATTTGCGCATTTATCTGAAGCTTACAATGCAGCTTTATTTTTTAGGGTGGACAAAGAAGTTCCTGTTGTTCATTGTTCATTATTATTATTATTATTTTGTCCTAAGATCATAAAAAGCTGTTTTCATTTTATTGTTATTATGTTCCCCCATGTGTTTGTAGTTGGGATGGACTGTAATGCGCTGGTTCTAGTTGGTATTGGTCTGTGTGGAGCATTGATGTTGAATGCTGTTTTACTGTTCTTTATCCACTCAAGTCAAGAGGAAGCAAACTGTGAGCATTAAACCAGTGCTGTAATTTATAAGCTGGTGCTATAATTTGACATTTTCTTGACTACATGACATATTGAATTTTAAACAATTAATTAATGTATTTATATTTATCCAACGCATTAGTTTTTAAATATTGTTGTTCCTTTTTACACAGTTTGGTTAGAAAAAATACTTACTTGTTTGAAAATTATCCTCTAGTCTAATAAATGTTTGTGTGATTTATTAGTGTCCTCTGCAACCAGTCTAGAGACAATAAGCTCAGAGCAGCTATTCAAATATTGTGAGCTGGTTACTCATCTTAGGAATTGTAGTTTTTTTCTCCATGTTTCTTCTCAGGGATTCAGTGGTGACTGGCTACAATACACTGCAGTGACCTTTACCACCAAGACAACTGAAACCAGGAGAAATAAATACAAAAACAGGGGGGGATTCAGTTGGTCCACCATTGAAAGTTGCAACCTGACAGAAACAGGCTTTATTTCGATTACAGTTTCTATTCTACAGTTTAAAGGAGTGTTATTCCCAGAGTTACTAACCGATCCTATACACAGTATCTGGCTTGTACTTTTTTGTTTCTTTGATTGTTTCAGAATCAAGTATTAATACATATGCAGTATGTTTAATTTGTAGACAACTTCAAAGTTTACACCTTTGAGGACAGTCACCCTTTGTACCATTACTGAAAGCTCAATTTTAAATAATGTGATGAATCAGACAATGCTTAATGATAAATTGGTTTAATGATTCGACACAGCGCTACTCGTACATTATAGCTATAATTACAGTACGCCGTTGGAACGCAATAAATATTTTAGAGTGTAATTAACCTACATTATATAAAATGCTTAAGAAGTTATGCTATCGTATTGTTTCTTTCATGGTTTTGGGCTGGAAAGGCAGGATAGAGTGATTATGAAAAATGAAAAATGATACAATGAAACAATAAAAATAGCACCAGAATACAATTATACATTATTGCAAATAGAGAAAAATTACTTCAAATGGGGGCTGATCAACTCTAATTTTATTTGAAATAAATGTAAATTGGAACAAACTTTACAGTATAACAATAGGTAAGTAATTAATCATTGTCCGAGCCAGAATGCCTCATAGTGGCAGGAGCCTATCTACCGATTCTATAGCGAATGCAGCTTGATGTACAAGTACACCTCCTGGACAGGACACTTATCCCAATCCATCTCCTTTATACTGAGTGCCAAACAGAAAGGCATCCGGTCCCATCTTTAGAGTAATTGGTGTGACTCGACCGAGGATCAAACCCTCAAAATGATCATTAGAAAACCCTTTTGCAATTATTTTAGCACTGCTGAAAACTGTTGTTCTGATTAAAGAAGGATTTAAACTGGACTTCTTTAGACTAGTTGAGTACACGGCGTTGTACGAGATCTTCAGTTTCTTGGCAATTTCTCGAATGGAATAGCCTTAATTTCTCAGAACAAGAATAGACTGATGAGTTTCAGAAGAAAGTTATTTGTTTCTAGCCATTTTGAGCCTGTAATCAAACCCTCAAATGCTGATGCTCCAGATACTCAACTAGTCTAAAGAAGGCCAGTTTTATTGCTTCTTTAATCAGTTTTCAGCTGTGCAAACATTATTGCAAAATTGTTTTCTAATGATCAATTAGCCTTTTAAAAGGATAAACTTGGATTAGCTAACACAACGTGCATTTGGAACACAGGAGTGATGGTTGCTGACAGTAGGCCTCTGTACGCCTATGTTGATATACCATAACAAATCAGCCAATTCCAGCTACATTAGTCATTAACAACATTAACAATGTCTACACTGTGTTATGATCAATTAGATGTTATTTTAACGGGCAAGAAAATTAGCTTTTCTTTAAAAAAACAAGGACATTTCTAAGTGACCTCAAACTTTTGAGCGGTAGTATGTATATATATATATATATATATATATATATATATATATATATATATATATATTTACCACCCTTATATTAAAATTCAACAAGTTTTTGGAGACTGCAGAAGAGGATCGTGGACTGTTCCTAACAACTGTTGATTTCTGGTTATTTTTCAGCAACAGTGGCATCACCCAGGTGGTAGCTACATTTTTGGTAATGTAATGGACGACCAGTACCTACAGAAAGGAGCGGCTTCAATGGAGGAACTGAATGCAGGAGAAGCTGGTGTGGTGTTCTGATGAGGGACTCTGTCTTTCGTCTCTATCCTGCCTTTCAAGCCCAAACTTCCTCAACTGAAAGAACTTCATTGGACTCTATGTAAACTGGAAGCCACATATCCTGAGGCTGCATTTATTGTAGCTGGGGATTTTAACAAGGCTAATCTGAAAACAAGGTTCCCTATATTTGATCAGCACATCGAATGCTAGACCCGGGCTGGCAAAATCCTGAATCATTGTTATTCTAACTTCCGCGATGCGTACAAAGCCCTCCCCGCCTCTTTCGCAAATCTGACCACAACTCCATTTTGTTGCTCCCAGTCTATAGACAGAAACTAAAACAGGAAACGCCCGTGCTGAGGTCTGTTCAATGCTGGTCCAACCAATCTGATTCTATGCTTCAAGATTGCGGCAAAAAAAAATCTTCGATCACGTGGACTGGGATATGTTCTGCCTAATCACCAAACATCAGTGCCCGATCTCACCATTGCTCTTGTGGCTGAATGGAAGCAAGTCCGAGCAGCAATGTTCCAACATCTAGTGTAACTCCTTCCCAGAAGAGTGGAGGCTGTTATAGCAGCAAAAGGGTGACCAACATTGACTAGCAGGTGTTCACATAGTTTTGGTCATGTAGTGTATTTGAAAGGACTATAGCATATTGATAGTTAAATATAGTTCCATACCTATACATTTTTGCAGCTACGAGTGTGTATATCGTGTCATAGTCCCTAGCTGCGGTATCACACTAGGTGTTTGTGGAGTAGTTTACCACAGAACCTGCAGATAGGCTGGCAAGGGTGTGCTGATATACAATAAATTGCTTCAGACCTGTCTTTCTGACTTGTCCCCATTGATTGGGTAACTGATTAAAACAATAAAATTAACTGCATAATAAATACATTTGACTGGTCAATAAGGTGAGTCAGGGCTGGGCCCAAGCCCACATGGTACCCAAGAGGTAATGTTGTGTTGTGGCCATAGACATATAATCCATAGAAGGGTTTTGGAACCTTTTACCCTGACAATTTCACTATGAAACTGATGGGTAGACTAGCATTGGCTGACAGTCCTGACCTGAATGGGAACTGCCATCTATGGATTATATTTCTATGGTTGGTTGTGGTTGTCTGTTTTCTTTTTTGCAAATTTCAATATACAATTGCGGGAAAAATATACAGTTTGGAAAGCAAACAACTGCTGCTGAAAAGAGAACCCTAATCCGTCTGTAGAACCAATATAAATAAAACTATCTCAACAACTCCCAGTTTGTAGCGAACAGCAGCACTGTAGCCTATGGCTTCATCCTCATCAGTAGGTGAGTGCGTGAGTCAGTTTGCCCCTGTCAATGGTATTTACAGTGAGGGAAAAAAGTATTTGATCCCCTGTTGATTTGTACGTTTGCCAAATGACAAAGAAATGATCAGTCTATAATTTTAATGGTATGTTTATTTGAACAGTGAGAGACAGAATAACAACAAAAAAAATCCAGAAAAACGCATGTGAAAAATGTTATAAATTGATTTGCATTTTAATGAGGGAAATAAGTATTTGACCCCCTCTCAATCAGAAAGATTTCTGGCTCCCAGGTGTCTTTTATACAGGTAACGAGCTGGTTTTAGGAGCACACTCTTAAAGGGAGTGCTCCTAATCTCAGTTTGTTACATGTTTAAAAGACACCTGTCCACAGAAGCAAGCAATCAATCAGATTCCAAATTCTCCACCATGGCCAGTACCAAAGAGCTCTCCAAGGATGTCAGGGACAAGATTGTAGACCTACAGAGGGCTGGAATGGGCTACAAGACCATCGCCAAGCAGTTTGGTGAGAATGTGACAACAGTTGGTGCGATTATTCGCAAATGGAAGAAACACAAAAGAATTGTCAATCTCCCTCGGCCTGGGGCTCCATGCAAGATCTCACCTCGTGGAGTTGCAATGATCATGAGAATGGTGAGTAATCAGCCAAGAACTACACGGGAGGATCTTGTCAATGATCTCAAGGCAGCTGGGACCATAGTCACCAAGAAAACAATTGGTAACACACTATGCCGTGAAGGACTGAAATCCTGCAGCGCCGCAAGGTCCCCTCCTCAAGAAAGCACATGTACATGCCCGTCTGAAGTTTGCCAATGAACATCTGAATGATTCAGAGGACAACTGGGTGAAAGTGTTGTGGTCAGATGAGACCAAAATGGAGCTCTTTGGCATTAACTCAACTCGCCGTGTTTGGAGGAGGAGGAATGCTGCCTATGACCCCAAGAACACAATCCCCACCGTCAAACATGGAGGTGGAAACATTATGTTTTGGGGTTTTTTTTTCTGCTAAGGGGACAGGACAACTTCACTGCATCAAAGGGACGATGGACGGGCCATATACCATCAAATCTTGGGTGAGAACCTCCATCCCTCAGCCAGGGCATTGAAAATGGGTTGTGGATGGGTATTCCAGCATGACAATGACCCAAAACACACGGCCAAGGCAACAAAGGAGTGGCTCAAGAAGAAGCACATTAAGGTCCTGGAGTGGCCTAGCCAGTCTCCAGACCTTAATCCCATAGAAAGTCTGTGAAGGGAGCTGAAGGTTCGAGTTGCCAAACGTCAGCCTCGAAACCTTGGAGACTTGGAGAATATCTGCAAAGAGGAGAGGGACAAAATCCCTCCTGAGATGTGTGCAAACCTGGTGGCCAACTACAAGAAACGTCTGACGCTCTGTGATTGCCAACAAGGGTTTTGCCACCACGTACTAAGTCATGTTTTGCAGAGGGTCAAATACTTATTTCCCTCATTAAAATGCAAATTAATTTATAATATGTTTCACATGCGTTTTCTGGATTTTGTTGTTGTTATTCTGTCTCTCACTGTTCAAATAAACCTACCATTAAAATTATATACATAATTTCTTTGTCAGTGGGCAAAAGTACAAAATCAGCAGGGGATCAAATACTTTTTTCCCTCACTGTAGTAACCTACTGTATGTAGGCTATTTTATAGATATACAGTTTGAATGTCGCTTCATTGGCCTGGGCTATTGTTTGTTTGAATTCAAGACTAGATTGATATCAGTGTGTCAGAGTTGCCACTCATTTTGGTCTTTAGTGTGGTATTAAAAGATTCAGTTAATGTCTTCTATCATGTCAATTATTTAGAATTGCATGAAATTAGTTTTTAAAGGCAAATGTTTTCGAGGAACCTGCTAACAAATGTCCCCCATGTGTGGAAATTGCAAAAACGCATCTGCTTGACTGTAGCCTATACCACATTGCAAATGTAATATGGCTTTATTTTAAATGGGTTATAAAAAGACAAAGCCACGGGACCTTTGATTTTCTTATTCCGGCCCTGGACGAGCCATGTACTATGAGAAGGAGGAGTGTGTGCTTGGATGGTGGAGTAAAGACAGGAGTCTGCGTCCCTTAAAGACGACTCCAACTATTTGTTAACGTTTTATTTCTTACAATATCCAATAATTGGTTTCCTTTTCTTTTCTATGTTTACAATGTTTACCTATGTATAAATAAAGTAATGAACACACACTTAAGGGTAAAAAAACAATATTTTTAGCAAAATATTGTTTTTTATACACAAATGCAAACTGAAGTAGGCCATTCAAAAAGTTGGGCTGATGGTTCCTTCCCTTGCTTTAGGAACAGTAGAGGATCAATAGAGAACAAAACAACAACGAGACGGCCTACAGGGAGGAGGTGAGGGCCCTCGGAGTGTGGCGTCAGGAAAATAACCTCTCACTCAACGTCAACAAAACAAAGGAGATGATCGTGGACTTCAGTCAACAGGAGAGGGAGCACCCCCCTATCCACATCGATGGGACAGTAGTGGAGAAGGTGGAAAGTTTTAAGTTCCTCGGCACATCACAGACAAACTGAAATGGTCCACCCACACAGACAGCGTGGTGAAGAAGGCGCAACAGCGCCTCTTCAACCTTAGGAGGCTGAAGAAATTCGGCTTGTCACCAAAATCACTCACAAACTTCTACAGATGCACAGTCGAGAGCATCCTGTCGGGCTGTATCACCGCCTGGTACGGCAACTGCTCCGCCCACAACCATAAGGCTCTCCAGAGGATAGTGAGGACTGCACAACGCATCACCGGGTAAATTACCTGCCCTCCAGGACACCTACACCACCCGATGTCACAGGAAGGCCAAAAGATCATCAAGGACAACAACCACCCAAGCCACTGCCTGTTCACCCCGCTATCATCCAGAAGGCGAGGTCAGTACAGGTGCATCAAAGCTGGGACCGAGAGACTGAAAAACAGCTTCTATCTCAAGGCCATCAGACTGTGAAACAGCCATCACTAACACTGAGTGGCTGCTGCCAACATACTGACTTAAATCTCTAGCCACTTTAAATACCTAAATCCAATAAGACGTAGACATTTTTGGTTGATTTCACATGGAATTCACTTTAGTTGACAATTCAAACAAATGTAAATCAAAACTAACGTTGAACTGACGTTTGTGCCTAGTGGGCTGTGACTGATTCAAAATCAACATACGGCAATGGTATCAATGTTCAATACATTAGGCCAACAAATAACACTATAGTTAAAGGTGTAATTTAAAGTGATACCATGTCCAGACCCTTGTTGGTGGAAAACCATCTACAGGAAGTGTTGAACAGCCGAACAGGTCATTCTTACATGGAACCAAGCAAAATGAATAGTTCTTCTCCTTTTATTACATCAGTCATTACATGTTTTATGGTTGGGGAAAGAAGACAAACTGTCGTCACAACAATAGCAACTCAGCAATATGATCAGAATAAGCGTTGTTTTGGTACTTCTCACTCAACTTTGTAAGTGCATGCCTAACCAATTGTCTTACTGAACTGCTGAATTTTAAAACAATGTGTAATATACGTCTTAGACCACTGGAAAGTAGTGCAGTAGTGCAGAAAGAGGATGGAATACTGTAGCTATATCAATGTAATTTTGACAGCTATGACAGGAAATATCACCATATCAGTATGTTTTCCATGATTTTAAGGACATTGATTAGGCTTTGTCCTAGCCCATTTCCAGATAGCTCTGACCACTTTGGTAATTATTCTACAAATTGATGTCTGAATTGGCAAGGTTAATGTATTTGCAAAACGTCTTTCAAATCTATTGCAGACCTGATTCAAAATGAAGAAGTTCATCAGCCAGTTCCACTGACCACTGTTCAGCTCGGAGACTCCATATCTCTATCATGCCTATTCGCTGATAACAAACATTTTCAAGTCCTGTACTGGTACAAGCAAACTATTGGTCAAATGCCCCACATTGTGGCAGCTATTACTGATTCTTCAAAACCTGTTGTTTCTGGAAAGTTTAATAACCTACGTTTTAAAGTGGACAACGCTGAAGACGTATCTCATCTCGTTATCAGCAATATCAGCACATCAGATGAGGCAACCTACTACTGTGCAGTGGGAACAAAGTACCAAATGGATTATAGAAATGGAACATTTTTGGCTACAAATGGTAATTTAATTTGAATGGTCAATGTTGTTGTTCATCAGTATATTATTATCAGTGTACAGTATAGTCATCAGTGGATATTATGAAGTTCATCTTGGTGCATTGTTCTAAATACACACTGTCTCAAAGATGTGATATTAATGCTACAGATCCTGCTTCATTTAAATTTGAGAATGTTCTTCATCCAACAAAATGCACAATGTAGGTGACAGTGGAAAGAGGTTTACCAACATAACTCTGGAGCAGCAGCCAGAGTCTGACCCAGTCCATCCAGGAGACTCTGTGACTCTGCAGTGTACAGTACTCTCTGAGACCTGTATAGGAGAACACACTGTGTACTGGTTCAGAGCCGGATCAGGAGAATCCCATCCAGGAGTCTGTCCCCTAGGAACAGAAGTGATGAATGTGAGAAGAGCCCTGAGACTCCCTCTCATACACAGAGCTGTGTCTACAGCCTCTCCAAGAACAACCTCAGCCCATCTGATGCTGGGACTTACTACTGTGCTGTGGCCACATGTGGGGAGATTCTGTTGGGCAGTGGAACAAAATTGGACATTGGTAGGTAATCAATATTATTTACAAATAATGAAGGTGAAATACAGTAGATGTGTAGTAACTTGTGTCTTCTTTGCAATACTTTATACTGAGTATACAAAACATTAAGAACACCTGCTCTTTCCATGACATAGGCTATTGATTGATGTCACTTGTTAAATCCACTTCAAATCAGTGTAGAAGAATGGGAGGAGACAGGTTAAATAATGATTTTTAAGTATTGAGACAATAGAGACATTGATTGTTTATGTGTGCCATTCTGAGAGTGAATGGGCAAGACAAAAGATTTAAGTGCCTTTGAAGGGGGTATGGTAATAGGTGCCATGCGCAACAGTTTGTGTCAAGAACTGCAATGCTGCTGGGATTTTCATGCTCAACAGTTTCCCTTGTGTATCAAGAATGGTCCACCACCCAAAGGACATCCAGCCAACTTGACACAAGCATTGGAGTCATCATGCTTCTACATCTGCATTGCTTGCTGTTTGGGGTTTTAGGCTGGGTTTCTGTACAGCACTTTGTGACATTGGCTGATGTAAAAAGGGCTTTATAAATACGTGGGCCAGCATCCCTGTGGAAAGTTTTCGACACCTTGTAGAGTCCATGACTGACGAATTGAGGCTGTTCTGAGGGCAAAAGGGGAGTGCAACTCAATATTAGGTACGTGTTCCTGATGTTTAGTATACTCAGTGTAGTTTAAAGTGTTTTTTTATACCATATACACTACCATTCAAAAGTTTGGGGTCACTTAGATATGTCCTTGTTTTAGAAAGAAAAGCACATTAAGGCCAGCATCCCGGAGTCGCCTCTTCACTGTTAACGTTGAGATTGGTGTTTTGCGGGTACTATTTAATCAGGATAACAGTTTTCAGCTGTGCTACCATAATTGCAAAAGCGTTTTCTAATGATTAATTAGCCTTTTAAAATGATAAACTTGGATTAGCTAACACAACGTTCCAGGAGTGATGGTTGCTGATAATGGGCCTCTGTACGCCTATGTAGATATTCCATAAAAAATCTGCCGTTTACAGCTACAATAGCCATTTACAGCATTAACAATGTCAACACTTTAAATCTGATCAATTTTATGTTATTTAATGGACAAAAAATATGTTTTTCTTTCAAAAACAAGAACATTTCTGAGTGACCCCAAACTTTTGAATGGTAGTGTATACGCAAAGATGAAGGACGTTTCTTTCTCAAATGAAATTGTAAAAAAGTGAGGAAAGAAAATCTGATTTCTCGAATACTTTACTGCTGGTATACTTTATAGGGAATATACTGTGTACTGTGTTGATCATCATACCACTTCAGTTACTTATAATATTGTAATAAGCTAGTTCATTGAACATGCAAATTCCCTTTGGTTTAGAAAAAGCAGAAAATCCTGTCACTATCGCTCTGGGAGCAACGTTGGCTATAAGTGTGATTGTGATCGGTATCCTTGTCTGCACCAGAAATACAAGGCCGATTTGTGAACATTGTAATGGTGAGCTGTTTAGAATTGCAAATTGTAAATTGGCGCAAATACATTTTCGGATATCTGTACCCAAATGTTTTGCTTCTCTGGGAATATCCTGTCATGGTTATGCTTGTTGCTTGTTTTCTCTCATGGGAAAAGTAGGTGCCTCTCAGCATATCGGACATGACAGCTCAACAGTGGAACAGTTAAATGGCCAGGTAAATAAACCGATTTATATAACTTTGCTGCCCATTGATTTGGCTGTTGGCATTACTTTTGTATTTTTTATTATTAAGTATTGAATATCCCATTTAGGGTACAAAAAAAAGCCTAAAAGCAACGAGATGAGGTGTAATTGCTCTAACAAATCTCAGTTATGACGCAGTGAGTTTATACCATCACATATAAGCTTTGTGTTACCAGAATGGCAAAAAAAATATGATTATTCACAGGATGAAGATGCAGATACGTTGAATTTTGCTGCATTGCATTTCTCTGAGAGGAAAACTAAAAGAAGAAGAAAGAAGAGAGAGACACCACAGGAGAGTGTGTACTCTGATGTCAGGTGTTCAGACTGGAAATGAAATTGTTTCAACTACGGTACTGAGTTGTGGGTCTAGTTAAGTTATTCATCTCTCAAATGTTTCATTTATTACAATAAATGTTGTGTTTTATCTTTCACATGAAAAGGTAACACAGCAAAACAGCAAGAATTAACACTGAAATGTCTGGAACTTTGAAATTCACTTTTAAAATAAATAAAACCTTAAAATAAAATATTAATGGCATGTGTATTTGTTTTATAATCATTTATCTAGATACTGTAAATGCCTGATGTGTTTTAGCACATGAAAGCAGCATTTACATTTGCCTACACAAAGTAAACTGTTTTTGTAACTTTATAATGTCCTGGCTTCATATTGCCTGTTTTGTTGACTTGTCAGTCCGTAGAGGTCCCTAATATTTTAGCTTCTACTGTTCTTTTTATCTGTGAACTTTCCTGTTCAATGTTTAGTACCAGTGTACAATAAACAATGGAAACCTGTTCATACATGGATAATCCTGATATTGGGTTCTGTCTTCTGTGAACGTTTCTAACTAATTATTCTTACATTTACATTTTTGCAGTCTTTGTTATGTTGATCTCATTATCAGTGTACTTTCAGTGTAATTATCCCCCCTTTGCTTTTAACTCTTTTAGAATTAGGGATGTTTAAGACATTCTTAGTTCTCAGCCACATATTTCTGTTTATTGAATGAGTCTGTAATTAAACAAAATGTACCAATTCCTATCAAAGTACAATACTTAGTAACTCCAAATACTTTTTTGCATATCATGCTATTAAATTGTATGATACCTTGTAGCTGAGTAAATCATTCACGTTGTCTTAAAAAGCCACATTTGTCTTCTCCCCATACTGGATGAACTAACATGGAATTAGGCCTACTCCTTTTTATCAACAATATTTAGATTGATAACAAACAATGCAAAGAACGCTGCATAATGACATAACAGCTCTAATTAGGCAAGTTCTGGCTTTTCTGGCATTTAAACTCTACAGGCGGGTTTCCCAGATACAGGTTATGCAAGAATCGTGTTCAAGGCCTATTCTCCATTGAAAATACTTTTAAATGCAAGACTAGCCTGACTCTGTCTGGGACACCGGACATCAAAAAATGATCAGATGGTTTAACTTGCATCTCATATTCCCAGTATTACTTCATCAAATCTCTAGGAATCGATTATACATAATTATATATAATATTTTTATGTCTTCACAGAATCAATAGATAATGTAGGAAATCTTAAGTAATCACATTTTTAAGATAGCCCCCTTTTTTCAATTTAATTTTTGACTGGTTGAAACAATGTTTAGGGTTAGATTTTCACAGATTCCTTTCTTCGCAATTTGAACGAGTGGAAATTCAAAATCGATCGCGCATCCTATATGGACTTTTTTAGGATATGAAAAATGATTTTATCTAACAAAACGACACTTCATGTTATGTCTGGGATCCTTTGGATGATAAATCAGAGCAAGATTTCAGAATGTAAGTACATATTTCACCTTCAGAGGTGAATTTATCAAACCTATCGAAGTGAAAAAAGTGTTTTGTTGTTAGGAGCTCTCCTCAAACAATAGCATGGCATTTTTTCACAGTAATAGCTTCTGTAAATTGAACAGTGCAGTTATATTAACAAGGATTTAAGCTTTCAGCCGATAAGAGACACTTATGTGTCCCGACATTTGTTGTTTCTCTAAAATCTTTGATCTTGACACAAGGCGCTGCATGATATACAACTGTCCCGTTGACGGGACACCTATCCTTAAGAAGTTTTAACACAGTGTCCAAAGAAGGACCAGAAGTATACAGAATGGTGTCGTCTGCATAGAGGTGTAGCAGAGAATCACCAGCAGCAGGAGCGACATCATCGATATATACAGATATAAGAGTCGGTCCGAGAGTTGAACCCTTTGGCACCCCCATAGAGACTGCCAGAGGTCTGGACAACAGGCCCTCCGATTTGACACACTGAACTCTGTCTGAGAAGTAGATGGTGAACCAGGCGAGGCTGTTGAGTCTGCCGATAATAATGTGGTGATTGACAGAGACAAAAGCCTTGGCCATGTTGATAAATACGTTTGCAAAGTATTGACTTTTATCGATGGTGGTTATGATATTGTTTAGGACCTAGAGCGTGGCTGAGGTGCACCCATGAGCAGCTCGGAAACCAGATTGCATAGCGGAGAAGTGGTCAGTGATCTGTTTGTTAACTTGGCTTTCGAAGACCTTAGAAAGGCAGGTTTGGATAGAAATAGGTCTGTAACAGTTTGGGTCTAGAGTGTCTCCCCCTTTGAATTGCAGCTTTCCGATCTTTGGGGATCTCAGATGATACGAAAGAGAGGTTGAACAGGCTAGTAATAGGAGTTGCAACAATTGTGGCAGATAATTTTAGAAAGAGAGGGTCCAGATTGTCTAGCACAGCTGATTTGTACGGGTCCAGATTTTTAAACTCTTTCAGAGCATCAGCTATCTGGATTTGGGTGAAGGAGAAATGGGGAGGCTTGGGCTAGTTGCTGTGGAGGGGGCCGTAGAAAATCCTTATTGAAATTCTCAACTATCGGTGATTTATCGGTGGTGAAAGTGTTTCCTAGCCTCAGTACATTGGGCAGCTGGGAGGAGGTGCTCTTTTTCTCCATGGACTTAACAGTGTCCCAGAACTTTTGGGGGTTTGTGCTACAGGATGCAAATGTATGTTTGAAAAAGCTAGCCTTTACTTTCCTAACTGCCTGTGTATATTGGTTCCTAACTTCACTGAAAAGTTGCATTTTGAGGGGGCTATTCAATGCTAATGCAGTACACCACAGGATGTTTTTGTGCTGGTCAAGGGCAGTCAGTTCTGGAGTGAACCATGGGATACATCTGTTCCTTGTTCTAAATGTTTTGAATGGGGCATGCTTATTTAAGATGGTGAGGAAAGCAATTTTAAAGAATAACCAGGCATCCTCTACTGACGGAATGAGGTCAATATCCTTCCAGGACACCCAGGCCAGGTCGATTAGAAAGGCCTGCTCGCTGAAGTGTTTTAGGGAGCGTTTGACAGTGACGAGGGGTGGTTGTTTGACTGCAGACCCATTACGGACACAGGCAATGAGGCAGGGATCGCTGAGATCCTGGTTGAAAACAGCAGAGGCGTATTTAGAGGTCAGGTTGGTCAGGATGATATCTATAAGTGTGTCCGTGTTTATGGATTTGGGGTTGTACCTGGTAGGTTTGATAATTTGTGTGAGATTGAGGGCATCTAGTTTAGAATGTAGGATGGCCGGGGTGTTAAGCATGTCCCAGTTTACGTCACCCAACAATTCGAGCTCTGAAAATAGATGGGGGGCAATCAATTCACATATGGTGTCCATGGCACAGCTTGGGGCTGAAGGTGGTCTATAACAATCGGCAATGGTGAGAGACTTGTTTCTGGAAAGGTGGATTTTTAGAAGTAGAAGCTCAAATTATTTGGGCACAGACCTAGATAGTGTGACAGAACTCTGCAGGCTTTCTCTGGAAAATGTTATAGTTAGGGATGGAAATTTCAGGATTTTTGGTGGCCTTTCTAAGCCAGGATTCAGACACGGCTAGGACTTCCTGGTTGGCAGAGTGTGCTAAAGCAGTAAATAAAATAAAACAAACTTAAACTCCTGCCAGAATGATTGTGATGCACCCAGAAATGTCACATCTCTGTTGGAGATGCAAAAAGCCCAAAGCAACCCTATTACATATGCTGTAGTCCAGTGGTAAACTGAGAGCATTTTGGGATAATGTATGTCCCATCATTTCATTGTGTCTAGGAATTTATATCCATCCATCTCAATGATTATGTCTATTGGGAAATTTAAATATTGGTGATTAATATCAGAGAACATTTAGTAATCTAGGTCTATTTGCTGCAAAAAAAGTATAAGGTATCAGTTGGAAAGCCTCATTTTCACCCTCAATAACAAACTGGAGGACTGAACTATCTATAGCTACATACCATTGGATTTTGTATATTCTAAAATTAAGCAAAAAACAGAAGTGTTTGACTAAAAGTGGAAACCATATGTTGATCACCTTGGGGAATGTGCTGTATAGTAAATGTTCGTGTTTTTGTGTTGCTGTAACAATGAGCCAGAGACGTTCGGATCCATGTGCAGTTTACTTTAATCAAGGAAGGTCAGACAGGCAAAACTCAGAGAACAGCGTAAAGGGTGTCAGAGGGAATCCAGAGACAGAGTCGGTATCAGGCGTAGGTCGGGGCAGGCGGCAGGCGGGTAATCAGGAATCAAAAACACAGTCCGAGGTCAAAAACAGGGAATCAGTCAAAGGATCAGAAAGAGTGCTCAGAAATGACTAGCCGGGGCAGTGCAAGACTTCGCAAAGCATTGGAGTCTGGAGAGGGAATATATAGGGGAGAGAAGTGGATGCAGCTGTGCAGTTAATTAGGCCTAGGTACGGGACAGATGGGAAGTGTAGTTAATACTCTGGTGATGGTGTCCTTCGGTGGTCGGAGAGAGCCACAGAGGTGCGATCCATGACAGTTGCGCTGTTTGTGGCATGCTGTGAATATATGTATTTTCTTTATTGTAGAAAAAATAGATGAAATATAATCATACATTTTTATTGTCAAATTGTACAAATTGACAATAAAAAGTATGATTATATTTCATACATGCTAAATTTAACTATGATTTGGAGAATTGGATGATGTCATTTTGAAGTCAATAAAAATGTGGATTCTGGAAATTCAAATTCTGTCACGCTGTTCCAGCTTATTCTCGTTTTAATTAGAATGCCTCTTGGCACATCATAGCCATATTACAATGCCAATTCTTTGGAAGTGTGTCCGCTATACAGTATGTTGTTTGCGGTGATGCAAATTCTCTGAAACTGGTTCTGCTACTTTTTATGTACGGTTAGGTTCTAAATTAACCTGATAACATTTCATGGACAATTAGTAAAACTCCAACCAGGTTTATTTACTCATTGGTTCATATAGCTGCACTGACAAGGAAAATATTCACACAAGCATTGGTATTTAACCCATTCTCCTATGCTGAGCTCCTTCTTACACATCTGAACAGCCAATACACCTCTGTTGCTATCCAGAAGATTTGTGATATATGTTCTTTCTCACTTCATCTAACCTGACCTCTGCCCAAATTGCTCACTCCTCCCCAGCTCATGTCTGTCATGTTGATTCGTACTAGACTGTGTGTCTTCTCCTCCCATAGGATCCCTGAAGTCTGACAATAACATATCCTGGTAGAATGTAAACATTCTACATTCTCCTCTCTCCTTCAGTGACATGAATAAGAATATTTCATATTTTCAAGTTTAAAAGTCAGAACAGAAGAGAATTCTCTGGAACTGTCCTCTATATGTTGTTTGCGATGATGTCACTTCTCTGAAACTGGTTCTATTTTTTGGGAAATGATGCCAATTCTCTGTAACTGTATGGGAATCAATTTCACTTCTCAGGGATAGCCCCCTTTTTTTCATTTTTCGCCTAAAATGACATACCCAAATCTAACTGCCTGTAGCCAGGCCCTGAAGCAAGGATATCGATATTATTGGTACCATTTAAAAGGAAACACTTTCAAGTTGGTGGAAATGTGAATTGAATGTAGGAGAATATAACACAATAGATCTTGTAGAAAATACAAAAAAATAAACAACCGTTTTTTTCTAACACCATCTTTGAAATGCAGCAGAAAGTTCATTTGGGCAAATTGTGAAGGAGACATTTGCATTCATATTACATTTTTCTGCAAGAATATCGTCAAATGTGTATACTTGGACTTTGATTTAGCTTTTCCAGTATTTGTTTGCAATCCAGAAACTTTTGTTTAAAATTGTTATTTTAATGAACTCAACACAATCTCTTCTCTCTTGCTTACAGTTTCTATTATTTTGAAGTCGACCATTAAGTCCTCATATTGAGTCCATAGAACTTTGACTGCTATATTTTCTTTGACATGATGCCAATTCTCTGGAAGTGTGCTTGCATAGGCACATGCACAGATAGGAGTCTAGGTGTGCCTGAGTACCTACACCTTTGTCCTCGTATGAGAAATGGGTGCTTTCAATTCCACACATTTTTAAATCAACACATATTTTTTAAAATGTAGGTCTCTCTTTGTGTTACCAATCTCTTGGTCATTTCTCATAAGCTCTTGTCTTGGAAGATTCCCCCTCACTGTACTTCTGCCCCCGAGCCCTCTCTGTGAGCAGTATTTAGCTAGTGAATTTACAATGGGATGAGTGTGTTATTTAAGGGAAAAAGGCCTACAGGACAGGTAGAGAATTATGAATGTAAGGAATTGAAGTCGGTAATAAACCTTAAACAATGTGGTTTTAATTTTCTGCACTGGGAGGAGGTGCTATTGTTCTCCATGGACTTGACAGTATCCCAGAACTTTTTGGAGTTAGAGCTACAGGATGCAAATTTCTGTTTGAAAAAGCTAGCCTTTGCTTTCCTGACTGACTGTGTGTATTGGTTCCTGACTTCCCTGAATAGTTGCATATCGCGGGGACTATTCGACACGGTAACACGGTCACCACCGATAAATCCATGATAATCGAAAATTTCAACAAGCATTTCTCTACGGCTGGCCATGCTTTCCTCCTGGCTGACCCAACCACGGCCAACAGCTTCGCAGCTACTTGTCCAAGCCTCCCGAGCTTTTTCTTCATCCAAATCCAGATAGAAGATGTTCTGAAAGAGCTGCAACACCTGGACCCGTACAAATCAGCTGGGCTAGACAATCTGGACCCTCTCTTTCTAAAACTATCCGCCGCCATTGTTGCAACTCCTATTACTAGTCTGCTCAACCTCTCTTTCGTGTCGTCCAAGATCCCTTAAGATTGGAAAGCTGCCGCGGTCATACCCATCTTCAAAGGGGGTGACACCCTAGACCCAAATTGCTATAGACCTATATCCATTCTGCCCTGCCTCTCTAAAGTCTTCGAAAGCCTAGTTAATAAACAGATCATTGACCACTTCGAATCCCACCGTACCTTCTCCGCTGTGCAATCCGGTTTCCGAGCTGGTCACGGGTGCACCTCAGCCACGCTCAAGGTACTAAACAATATCATAACCGCCATCGATAAGAGACATTACTGTGCAGCCGTATTCATTGACCTGGCCAAGGCTTTCGACTCTGTCAATCACCACATCCTTATCGGCAGACTCAACAGCCTTGGTTTCTCTAATGATTGCCTCGCCTGGTTCACCAATTACTTTGCAAACAGAGTTCAGTGTGTTAAATCAGAAGGCCTGTTGTCCAGGCCTCTGGCAGTCTCTATGGGGGGTGCCACAGGGTTCAATTCTTGGGCCGACTCTCTTCTCTGTAAATATCAATGATGTCGCTCTTGCTGCCGGTGATTCTCTGATCCACCTCTATGCAGACGACACCATTCTGTATACTTCTGACCCTTCTTTGGACACTGTGTTAACTACTTAGGGAGTTGCGGCGCGCTAGCAGGCCACTCCTGACACTACCCGGTGAAATGTAAGGCGCCAAATTCAAAATCCAAAAGTTGAATTATTAAACATTCATCAATATACACGTGTTGCATAGTCATCAAAAGCTCTGCTTCTTGGCAATATCACAGCGTTGTCAGATTTCAAAAAAGGCTTTACGGCGAAAGCAGCACATTCATTTGTTTGAGGCTAGCACCTCACATATTTTCCAATAGCCATGTATCGATTAGCCATCATGGCACACACATAACACATTTCACAGCGAAAACAAATCAATTACCTGTTGAAGAACTTCTGCTGAGGTCATCCTAAGTGTCCAACGAAGACAATCCATGGTTCTTTTGTTAGAAAAAGTAACGTCTTTTATCCATAAATCCTCCATTTGGTTCGCGCGTTATAATCAGAAACGACAGCCTCCACTCCTGTTTTGAAACGCGGCGCCAACTCGTTCAAATTATACCTATAAACTTGTCCAAAAACAATCAAACATAGTTTTAAATGTATCCTTAGGAACATATTTACGTATATTTACTATTATAAATCAGCCGGAATATAAACTGAGCGCTAAAGACGATAAATAAGGCACAGCGCGCCTTTTTGTGCACGCGCAATCTGAAGAGTTTTCATAACGTGGTGTCCCCATTCCATGCTGTGTATCAATGGCCGAAATTCCTCCAAGATGGAGTAAAACACCGTCTCGTGGTTGATGACATCATAAGGAAGCGACGTGCACTGCGTTCACATGCCTATATATGGTCATTTTGGATAGGGAGGGGTTCCAAAATGAGCAATGTGTCAAAATGACTTTTTCCAGGACAGAGATTCCTCAGGGTTTTGCCTGCCAAATGCGTTCTGATTGACCCACAGACAAATGGTTAACAATCCAGAGTGTTTCCTATCCAATGGTACTAAATATATGCATATCCCATTTTCTGGGCCTAAATGGGAGGCATTTTACTTTGGGCACGCCAGGCTCTCCAAAACAGTCAGTTTTGCTGCTGGAGCTTGTGAGGTTTTAATTAAACTCACAGAAATTATTTTAACAGTTTTAGAAACTTCAGAGTGTTTTCTATTATATGCATATCCTAGTTTACTGGGCCTGAGTGGCAGGCATTTTACTTTGGGCACGCGAGACTGTCCAGAAAAATGCTGCCGCTCCCTTTATATAATATTTACATACCCTACATTACTCATATCATATGTATAAACTGTACTCTATACCATATTCTGCCTCTTTCCTATGCCGTTCGGCCATCACTCATCCATATATTGTATGTACATATTCTTATTAATTCCTTTACACTTGTGTTTATAAAGTAGTTGTTGTGAAATTGTTAGATTACTTGTTAGATATTACTGCATGGCCGGAACTACAAGCACAAGCATTTCGCTACACTCGCATTAACATCTGTTAACCATGTGTATGTGACAAATAACATTTGATTTGATTTGATTTAGTATGACTAAGGACATTCAATCTCCATCTCCATCATCCTAATCTACCTAAGGACATTCAATCTCCATCATCTCAATTTATATTTGTTGTGTTTGTCATTTTGTTTAGCTTTTTAACGCTTTGAGATTTTTTTTGTAATGAGAAGCACTATACACATTACATCAATGTTTTCTTATTATCATAAAAAATATGTGGATTGATTAAAGCCACATTTTGAAGGAGGGATTTGTTAAAATATTAAGTTTGTATTTCTTTAAATAAGTTATTACTAGGTTGTATTTTTTTTACAGCATCTAAGAATTTACAGCTGAACATTCATTTCTGGTCAATGATGAGAATATTGTTAAAGCAAAAGGCACATTGACCTCAACCACTACGCTGTACATTGACTGTACAAAACATTATGAACACCTGCTCTTCCATGACAGACTGACCAGGTGAAAGTTATGATCCCTTATTGATGTCACTTGTTAAATCCACTTCAATCAGTGTTTTTGAAGGGGAGGAGACAGGTTACCAAATCATTTTTAAGCCTTGAGACAGTTGGATTGTGTATGTGTCGCATTCAGAGGGTGAATGGCTAAGAGAAAATATTTAAGTTCCTTTGAACGGGTTATGGTAGTAGGTGCCAGGTGCACCGGTTAGAGTTTGTCAAGAACTGCAACGCTGCTGGGATTTTTTTGATCACTCAACAGTTTTCACGTCTATCAAGAACGGTCCACCACCCAAAGGACGTCCAGCCAACATGACACAACTGTGGGAAGCATTGGAGTCAACATGTGCCAGCATCCCAGTGGAACGCTTTTGACACCTTGTAGAGTCAATATTAGGAAGACGTTCTTAATGTTATGTACACTCAGTATAAATGCACCACTTAAAACTTTCTAAACCTTCCTCTTGAATTTTGACACTATAACACATTATATTCATTACTTACCAATATTTAGGTTAGTTCCGTTGCCAAACAGGATCTCCCCACGTGGGCACAGCACGGTAGTAAGTTCCAGCATCAGAGACAGGTTGTTCTTGGAGAGGCTGTAGACACAGCTCTGTGTAGGAGAGGGTGTCTCAGGGCTTTTCTCACACTCATCACTCCTGTTCCCAGCGGTGTAAATAACTCCTGGATGGGATTCTCCTGATCCGGCTCTGAACCAGCACACACTGTGTTCTCCTGTACAGGTCTCAGAGAGTACTGTACACTGTACAGTTGTGGCAAAAGTTTTGAGAATGACTCAAATATTATTTTCCACAAAGTTTGCTGCTTCAGTGTCTTTAGATATTTTTGTCAGATGTTACAATGGAATACTGAAGTATAATTACAAGAATTTCATAAGTGTCAAAGGCTTTTTTTGAAGTTGATGCAAAGAGTCAATATTTGCAGTGTTGACCCTTCTTTTTCAAGACCTCTGCAATCCGCCCTGGCATGCTGTCAAATAACCTCTGGGCCACATCCTGACTGACGGCAGCCCATTCTTGCATAATCAATGCTTGGAGTTTGCCAGAATTTGTGGGGTTTTGTTTGTCCACCGCCCTCCTTTTGAAGCTTCCAGTCTGTTATTCTAACTCAATCAGCATGACAGAGTGATCTCCAGCCTTGTCCTCGTCAACACTCACACCTGTTTTAACGAGAGAATCACTTACATGATGTCAGCTGGTCCTTTTGTGGCAGGGATGAAATGCAGTGGAAATGTTTTTCTGGGATTCATTTCATTTGCATGGTAAAGAGGGACTTTGCAATTAATTGAAATTCATCTGATCACTCTTCATGACATTCTGGAGTATATGCAAATTGCCATCATACAAATTGAGGCAGCAGACAAATTAATATTTGTGTCATTCTCAAAACTTTTGGCCACGACTGTAGAGTCACAGATTAACTGTAAACGTTTCATTTAATTGTCAGTAATTATTCTAATTTATTCACCCCACAGTCAGCCAAGATGCTTAGTTAGGCAGTTTGAGAGTTGTTTACAGTAAAAGTTAGCTAACGTTTCTACACTCTTTTGCTAGCTATACCATAACGTTGTCATTTCAAAAACCTGTCTCCAAAAATGACGAGTTGTCTTTACATTTTACGGTTACGACACGCATCCATGTATATCCACTTTCTATGCACACTGCAGCAAGAGTGTTTATACTTCTTCTGAACTTCTACTGCACATGGCAGTGTACATCTACTGTACCTATAAATACACAAAAAACCTTGGTGAACATTGACATACACTATTTAAATTAAATTACCCTTCACAGACAAAAATATTGCATGTCCATAGTTCATCCCATACATTGTCCCCATTCCACAAAAGTATGTTGCCTCATCTAATGTGCTGATATTTCTGATAATGAGATTATACACATACTCAGATTCCTCCACATGGAAACGTGGGTTCTTAAACTCTCCTTTAAGTACAGGTTCTGATGCATAGTTTACAGATGCGACAAGATGGGTCAGTTGGCCAACAGTTTGTCTGTACCAGTACAGAAACAGTTGAGAATCCACTTTAGGACATGGCAAAGATACAGTGTCTCCAAATAGACGTGTAGTCACTGGTATTGGTTGAGGAGCATCTTCAGTCTGAATCAGGTCTGCCAAAATGTGAATGTAATGAGATGTCAACTTGAAATGGACAACGTTCAACTTTTAAATAACTGTATTTTCTAGATTAAGTCATCAAACTACTGCAATTCAAATTGCCTTTAGATATATCGGTCAAATTGCTGTCCAAACGGAATATATGTCATTATCTTTAGATAATGATAGTCTTATTCTTTTAGATTTTCAATTTTACTGTTCAGTAAAATACTATGTGGATTAGGATATGCACTTACACACTTGAGATGGAAGAACCCAAAGAAGGCAGATTCTGATCATCTTGATATTGACCGACTGTAGCTTCAACAACTGTTTTTCTTTGTTACTATGAATGACTGAATGACAATATGAAAAGAATTGTGGGCTGTTTAAAATCTAAGAATTACTTGATTGGTTAGGGGAAAGCATGCATCACTTCCTGTTTAACGTTTCCACTCCTTTTCAGCCATCTACTGTATGCAATCTAAAGATTTATGGTGTGCACTATTTTGTTGGCCTACATTACAGCAAGATATTGCTTAGTGATGCAATAAATCCCAGACTCAGATTAGACCAAGACCACAATTAAAAACATTTGAATGTGTAACGATGACGCTGTGAGTCGAGAAGGTGAAACGTTTAATGAAACAACAAACATGGAACAAAACAACATAACAGTAGCATCTACGCATGAACACAGGAACAATACTGACTGGGGAAAGAACCTAAGGGAGTGCCAGATATAGAGGAGGTAATAAGTGAGGTAACGGTGTGCCTCATGATGACGTACAGGTGAACTTAATGATTGATACCAGGTGTGCATAATAGTGGATCCCAGGACCGGTGTTAAACCAGTCACCAATTTAGTAAAAAACTGATTTTTCAGATTTTGAGAGAGTTTTACTAAGATCAGCAATCTTATCAATTATTGCAGTCATATTCTCAGAGGAGTCAGGGAAGAGCATAACACAATTTTCAGGATCAATATTACCTAGTACGTTAGTGTCCTCCTTCCTTCACCAAAAGAGAATCTAAAGCCCACTCATGGTGGCTGACAACTGCTTTCAGATTTTGGACATCTATTGAGAGTTGGCTAAATCCTCGGATCATTAAATTCATATGGGCCTGTGAAGAGTAGGTTAAATTGTTTATCCACTTTCCTAGGACAGTCACACCCCAGGAGGGTAAGACTGACATACCAAAAATCGCACCCTGGAGTAGGACATGACAATAGGCTTCCTGATTGTCTGGGATGTGTCGTTTGGCACGCTGCAGTACCAGTTAGTTTTATATGTCTCATTGAAAAAACAGGTGACCAGATTTCTTAACATGTACATTTCTGTTCTCCCCAAATATCAACATCCCCCCCATCCAGGAGGCTTAGTGAGATAACCCTTATCACTGCATACCCACATTCATCGAAAAGGTGCACCTATGCCTTCCTCCATCCTGGAAAGGTTTACACAGGACACCTGTTGCTATAAGTCTAACACACTAAAATACCCTTTAGTGTAGTTTCTTCTATCACTATACTTCTCTCTGTTGACCCATACAGTATATACACATAACAAGCTCTAGTATCTCCCATATCTTCCTTCTACCACATTAGATATATTTGCTCCCTTCTTGTGACCACTCCAACATACATGTGTCCCATGATCCCCAAATGTTCAACAGTCATTTTAGCCAAGCACTTCATTATACAGAAAGCAACAGCAAAGCAAAGTAGTCCTACCAGAAGTGGAACAATCATGGCAGACAGGAACATCATTACATTACCTTTCACGTTTCCAAATACACCATTAAACCAGTGTTCAATTTGGTCAAAGATGTTGTCAGCTTTTCCCAGAGAACTTCCTAATTTAGCCAGGTCATTAATAATACCTGTCATGTTGTCAGAGGAGTCAGTAAGCAACATGACACAGTAAACCTCATCGTCTATTCCAAGGGCCTTGTAGGCCCCTCCCTCTTCAGCCAATATGTAATAGAGTGCCATTTCGTCTCTGGTCACTACTGCCATCCAATTCTGCACATCTAGTGACAACTGAGTAAAACCCTGTACGGTCAAATTAGTAAGGGCCTGCATGGAGTATGTTAAATTGTTAATCCACTTACCCTTTAGTTCAACTCCTGCACCTGGAAAGATTACTAGGGCTGCAATCTCTACCTGAGACAGCACATGTCCAGAAACCTCATTATTTTGAGCCACTGCTCTTTTAGCTCTGCCATACGATCTGAAACTAATTTGCAAAGAACTGTTCCGCAGCTCAGAGGGAGGTAATGTTGCTGCTGTCAGTTCAGTTTTCCCTAAATAAGAACAACCTTTCCATCCCATGGGGAGGGAAATTTAGCCCTTACCCCCACAGATCCAGAGATGATCCGAAGGTGTCCCCATGCCTTTGCTTGATATATTTACCCTTGTTATCAATTGTTGCCCATCCAGTACATCAAAACTACTGGTATCCGTTTTTAAGCCTGTGTAAGACAGGCAATTAGTGGTGTTTCCTACATCCACATTCCCTGAGTTGCAGATACAAGCAGGGGGAGATATTGTGGGTTTTAATCCTGTCAACACAACATCTACTACCCATCAGATACTTCCTCCATTGTACTTTTGGAGGTCATAAGCATTTAATCAGCTGGGAAATATTACGTGGTTGTACGCTAGGAACCTTTGTCCATCTTGGCCATTTAGTCTCAATGGACCCACCCTCAACTATTACCTGTTGTCCTATTGGATAATCCACCTTCCCATGCTGCTTCCTTCCACCTAGTGACCAACATCAGAATAGTCTAATTGCTGTTTCTTTGTTGAACCCTGGTATTGTTCCTTTGCATAAAATGGAGTAATCCACATCCAAAATCATTCTTTCCAATTGGTACTGCCTGGGTTCCCCACAGAGAGGCTGTGGAAGTAGGTTTCTGGAAAATCATTACCCGTGTGCCAGATGTGTTCCCCTTCCTCTGTAATCCTATGTATGTCACTGCTTTCACCCATTTATTATTCTCCACATCCCCATCCACAAAGGGAACGAGTAGGATTTGGAGCGCAATAAATAGCCTGCATGTGTGTTTCCATGGTTGCAATTTTCGTGTTTCACAACCATGGAATGTGTGTATGATGGTGTCCTCGACATCTGATGACTCTTCAGGTTCTGTGGCTGAACCCTCTGTTGGTTCTTCTGGCCTTTGGTCTCGGCCCTCTGGCTGTGGTCTTCCCCGTTTCTCCTCTGGCCCGCCTCATCGGTGTATCTCAGCCTTTTTCCTCCTTGGTGTCCTCCAAGCAGGAAGGTTGCCAATCTGGGAGAAATCTGCAATGGGAGAGATTGTGCCATCCGGACCTTTCCACTACTCAGATTGCAGTCGGTGTTGCCATGGTCACCTGGAAGAGGCCCATCCATCGTGGCTGGTTCCATTTTCTTTTATGGACTTGTAGTTTCACCCAGTCTCCTAGGCAGATGGTCAGAGCATCCATCTGTATCCTCACCTGGGATTGGTTCTGCTGCTTTCCTAGTGTGAGAGTGGAGAAAACTTACAACAGAAGTTAGTTCCTTCATCTACTCAAGATGATCATGCAATATCTCAGTTATGCCTATCTGTCGTTCAGTCATAGGTCTCACCCCTGGGGTGTTCATTGGTCGTCTTATTAAAACTCTTTAGGGCTAGGGTCCCATTTTCTGAATTTTTGCCTGCCTGACGTGCCCAAAGAAAAATGCCTACCACTCAGGCCCAGAAACTAGGATATGCACATAATACTATTGGATAGGAAACACTCTGAAGTTTCTAAAACTGTTAAAATAATGTCTGTGGGTATAACATAACTGATATAGCAGGCAAAAACACAAGACATTTCTGTCTGTAAATCATTTTCTTTTGACCTTTCCTCACTTGATTGGCTGGTAATATAATTGTCAGGGAAATAGCTCCCAGATTGCAGTACCTATGGCTTCCACTAGATGTCAACAGTCTCTGGACAGTGTTTGAAGCGTTTATCATTGAACAGAGCTGAACAGAAGAAGAATAGGTTGAGGGAATCACGGATGACAATAAGTTTTCCTGGGCGTGAGACCGTGAGCGCGCCCCCCTTTATTTTCCTTTTCTATCGCTTAGGTTATTATCCGAGTGAAATATAATAGCTAATATAGATAAATGGATGCCTAAGGATAAATTATAAATGATGTTTAAATTGTTTGGGCAAAGTTGATAGGTATAATTTGAACGCTTTCTCTTCACTGTACAACGGGCAACTCGACGGTGGATTTTCTGAACATAACTCGCCAACCAAACTGAGATTTATGGATATAATATGACTTTTTCTAACAAAGGAACCATAGGATGTCTTCCTTGGACACTTGGGATGCCCTCAGCAGAAGTTTTTTGAAAGGTAAGTGATTTATTTTAGCTCTTATATGGGTTTTGTGTGACCCGCGCTGGTTATGAATTCATAAATATGAGAGGTGCTATCCTCAAAACAATCAAATGTTGTGCTTTTGCCGTAAAGCCTTTTTGAAATCTAACAACGCTGTGATATTACCAAGAGTCAGAGCTTTTGATGACTTTGCAACACTTGTATATTGATGAATGTTTAATAATTAAACTTTTGGATTTTGAATTTGGCGCCTTACAGTTATCCCTAAGTGCCCCAGTTATCCCTAAGTGGTTTAAATAACATTGGTTGATACTGTAATCCTAATTATACTCTCACTTAATCCAGGCTATAGTAAATGGTTCTCCTAAACTCAAATATATTTCACACACGGGCCTCAGAGACAACCGCATGCTAGACTTCAATTCCTAATATTATATCTTAAGGGTGTAGAGTAACATTAATATGTTATACACCAGTGCCCCTGGTGATAGAATCACAAAGTAACTTTCTATGACAATCACTTCCTTATTTTACTGGTATGGTAGGAAAGTGTCACTAACAAATATGTTCAACCTTAACTTCTGTCTTACTCCTAAATGTTATTCCACCAATTGGGCCATTACCCAATAAACCTCGCCATTATCCACAAACGAACAATGAAACATACAACACATCATTCATAAACAACTCAACTCATTCGCTGGGTGAATCTCACACATAAGTACCACAATTCATAAACAACTCAACCAATTCACTTGGTACCTCTACAAAAATAAAAGATAACTCGTTTTCAGTAATGGTCACCAGCATTACAACACAAAATAAAAATAGATGATTATGATTAACGCTGAACCACCTCTTCAAAACCAAAATAACTAGTATTGAGTAATTGTTGTTGAATTTCCTCTACAAAATAAGATATAGAGGATTATTATCTCTGAACCGCCTCTCCTTCATAAAATAACTAGTATTCAGTGATGGTCGCCTGCATTACCACCCAAAATAAAAGAAATTATCATCAATCATTAATTTCATTCATCATATATTGAAATCACGCATTTCTCCAACAGCCCGTTATATAATTTCTACAATCTAGAATCCGACTACGTCATATTCAAAGTGTATGTCTACATTTTAGATTGAGTGAGGTGCCACTTACTTGTTAGAGGGAAACCACACCAGTGAATGCCAATTAATAAAAGACTTAGATTAAACAGGTGTCTGCTTACCTTGTTTATTTTGGAGCTCTGGCACCATGGTGTAGAATCTACTCCAAACGGAGTTGCCACTCACTCCTGGCAAGCACGCCAAATGTGGAAGTGTGTTTCTTTGTTCCTTGTCAATCATTGGATCATTGGTGAAATCAGCATTATGACAATATATTTAATCAAATTATTCAAAAACCTTTATTAATGCAATTGCAGACAGAAGTTGACAACAGGAACATAGCACGCATGTTTCCAAGTAAGTTCTGCAAAATAGAAAAGATCCCAAGTTGCTTTTATCATGCTTGTAGTCAACCCCCTGTGATGTAACTGCCTACGTCATTACCTTCTACTCATGAGACCAAAACCATGCCTACACAGCTATATCAACAAGACTTTTAGTGTTATTTAAAAGCTTAGCAGTAAATGTCCAAGTTGATTTATAGTGGAATGTCTGACTAATCTCTTACACTCCCCTGCAGAGTTCTGTCTTCACAGGCACACATTTCTCAGACCGTTTCTTTATAAGAGGCAGAGAGACTAGAAAACAAGTGTGGAACAATATTAAACCTCTATAATGAATACATAAATATTGTTAAACCTCTTACGGATCCAATCCTGTGAACGGAATTGTTTTCGGAGCAAACAAAGCGTGCCAAATTCAAAATAAAAATGTGTAATATTTAACATTCATGGAAATACAAGTGTTGCATACGGTTGCAAAGATTAGAGTCTTGTTAATATCACAGCACTGTCAGATTTCAAAAAGGCTTTATGGCAAAAGCACAACATTTGATTGTTTGAGGATAGCACCTCACATATTTTATGCATTAGCATAAATCCATAACCAGCGCAAAAAACATATAAGAGCTAAAATAAATTGCTTACCTTTTGATGATCTTCTGCTGAGGGCAACCCGAAGTGTCCAAGCAAGACAATTCATGTTTCTTTTGTTAGAAAAAGTCATTGTTTATATCCATAAATCTCTGTTTGGTTGGCGCATAATGTTCAGATAATCCACCAAGCATTCACTGTCTACTCGCCCATTGTACAGTGAAGAGAAAGCATTCAAATTATACCTATCAACTTTGCCCAAACAAATCAAACATAATTTATAATGTATCCTTAGGTATCCGTTTATCTATATTAATGATTATATTTAAACACGGATAATATCCTAAACTATAGAAAAGGAAAATACCGAGCTGCGCTCTCCCGGGTCCCTCGTGCCCAAGACAGAAAACACTTCCTGACTCCTCTGATAAAAACATCCTGTATGAGGCTGTTACTCAAGACCAAGTCATGAAACACTGTCTAAAGACTGTTGACATCTAGTGGAAGCCATTGGTACTGCAATCTGGGTCCTATTTTACTGAGAATCCCATAGGCAGACATATGAAGTGAGGGCATGTCCAAAAAAAAAAAGATTCCGGATAGAAATTCCTCAGGTTTTTGCTTGCCATGTCAGTTCTGTTATACTCAGACATTATTTTAACAGTTTTAGAAACTTCAGAGTGTTTCCTATCACATAGTACTAATAGTATCATGTGCATATCCTAGTTTCTGGGCCTGAGTGGCAGGCATTTTACTTTAGGCACGTCAGACGAAAATTCTGAAAATGGGACCCTAGCTCTAAGAAGTTAATCTGTAGTCTACGACCCTTTAAATGTAAGGAGGGAGGGGTATTATAACCCCTCCACTTCAATTAATACAACATAAACATAATCAATTATTATAATACATCAAACATTTGGTACAGCCCCTATCATGACCCCCTAGGTGAACCCCTGACAAGGGACAATTCCTTCGACCTTATGGATTGGTTTTTGCTCTGACATGCACTGTCAACTGTGGGATCTTATATAGACAGGTGTGTGCCTTTCCAAATCATGTCCAATCAATTGAATTTACCACAGGTGGACTCCAATCAAATTGTAGAAACATCTCAAGGATGATCAATGGAAACAAGAGGCACCTGAGCTCAATTTCGAGTCTCATAGCAACGGGTCTGAATAGTTATGTAAATAAGGTATTTCAGTTATATTTTGCATTGTCATTATGGGGTATTGTGTGTAGATTGCTGAGGATTTTTGTTTTATTTAATCAATTTTAGAATAAGGCTGTAACGTAACAAAATGTGATAGAAGTCAGGAGGTCTGAGTACTTTCCAAAGGCACTGTATATAACCATTACAAGTTACGTCAACAGTTGAACCACGTGCCAGGGTTGACAATTGTATTAGCTGTACTTACCTGACCACTTGACTGTTCTCTAGTGGAGTCACACCTGATTCTTTGAGAGGCACTCACTGTTTCCTTGGATTAAAATAACAAAAGTCCAAATGAAGCAGATCTTGCACAGATGTAAGATGATTGACTAGAAATGTGTTCATATACACTACATGAATCAGAAATGTGGTGCCCAACAACTGGCAATATTATAGAGCTCACCTTTACAATATTCACATTCTGGCTTTGTATTTTTGTTGCAGATGATAATGATCACAGATGTGCCGGCACTGATGCTTTATATCAGGGCTGCCCAACCCTCGTCCTGGAGATCTACCATCCTGTGGGTTTTCAGTCCAATTCTAATTTAACACACCGGATTCTACTAATTAGCTGCTCAACAAGACCTTAACCAGCTGAATCAGATATACTAAATTAGGGTTGGACTGAACATCTGCAGGACAGTAGATCTTCAGGAAGAGGGTTGGGCAGCCCTGCTTTATATAATACAAAATACAATAATTAAATATTGATAATATAGTTTTAATGTGGCAATCCAGGATTAGAAGAAAACAACAAAGCGATCACCCCACCACGTATGTTGATGAACAGCTAAGGGACAGGGCAGAAGAAATGTAACCCAGAGTGCATAAAAAGCCTTGGTAATGAGATGAACATTAGACCAGAAAAGCATGGAGCGGTCGCTACAAGTGAAATGGTTGGAACGTTGAACCTCAACACGAGGGGAATAAAATCAACTCACCTATCAGACTAAGACATTGCCAGTCTGCAGCTGTGTGTGTCAAGTGTTTTGGAACTTTGAATACCATCACAAGGGGGGGGAGACAACTCCCCTCTCAGACAATCACTGGTACAGCTAGTATCTGTTCTGCCCGGACAACTAAGAAGAAGGACATTGTGACCTCTGGTGGACAATCAGAGCACGTACAAGTGGGCCACGGAAAGGCCCAACCAATCCATTTCCAAGAAGGCTTGGTGCCGACAGAGATAAAAGGCAAACGAAAACATTCACATGAAAATACATTCATGATTTCTTACACCAAAAGGTTTGTGAGCAAAGTATTAGTTAGTTTCCAAATGGATCAATGATAAGTGTCTCTTTCCCTCTCACCCTCTCTCTCTCTCTACCCCTCCCTCTTTTGGTAACAAGCCGTCATATTTTGTCAGTCCACTAGGGACCTTTGTCTCATGTAGAAGGTGTATGTTTATTCTGTGTTATTATTTAGTTAGCTAGTAAATAAAAAAATAATACTGTATAGGACTGAATTATGAGCAAGGCTGGGGTTTTTGCAGATCTAAGAAGGTTACGACTTGTCAGAATGATGATATGATAAGAGGTTATGATTAATATGTTGACTGTTTTATGGATGTTATACGGTAGGTAAGGACCTTATAGAGTTTAATTCGGGAGACGGTAAACAACTTCTTCCGTGGTACCCCAAATCCTAATGAGTTAATTGTTACATGATTGATTTAATCAAGTAACAACTAAGGAGACCCCCTTTTTTCAATTTTCGCCTAAAATGACACACCCAAATCTAACTCCCAGTAGGTCAGGCCCTGAAGCAAGGATATGCATTTTCTTGGTACCATTTGAAAGGAAACACTTTGAAGTGTGTGGAAATGTTAAAGGAATGTAGGAGAATATAACACATTAGATCTGGGGTACCATCATCTTTGAAATGCAAGAAAAGGGCCATAATGTATTATTCCATTCCAGGTGCAATTTAGATTTTGGCCAGTAGATGTCACCATGCTATGTGCCTAATTTCATGTTCAAAACTGTGCACTCACCTCAAAAAATAGTATGGTTTTCTTTGACTGTAATAGCTTCTGTAAATTGGCCAGTGCTGTTAGATTTTAAGAATTTCAGCTTTCTGCCAATATCAGATATGTCTATGTCCTGGGAAATGTTATTGTTCTTACAGCCTCATGCTAATCACATTAGCCTACGTTAGCTCAACCGTCCCACAAGGGACCCACCGATCATGAAGAAGTTTTAATTCCTTAGTGATGTGGACCCAGAGGAACCTGAAGCTCTCGACCCGCTCCACTACAGCCCTGCTGATGTGGATGGGGGGCATGCTCGGCCCCCTGTTTCCTGTAGTCCACAGCGAGCTCTTTTGTCTTGCTGACATTGAGGGAAAGGTTGTTGTCCTGGCACTACACTGCCAGGTCCCTAACCTCGCTTTATAGGCTGCCACATTGTCATCTGTGATCAGACCTACCACAGTCGTGTTGTCAGCAAACTTGATGATGGTGTTGGAGTCGTGAGTGGCCATGCAGTCGTGTGTACAGGGAGCACAAGAGAGGACTAAGCACACACCCCCTGTGGGGAACCCATGTTGAGGATAATCGTGGCAGAGGAGTTGTCACCTACCCTCACCAGCTGGGGTTGGCCCATCAGGTAGTCCAGGATCGAGCTGCAAAGGGAGGTGTTCAGTCCCAAGGTCCTAAGCTAGGGCATCCCTATGGCTCTCCACCTCCCACTTTTCTGTGCGAGGGCTTTTGTCTCTTGCCAGGTCATCCCTGCTTTATTTAGGTCCTGCAGCATACCACCCTGCATCCCACTGCTGGCTTGCTTCTGAAGCTAAGTAGGGTTGGTTCTTCTCAGTCCCTGGATGGGAGACCAGATGCTGCTGGAAGTTGTGTTGGATGGCCAGTAGGAGGCACTCTTTCCTCAGGTCAAAAAAATATATCCCAATGCCTCTTGGCAGTGGATGGGATGTTAATAACCTCTTACGGAGCAGTGGGGCGCTAGCGCCCATATCCCGACACTACCCGGTGAAATGTAAAGCACCAAAATCCAAAAGTGTTTCATAGCCATCAAAAGCTCTGACTGAATTTATGCTTTATGCTATTTATGCTAATGGTTAAATATTGTAGGTGCTATCCTCAAACAATCAAATGTTGTGCTTTTGCCGTAAAGCCTTTTTGAAATCTGACAACGCTGTGATATTGCCAAGAAGCAGAGCTTTTGATGACTATGCAACACTTGTATATTGATGAATGTTTAATAATTCAACTTTTGGATTTTGAATTTGGCGCCTTACATTTCACCGGGTAGTGTCGGGAATAAAAAAGTATTCACATGTTTTGTTAACAACAGGTGTAGACTATCAGTGAAATGCTTACTTAAGGGCCATTCCCACATATGACAAATGTAAAAATAATGGAAAGATAATCGATCCCATTCACGGGATTGGACAGGTTAACTTAGGGATCCAATACCATGAACGGGTTCGATTTTGCCAACATCCGGTGAAATGCAGAGCTCCAAATTCAAATTACAAACATACTCATTTTAAACATTCCAGAAAATACAAGTGTTGCACACCATTCAAAAGCTTAGAATCTTGTTAATCTAACAGCGTTGTCAGATTTCAAAAAGGCATTACGGCAAAAGCAGAACATTTGATTGTCTGAGGACAGCGCCCCGCTCAAATATTCAATTAGTATAATAACATAACCAGCAGAGGTGTCACAAAACTCAAAAATAGCATGAAATAAACCGCTTACATTTGAAGAGCTTCATCTGATGGCATACCCAAGCGTCCCGTTTACACAATTTTGTTCAATAAAGTCCCTCTTTATATACATAAAGCTCTGTTTGGTTGGCGCGTTTTATTCAGTAATCCACCTGCCCAAAGGTGTTCATCTATGCAGACAAACAATATCCCAAAAGTACCGGTAAATTTCGGCAAACAGCATTTCTAATCAATACTCAGATACCCTAAAATGAATATGAACTATAATATTTCAGACGGAATATAACCTGTTGAATAGAAGAGAAAAATCCATAGTAGGAAACTAGACGTGACCTCAGGAAGAACTTGTCTTTCTCCCTGGTTTTTCATGATACAAGCTTCAAACCTTTTTCTAAAGACTGTTGACATCTAGTGGAAGCCATAGGAACTGCAATCTAGGAGGTATTCCCCTATTTATCGAATACGCCTTCTACTGAAAACTGGTAACCTTAAAAAGTCCTACTCCATGGATGGAAACTGCTCGGGTTATCGCCTGCCATATCAGATCTGTTATACTCACAGACAGTATTTTAACAGTTTTAGAAACTTCAGAGTGTTTTCTATCCAAAGCTAATAATTATATGCATATCCTAGTACTTTGGGCACGTTTTTCATCCAAACTTCAAAATACTGCCCCCTAGCCCAAACAGGTTAACCCAATATGAAACATAATTGGTATTTTAACACAATGTGTATAAAAGAGGTCCATAGAAGGGAATATATTGATATATTTATCTAAACATAAAATATGTATATATTTATTTCTCAATTTCGTAATCATAAAAAAAAGTACTGGTAGGTCAAAACACTAAAGCCCTGCCTTTATTTCACAGAGTCTCAACCCCGAACTAGCCTCAACTCAAACACCTCCCCTCAGTGTAGGGGAATGGAAAAGAGATACAGTATACAATAAAGAATCCATACTGATAGTCAGGCACTAACGGAGTGAGAGAGTCCTGACTCACCCCTAAATGAAGATAGTAAAGTGTTAATGCTGTCATAGCCTTTATCTCTGCCCATTAGTGGGAGGTACCACTTATGCTCCAAACTAGTGTAGCAAAAAATAGACTTGTCAGTCATCTGCTGTACAGAGAGATTATTCTCAGGTTTCATCTCAACATAATTACCTAATTTGCATGAGCATTAAACATTTGAACAGCTAAAACATAAAATGGTTTGTGGTACTCAGTAGAACAAGTAGTGTTGGTCCCAACATGATGGAGTGGGTGTTTGTTACTAGCTATTGTTAAACTCTTCTGCTGTACTTCAGATGTGCCTAGTACTTATCTGGTAACGCACACAGGTAGCCTACAATATTGAGTCAAATACAATTCAAGTGTGAATAAGTTGTTTAAAGAGTTCGTATCTGAGGCAACAAAGAAAATATTACATTAAGTGTTTCCACTGGAGGCTGCTGAGGGGAGGATGGGTAATAATAATGTCAGGAGCAGAGTAAATGGAATGACATCAAACACATGGAAACCTTGAACCATGTGTTTGATGTATTTGATACAATTCCACTCATTCTACTCCAATCATTACCACGAGTCCGTCCTCCCCAATTAAGTTGCCACCAACCTCTTTTGGTACTGTATGCCCTGTTTAACTAGGTGTTTCAATACATGCTGACTGGTCACAGTTTTTATGAGGATTATGGTAACATCACCACTACACTACAACAATTCAGAGGTTCGATTTGATGTTGATACTGTATGTATCACCCTTGAACTAGTAAATACTGACTAGTGTGTTAAACTTATTATCCTAATTAGCATGTCATGTCAGTAGTGGTGCTACAGTGACTCCACTGTAGCACCACTAGCTTCAGTTTACCATCTAAGGACAATGTTAATTTTTAGATGTAAGGGGCTGCTGTTTGTTTGTGACCAGTTTCGTGTGTGACGATAATCACCCTGTAATTTTCCACTCGGTTTTCAACTGAGTGAGAGAGAGCGAGACCCACACAGGATGACTGACCTGCAGTTGAGGTCTCATTTAAAAGAACAGGCAGACATGTGCATTGACAAGACAAACCCTCCACTCTGAGCCTGCAGAGGGACTTACCACTTCAAAGCAAATGTGTGAACTCCTAGGCAAGGCCAGTCAAGGTGTGAAAATGTAACATGTTGAGCTCAAAATAGAACAATGTTAAAAAATTACCCAATTCTCAAAAATGATTCTACATCAAGCCACCCCCTTAGTAACTAAATTAGCCTTAATTAACTAAGCTTTAACTAATTTAGGCTTAGTTGAACAAAAACCCTAACACTTGGTCACCTGATGACATTATCAGAAAGTTGAAAAGGTGTGGCTAGTTATTCAAACGTTTACAGCTATCATTTCATTAAAGTTCTTTAGGTTCTTTTGGTAATGTGCCAACATAACCCTGATATAAATAAGTCAACTTTGCATAAAAAACACTGTTATTTGATATAGTTTTAAAAGCAGCAGATCTATTACCCAGGCCTGTTTGACCTCCCCACAAGAGAGCAGCAGATCTATTACCCAGGCCTGTTTGACTTCCCCCACTAGAGAGCAGCAAACCTCACAATCATGTCACTATCATGTGTCAGGCTGTTTGTGAGACTGTGTGTGTAAGTAGGTGATGGAGTTTGCAGGATGGAAAGTGGCTCTCTGTGTGTACCCATATTTGTGTAAGTAGGTACACATTGGTATGAGTGAGACTGAACATGCATGTGCAGGTCTCTTTATGTTTGCTGTTGGTGTGTAGGTGTGTGTGCGTGTCAAGCATGTTCCAAGGTTGTACGTTTTGTTTAAAGTGTAAATCTGCAGTTCAAACAATTACAAAGTGGTCACCCCACCACTGAGGGGTATCCTACAAAGCAGGTTTGAGGAGTTAGCGAGGTAATTTTTGTCAACTCTGAGTTCATATCGGGATAGCCAGTCAAACAAAATTGTTCACCTTTTATCCAGGTAAATTTCTAATGCAACGAATCCTTCAGAACTAACTTTCTCTGGGTCAGGCTAACTCACTGTGAACTCAATTTACCCTAAATTAAATGACTGAGCTGCGAGTTGAGGACCAATGAAATCAGATTCTCTCCCTCTTGCAAATATTGCTTTATCTCCTTCATTCGAGGAAGAAAACTGATTTAAATATTGTATTAATTAAATTTCTAATCTCAGTAATTTAATCTGATTCTTTTCCGTTACTTTTGGATCACTTTCCCTTTAAGAGGCATTAGAAGAAGACAAAAAGGATCCTTCAAAGGTATTTAGTGTGTCATCATATTGGTCTCTTACCTGCGTTCAGACTCTCTCATCACTCTGTTGGAATAAATGTAAAAAATGTTCAATGCTGAATTGAATGTCATGAGAAAACATAAAGGTGTAAATTATTTTTTTCGCAAAGATCTTTTCAGAATTAAAAATGTAATCATCTTGTTTTATAAAAGTATATGTAATCTGATTACAATATTTTTGAAGGTAACGTCACTGATTATAGTTACCAGTTTTATAATCAGATTACATGTAATCAGTTACTCCCCAACCATGTACATAAGAAAACATGAACATGACTCGTGTGGACTGTATGACCAAGCATCTGCAATGATCTGCAGGGCTTTGTAACATTTCCTTTGTTATTTATCAAAATAAAATGATGTGTGCATTTGTACGAATGTGTGTATACCTGCATGCGTGTGTTTGTGCGTGCATGCATATGTGCATCAACAGTCATGAGGACCAGTCAATATCAGTCAAACTATGCTGGCCATTACAATGTACTTTTGCTTTTTTGTTTTGCAGCGATGTTGCTGTCATGTTTTGCACGCCCACGCTTGACAAGTGGTGAGACGGTTCACAGTGGTTTAGCTTGTAGGCGTAGGCTGTGGCGGGCCATCTCCGCACTTTGGACAGACCTGAGCTGTTTATGCACTACAGACCTGTCTTCGCTGCCTGTGTGTGAAGCCACAAGATGCACAGCTATGTTATGGCTGTGAGAGACTTTGACAAACAAGTTAATTTTAGCAAACCTGTTAACTTGAGAGTTGTAGGGCAGCTTCACTGACATAGAATAAAGCTTGGAGTGAGCCTTGTTCTCACTTAGTAAATCTCAAACTTTTACCCTCAACAAGTCCTGATCTGATGTCTAATGTTTTTTCTTGAAGGCATACTTTTATAGACAGTTAGTAAAAATCCACTAGGAGAACATATAAAACATGTTGTTAAGGCAGTGTTCAATGTAACATATGAAAAACTGGTCATGAGGTACCTATACATACCTGTTTGCTGATGTATATGACATTGTCTTACACTCAAGATGTTCTTTCATCTGATGTCTGCAGTGTGCTTGTCCTACATATGGAAACATTTATACAGGGAGGTTGTTACAGAAACACTGAACACTGAAAAGCCCCACTCAGTTTCAGCTGCTTGGCCAGGATGACATGTGTGCTGAGGGAGTGTGATTGGGTTAATCAGTAACTCTCTGAGACTCACCACCTTAATGTGACCTATTGTCAGACAGAGCTGTTTCTATGACTTACCAGATGTAGAGACAGGCTCCCTGTACAACAAAACTCTGTTCCAAAGTGCCAGTCATGCTGTGTCCAAAATTGCACCCTATATCCTATTGTATACGGTGCACTACATTTTACAAGGGCCGTAGGGCTCAGGTCAAAAATAGATTACTATATAGGGAAAAGGGCGAAATTTGAGATATCTGTTTTTCAATGGGCTAGAAGCACACTGGCAGATGAAGTAACTGGTTAGACACATTCAAGTTATCCCACAGTCTATTTATAAAATGAGTGACTTGAGCATAGCCCCCATTCTTAACACCATCTCAAAAATTATTATTGGATAGTCTTAAAACATATGGGATGTTTAATCTTTGATGTCTTCTATTATTTCTGAATGATGGTTAATCTTCATGTTTGAAAAGATTGAAGCACAGAGAGCAAAGGCTTTTTAGATGATCATGATGATACTGATGATTTTGATGATGGTGATGATAATGATGATGACGATAAAGATGATGATAATGGTGATGATAATGATGATGATAACAAGGATGATGATGATGATAATGGTGATGATAATGATGATGGTAATGGTGGTAATAATGATGATGATATTGATGATGATGATGATGATGAGAATAATGGTGATAATAATGATGATGATGGTGATGAGAATGATGATCATATGCATGATGATGATGATGAAGATGACATCGATGATGAACTATTATAGAATATGCTGTGAAAGAACGTCATTTTCTGAAATCAAGACTCTCATTTATTATGCTAATATACCTAAATCCAATGACATGGTGACATTTGTTGTTGATTTTGAGTTGAATTCATGGTTAGTTGACAACTCAACCAAATGTAAATCAAAAGTACTCATTGAACTGACCCAGTGGGTGAACCTGAATGTCTTTGTTGAGCCCCAATAAATCCCCCAATAGGTTTCAAAAGTTTTGCTGCTACTCTATAGAATATCTGAATGATATGCAGTTGTGTTTTGCCTCATACAAACACGCAAGTACAGTCAACATCATGTGGTGTGCTCAACAAAATATCAATCAAACAAATTATATACGATGACACATAATTGTTGTTTGTTAGCTGGACTCAAACTCATGTGCTAATGTGATGGTCTCTATGTTACAGCAAGAGTAGCCTCTAGAATTCACACCAAAACAACACTGATGCTCAAGTTTCCTGCTGTCATTTTTTGTCTCTGGACATTTTTTGGTTTGTTGGTTTCATTGCAGATGGCTAAAGACTGCAGTGGAAAATCTCACAGCCCTCTCGTTCTGGAAACCTTACCTCCTTATTCAAGCCAAACACAGATGGAACCTCTTGGTCTTATTTCCCTGAATGTGACACCTCACCCTTTTCGCCATGTACTTCTCCATATTAGGAATAAGAACTTCAATATAACTCAATACGCTTGCTGTTAACCTCAAACAATAGGATTTATTTGACTTCAAGGTATTGGCTAAGGAGTGAGTTTCAGGCATATGTGAAAGCGCATTTAGAATCAAGTATGTGTTTTTATTCATTGATCAATTTTCTCTGCTAGTCCACTCAACCACTAGTTTTGACAATAATGAGTACACTATAGGCCAAAATAGTAATTTGAGTTGAATGCACAAAATGCAATATGCATGAATAATATGGTTAACTGGATTCACTTGTACCTTTCTTTTCAAGTTTTAATTTATTAGAATTTTGAGGGGTCAAGTCTTTCACTACTTTTCCAGCTGCTAGCTAAAACAGAATGAAGCATTAGCTCATGTTAGTAAAGGCATATTTGATGATTTAATTGTTTAATGAGATACAACTGTGAAGGCTAACAAAATCAATTAAATTAGTAGCATTAACCATGACCAATAGACTTCAGCATTTAGCAGTATGAATAGATTACAACTGAGAGAAACAGACGTGGTTCATAATTGTAAGATTCACCCCATTGACCTATGGTCAGACTGTGAGACTGGTAAAATAATTATGTCCTAAACTAGTGAAACACCCCCATCACCCCCATCATGTAAAATGTTCCTTCCTGACGCTGTATCAATTGTAATGTCATTGACAGAAATGTGGCCATGTTCATGTTACACGCCTCTGTTAAGTCTTACAATAGTAAAGTGTGCTTTGTATCGTTCCTTATTCCCCTTGCACCACACCCTGCCTGTCAACTCCTGCAGCAAACACTGTATACCGCAGCCAGTGCCGAGTGTTGCCCTCCCATTCTGCTTCACAACACGAGGACTCCACAGAGGAAGCTATTGGGTTAGCTAGAACAGAAAGTTGTACCAACAACACCAACATGGCAATTCAATGGTGGGGCCTCCTACTGGACCTGTGGTTTATTTTGGACTGCCTACCATTTCACATCTCAGCTTTCAATCTGGACACGGACACAAAGCATGTGCACGGACACAAAACATTCTGCTTTTGATACCATCGATCACCACATTCTTTTGGAGAGATTGGAAACCCAAATTGGTCTACACGGACAAGTTCTGGCCTGGTTTAGATCTTATCTGTCGGAAAGATATCAGTTTGTCTCTGTGGATGGTTTGTCCTCTGACAAATCAACTGTAAATGTCGGTGTTCCTCAAGGCTCCGTTTTAGGACCACTATTGTTCTCACTATATATTTTACCTCTTGGTGATGTCATTCAGGAAACATAATGTTAACTTTCACTGCTATGTGGATGACACACAGCTGCACAATTCGAAGAAACATGGTGAAGCCCCAAAATTGCCCTCCCTGGAAGCCTGTGTTTCAGACATAAGGAAGTGGATGGCAGCAAATGTTCTACTTTAAACTTGGACAAAAAAGAGATGCTTGTTCTAGATCCCAAGAAACAAAGAGATCTTCTGATGAATCTGACAATTAATATTGATGGTTGTACAGTTGTCTCAAATAAAACTGTGAAGGACCTTGGCGTTACTCTGGACCCTGATCTCTTTTTTGACGAACATATCAAGACTGTTTCAAGGACAGCTTTTTTCCATCTACGTAACATTGCAAAAATCAGAAACTTTCTGTTAAAAAATGATGCAGAAAAATGAATCCATGCTTTTGTCACTTCTAGGTTAGACTACTGCAACGCTCTACTTTCCGGCTACCCGGATAAAGCACTAAATAAACTTCAGTTAGTGCTAAACACGGCTGCTAGAATCTTGACTAGATGTAGAGACAGGCTCCCTGTACAACATAACTCTGTTCCAAAGTGCCAGTCATGCTGTGTCCAAAATTGCACCCCTATTCCCTATTGTATACGGTGCACTACAAGGGCCATAGGACTCAGGTCAAAAATAGAGTACTATATAGGGAAAAGGGTGCCATTTGAGACATCTGTTTTTAAATTGGCTAAAAGCACACTGGCAGATGAAGTAACTGGTTAGACACATTCAAATTAGCCCACAGTCTGTTTATAAAATGAGAGACTTGAGCATAGCCCCCATTCTTAACACCATCTCTTAAATTGTTATTGGATACTCTTATAACATTTGGGATTTTTCATCCTTGATCTCTTCTATTATTTCTGAATACATTTTTTACTAGGCTAGTCAGTTAAGAACAATTTCTTATTTTCAATGAGCGCCTAGGAACAGTGAGTTAACTGCCAGATGTGTCAGCTTGGGGATTCAAACTTGCAACCTTTCAGTTACTAGTCCAAAACTCTAACCACTATGCTACCCTGCCGCCCCATGTTGAAAAGATTAAGGCACAGAGAGCAAAGGCTTTTTAGATGTTCATGATGATATTCATGATGATGAGGATGAGGATCATGATGATACTGATGATTTAGATGATTGTGATGATAATAATACTGAGGATGATAATAATGATGATGATGACGATAATGATGATGGTGATGATATTGATGATGATGTTGATAATAATTATGATAATAATGGCTGATATTGATGATGATGATGATAATAATGGTGATAATAATGATGATGATGATGGTGATGATAATGACGATGATCATATTCATGATGATCATATTCATGATGATCATATTCATAATGATGATGATGACTAGAACCAAACAATTTGATCATATTACTCCAGTGCTAGCCTCTCTACACTGGCTTCCTGTTAAGGCAAGGGCTTATTTCAAGGTTTTACTGCTAACCTACAAAGCATTACATGGGCTTGCTCCTACCTATCTTTCCGATTTGGTCCTGCCATATATACCTACACGTACGCTATGGTCACAAGACTCAGGCCTCCTTACTGTCCCTAGAATTTCTAAGCAAACAGCTGAAGGCAGGGCTTTCTCCTATAGAGCTCCATTTTTATGGAATGGTCTGCCAATCCATGTGAGAGACCACCCCCCCGGGTTGTGCCGTGGCTGAGATCTTTGTGGGCTATACTCGGCCTTGTCTCAGGACGGTAAGTTGGTGGTTGAAGATATCCCTCTAGTGGTGTGGGGGCTGTGCTTCGGCAGAGTGGGTGGAGTTATATCCTGCCTGTTTGGCCCCGGCCCCTCCTGTCTCAGCCTTCAGTATTTATGCTTTATGTGTTGGGGGGGCTAGGGTCAGTCTGTTATATCTGGAGTATTTCTCCTCTCTTATCCGGTGTCCTGTGTGAATTGAAGTATGCTCTCTAATTCTCTCTCTTTCTTTCTCTCTTTCTCTCGGAGGACCTGAGCCCTAGGACCATTCCTCAGGACTACCTGGCCTGATGACTCCTTGCTGTCCCCAGTCCACCTGGCCGTGCTGCTGCTCCAGTTTCAACTGTTCTGCCTGCGGCTATGGAACCCTGACCTGTTCACCAGACGTGCTACATGTCCCAGACCTGCTGAGAGAGAATAAAGTAGACGGCATCGGTCAAAATGTAATTGCTGACTTTTTTATGGCCCCCCGGTGGGTGTGTACAACCCCCTGTGGGTGTGTACACCGCCCCTAAGGGGGAGGTGTTTTATGATAGTGTGTGTACATCTGTCCCTTTGAAGATATGGCTTTGTTTACATTAATGCAGTCAAGAAACGGTCAAGCTGATTGAAATGGCCTCTTTGAGGTCATTTCAACCCCCACCACCACCTCCCATGTTGGAGGGAGTGCTTATGGCCATACGTCCTGTCCAGGCCTGTGTTTACAAACGTTCAAGGTGATTGAGGGGGCCTCTTTGAACTGTGGAATCTGTTTCTGAAACAGTAATGGTCCGGGGTATTAGACAGACGGCCTATAAAGAGTGGACTGTGGACAGTACCCGCTAACTCAGAGATAAAGCCCAGAACACTATAGAAATTTAACATGGATTTTGTGATCAACGACACACCCGTGATGACCGTGACAACTGAAGCAGGACCTCGGTTAAAACATAGAGAAAGGACGGCGTATAAAGCAACAATATACGATGCGCCAAAAAAGTATTTTCTAAATATTTATAGAACTCAGATACCTCCCTCAACTGAGCTGAAAGATCAAGTGTTGATGTCTAATGGGCAACTATGCGGCTATCTGTTTGATTACCCGGCCTGTAGTGTAAAGCTCTATACAGTAGCCGAAGGAGAAGAATATACAGACCAGACTTTAGGAGTGGACTACAGGCTTGAAGACTGGCAAGTGTTTCGCAAGGTGGTGTGCCCCGAACTGAGAGTTATCACAAAGGGGTATGGCATGTTCACGGGCTACGAGACCCTTTGGGAAGTTGAGCAGGACCCCTCAGGAAGAACGTTCCACAAGGTGAAAATACAAAGAAAGAATGGACTTCCGTATGGGTGCGTGCAGTTCTATATCGGCAGTGAGAAAACCCGCAAAGGCAACAACCATGATGCAGGACCGACTCGGGATTTTAAGCTGCATGTGCGTATTCCGTTTTAAAAGTTGGATATGGTGGAATTGAGAATGCTTGAGGCAGTGGATGCTCTTTTCGTACAGAGCCAACGCCAACAGCCCAGAACACTATAGAAATTAAAATAATCTCAGACCCCTAAAGAAGAAATTAAACATGGCTCCAAGACCAATTTTAGGTGTATTGTGTTCAGGATGCCAAGAACCCGATGACAAATTCATAGAGGCCATTATTTGTGATGCCCCGGATTGTTTTAATGGATTGCTGAAGATAAGAGTGAAGGCCATATGGGTTACATTTTCCACCCGGAGGATTCAACCGTGAAGATTTTCACAAACACAGGACATAGCACACTTTTCCAAACAACAACCGTGAGTTTTTCTCCAGTGCTACGAATGAGAGAATGGTTAAAAATACGTTTAGGGTTATGCAAAATGGAAAAGATACTGAGAGGAACAGGACTGCCTGGCTATGCGTTTGAAGAAGCGGTCTCCGGGCGTGAAGACTTACAAGCCTTAAGGATATCCTCACCTGCATGTACTCCGAATTCTAGAGTGACGATTTTAGCATGTTCCCAATTTGATAGTAACAATGCTACCAAATCCGTTAATACGTATGTATTTTCCAAAGCATGCACGGAGGTCAACTATTTTGTTCCAGTTTTCAATTTCATGTGGGGAGATTATCCTAAATTTCTTCACCTTATGAAAGAGGTGCAAAGCCTTTTCAAACATCGTGAACAGTTAAGGCGTTGGGCGCTTCTATCCCCAAGACAGAGCCCGGGTCTAAAGACACACATGCAGATTTATCCCTGGTCTGAAAATATACAGCGCATGTCTGGAGACGTCAAAAGGGCGAGTCTGATCAGGTCACAGTCTGAATACACAGAATTGGAAACGGACGAACATGTTGGTTAAAGACATAAAGAATGCAGTGCGTGTGTGTGTGCGCGCATGGAGGCCTGAAAAATAGATGGTTTACTTACACACTGTGACATTATCAGGGGTTGGCTGATAGCGTCCAAGGGGGGGTGACCACCTCGCTATCTTCCCGGGGTGGGGGTTTGGGGCGCATCTCAAACGCCAAGACCATTTGCTATACAGGAATAGAATTTTTTTTTAAATAATTATAACGTGTTTAAAAAATGCCTGTACTAAAGACTTTGAATTAAATAAAGGATTTAAAAATGTCACTTACGAGTGGAAGCGTCTCTCTCCCCGCTTTCCGTCTCAACAAGGGAATGTATTACCCCCCTACCGGTCTTTTTTTTTTCTCTTCTGCCAGACAGGAATAGTAAAATTGTTTAAATAATTATAACGTGTTTACAATTGTCTGTAAGGCTTAGAATTAAATAAAGGATTTAAAAAATGTATCTTACCAAATGAATTTATTCCTATATTTCTCACGAGCCCTCTTTCCGTGTCTCTTTCACCACGAACGGACAGAAAGAAAGAATGCGCGGATGTGCGTGTGTGTGTGTGCGCACCGAGGCCTGAAAAATAGATGGTTTACTTACACACTGTGACATTATCAGGTGTTGAAACTGGCACGGCTGATAGTATCCAGTGTCCAAACAATTAAGGGAGGGGGGGATGACCAGGGGGGTTTGGGGGCGAAATTAACTCATACTCTGTCTCAGTTGAGACAACGGTCTCTTATGAAAAAACTTTGGGTGAGACGCATCTCAAACGCCAAGGCCCGTTTTTATACATGGACAAATATGGTGAGATACAATTACATTCTAAAGAATGCTTTTTAACTATGTGTGTTACAATGTAAAATAATCTATACTAAGGCTGTTATTATGTATATATTATTTTGGTTGTTGTGGAAGTATTATATTACACTTTTGTGTGCGCTAGGTAGCTTGTGGATATTATGAAACGGACCGGTTGGAAGTTTATATTATAACGACCCTGGGTTTATAAGTACAGATATCGAGCTTGCTTGAGCGGCACAGTCGATAGTGCGCCGGACCTCGAGCTAGAAGGTCAAGTGTTTGAGGCCTGCTCCCTGCTCTTTCATTACAATATATACAGCAAATATTCAACCGTCATATGAGTTATGTATGTTTTATGTTAAAGTGTGAAATGTATAAATATATTTTTCTATAATATATAACACGACTATAGGTGAGCCTACGTTTACTCAGCTCTTATCTGGTATAAGCTGTTTGAACCAGCATGCAGCGGTCATATCAATCAGCGATTCCCGGCGACAATTCTCTAGGGAGTCCTTCAACCTATGTTCGTCGTAAGTCAAAACATTTAATATAATAATAATGCTAAATATTATCAAAGCGCCAACATTGTTTTAAAAATATAACCTTGTGTTTACAGCGGACAGTCCGCCAACAAGAAGCCATCAGGCCTTATGGACACTTCCCATGAACCACTACGGGGGTAATGAAAATGACGACATTTTACCGTTCTGTACGAACGGCTTTGCCGAAAGTCTAACCCCCCAGAGTTGAATATCTTGCTACCCGCAGTACTTCAGTGCTCCACAGAACCATAGCTCAAGTACACAGAACAGCATTGCCAGAGAAGGTTCTCGGTTCAGAAAGCGTTTGGCTTCCAGAGCATAACCTCTATGGATGCAGTATGACACGTTTTTTAAAATTAGTTATACATTTTTTGAAAGAATATGTCAAAACTATGTTAAATAATGTTTGTTTCTTTTCAGACTCCGATAGCTCTACAAATCATGCAGAATCACCACAGCCACAGGACGTGACAGGAAGCCCGAGGGAAACAATCAGAGGTAATTTAACTAAAACCCATGGAATAACAGTGAGAAAATGTATTATTATATTAATCTGAAATGTATTTGAAATTGAATTTTTTATATAATACACTATTTTATATTTTTCTTTCAGGCCGTATACCGTCACAGAAGCCGCCGAAAAGGACGCCGATGTCAACCATAGTAAAACTGTCATGCTTTTCTTCCCTCGGGAATGACCAAAGCACAGCGACGTTACCAGAATACCTGACTGAACATGATAAGCATAACATAATCAATAGCAGTACTGGACTCGTGATGCTCACTGGAACTCTGGTGCGTGGATCGGGAACTGGCAGTACCGGACTCGTGATGCTCACTGGAACTCTGGTGCGGGGAGCGGGAACAGGCCGTACCGGGCTCGTGACGCGCACTCTGGTGCGGGGAGCGGGAACAGGCCGTACCGGGCTCGTGACGCGCACTCTGGTGCGGGGAGCGGGAACAGGCCGAACTGGGCTCGGGATGCGCACACTGGTGCGGGGAGCGCGAACAGGCCGAACTGGGCTCGTGACGCGCACTCTGGTGCAGGGAGCGGGAACCGGCCGTACTGGGCTCGTGACGCGCACTCTGGTGCGGGGAGCGGGAACAGGCCGAACTGGGTTCGTGACGTGCACTCTGGTGCGGGGAGCAGGAACAGGACGTGCTGGACTCTCTAAGCGCACGGGGAGCCTGGTGCGCGGAGCCGGAACAGGACGTGCTGGACTCTCTAAGCGCACGGGGGGCCTGGTGCGCGGAGCCGGAACAGGACGTGGCGGGCTCTGAAGGCGCACTGGGGGCCTGATGCGTGGAGCAGGGACAGGACATGTTGAATCCACAACACGGACATGGATCGTGGAACTCGGAACAGGGACTGGACGTGTTGACTCCACAACACGAACTGGGATCTTGGAACTCGGAACAGGGACTGGACGTGTTGACTCCACAACACGGACTGGGATCTTGGAACTCGGAACAGGGACTGGATGTATTGACTCCACAACATGGACTGGGATCTTGGAACTCGGGACAGGGACTGGACGTGTTGACTCCACAACACAAACTGGGATCTTGGAGCGTGGAACAGGGACTGGACGGGTTGACTCCACAACACGAACTGGGGACCTGATGCGGAGAGCAGGCACCACTCTTCCAGGTAGCACACTGACCTTGACCTGACCGATGAGTGGAGCTGGAATCTCTCGGACTGGGCTGTGGATTCGCACCGGAGATTCTGCCCGTAGGACCGCAGGATATCTGGGTCCCAAAAGGCGCACTGGAGACCTGGCGCGCAGAGCTGGCACCACTCTTCCAGGTAGCACACAGACTTTGGCCTGACCGATGAGTGGTGCTGGGATCTCTCGCACTGGGCTGTGAACACGTACCGGAGACGCTGCACGCAGAACCGGTGCAGGATATCCAGGTCCCAGGAGACGCACTGGAGATCTGGCGTGCAGAGCTGGCACCACTCTTCCTGGCTGCACGCTCAGTCTAGCCCGACTGATAATTGGAGCTGGAATCTTTCGCACCGGCCTCTGAATACGCACAGGAGAAACCGTGCGCAAGACTGCATAGCAGGGTGACCTCTCCGTGCGACGCTCTCCCCAACGCTCTCTCCACAAAGCACGAGGAGTTGGCTCAGGAGTCCCTCCTGAACCGGCCAACCTCCTCGTGTGCCCCCCCAAAAAAGTTTTTGGGGGCTGTCTTTCGGACCTCCGTGCCAGGCGAGTCTCTCGCTGCTTGGTCTTCGGTTGGTGGGTTATTCTGTCATGCTTTTCTTCCCTCGGGAATGACCAAAGCGCAGCGACGTTACCAGAATACATGTTTTATTCACAAAACGGGACTAGACGGAACAAAACAATAAACGGAGAACAAGACGTGAACCCTAACACTAAATCCTAAACTGGACACAGAGAACTAAACCTAAACATGACTAGCGAAACCTGACTAAACACGAATGGCTGAACCTAACTAAACACGAAGGGCAGCGATGACGATGTGTTGATGTATGAAGCTGCAAAACAGCTCGATGTAGTCAATTGTGTGGTAGACTCTGAAAATGAGGGCACAGATGAGGGCACAGATTCCAAACACAAATTTCTCACAGGCTTTTACAGGGCTCTAAAAAACAGAGAAATTCAGCGAAACAAATGTATGGTTGCTTTACTTCAGCGCCTACATCGCCAAGATATAGCCTTCAAGCATAGAACATTGCCCAGCTTGTTAGACAGCAGTCTCATAAAAAATGGTACGCAGCATGGAGGATTCTACAATACCCCCTGAACTAATTTCCTTAATTAACCAAATCAATGGCAACACAACATCCTCACCAGCAATAACTCGGACACATGAACAAGAACCACAGGTTCCGCCTGAACTAATTTCCTTAATTAGCCAAATCAATGACAGCACAGCATCCTCACCTGCAATAACTCGGACACATGAACAAGAACCACAGGTTCCGCCTGAACTAATTTCCTTAATTAACCAAATGAATGACAACATGTTATCTCCAACACATACCTGTACACCGCAGACGACCCCACTAGCGAATGAGAACACAGCATCTCCAACACATACCGGTACACCGCAGACGACCCCACGAGCCGACGACTGTGAACAACCACTGGATGCTTTTGATGAATTGGAAAATTGTGTAATAAATCAGTGTGGGGATGGTATTGATAGAAGCCTTTGTGTTGTGTACCGCAATAAATTTAACAATACAGAGATTCGTCAGTTTTTTTATTTCACATGCATGAATCAGAGCCCATGATTATGCAATTTTTTATGTGATGGTATTGGATACTCTAGACCGGCTTTTAGACCGGGCTATGGCTTTTGGTGAACCACGTGATGTCTTACAGCTTGAAATATGTGGAGATAGTCTGCAAAACACAGTATCACTTGTTTTACCAAATGGCAGAGCAGATCTTGAACAATTCATAGCCCTGATGGAACGTCTTGTTCAATCTAATTTATCCATCATAGCAGATAGGAGTCTGGAACTAATTGTACAAATAGTTTGTCAGCCCCTAGGTGGAGGGGGTCAGAGAAGGAAACTTGATAGTCTCATGCAATCAGAAATCATAAACAATAAAAGGGCATATCTTCTAAACGTTAACAATCCAGGTAACCAGCTATGCTTTGCAATAGGTCTATCACATTTACTCAACCCTGGATGTACGGATGCAATCGCTTTACAAAAGGCTAATGAGATACAAAACGCCATAGGGCTGGGTGTACATGACTTTCTCCGACATAGTGAAATTTGAAAATTGGCTGAACATCAAGATTGTTGTTTTGTACCATAGTAGAGCTAATTCAGCTGTAATGAAATTCCAGAACAACCCACATCCTCATCCTCAGATTCTGTACTTCTATGTGCAAAACAGCCATTATTATGGCATCACCAACATCGGAGCATTTTTAGGATCCCCATATGTGTGTCCAGCCTGTCATACAGGCTACACCCGCCAGAGGGGGCACTCGTGCCGTTATAACTGTTCCATATGTCTAGATGAGAATTGTCCACAGAAGCCCTTAAACTTAACAACATGTGTGGATTGTTACCAGACATGCCGCTCGGCCTACTGCTACGAAAAACACAAAATTGAAACATGGCGCCCCAAGGCTGGTAAATCTGTAAGCAGTTGTGACAAGAAATGTCCAAAATGCCATTGCAATTACAACCTTAAGATAGACAAGCCCCAACCTCATGTATGCGGTATCATATGCTGCCCGATCTGTAAAGGGCCTTTGAAAAGCAGAGACGCTGATGTGGTTCAAGAAGAGTAACATGAGTGCTATATTCAGCACCTGGCTGAAGATGAACATTCAGAGAAATATGTGTTTTATGACTTTGAGACTAATCAGGAATCGGGCATTCATCTGCCTATCTTTGTATCGACCATGACTTTCAAGGGTGAAAAGTGGACGGCAGAGGGCCCAAATTGTGCACTACTCTTTCTAAAACACTTTAGAAAGCCCCAGTACAGAAACTTCACATTTGTGGCGCACAATTCTAGAGCCTATGATTCCTACCTTCTTTTGAACCCCTTGATACAACAAGGCGTTGCACCCAGCGTCATAGCGCAAGGCAGTAAAATGTTGTGTTTTGTAGACCCTGCTTTCAACCAGAGATACATAGACAGCCTAAGTTTCTTACCCATGAGATTGTCTCATTTGCCTGAGGCCTTGGGTTTTGAAAACTCTGTGAAAGGTTGGTTCCCTCATTTCTTCACATCTGAGGAGAATCTACATTATATTGGATCTTATCCCAGCCCCGAAATGTACGGGTGTGATCAAATGTCTCCCAAAGAGCGAGAGAGATTCATGACATGATATGAGACAGTACGTCATAATACCTTTGATTTCCATAAAGATGGAGTCATACTGTGACAATGATGTGGTGATTCGGCGTGATGCATGCCTCAGATTCAGAGATGAGGTAATCAAAGATGCAGGAAGTTTATATTATAACGACCCTGGGTTTATAAGTACAGATATCGAGCTTGCTTGAGCGGCACAGTCGATAGTGCGCCGGACCTCGAGCTAGAAGGTCAAGTGTTTGAGGCCTGCTCCCTGCTCTTTCATTACAATATATACAGCAAATATTCAACCGTCATATGAGTTATGTATGTTTTATGTTAAAGTGTGAAATGTATAAATATATTTTTCTATAATATATAACACGACTATAGGTGAGCCTACGTTTACTCAGCTCTTATCTGGTATAAGCTGTTTGAACCAGCATGCAGCGGTCATATCAATCAGCGATTCCGGCGACAATTCTCTAGGGAGTCCTTCAACCTATGTTCGTCGTAAGTCAAAACATTTAATATAATAATAATGCTAAATATTATCAAAGCGCCAACATTGTTTTAAAAATATAACCTTGTGTTTACAGCGGACAGTCCGCCAACAAGAAGCCATCAGGCCTTATGGACACTTCCATGAACCACTACGGGGTAATGAAAATGGCGACATTTTACCGTTCTGTACGAACGGCTTTGCCGAAAGTCTAACCCCCAGAGTTGAATATCTTGCTACCCGCAGTACTTCAGTGCTCCACAGAACCATAGCTCAAGTACACAGAACAGCATTGCCAGAGAAGGTTCTCGGTTCAGAAAGCGTTTGGCTTCCAGAGCATAACCTCTATGGATGCAGTATGACACGTTTTTTAAAATTAGTTATACATTTTTTGAAAGAATATGTCAAAACTATGTTAAATAATGTTTGTTTCTTTTCAGACTCCGATAGCTCTACAAATCATGCAGAATCACCACAGCCACAGGACGTGACAGGAAGCCCGAGGGAAACAATCAGAGGTAATTTAACTAAAACCCATGGAATAACAGTGAGAAAATGTATTATTATATTAATCTGAAATGTATTTGAAATTGAATTTTTTATATAATACACTATTTTATATTTTTCTTTCAGGCCGTATACCGTCACAGAAGCCGCCGAAAAGGACGCCGATGTCAACCATAGTAAAACTGTCATGCTTTTCTTCCCTCGGGAATGACCAAAGCACAGCGACGTTACCAGAATACCTGACTGAACATGATAAGCATAACATAATCAATAGCAGTACTGGACTCGTGATGCTCACTGGAACTCTGGTGCGTGGATCGGGAACTGGCAGTACCGGACTCGTGATGCTCACTGGAACTCTGGTGCGGGGGCGGGAACAGGCCGTACCGGGCTCGTGGCGCGCACTCTGGTGCGAGGAGCGGGAACAGGCCGTGCCGGGCTCGTGACGCGCACTCTGGTGCGGGGGCGGGAACAGGCCGAACTGGGCTCGGGATGCGCACACTGGTGCGGGGAGCGCGAACAGGCCGAACTGGGCTCGTGACGCGCACTCTGGTGCAGGGAGCGGGAACCGGCCGTACTGGGCTCGTGACGCGCACTCTGGTGCGGGGAGCGGGAACAGGCCGAACTGGGTTCGTGACGTGCACTCTGGTGCGGGGAGCAGGAACAGGACGTGCTGGACTCTCTAAGCGCCGCGGGAGCCTGGTGCGGCGGGCGGGAACAGGACGTGCTGGACTCTCTAGCGCGCACGGGGCCTGGTGCGGCGGAGCGAACAGGACGTGGCGGGCTCTGAAGGCGCACTGGGGGCCTGATGCGTGGAGCAGGGACAGGACATGTTGAATCCACAACACGGACATGGATCGTGGAACTCGGAACAGGGACTGGACGTGTTGACTCCACAACACGAACTGGGATCTTGGAACTCGGAACAGGGACTGGACGTGTTGACTCCACAACACGGACTGGGATCTTGGAACTCGGAACAGGGACTGGATGTATTGACTCCACAACATGGACTGGGATCTTGGAACTCGGGACAGGGACTGGACGTGTTGACTCCACAACACAAACTGGGATCTTGGAGCGTGGAACAGGGACTGGACGGGTTGACTCCACAACACGAACTGGGGACCTGATGCGGAGAGCAGGCACCACTCTTCCAGGTAGCACACTGACCTTGACCTGACCGATGAGTGGAGCTGGAATCTCTCGGACTGGGCTGTGGATTCGCACCGGAGATTCTGCCCGTGAGACCGCAGGATATCTGGGTCCCAAAAGGCGCACTGGAGACCTGGCGCGCAGAGCTGGCACCACTCTTCCAGGTAGCACACAGACTTTGGCCTGACCGATGAGTGGTGCTGGGATCTCTCGCACTGGGCTGTGAACACGTACCGGAGACGCTGCACGCAGAACCGGTGCAGGATATCCAGGTCCCAGGAGACGCACTGGAGATCTGGCGTGCAGAGCTGGCACCACTCTTCCTGGCTGCACGCTCAGTCTAGCCCGACTGATAATTGGAGCTGGAATCTTTCGCACCGGCCTCTGAATACGCACAGGAGAAACCGTGCGCAAGACTGCATAGCAGGGTGACCTCTCCGTGCGACGCTCTCCCCAACGCTCTCTCCACAAAGCACGAGGAGTTGGCTCAGGAGTCCCTCCTGAACCGCCAACCTCCTCGTGTGCCCCCCAAAAAGTTTTTGGGGGCTGTCTTTCGGACCTCCGTGCCAGGCGAGTCTCTCGCTGCTTGGTCTTCGGTTGGTGGGTTATTCTGTCATGCTTTTCTTCCCTCGGGAATGACCAAAGCGCAGCGACGTTACCAGAATACATGTTTTATTCACAAAGCGGGACTAGACGGAACAAAACAATAAACGGAGAACAAGACGTGAACCCTAACACTAAATCCTAAACTGGACACAGAGAACTAAACCTAAACATGACTAAGCGAAACCTGACTAAACACGAATGGCTGAACCTAACTAAACACGAAGGGCAGCGATGACGATGTGTTGATGTATGAAGCTGCAAAACAGCTCGATGTAGTCAATTGTGTGGTAGACTCTGAAAATGAGGGCACAGATGAGGGCACAGATTCCAAACACAAATTTCTCACAGGCTTTTACAGGGCTCTAAAAAACAGAGAAATTCAGCGAAACAAATGTATGGTTGCTTTACTTCAGCGCCTACATCGCCAAGATATAGCCTTCAAGCATAGAACATTGCCCAGCTTGTTAGACAGCAGTCTCATAAAAACGGTACGCAGCATGGAGGATTCTACAATACCCCTGAACTAATTTCCTTAATTAACCAAATCAATGGCAACACAACATCCTCACCAGCAATAACTCGGACACATGAACAAGAACCACAGGTTCCGCCTGAACTAATTTCCTTAATTAGCCAAATCAATGACAGCACAGCATCCTCACCTGCAATAACTCGGACACATGAACAAGAACCACAGGTTCCGCCTGAACTAATTTCCTTAATTAACCAAATGAATGACAACATGTTATCTCCAACACATACCTGTACACCGCAGACGACCCCACTAGCGAATGAGAACACAGCATCTCCAACACATACCGGTACACCGCAGACGACCCCACGAGCCGACGACTGTGAACAACCACTGGATGCTTTTGATGAATTGGAAAATTGTGTAATAAATCAGTGTGGGGATGGTATTGATAGAAGCCTTTGTGTTGTGTACCGCAATAAATTTAACAATACAGAGATTCGTCAGTTTTTTTATTTCACATGCATGAATCAGAGCCCATGATTATGCAATTTTTATGTGATGGTATTGGATACTCTAGACCGGCTTTTAGACCGGGCTATGGCTTTGGTGAACCACGTGATGTCTTACAGCTTGAAATATGTGGAGATAGTCTGCAAAACACAGTATCACTTGTTTTACCAAATGGCAGAGCAGATCTTGAACAATTCATAGCCCTGATGGAACGTCTTGTTCAATCTAATTTATCCATCATAGCAGATAGGAGTCTGGAACTAATTGTACAAATAGTTTGTCAGCCCCTAGGTGGAGGGGGTCAGAGAAGGAAACTTGATAGTCTCATGCAATCAGAAATCATAAACAATAAAAGGGCATATCTTCTAAACGTTAACAATCCAGGTAACCAGCTATGCTTTGCAATAGGTCTATCACATTTACTCAACCCTGGATGTACGGATGCAATCGCTTTACAAAAGGCTAATGAGATACAAAACGCCATAGGGCTGGGTGTACATGACTTTCTCCGACATAGTGAAATTTGAAAATTGGCTGAACATCAAGATTGTTGTTTTGTACCATAGTAGAGCTAATTCAGCTGTAATGAAATTCCAGAACAACCCACATCCTCATCCTCAGATTCTGTACTTCTATGTGCAAAACAGCCATTATTATGGCATCACCAACATCGGAGCATTTTTAGGATCCCCATATGTGTGTCCAGCCTGTCATACAGGCTACACCCCTCAGAGAGCACTCGTGCCGTTATAACTGTTCCATATGTCTAGATGAGAATTGTCCACAGAAGCCCTTAAACTTAACAACATGTGTGGATTGTTACCAGACATGCCGCTCGGCCTACTGCTACGAAAAACACAAAATTGAAACATGGCGCCCCAAGGCTGGTAAATCTGTAAGCAGTTGTGACAAGAAATGTCCAAAATGCCATTGCAATTACAACCTTAAGATAGACAAGCCCCAACCTCATGTATGCGGTATCATATGCTGCCCGATCTGTAAAGGGCCTTTGAAAAGCAGAGACGCTGATGTGGTTCAAGAAGAGTAACATGAGTGCTATATTCAGCACCTGGCTGAAGATGAACATTCAGAGAAATATGTGTTTTATGACTTTGAGACTAATCAGGAATCGGGCATTCATCTGCCTATCTTTGTATCGACCATGACTTTCAAGGGTGAAAAGTGGACGGCAGAGGGCCCAAATTGTGCACTACTCTTTCTAAAACACTTTAGAAAGCCCCAGTACAGAAACTTCACATTTGTGGCGCACAATTCTAGAGCCTATGATTCCTACCTTCTTTTGAACCCCTTGATACAACAAGGCGTTGCACCCAGCGTCATAGCGCAAGGCAGTAAAATGTTGTGTTTTGTAGACCCTGCTTTCAACCAGAGATACATAGACAGCCTAAGTTTCTTACCCATGAGATTGTCTCATTTGCCTGAGGCCTTGGGTTTTGAAAACTCTGTGAAAGGTTGGTTCCCTCATTTCTTCACATCTGAGGAGAATCTACATTATATTGGATCTTATCCCAGCCCCGAAATGTACGGGTGTGATCAAATGTCTCCCAAAGAGCGAGAGAGATTCATGACATGATATGAGACAGTACGTCATAATACCTTTGATTTCCATAAAGATGGAGTCATACTGTGACAATGATGTGGTGATTCGGCGTGATGCATGCCTCAGATTCAGAGATGAGGTAATCAAAGATGCAGGCATTGACCCCTGGAGTTGTACAACGATTGCATCGGCATGCATGAAAACATATCGTACACACTATTTAACCCCGGCATCTATAGCTATTCCATCGCCTGACAACTACCTCCGACAATTCAAGTCATACTCTAGCGAGTCCATTCAATGGTTGGAGTACTTGTCCCAGGATAAAAACATTTTTATCCAACATGCTTTGAATAGAGGGGAGAAGAATATCGGCCCGTATCATGTAGATGGATACGCACAAATTGACAGTGTTGAGACCGTGTTTGAGTACTGCGGTTGTTTCTTCCATGGCTGTAAAACTTGCTTTGTGCCCCAGGCCATGTGTGCCTTAACCCAAAAGACATTTGGAGATATGTACCAAGAGTTCCAAGACAAAATGGAATCTTAACAGGCGGCTTATGGGTTGAAAGTGAATGTGAGAGCATGAGTGGACAGAACTCAAAAAGTCTAATCCTCATGTTCGAGCTTTCCTTTCCACCTATGCCACACCCGAACCCCTGGAACCACGACAGGCCTTGTATGGAGGTCGTACCAATGCTTTGACATTACGGTATGTAGCACAACCTGATAAGACAATAGGATATGTTGATTTTACATCCCTTTATCCTCATGTAATGAGTTCCTCTTCTTACCCTCTGGGGCATCCTGAAATTATTCACCGGGACTTTGACTTACCTCAAAACTACTTTGGTTTGATAAAAGCAACTGTTTACCCTCCCTGGGGTTTGCTTCTGCCAGTGCTGCCTTACAAGGGGCCTCAAGGAAAACTTTGCTTTCCCCTGTGTCGCACCTGCAGTGAAAACAACAACCAGGAAAATCCTTGTGCTCATTCAGATCAAGAAAGAGCCCTGACCGGTGTGTGGGTCACCGTTGAATTATCTAAGGCTATAGAGATGGGGTATCGTGTGGCCAAAATCTTTTATCAAACCAAAGTGTGGAACTTTTCGAGGAAATCAGACACTCTTTTAAAGAGTACATCAAGACCTTCTTGAGATGCAAGCAAATGGCTTCAGGGTATCCTGCATCAAGAGAGCAAAGACAAATACATTCAGGACTATTATGACAAGGAAGGTATACGTCTTGACCCTAACAGAATTGAGGTCAACAAAACCAAGAGGAACCTCTCAAAATTGTTTTTAAACTCATTTTGGGGCAAACTATCGCAAAGAAGCAATATGCTAACGACATTGATCATTAAAGATCCTGAAGATTTGATGGAATTTGTTTTTTCGGACCAATACGACATTTCCCATTTTTCATTCTTGAGCCAAGACATTGCCCTGGTGCAATGGAGACATAACAAGAAGTGGGTTCTACCCCCGGGCAATGTAAATGTGTTTATTGCAGCATTTACCACAGCATATAGCCGAATTGAACTGTACACCCGATGGAACAGCTGCAGAGCAGGGTTCTTTACCATGACACAGACTCTGTGGTCTATGTCAGCAAACCGGGTGACTGGAAACCCCCTCTTAGCAACTATCTGGGTGGTTTAACGAGTGAACTCAAAGACGGGGACCATATCATAGAGTGGTCATCATGTGGCCCCTAAAGCTATGCTTTTAAGACTAAAGACAATCACGTGGTGTTGAAAGCCAAAGGCGTGACTCAAAACTATGAAAATGCCCCGCGTGTAAACTTGGAATCAATCACACGCTTAGTCAAGGGCTTCATAAACGATCGGAACAGTGAACTGGAAATTTTGAACTCCTACAAAAAGATTGTTAGGGATAAAAAGGGGTTCCATCTACGGAATGCCCCACTTACTAAAAGATTCCGGGTAGTCTATGACAAGAGATTGCTTTTACCTGACGGGACCACGTTGCCCTTTGGTTACTGACGTATGTTACAGGCCCAGTGTGTCTTAACCCTTAATCGCAGGCCCATCAAATAGCGGTAAAACTTGTTTTGTAAAAAGTATTTTAGAGAATTCTGAACATGTATTATCTCAGAAACCTGACAATATTGTGTGGTGTTATTCATGTTATCAACCTTTGTATGATGAGTTGTTGAAGAAAATAAAAATCAAGTTTATTGAAGGAATACCCGAATCCCTGTCTGATGATGAGCTTTTACCTCCTCATAAACACAATCTGCTGGTTTTGGACGATATGCTATTTGCAGGTAGCGAACATCCTGAAATAGCACAAGCTTTTACTCAATATACTTATCATCGAAACCTGTCAGTGCTTTACTTGGTTAAAAAACCCTAGAGACAAGCTACAGATAAACACACTAGCACAGCAAATGTACCCTGGAAGGAAATCCTACTTCATGGAAAGCTATGAGGACGCTACCAAAGCACCATTTTCCTATTTAATCGTGGATTTTAAATCAGTGGCCGACAGTTTACATTCCTAAAAAGTAAAGAATATGTCTCTGCGTTTAAAAAGAAACCTACCTCTCTTGAGAGCTCTAGTTAGAGCTACCCCTAAAGAACGGAAGACCCTCTTGGGTCATTGTTCTTCAGATCTCATATTATCCCTATGTGAGATTGCTTTGAATCTTCTCAAAGGTCGCATCCCGCTCACCCTGACCCAATAAAAAAAATTTAAGAGACAAAAGACCGCGATCAAACTCTTTGCCAATAAAAGGACCAGTCTTCAAAAGAAAAGACACGCCATACAACAGTCTGGGGGGTTTCTTCTGCCATTACTAAGTATAGCCGTGCCCTTCATCACCAGCCTTATTGCGGCCCGAAGTGGGGGGTGAACACAGAGTGTGATGGCAAATAAAATGTACTTGGTGCCTCAACAAGAGTTGGATAGACTTAAACAGCAATCACAGGGTCCTGAAAATATCAGACAAACGGCGGAAAATGATTTGGATACTGCCATGAGGGATATTTTTAACAGAAAAGGATTCAACCCCTATGATAAGGTCCAAAAATACACAAACCTCTTGCAAAGGTATTTGGCCTTGGTAAAGCAGGGTGAGAGAGAGACCAACCATTTATCGCTCTCCCTACCCGAACCATTAGAGAATGACAAACATGAAGAGAGCCTGATATTTCAACAGGATGAAGATCAAACATCTGTTGCCGATAATGTTATGCATGACATGCTGACACATGTCCCTGCCCGTAACAGGAAAATTTTTATATACATTATGAACAAAATGAAAGACTCAAACGGAACCGCTACTTGGAATGACAAAGGAGAGTTTATCTTTCAGGGGTCTGTTGTCAGGGGTTCTCATATGTTGGACTTGCTCAAAAGCACCACAGCAGCCCATAAGATTGCAGAGGATAGAAGACCCCCCGGGGTGGCGGCAGTTTCTTAAAGCCCTAGCAATCCTCAACATTCCCCTCTCGGGTGTACAAAAAAAAAGCTTCGTCAACAGATTCAAACTTTAAAACAAGACCCAAAGAGCTACAGCACACCTAAAGATGTTCTTGGAACCCCTCCCCCCCCTTTGAAAGGGCTAATGATGACTCATTTACGGATGAGTCCTCACCCCTGAACGCCTACGGACCTTTTCCTAATCCTAATCTCTCAGGATGGTTAGACTTTTGAATAACTTTTGAATGGCTTTTTGATTAAATTCATTTGTGACATTCTTTAAACATTTGGCGTGAGCATACGCCTTGATTACAGGGTCTTAAAGGACACATACTTAAACACTTTTGATATTTTCTAACAAAACAATCTACGGTTCTATCATTACTTCTTAAATCATCATTATATAGAGACATAACATCTTCAAAAGAAACTCCACGGGTTCTTTGGCATAGGTAGAATACACAGTGTTGACCGCATGTAGTGGAGAGGTTATCTTGTACTTGCTTGATGCTGGAGTAGATCTTTGATCAATTTTTGGTCAAAAACTGTTTAATAGATGGCGGGAAATGTGAAAATCCGGGGGGAAAGCCGTATGAATCAAAAAACGTTGAGATTTTTTGTCCTCCTACATCTTCTAACGTTACAGCTAGCCAATGTTCACCGGGCATGTGTTTAGGATGGGGATTGACGATAAACATGGCCAGTCGCTCATTGCATTTCACAATAGGTGGCTCATCACAGGCCCATACTCCACAAAATTGTTTCCCGATCAAACGGGTCATTATGGCCTTCTAGCTATTGGGTATTCATGTTTTTTGCTCAATGATCTTTAATATCTCAATAATAATCCACTAAGACTTGTCTTCGGGCATTCACTTCCAAGATTGAATCAGAACATGCATAAACAACCATGGTAACTGTACAAGCTAAAGGTGTACGGAAACGCATTTCCAGCCTAAGGTTACCTTGTGACACGACAGACAGATTTCCTGAGGTGTCATCATCCGGGGATAAATTGAAAGCATACAATGTGTAACCCTCTGCAAAATCCTTTCTGTCAATAGGTAAAGAGAGATCTTTTAGATGCCTCCCTGTAGCCAGGAATAGATTGTAAAATTCTTGCACAGATATGTTGTTATTAAATTGCGGTTGGAAAGCCTTAGCAGGGACCTGGCGTCCATCCTGACAGAGAGCTACATACTCTGCATTGAAATGCTGAAAATTAAAGGGTTTTTTATGTAAGCTTCCCGTATTAGAGGCGTGATCAACCAGGCCTATAACAATGTAGCGTGGTAAAGGGCCTAGAAACAGGTTTTCTTGACTACATATTCTACTACCCATAGGTATGCTGAATGTTTTCATGGTAATTCTTTGGAGAGGGTAAAGGGCATTTCCTTTCAGCAAAGCCTGAGAATGACCCAGACGAACGGCCGGAGATACGGACACTTTTTTAATATAAAGCGTAGCACCCAACACTTTTAAACTAAAGTTACCGTCTTGGGCAGACATCAGACAAAACTCATCCTTGGCCCTTGTTAATTTTAGCCTTAAATCAACCGAATTTAAGAGTAAACGTTCTTGAAAGAAAATGTCAGAGTGTATAGGCCTTAGCAGATGAAACTCTCGAGATTCAGCACAGTAGCGAGCACGTGCCTCCAGTCCTTTGTTTTCACCGGTGGTGGGGTCTGTGGCTTCCATCGCTGCTCCTGCAGTATCCTTGCTAAACAGCCTGGCGCTGAATTGTGTCTTCAGAGTGTCTTCAGAGTAGTTTAGTAAACATTCCAAGATAGCCCTATATGGATAGGTGGCGCTGCTTTGAGTGATGAGTCTTTCACCCAAAGTCACATCCACTTGAGAGAAGATGGTCGCCAAGGGGTAATTAATGAGACTCACTTTGGCATCATTTGCAATATCAGTACCATCTCTTTTGGTCACTTTGAGACGTAAATGTAATAAGGTGTTGTTGAGGTCCAGGTAGTTGTCACCATGGCCTGGGATGAAAAATTCTATAGGTCCATTGTCGGTTATGGCAGAGAGTGGGGCTATCTCCACATAACTGGACCGATCTATTGAAAATTGTGTTAACGGGGCCGTGAAAAGAACGAGCTCAGTCTTTATAGCTTCAGAGGACATGCGGTGTAAAAGAGCCATGTTGCTTGTTCTTTTAGAAAATACTTCCGAGTGTTCTTTTTGCAGTTTTTGGTTGGGACCTCCTCACTTTCCTTCGTCTTTGACTTACTGTGTTTCTTTTAACGGTTAACCTCCGCTTTTTAAGGGCAGGCATCCGTCTCATACCCGGAGGTCTCTTTTTCAGTCTTCGCGACAACAGCATAAGCCCAGAGCCTTCTTGATGCTCGGGATCTGATGATGCCCGTCTAGTCATAGCATTTACCACCACCTCACTTACTATATTTTTGGCCGCTGATTTTAAGTGGGGTTTGGCTATGCTGGGGCCTCTCTTCATAAACGGTAAAACCATCCAAAAGAGGTTACGAAATATACCGCCTATCCCCGAACCATACATGGTAGGGGCGTCATGATAACCGGGTAATCCATTACCCACTTGATCGACATAGTATGAGACATATCTGTTAGGGTCGAGATGGTGGTTGTGTACCATAACCATTTTTATTTTTTCTAATGATATATTAGATATGTAGAGAAGTTTTGGCGGGTCTAAAGTGGAGTTTTACAATCGTTTTACCATAAGTAAATTCTATATTTTCATTCTGATCCGTTTTAAGCTCAACCAGAATGTTTCCGATATATTTCTTGCTCACAGGTACATAGTGTGGCTTGTCATAGTTGACAGTGACTACATCACCATCCTTTCCATCTATATGAACGGTTCTCAGGAGGGGTACATAACTGTCTCCTACCCTTTGATATTATACCAACTGCGGGGGTATGTAATCTCGCTGAGACCTACTTCCCAGGCCTCTGATAACTCTATAGGCTTTGGAAAATTGGTTGTATAATTTGAACTTTGGTTATTCAAATATATATCTGCAGATGCATTACTGGGGAGAGTCAGGTAAAATCCAGTGTGTTCCATGATGCACTCCTGTGTACACTTGAATGATATTGTTTTTATCCTGCCTGAGGGTTTAAGTTAACCCCCGCGGCCTCCACCACATCGTCCTCTAAAACCCAACTGTTGAACCTTTGTGGCCAGTTTTTCCAACGGACCAACACCCATTTCTTACCCTTTTTTCTCTTCTGATCCAGAATTTCCTCCACGTGAAAGACTTTGTCTTTACCCAGCTTTACCTTCTGAAGTTCCTTCTCATAAAAGGAGCCCTATATAAGCTCCCCATCATGATCTTTTAACTTGTAGACAAGTTAAACATTCGTGTTAGACATTCGGTAACTGTGAACAGCTCATCGCTGTAACCTTGCTCATATTTTTTGTCGAAAACACCGCTCAACTTGGATATACGTACCAAGTCCCCCACTGTGAATTTAAAATCTATTTTTTTCTTACGTCGAAGGGGGAACAAACCATACAGACTTGAAAATAATTTTCAGAAGAGACTTTGGAGGGCTTCATCTGTATACTTTTATGGTAGCTGCGGTTATAACCCTTTACTAAATCTTGAACTATATCCAGATATCTGCGCGTGTTGTGAGCCGTAAAGTATTTCCACATTCGTTCTTTCAAAGTTCGGTTAAAGCACTCAATAACTGAAGCTTTCAAATCCAAACCTGTAGCAAAATGTACGATATTGTGCTTCTTCATGAGTTTCTGAAAAGCCTGATTAAAAAATTATTTACCGCCGTCCGTCTGCACCTTCTTGGGTGCTCCTCTTTCCTTCAAGATGGAGTCAAAGGCCCGGTTCACCTCTCCCCCACTCTTATTTTTTAAGACCCTTACATATGCTATTTTAGAGAAAATATCTATAACCGTTAGCATGTATCGATTTCCATCATTTTTATCGGCAAGGGCCTGCATGTCACATAGATCAGCCTGGAACTGGGACAAGGGATGAGTAGAAAAAACTCTATTTCGTGGAAATTGTTTTCGCACAGGTTTATGCAGAGTGTACGCATCCTGCTCAGCAGCCATTCATTCACTTGAGCATCGCTTAACCTGCTACCTGTTTCTTCAGCTATAGCTCTCTGGAACCTCTCCTTCCCCCCATAAGACCCAGGGTTAGAGGGGGTATAATAAATGTTTCTCATCATCTGCTCCGCCATCCTTCTTGCCTCTCTGATGCACAATAACATTAATGAGCCAATTTCAAATAACGAGATCATTTCATTTTCTTTTTGCATTTTTTTTATTTATTCCCAAGTATTACGTATCTATACAATTCAGAAAACGTAGCAGAATGTTAGGACCCGTTTTCTCAATGATCCATGCATGTAAGATTTGGTATACCAGGGGTACATTTACAGGCTTATATCATTGAATTTTTAAGACACAAACATCCGTTATATAAGTATATAAAAAACAAATATGATACATGTTACAATTAAATGAGGGTTCAAACAAATAAAGTAAAATCTTAGACAAGGCTGTTTCTAGTTCTTCAGAATCATCCCCAAGACGGGTTACCAGTTGTGACCACTGTAGAGTCTCCCCCGTTTGTCTTACGTGACTCATGATTTGTTCCATTTTTAGCACACGCCCGGCATTAACCCCTGTATTGCTGGCGGTGTAGAGCGATACATTGTTCACTTTATTCTCAACCATTTTCTGCATAACATTTGTAAATTCTCTCAAAATAAAAAATGTATTTATTCTCTCCAACATCGTATGCGTACTGTTACCCATTGCTTTATATCTAAATCAAAAAATATATACGGTTACTCTGTCTCTTGGGGTTTATTGAGCCAGAAAGTCACCACCTCGGCCACCATTGCTTCCTTGCATTTGTTGTTGTCCACCATGGCAATCCTGATTTCTTTTAGTTTCTCATGGATGAAGGTAATCTCCTTCAGTTCGTGTAAGAACGCCTCGGTTACACCCTGAACCCTGGGAATAGACGGCTCAAGACCCATAGACTCCAGGGCTCTGACCATCAATGGTATAAAGCGGCAGGACCACAGTCTTTTTACCAGCTCCTCAAAATGGTTGAAGAAGTAGTACCGGGGTGGGTCATATAGACACGGATGTCTTCGCTGGCTGGGGTGATTGATCTCACAACCGTAGCATTTTTCTCGTATATACTCTCCAATCACCACATTTAAAAGTGCGGCTACACCTTGATGGTGTCCGCAAAAATAGTACTGACCGCCCCATCAAACACATCCTCAGCCTGGGGACATGCTAGAGGTGTCGAGGGTGATGGTGGGGGGGCGTAGAGGGGAGGACTGTGAGACATAGGGTCCTCAGGGTCTGGCACCCATAGCGTATCGGAGTCCTGATATGGGATATGAATATCCATGGTATATGATGAAATGAAGAACCAGAGGCCTTAGGGGCACCCCTTTTATTGTTGAACCACTGGCATCGGGGCGTGGTTATACGAACAGCCGCGTACTTAGTTTTCTTCACAGGATGACCCTTCTGTGGATGAACCTTCTTGGGGTTCCTTTGAATCATAATCCTTAGGATTCGTATATATTATGCACTTCCTTAGCTGAACAATACTCTGTTGGCGTTGGCTCTGTACGAAAAGAGCATCCACTGCCTCAAGCATTCTCAATTCCACCATATCCCAACTTTTAAAACGGAATACGCACATGCAGCTTAAAATCCCGAGTCGGTCCTGCATCATGGTTGTTGCCTTTGCGGGTTTTCTCACTGTCGATATAGAACTGCACGCACCCATACGGAAGTCCATTCTTTCTTTGTATTTTCACCTTGTGGAACGTTCTTCCTGAGGGGTCCTGCTCAACTTCCCAAAGGGTCTCGTAGCCCGTGAACATGCTATACCCCTTTGTGATAACTCTCAGTTCGGGGCACACCACCTTGCGAAACATTTGCCAGTCTTCAAGCCTGTAGTCCACTCCTAAAGTCTGGTCTGTATATTCTTCTCCTTCGGCTACTGTATAGAGCTTTACACTACAGGCCGGGTAATCAAACAGATAGCCGCATAGTTGCCCATTAGACATCAACACTTGATCTTTCAGCTCAGTTGAGGGAGGTATCTGAGTTCTATAAATATTTAGAAAATGCTTTTTTGGCGCATCGTATATTGTTGCTTTATACGCCGTCCTTTCTCTATGTTTTAACCGAGGTCCTGCTTCAGTTGTCACGGTCATCATGGGTGTGTCGTTGATCACAAAATCCATGTTAAATTTCTATAGTGTTCTGGGCTTTATCTCTGAGTTAGCGGGTACTGTCCACAGTCCACTCTTTATAGGCCATCTGTCTAATACCCCAGACCATTACTGTTTCAGAAACAGATTCCACAGTTCAAAGAGGCCCCCTCAATCACCTTGACCGTTTGTAAACACAGGCCTGGACAGGACGTATGGCCATAAGCACTCCCTCCAACATGGGAGGTGGTGGTGGGGGTTGAAATGACCTCAGAGGCCATTTCAATCAGCTTGACCGTTTCTTGACTGCATTAATGTAATCAAAGCCATATCTTCAAAGGGACAGATGTACACACACTATCAAAAACACCTCCCCCTTAGGGGGGGTGTACACACCCACAGGGGGGTGTACACACCCACCGGGGGGCCATAAAAAAAAGCCATCAATCAAATTTTGACCGATGCCGTCTACTTTATTCTCTCTCTGCTGTTTTCAACTCTCTAGAGACAGCAGGAACGGAACAGAGATACTCTGAATGATCGTCTATGAAAAGCCAATTGACATTTACTCCTGAGGTGCTGACCTGTTGCACCCTCAACAACCACTGTGATTATTATTGGTAATCTATGAACATTTTAAAGTCTTGGCCATCTTCTGTTATAATCTCCACCCGGCACAGCCAGCGGAGGACTGGCCACCCCTCATAGCCTGGTTCCTCTCTAGGTTTCTTTCTAGGTTCTGGCCTTTCTAGGGAGTTTTTCCTAGTAACCGTGCTTCTACTCCTGCATTGCTTGCTGTTTGGTGTTTTAGGCTGGGTTTCTGTACAGCACTCTGTACAGAAACATCATCATTTGATTTGATGTTCTGAGGAAAAATGGTGATCCGGGAAGCCTGTTTGGATTCTCCCTGGCACTGCACCAACAACTGAATCCTGTCAAAAAGAAACTGTGAGTTGAACTTATAAGAAAGGATTAACAGTGTTCATACATATTATTATCTGACCCTGTGTCCTCTATCCTGTCGGATTACCAGTCAGTCTGACATATGTACACACACTACGAACTGAGAAACAATATGTATTTAAGACTACTCTTAATCTCTACCCGGTACAGACAGAAGAAGATGGGCCACCCCTCTGAGCCTGGTTCCTCTCTAGGTTAAAATACGATTTTATGACTTTGTGGTGCCAGCTATAGTGACCACCCTGTAGAGCGTCCTCCAGAACAAGATTCATGAGAAAAACAATGCTAACCTGTGCCTCTTAAGGGGAAAGTAATCTAAAAGTAGCTGAACGCAATCAGATTATGTTAATATATTTGGGTAATCCCAAAATTATATTACTGATTACAATTCTGGACAGGTAACTAGTAACTGTTAAGGATTACATTTAGAAAGTAACCTACCCAACCCTGTCTGAGAGGTACAATTAACGTGGCTCTACTTTAGGGTTAAGACAACACTAACCACATTTCCATTTTCACTCTTATCAATCACTCTAACATTTCTTTAACACTCACCCTCCTCTATTCAGAGGTCATTCAACCAAGCTACCAGTTTTGTTTTTAAATGTGGAATTGGGATTTTGTTTCTTTTCAGAAAAGTAAATACAAAACTTTAAAGACTGTAAAAGCAAAATTTTTAAACCACTCCTATCAACACCCCATTCCTTTTTTTTTTTTACTAAGCCTTACTCAAACGATACAAACCACACACACACGCTGCTCCCAACCTATCATGAGTACTAGGAACAATCTCTCCAAGGTAGATCTCAAAGGCTGGTCCAGTGGTTCTAAAATATCCCTGGTTAATATCTCGCTTTCAAACGAAGATGTATGAAAAGCATGTCCAATACAGTGGTGTGGTCAGGAGAAATTATTCAGTAAAAATGCTATTCTACTTTTTCAATTGTTTCAAGGACATGTCATCGTAAGCTTTCTGACAAAAACATTCACTCTCTTTCAGTGTTTTTTACACATCAGTTTCTCGGGTTTGAAGGATCCCTAAACTGATGATAAGCAAATGATTCAACAATGAACTGGTCGACTGATGAACAATGAAATGGACATTAACTTTACAAAATACAAACGTTACAAGGAAGTTGTCATCTGAGATGCACATTCCATAGAAACCAGCAGACATAGGTGACCTCCAGGTGTCACGACTTCCGGCGTTCGGAGGTTGACATCACCGGTTTTCTAGCAATCGCAGATCCACTTTTTATTTTTCCATTGGTTTTGTCTTGTTTTACACACCTGGTTTCAAACCCACAATTACTTGTTCATTATTTAACCCTCTGTTCCCCCAGGTTTTTTTGTGAGTGATTTGTGGGCTTGCTTTTGAAGCTTGTAACATTTTTGAGTAAAATTTGCTATATTTACTCATATCTGCTGTCCTGCGCCTGACTCCTCTATACCAGCAACACACAGACGCTTTACACCAGGATCAGGATTTGGGGGAAATACTGCCCCTAACACTTCCAATCAATTCCTGCATCGACATAAAACAACACTTATATCAATAATACAATTAAATAATACAAAAAAATACAAATGCATTGAAGGCATCCATAAATGAGCAATCACATGTCAATGCAGGCTCCACAAAATGGTGGCCTGCTCCAAATACATTCATGGTAAGACCCTGGCCTTACTGTTGACCTTTTCATTCACTACATGTTCTGTTAGACCATCTACATCTGACTAAAATATGTGTAAGTTTTAAAATTTAACATGAAGTAAAATAAATAGTCATCAGTTGGGACACTGTAATGACACTGACATGAAATGTATTTTTAATTAAATTGAGAGTCAATTGTTTATGATGTTATATAAACCAAAGTTCAGGACTTGTGGGCATGCATTTTGGGATCTGAGGTGTTGGTGGTCCTGCTGGGTTGATTGTGATTGGACAATATGCAAGGACTTTGATATGGGATAGCCAATCATAGAAAATGTGATTTTCTTCAGATTTCAACCACATTTAAGATTACATTTCTTTCTTTCTCTTCTGGAATAACCAAACACATCCACTGTCATTGTGCTGATGATCAAATAAGAACACTAAATCACTCCTCAACCCAACCACGTCAGCCAACCACAGCTGGTTCATGTTCAATACGATTACCTGGAGTTATCCAATAAGAAATGCTTTTGTTCTCCATTTAAACATTTAAACAACTTTGGACATAAAAACGATCGAACTCTGCCCCTTTCTCAATTTTCAAACAGAAATGGGGTGTGCTTTTGGTGGTTCGTTGATGTGTCATTCTGGTCATGCGCACCTCGACCAACGTAGCTAGTTCATTAGCTAAGATAGCCACTTTAGCTAGCCAGTAACTCCTCCAGTATGTGCTGACGTCATTTCACAGGATTGTTTTTGAATGGAAGCTGTAGAAATTGGTAAGAAATTGTACTTCTGTAGCCAAATATTCTATTCATTCCAAAGTCGACCTTTAAAACATTTGCCATAATGAGCATAACCCTGATCTTCAGGCTGCAGTAATTGACTATCTCCACATGGGGACGACAGTTACCATAACTGATAACCAAAACAAAACTGCCAGAGAGAAGATGGCTGGCAGGCTGACCGCTGAGCTGAACCGTTCTTTGTTCCACTTGGATCCAGTTTGGCCATTCATCACAGTACCTCTCCCTTTCGGATATGTCTTAATGCCTAAATATTGATATAATAACCATCATATTGAAGTAAACTTGGAGACACGTGATGGTATGTTGTGTGGTCCTCCTTCAACTACGACCAAACAATGACTCGGGAAACCATGCAGTTTATTAGGCTATAGATTAAATAAGGTAAGGTGATGAGCTTGATGCTACTTTCCAATAAATATTGACGTCCTTATTCTGGTGAAGTGATGATCAACGCTTGACTGCCATTTGACAAATAAAAATACCAATAATAATCTCATCATGTAAACGCACAGCCCATGGGTGTCAAACTCATTCCACGGAGGGCCGACTGTCTGCGGGTTTTAAGACAACCAGGTAAGGGGAGTTCCTTAATAATTATACTGAACAAAAATATTAACACAATACGTGTTGGTCCCATGTTTCATGAGCTGAATTAAAGATCCCAGAAATGTTCCATATGCACAAAAAGCTTATGTCTCTCAAATATCTCTGTCAGAAACCGTCTCAGGGAAGCTCATCTGTATGCTCATCTTCCTCACCAGGGTCTTTACTTGACTGCAGTTCAGTGTCACCTTCGATGGCATACTTGAGTAGTGTGCTCTTCACGATGAATCCCGGTTTCAACAGTAACGGGTAAATGGCAGACAGTGTGTATGGCGTCGTGTGGGCGAGCGGTTTGCGTTGTGGAAAGAGTGCCCCATGGTGGCGATGAAGTTATGATATGGGCAGGCATAAGCTACAGACAACAAACACAATTGCATTTAATTGATGGAAATTTTAATGCACAGAGATACCTTGAGGAGATCCTGATGCCCATTGTTGTGCCATTCATCCGCTGGCATCACCTCATGTTTCACCATAATAATGCATGGCCCCATGTCGCAAGGATCTGTACACATTTCCTGGAAGCTGAACATTTCCCAGTTCTTCCATGGCCTGCATACTCACCAGATATGTCACCCATTGAGCATGTTTATTTATTTATTTTATTTTATGACTTTTTCTTATTTTTCTTTTAAGGGGTGGACCAGCTTTAATATTGCAGATAGATTGTTGCTTCCTTCAATGTAATTGTCTGCATCATTTCCAATCAACCATATATTTTTGCGCTGTAAATATATATATCCATATACATGCATGCATGCATACATACATACATACATACATACCCATATATATATATATATATATATATATATATATATATATATATATATGTATGTATGTATATGTATGTATGTATGTATATACATACATACCCATATATATATATATATATATATATATATGTGTATATACGTATATAGATATATATCTATCTATACATAAACATTCATACATATACACATATAGACATACATACATACATACATATACATACATACTTTTTTAGAATATACCTTTTTTCCCCACGCAAACCCTACCACCCCTCTCCCAATTGGAGTTAACTAATAAACAATAACACTTAGGCTTCTACATTCAGTTTATACATATTATACACATTTTCCACATACAATCTATTTTACAATAGTTATATTTTGTTTGTTTTAGTCCTTCCTCTATTTCCGATATCCATCCAGTTTGATTTCTATTTGTAACTGTGCTATTTTGCAACATTTCTGAACTTATATACATTTTACAGAGCCCGTATGTTTTACGTTGGTTTTCTTGTTGTTATTAGTCCCAACCTTTAAGCTCCACACGGTAATGTTAAAGTAGCATTTTTTTGTGATCCTATACATAATATAGTACACTTATCATAATTTGGTTTTAATCCAGAGAGGTTAGCAATAGTATCTAGATCCTCTTTGAGGCTGTGGAGGGATTCTAATTGTGGTTTTAAAAGAAAACATGAATCATCAGCGTACAATGACACCTTAGTTTTTAAGCCCCGAATTTCTAATCCCTTAATATCATTGATGGATCTAATTTTAACAGCTAACATTTCGATGGCAGTAATAAATAGATATGCTGATAGTGGACAACCTTGTTTTACTCCTCTTGACAGTTTAAAACTTTCTGAGATGTAGCCATTCTTTACTATTTTAAACCTTGGGTTACTATACATAACTTCAACCAATTTTATAAGATATTCTCCAAAATTCAAATATTCTAGGCATTTATATATAAACTCCAATCGTACTTTATCAAAAGCCTTTTCAAAATCAGCTATGAAAACCAGGCCTGGTGTCCCCGATATTTCAAAGTATTCTATTGTTTCCAGTACTTGTCTGATATTATCTCCAATGTATTGTCCATGTAAAAAAACTGTCTGATTAGGATGAATAATATCTGACAATACCTTTTTATTCTATGCGCCAAGCATTTAGCTGGAATTTTTGCATCACAACACTGAAGTGTAAGAGGCCTCAAATTTTTTAAATGGACTGGATCTTTATATATACCACTTGGATCCTGTTTCAGTAATAATGAAATCAGACCTTCTTGTCTGATAATCTGATAATCTACCGTTTATATAGGAGTGGTTAAAACATGCTAACAATGGTCCTCTGAGTATATCAAAAAAGGTTTGGTATACTAACACTGGTATGCTATCCAGCCCTGGAGTTTTCCCAGCCTTAAAGGCTTTAATTGCATCAAGAAGTTCCTTTGTAATTTCCTATTAAAGGTATCTTTACTTTTACTCAATTATGACAATTGAGTACTTTTTCCACCAGTGATCAAAACTAGATGTTGAACTGATGTCTGTGCCCAGTGGATTGTGACTGGTTCAAAATCAATGGACAAAATCAACATATAAAATATGCATCAATGATCAACACATAAGGCCAACAAATCACACTGTAGTTAAAGGTGTATTTTAATGTGATACCATGTCCAGACCCTTGTTGGTGGAAAACCATCTACAGGAAATGTTGAACAACCAATCAGGTCATTCTTACATGGCACCAAGTAAAATGAATAGTTGTGTTCATTTTATCACATCAGTCATTACACGTTTCATGGTTAGGGGAAAGAAGACAAACTGTCGTCACAACAATAGCAACTCAGCAAGATGATCAGAATCAGCTTTGTTTTGGTACTTCTCACTCAACTTTGTAAGTGCATGCCTAACCAATTGTCTTACTGAACTGCTGAATTTTAAAATGATGTGTAATATACATCTTAGACCACTGGAAAGTAGTGCAGTAGTGCAGAAAGAGGATGGAATACTGTAGCTATATCAATGTAATTTTGACAGCAATGACAGGAAATATCACCATATCAGTGTGTTTCTATGGTTTTAAGGACATTGGTTAGGCTTTGTCCTAGCCCATTTCCAGATAGCTCTGACCACTTTGGCAATTATTCTACAAATTGATGTCTGAAATGGCAAGGTTAATGTATTTGCAAAACGTCTTTCAAATCTATTGCAGACCTGATTCAAAATGAAGAAGTTCATCAGCCAGTTCCACTGACCACTGTTCAGCTCGGAGACTCCATATCTCTATCATGCCTATTCGCTGATAACAAACATTTTCAAGTCCTGTAATGGTTCAAGCAAATATTGGTCAAATGCCCCACGTTGTGGCAGCTATTACTGATTCTTCAAAACCTGTTATTTTTGGTTTAACAACCCACGTTTTAAAGCGGACAAAGCTGAAGATGTATCTCATCTCGTTATCAGCAATATCAGCACATCAGATGAGGCAACCTACTACTGTGCAGTGGGAACAAAGTATCAAATGGATTATAGAAACTGAACATTTTTGGCTGCAGATGGTAATTTAATTTGAATGGTCAATGTTGTTGTTCATCAGTATGTTATTGTCAGTGTACAGTATAGTCATCAGTGGATATTATGAAGTTCATCTTGGTGCATTGTTCTAAATACACACTGTCTCAAAGATGTGATATTAATGCTACAGATCCTGCTTCATTCAAACTTGAGAATGTCCTTCATCCAACAAAATGCACAATGTAGGGGACAGTGGAAAGAGGTTAACCAAGAAAACTCTGGAGCAGCAGCCAGTGTCTTATCTAGTCCATCCAGGAGACTCTGTCTCTACAGTGTAGAGTACTCTCTGAGACCTGTACAGGAGAACACAGTATGTACTGGTTCAGAGCCAGATCAGGAGAATCCCATCCAGGAATCATTTACACCACTGGGAACAAGAGTGTTGAGTGTGAGAAGAGCCCTGAGACTCCCTCTTCTACACAGAGCTGTGTCTACAGCCTCTCCAAGAACCTCAGCCCCTCTGATGCTGGGACTTACTACTGTGCTGTGGGGAGATCCTGTTTGGCAACAGAACAAAACTGGATGTAAAAGGTATTTTTATGACCACTATTAACGTAAATGATCAGATAGGAATAAGCCTAGTAACTTTAGAACTGATTTAAATAGCAGCATAATCACAAATAGAGGTCAACAATCAATTGAACCGCCTACTATGATATTTGCGCATTTATATGGAACTTACAATGCAGCCTTTTAAAAGGTTGGACAAAGAAGTTCCTGTTGTTCATTGTTCATTATTATTATTTTGTTATTAGATCATAAAAAACATTTCATTTAATTGTTATTTAGTTCCCCCATGTGTTTGTAGTTGGGATGGACTGTAATGCCCTGGTTCCAGTTGGTATTGGTCTGTGTGGAGCATTGATGTTGAATGCTGTTTTACTGTTCTTTATCCACTCAAGTCAAGAGGAAGCAAACGGTGAGCATTAAACCGGTGCGGTAATTCAAAAGCTGGTGCTGTAATTTGACATTTTCTTGACTACATGACACATTGAATTTTAAACAATTAATTAATGTATTTATATTTATCCAACGCATCATGTTGGGAGGCTATTCACATTGGACCATTATGTTTTTTAAACAATGTACCAGTAGCACTGTGTCAAATCATTGCATCCAGTCGGTCCACCATTGGAAGTTGCAACCTGACAGACACAAGCTACCTTATTTTATGGACATTGATTACAGTTTCTATTCTACAGTTTAAAGGAGTGTTATTCCCAGAGTTACTAACCGATCCTATACACAGTATCTGGCTTGTACTATTTTGTTTCTTTGATTATTTCAGAATCAAGTATTAATACATGTGCAGTGTTTAATTTGTAGTCAATTTCAAAGAGTTGAACTTTGAGGACTGTTGTGTAAATCACCCTATGTACCATTATTAAAAGCTCAATTTTAAATATGATAAATCAGACAATGTTTAATGATAAATTGGTTTAACTTCTTAGGGAGCGGTGGGGCGCTGTAATTAACGTACATTATATACAGTGTTTAAGAAGTTATGGTATCTCATTGTTTGTTTCATGGGTTACAGTAAATACCACAATCGTACATTTAGCAAAAATTATTAAAACAAAAACAATTGAACCATAATACAATTTTACATTATTGCAAATAGACAAAAAATACTTTAAATGGGGGTTGATAAACTCTAATTTTATTTGAAATACATTTAAATGGCATCAAACTTTACAATATTACAATAGGTAAGTAAGTAATCCTTGTCCGAGCCAGAATGCCTCATAGCAGCAAGAGCCTATCTCCTGATTCTATAGCGGAAGGCAGCTGGATGTACAAGTACACCTCCTGGACAGGACACTTAACCCAATCCATCTCCTTTATGTTCCAAGCAGAGAGAGAGAGAGTTCCAAGCAGAGAGGCATTCGGTCCAAATTATTAAAACAAAAACAATTGAACCATAATACAATTTTACATTATTGCAAATAGACAAAAAATACTTTAAATGGGGGTTGATAAACTCTAATTTTATTTGAAATACATTTAAATGGCATCAAACTTTACAATATACCAATAGGTAAGTAAGTAATCCTTGTCCGAGCCAGAATGCCTCATAGCAGCAAGAGCCTATCTCCTGATTCTATAGCGGAAGGCAGCTGGATGTACAAGTACACCTCCTGGACAGGACACTTAACCCAATCCATCTCCTTTATGTTCCAAGCAGAGAGAGAGAGAGTTCCAAGCAGAGAGGCATTCGGTCCAATTCTTAGAGTAATTGGTGTGACTCGACCAGGGATCAAACACTCAACCTTCTTATCTCAAGGATGACACTAAGCACAAGACCACTGAGTTGGCTCACAGTTAAGCAGTATGTCTGAACAATGTACTGAGATACAAGAGATACAATACAAGAGGAGGACTTAGAATCACTAAGGAAGTCTAAAATAACAATACAATCACAGATTAAAGGCCAAACTAAAAAGCTGGGTTTTTCAGGAGTGATTTAAAGACCTCAATGGTTTCTGGCCTTCTAACTGACAGGACAAGCCATTCCATAACAGTGTTGCTCTGACAGAGAACACTCCTAGAAGAATTAGCTTCTTACATCAGTGGAGGATCCTCAGAGGAGGAAGGAGAAGACAATTCTCCTCAGTGAATTTCATAAAAACTTGAATAGTGAAACATTTAAAAAGTTATACGTTTTAGATTAAACGTACAAAATATATTCACCTTACCAAGTAATTGATTAATACACACTGTTTTGCAATGAAGGTCTACAGTAGCCTCATGGCACTCTCTCAGGTAAGCACTATTGTGTAGCTGGAGGACAGCTAGCTTCCGTCCTCCTCTGGGTACATTGACTTCAATACAAATGTAGGAGTCTCATGTTTCTCACGGCCTAGCATAGAATTACATAGTAATTATGACAACTTCCGGAGGACATCCTCCAACTCATCAGTGCTCTTGTAGCATTAACTGAAATGTTGTCCACCCAATCAACGGATCAGTGAATTAATCTATTACTGAAAGCATAAGCTACAGCTAGCTAGCACTGCAGTGCATAAAATGTGGTGAGTAGTTGACTCAAAGAGAGAGAAAGACAATAGTTGAACAGTTTTGAACAAATTAATTTATTAAAAAAATAATGAGGATGGAGAGAGCTAGATTTGGTCTTTTATTTCACTTTCACTTACTTAGCTAGCAAATGCAACTAGCTAGTTTTGCCTACACAAACACCCAGCTCAAAAAAGGGGATGCTATGTTAGTTAGATGGCTTTAACTACGCAAAATTGGAACTCTTTCAAGTAAAGGTAAGCTTTTGGTTTTACTAATTTGGTGTAGGTGCTAATCTGCTTACTGACTGTACATTGTACTGCATCATTGTAGCGGGTTAAATATCTTGTTAGTTCTATTAGCTATGTTGACTATGATGTTACTTTAACTAATATGATGACAACAATGCACGCTGTATGTAGCGGTTATGACATGAAGGTTTGGTTTGTAAAGTTTTTTTCACCTGGTCACAGACAGCTGATGTGTTGTGCATTGAAGTCCATAAGCGAAACTAAAAGGTGAGAGGAGGAGAGAGCGTAGATGCGAGAAGGAATACAACGAGCTGTTTGAGTGTGATCAGTGGTGTATTCATTCCGCAGATTCTGTTCAAACAAATCTTCAACGGAAGCAAACGTAACGATAAATAAATATACCAGAATTTTTCCAATAGAAAAACTTGTTTGTAACTGTTGGACTAATGATTACACACTAGATCAGCTAGATGCAGGCAAAAGTGTGCAAGGCGGTATTGAATGTGTCCCTGTCAGCCCATGTGTCAGTGTCTGTCACCTCAAATCTTTATCTGGACCTGTGTGCGTTTACGTTGTAAACTTTCATTTATAGGCTAGGTTGTAGCAACCTCATGATGGGTATAGGGAAAATTCTGCCACTGTCTTGCTTGATAGAAAATGTCACTGTATCATTCAAGCTAAAATATCATGACTGTTTCAATACATTATACTGTATATTAAGAAAAGTTTATTGACTAAACTTCATCCATTCCTCTGCACATAAACAATGTTCAGTCACAGTCTGAATACCTGACATCAGAATACACACTCTCCTGTGGTGTCTCTCTCTTCTTTCTTCCTCTTTTAGTTTTCCTCTCAGAGAAATGCAGTGCAGCATAATTCAGGGTATCTGGGTCTTGATCCTGTGAATCATCATCATGTTGTTGGTAAAATAAAAATGTAGTCATAATAATATTCAGATAATTGGAGTATCTAGTTTCATATTACAAATCATCTACCAACAGGCCAATATTTTAACAATTGTATTTATTTACCTGATGACATTCAGTGGTTGAGTTGTCATGTCCAATATGCTGAGCAACACTTACTGTTAACATTAATAAAAACAAGCATGAACATGACAAAAGGTAAAGACAGAGGTATTGTACTTGATGACAAGTATTGTGCATTAATTGTAAAATGTATCAGGTGTTCAACTACAGTTTGTAGTACCAGAGAGCTCACCTTTATAATGTTCAGAAATTGGCTTTGTATTTCTTCTGAAGACGAGTATAATGATCACAATCACACAGAAAACTGATGTCACTCCCAGTCCAATGACTACATGATCCAGCGATCTTTCTAAAAGGAAGACAAAATGTAATAATAAGAGTCGACATATACCATCCTTATATTAAAATAAAATGGTAAGAGAGATATACCATCCTTATATTAAAATAAAATGGTAAGAGAGATATACCACCCTTATATTAAAATAAAATAGTAAGTAAGATTTATACCACCCTTATATTAAAATATAATAGTAAAAGAGATACATGCCACCGTTAAATTAAAATAAAATAGTAGGAGAGATACATTTCATCCTTATGTTAAAACAAAATAGTAAAATACATATATACCTCCCTTATATTAAAATAAAATAGTATGAGACATCTATTCCACCCATATATTCAAATAATATAGTAAGAGGCATATATACCACCCGTATAGTAAGATAAAATAGTAATAGAAATACATACCAGCATTACATTAAAATAAAATAGTAAGAAATATATACCACCCTTATATTAAAATAAAATAGCTCCCTTTCCCTAGTATGACTAAAGACATTCAATCTCCATCTCCATCATCTTAATCTGCTTTAGGACATTCAATCTCCATCATTCAAATGTTACAAAGAAAATTCAATCTCCATCTCCATCATCCTAATCTGCCTAAGGACATTCGATCTCCATCTCCATTATTCTAATCTGACTAAGGAAATTCAATCTCCATCATCTCAATTTATATTTGTTGTGTTTGTCATTTATTTTTAGCTTTTTAACGCTTTGAGATTATTTTTGTAATGAAAAGCACTATACACATTACATAATTTTTGTATTATTATCATAAAAGATGTGGATTGATTAAAGCCACATTTTGAAGGGGCATTTGTTACAATATTAATTTTGTATTTCTTTAAATAAGTTATTTGCACGTTGTATTTTGTTTACAGCATCTAAGAATTTACAGCTGAACATTTATTTCTGGTCAAGGATGAGAATATTGTTATAGCAAAAGGCACATTGACCTCAACCACTGTGCTGTACACTGACTGTACAAAATAATATGAACACCTGCTATTTCCATGACAGACTGATCAGGTGAATGCACATGAAAAGTATGATCCCTTATTGATGTCACTTGTTAAATCCACTTTAATCAGTGTATATGTAGGGAAGGAGACAGGTTACCGAATTATTTTTAAGCCTTGAGACAATTGGATTGTGTACAGTATGTGTGCCATTCAGAGGGTGAATGGGGAAGGCAAAATATCTAAGTGCCTTTGAACAAGTTATGGTAGTAGGTGCCAGGCGCACCGGTTTGAGTGTGTCAAGAACTGCAAAGCTGTTTGCTTTTTCAACAGTTTCACGTGTGTATCAAGAACGGTCCACCACCCAAAGGACATCCAGCCAACATGGCACAACTGTTGGAAGCATTGGAGTCAACATGTGCCAGCATCCCTGTGGAACGCTTTCGACACCTTTCGACACCTTTGTACACTCAATATACATGCACCACTTAAATTTGACTAAACTTTCTTCTGTAATTTCAACATTATAACACATAATATTCATTACTTACCAATATTTAGGTTAGTTCCGTTGCCAAACAGGATCTCCCCACATGTGGCCACAGCACAGTAGTAAGTCCCAGCATCAGCGAGACTGAGGTGGTTCTTATAGAGGCTGTAGACACAGCTCTGTGTTGGAGAGGGAGTCTCAGAGCTCTTCTTACAGTCGTTACTCATGTTCCCAGGGGTGTAAATGACTCCTGGATGGGATTCTCCTGATCCGGCTCTGAACCAGTACACACTGTGTTCTCCTGTACAGGTCTCAGAGAGTACTATACACTGTAGAATCACAGAGTGTCCTGGATGGACTGGATCCGAAACTGGTTGCTGCACCAATGTAGGGTGATTGTGTCCTATATTGTGTCATTGTATTGAGAACATAATTATTCATAAGCTTGTAAAGTGGAGACGTCATAGAGTTTAAAATAGTAAACATTCCTTTAGGCACATGTCAGTTTTGGAAACAGCGTTTTGTTTGCTAGAAAGGAGTGGTGCAGTTGCTATTTGTCAGTAATTATTCTAATTTATTCACCCCACAGTCAGCCAAGATGCTTAGCTAGCCAGCTTAAGAGTTGTTTACAGTAAAAGTTACTTAGCTACCGTTTCTACACTCTTCTGCTATCTATACCGTAACATTATCATTTCAAAAACCTGTCTCCAAAAATGATGAGTTGTCTTTACATTTTACCATTATGGCACGCATCCATGTATATCTACTTTCTATGCATACTGCAGCAAGATGGTTTATACTTTTTCTGAACATCTACTGAACATGGCAGTGTACATCTACTGTATGTATAACAATACACAAAAACACTTGGTGAACATTGAAATACACAATTTAAATTAAATTACCCTTCACAGCCAAAAATGTTGCGTGTCCATAGTTCATCCCATATATTGTCCCAATTCCACAAAAGTATGTTGCCTCATCTATTGTGCTGATATTTCTGATAATGAGATTATACACATATTCAGATTTCTCCACATTGAAACGTGGGTTCTTAAACTCTCCTTTAAGTAAAGGTTCTGATGCATAGTTTACAGATGCGACAAGATGGGGCAGTTGGCCAACAGTTTGTCTGTACCAGTACAGAAATTGTTGAGAATCCACTTTAGGACATGGCAAAGATACAGTGTCTCCAAATAGACGTGTAGTCACTGGTATTGGTTGAGGAGTATCTTCAGTCTGAATTAGGTCTGCCAAATTGTGAATGTAATTAGATGTCAACTTGAAATGGAAATGGACAATATTCAACCTTTGAATAACAGTGTATTTTCTTAAGTAATTCATCAAACTACTGCAATTTAAATTGCCTGAAGATATATCGATCACATTGCTGTCCAAACGGAATACATTTAATTACCTTTAGATATGACTTTCCAATATGATAGTCTTATTCTTTTCGTTTATCAATTTTACTGTTCAGTAAAATACTATGTGAGATTAGGATATGCACTTACACACTTGAGAGAGAAGTCCCCAAAGAAGGCAGATTCTGATCATGTTGATATTGACCGACTGTAGCTTTAACAACTGTTTTTGTTTGTTACTATGACTGACTGACTGACAAAATGAAAAGAATTGTGGGATGTTTAAAATCTAAGAATGACTTGATTGGTTAGGGCAATGACATGCATCACTTCCTGTTGAACGTTTCCATCCCTTTTCAGCCATGTACTGTATGCAATCTAAAGATGTATGGTGTGCACTAATTTGTTGGCCTACATTACAGCAAGAAATTGCTTAGTGATGCAATATATCCCAGACTCAGATTAAGCCTAGACCACGATTAAAACATTCTCAATAGAGATTTTACATTGAATGTAACGAAGACGCTGTGAGTCGAGAAGTGGGTGCAGGTGAAACGTTTAATAAAACAACAAACATGGAACGAAACAACATAACATTAGCGTCTACGCATGAACACATGAACAATATTGACTGGGGATAGATATAGAGGAGGTAATAAGTGAGGTAATGGTGTGCCTCATGATGACGTATAGGTGCGCTTAATGATTGATGCCAGGTGTGCGTAAATATGGATCCCAGGACCGGTGTTAAGTATACCGGTGACGTCGAACACGGGAGAAGACGTGACAAAGAGCTATTTTGTCCATGACTAGCCTTATTCTGCATTCGGAAAGTATTCAGACCCCTTGACTTTATCCACATTTTATTACATTACCATCTTATTCTAAAATCAATGAAATAGTTTTTTCCCCCTCATCAATCTACACACAATACCCCATAATGACAAAGCAAAAACATGTTTTCAGAATTCATTTTTCACACCTGTATTTTGAGAGTTTCTCCCATTTTTCTCTACAGATCCTCCCAAGCTCTGTCAGGTTGGATGAGGAGCGTTGCTGCTCAGCTATTTTCAGGTCTCTTCAGAGTTGTTCAATCGGGTTCAAGTCTGGGTTCTGGCTGGGCCATTCAAGGCCATTCAGAGACTTGTCACGAAGCCACTCCTGCGTTGTCTTGGCTGTGTGCTTAGGGTCGTTGTCCTGTTGGATGGTAAACCTTTACTTCAGTCTGAGGTCCTGAGGGCTCTGGAGCAGGTTTTAATCAAGGATCTCTCTGTACTTTGCTCTGTTCATCTTTCCCTCGATCCTGACTAGTCTCCCAGTCACTGCCTCTGAAAAACATCACCACAGCATGATGCTGCCACCATCGTGCTTCACCGTAGGGATGGTGCCAGGTTTACTCCAGACGTGGTGCTTGGCATTCAGGCCAAAGAGTTTAATCTCGGTTTGATCAGACCAAAGAATCTTGCTTCTCATGATCTGAGGCTGATTGTTAGAGTGCTGCAGAGATGGTTGTTCTTATGGGAGGTTCTCCCATCTCCACAGAGGAACTCTAGAGCTCTGTCAGAGTTACCATCAGGTTCTTGGTCACCTCCTTGACCAAGGCCCTTCTCCCACAATTGTTCAGATTGGCCGGGGGGCCAGCTCTAGGAAGAGTCTTGCTGTTTCCAAACGTCTTCCGTTTTAGAATGATGGAGGCCACTGCGTTCTTGGGGACATGCAATGCTTTAGAAATGTGTTGATACCCTTCCCCAGATCTGTGCCTCAACACAATCCTGTCTTGGAGCTCTAGGGACAATTCCTTCGACCTCATGGGTTGGTTTTTGCTCTGACATGCACTGTATATAAACAGGTGTTTGCCTTTCCAAATCATGTCCAATCAATTGAATTTACCACAGGATGACTCCAATCAAATTGTAGAAACATCTAAAGGATGATCAATGGAAACAAGATGCACCTGAGCTCAATTTTGAGTTTCATAGCAAAGGGTCTGAATACTTGCGTAAATAAGTTATTTCTGTTTTATTTTTGCTTTGTCATTATGGGGTATTGTGTGGGGATTGCTGAGAATTTTTATTTATATAATCCATTTTAGAATAAGGCTGTAACGTAACAAAATGTGAAAAAAATCACTGGGTCTGAGTACTTTCCAAAGGCACTGTATATAACCATTATAATTTACGTCAACAGTTGGACCACGTCCCAGGGTTGACAGTTGTATTAGCTGTACTTATCTGACCACTTGACTGTACTCTAGTGGAGTCACACCTCATTCTCTGAGAGGCACTCACTGTTTCCTTGGATTAAAATAACAAAAGTACAAATGAAGCAGATCTTACATAGATGCAAGATGATTGACCAGAAATGTCTTCATATACACCACATGAATAAGAAATTTGGTGCCCAACAAATGGCAATATTATAGAGCTCACCTTTACAATGTTCACATTCTGGCTTTGTATTTCTATTGCAGATGATAATGAACACAATCACACAGACACACAAACTGATGTCACTCCCAGTGCAATGACTACAGGATGTGCCGGCATTGATGCTTTATATAATACAAAATAAAATAATTAAACATTGATAATACACAGAAGAAGTTGGAAGTTTACATACATTTAGGTTGGTTTTCAACCATTCCACAAATTTCTTGTTAACAAACTATAGTTTTGGTAAGTCGGTTAGGACATCTAATATGTGCATGACACAAGTAATTTTTCCAACAATTGTTTACAGACAGATTATTTCACTCATAATTCCCTGTATCACAATTCCAGTCAGTCAGAAGTTTACATACACTAAGTTGACTGTGCCTTTAAACAGCTTAGAAAATTCCAGAAAATGATGTTATGGCTTTAGACGCTTCTGATAGGCTAATTGACATAATTTGAGTCAATTGGAGGTGTACCTGTGGATGTATTTCAAGGCCTACCTTCAAACTCAGTGCCTCTTTGCTTGACATCATGGGAAAATCAAAAGAATCAGCCAAGACCTCAGAAAATAAATTGTAGGCCTCCACAAGTCTGGTTCACCCGTGGGAGCAATTTCAAAATACCTGAAGGTACCACGTTCATCTGTACAAACAATAATACACAAGTATAAACACCATGGGACAACGCAGCAGTCATACCGCTAAGGAAGGAGACGCGTTCTGTCTCCTAGAGATGAACGTACTTTGGTGCGAAAGGGCAAATCAATCGCAGAACAACAGCAAAGGACCTTGTGAAGATGCTGGAGGAAACTGGTACAAAAGTATCTATATCCACTGTAAAACAAGTCCTATATCGACATAACCTGAAAGGCCGCTCAGCAAGGAAGAAGCCACTGCTCCAATCCGCCATAAAAATGGCAGACTACGGTTTGCAACTGCACATGGGGACAAAGATCGTACTTTTTGGAGAAATGTCCTCTGGTCTGATGAAACAAAAATAGAACTGTTTGGCCATAATGACCATCGTTATGTTTGGAGGACAAAGGGGGAGGCTTGCAAGCGAAGAACACCATCCCAACCGTGAAACACGGGGGTGGCAGCATCATGTTGTGGGGATGCTTTGCTGCAGGAGGGACTTGTGCACTTCACAAAATAGATCGCATCATGAGGCAGGAAAATTATGTGGATATATTGAAGCAACATCTCAAGACATCAATCAGGAAGTTAAAGCTTGGTCGCAAATGGGTCTTCCAAATGGACAATGACCCCAAGCATACTTCCCTAGTGGTGAGGAAATAAGGACAACAATGTCAAGGTATTGGAGTGGCCATCCCAATGCCCTGACCTCAATCCTATAGAAAATGTGTGGGCTGAACTGAAAAAGTGTGTGCGAGCAAGGATGTCTACAAACCTGACTCAGTTACACCAGCTCTGTCAGGAGGAATGAGCCAAAATTACCCAACTTTTTGTGTGAAGCTTGTGGAATACTACCCGAAACATTTAACCCAACAATTTAAAGGCAATGCTACCAAATACTAATTGAGTGTATGTAAACTTCTGACCCACTGGGAATGTGATGAATATAATAAAAGCTGAAATAAATAATTATCTCTACTATTATTCTGACATTTCACATTCTTAAAATAAAGTGATGATCCTAACTGACCTAAGACAGGGAATTTTCACTAGGATTAAATGTCAGGAATTGTGAAAAACTGAGTTTAAATGTATTTGGGTAAGGTGTATGTAAACTTCCGACTTCAACTGTATCATTAACTTGAATTGAATCCCAGACTGTCCCCTTTAATACAATGCACTTCCGTAAACTACAAGCAGTCTCCTATATGAGGCACCATGAGTTGAAAATAATAATTTACAATATAATATTCAAAAACTACCAATATCCATTTTTTTTCCTTTGCCAAACAGGATCTCTGTGGAAAAAATTCTACATTTCCTGTTCCATTTCCAAACAATAAGCAGTTAGTGTAATCAAAAGGCCGGTGATATGTATCTTGGAGTACAGTTCTATAATGCTTCTCTTACTGTAATCTGTTGATTGAATGCTTTAGGCTTACTAATTGATACCATACTTATGTCATATATCTCAATTTGACCATAATGCCTTTTGCATGGTTTATTAGGTCTACCTCTAGGAGGAGAAGCCCACCCATCTTAGTTTGCCTCTCCTTGGAAAGATTTTAGCATAATCTCTTATGTAAAATAAATTAATAAAGTTACATTACTGATGTTACCATCATATACACTATTTACAACAACTTATTTACAACATATGTGGACACCACTTCAAATTAGTGGATTCGGCTGTTTCAGCCACACCCGTTGCTGACAGGTGTATAAAATCGAGCACACAGCCGTGCATAGACAAACATTGGCAGTAGAATGGCCTTACTGAACAGCTCAGTGACTTTCGAAGAGGCACCATCATAGGATATCACCTTTCCAACATGTCAGTTTGTTTCTGCCCTGCTAGAGCTGCCCCGGTCAAGTGTAAGGGCTGTTATTGTGAAGTGGAAACATCTAGGAGCAACAACGGCTCAGCCTGCAAAGTGGAAGGCTACACAAGGTCACAGAACAAGACTACTGAGTGCTGAAGCGCATAAAAATTGTCTGTCCTCAGTTGCAACACTCACTACCGAGTTCCAAACTGCCTCTGGAAGCAATGTCAGCACAAGAACTGTTTGTTGAGACCTTAATGAAATGGGTTTCCATGGCTGAGAAGCCACACACAAGCCTAAGATCCCCATGCGCAATATCAAGCCTCGGCTAGAGTGGTGTAAAGCTTGTCACCATTGGACTCTAGCGCAGTGGAAATGCATTCTCTGGTGTCATCAATCACACCGACATCTGGACGTCCGACGGACAAATCTGATTTTGCCGGATGCCAGGAGAACACTACCTGCCCCAATGCATACTGTCAACTAAAAAGTTTGGTGGATGAGAAGCAATGGTTGTTTTTCATGGTTCTGGCTAGGCCCCTTAGTTCCAGTGAAGGGAAATCTTAACATTACTCATTCAATTACATTCTAGACGATTTTGTACTTCAACTTTGTGGCAACAGTTTGGGGATGTCCCTTTCCTTTTTCATCATGACAATGCCCCCATGCACAAAGAGAGATCCATACAGAAATGCTTTCGCGAGATTGGTGTGGAAGAACTTGACTGGCCTGCACAGAGCCCTGACCTCAATGCCTTTGGGATGAATTGGAAAGCCGACTGTGATTCAAGCCGAAACGCTTAACATCAGTGCCCGACCTCACTAATGTTTTTGTGGCTGAATAAAAGCAAGTCCCCGCAGCAGTGTTTCAACATCTAGTGTAAAGCCTTCCCTGAAGAGTGGAGGCTGTTATAGCTGCAAATGGGGAACCAACTCCATATTAATCCCCATGATTTCGGAATGAGATGATTGTCGAGCAGGTGTTCACATACTTTTTGATCATGTAGTGTACGTGGAGACTTAAAGATGCATTTCCTCCTGCTACTAGTTGACATCAGCTAGCTCAGAGTAAGTGGAACACTCCAGAAGACATTTTGAGCTACAACATGGTTGTAATTCCATTGTCTATGGTTTTTTATTAGGATATTGTATTGTGATATTGGAAAAGTTCATCCAAGAGCAATGTCCTGAGATTGGTTTAACCAAAAATCTTACATTTTGTCTAAATAGAGATGCTTGACTGAGATAATTTTGTCCATGCTGTATCTGAAACAAAGTTCACTCCTACTCTGAACACCTGACATCAGAGTACACACTCTCCTGTGGTGTCTCTCTCCTCTTTCTTCCTCTTTTAGTTTTCCTCTCAGAGAAATGCAATGCAGCACACCTAAGGAATAGAATACAGTAAATAATGACTCCATTGTGCACAATAACAAAAAGGCAAAATAATAACATAATCAATAATATGGTCAAGTGAATGTCCATGCTGAAGGTAGGATTCAATTCTTAGCACAGGGCGCTGGACTGCCAACAATGCAGTTTATAATTAAGAATATATTTAAATACATGTTTTCTTTATGACAAACAACACTGCTGCAACATCTCATGGGTTACTGCTGTACTTAGTGATTTATTCTCAAATATACACATTATACACTAATATACACACTACTGTGTAACAGGCAATGTACCTCTTGTTTTCACACATTGGATAATATGGATGTTACATACCTGACCACTTGACTGCTTTGATGAGAGGTTATCATCATGGTGAATATGCTGAGAGACACTTGCTGTATCAACAGATAGAAACCCAAGCATGAAAATGGAGACGGAATGTACAGTATAACATTCAACTCTGAATAAGAACATGAGGTGAGATTTTACTTTTAAATGATCATAGCTAACATATTTGACATAAACCAATAGATCTGTATCTCTAAAATGACTTACCTTTACAATGATCACATGTTTGACTCTTGTGGTTGGTACAAGTGAGAATAACAATTAGAATCACACACACAGTCACTGCTGCTCCCATGCTGAGGACAATGGGATCCACTGTCTTTCCTGGTACGAAAATACATTCAACATGCTTTTTATGTTTTATGTTAAGCATGAAAAGTTGATAACACAATTTATTTTGCATTGAACTAAATAATAGTATCTATAAAATATGCTTGAATGTTTGCATTAAGATTTTCAAGTGTAAGGTGCTTTATCAATTTAACAAGAAGTTGTACATTTAGTGATGCTAGGTTTTGTTCCACCGCCAAACAGGATCTCCCCACATGTGGGCACAGCACAGGAGTAAGTCCCAGCATCAGAGAGACGGAGTTGTTCTTGGAGAGGCTGTAGACACAGCTATGTGTAGGAGAGGGATTATCAGGGCTCTTCTCACACTCATCACTCCTGTTCCCAGTGGTGTAAATGACTCCTGGATGTGTTCTCCTGTACAGGTCTTAGAGAGTTCTGTACACTGTATAAATCACAGAGTCTCCTGGATGTACTGGGTCATACTCTGGCTGCTGTTCCATTGTCTGGTTGTCAGTCCTCTGACCATTTTCTTAAATTAATCAGAACATAGAGTAATTTCAGACTTTCAAATAATATAATATATGCATATTTTAGTGCAATCTTTCTGTTAGCTGAGAAATTGTTAATGTGCCGAGCAAATGTTTTGTTTAATTACTAAGAAAAAAATGTCCAATTAACATAACATAAATATTAACACAAAGACAGAAATATTCCAACTCTAAACTCCACAGTCATCTCTCTTCCAATTGCACAATAGTACAGTACATGGCTTCATCTTCTGGGAACGTCTTCATGATAGTAAGGCCAACCATCATCTGATCCAATTTTACATTGATGTGTGAATTGTTAAATCCAGAATGAAGCCTCCCACAGTTTGCTTGTTCCAGTGCATTTGCTCATCGTTGAATTCTTCTTCTGGGAAAACACATACCAGGGTAACAGGATCACCAAGTTGAACAGAGGTCACTGCACTTAACAGGTAAATATTGTCTACATCTAAATCAATTGTTTGATTGCCTTGCAGCGGGAATAAATACAATGTTTGTATTCAGTCATGTATCCGGTCGCCTTACCCTGATTAAAAGCAGTGGTTCGCGCTTTCAGTTTTGCGCCAATGCTGCCATCAATCCACGGTTTCTGGTTGGGGAAGGTTTTAATAGTCGCTGTGGGTACAACATCACCGATGCACTTGCTAATAAACTCGCTCACCGAGTCTTGTCTGGGGCTATCCAGAACATATCCCAGTCCACGTGATCGAAACAATCTTGTTCCTCCCGGCTGTATGTAATAGGCTTGGTGCCGGCAGAGATAAACGGAGAACGAAGCCATTCACGCCTAAATGGCCAACGTGAGTAAAACATTTAATCGTGTTAACCCTCGCAAGGCTGCTGGCCAATCACACAGACGCACAATCACAATCACACAGTCACTCCCAGTGCAATGACTACAGGATGTGCTGGCATTGATGCTTTATATTATAAAAAATAAAATAATTAAATATTGATAATATAGTTTTAATGGGGCAATCCAGGATTAGAAAAATCAACAAAGCGACCACCCCACCACCACTTATGTTGATAAACAGCTAAGGGATAGGGCTGAAGAAATCTAACCCAGAGTGGTCTAATGATAACGAAAATATCATTAGACCAGAAAAGCGTGGAGCGTTCACTACACGTGAAATTGTTGGAACTTTGAACCTCAACACGAGGGGAAGAAAATGAACTCACCTACTAGACCAGGAAACATGAGGCGGAGAACTACACGTTTGAAGTGGTTGAAACTTTGAACTTCAACACGAGGTGAAAAAAATAACCTCACCTTTCGGACCTGGACATCGCCAGTCTGTATCTGCGTGTGTAAAGTGGTTTGGATCTTTGAATAGCAACACAATTGGGGGAGAAGGAAACTCCTCTCTCAGACAATCACTGGTACAGCTAAGTAGGTTGTTCTGAGGAAACACCCCATTGGAGACCGGACAACTGAGAAGAAGGACATTGTGACCTCTGGTGGACAATCAGATCATGTACAAGTGGGCCACGGAAAGGCCCAACCAAACCCTTTCCAAAAAGGTTGGGTGCCGACAGAGATAAACGACGAACGAAGGCATTCACACCTAAATACATTCATGATTTCTTACTCCAAATGGGCGGTGGTTCATGTGCAAAGTATTATGATTACTGTGAGGGTAGTTTCCAAATATATGAATGATACGTTTTTCTTTCCCTCTCTCTCACCCTCTCTCTCTCTAGCCCTCCCTCTTTTAGTAACAAGCCACCATATTTTGTCAGTCAACTAGGGACCTTTGTCTCATGTAGATGTATGTTTATTCTGTGTTATTATTTAGTTAGCTAGTAAATAAATCATTAAGCCAATTTGTGCAGTACTATATTATGAGCAAGGCTTGGGATTTTCAAGAAGGTTACGACTGGTCAGAATGATGATATGATAAGAGGTAATGATTAATATGTTGACTGTTTTATGGATGTTATACTGTTGTTATATAAATATTAATTTGGGAGATGGTAACTCTTTAAACAACTTCTTCCGTGGTGCTCCAAATCCTAATGAGTTAATTGTTACATGATTGATTTTATCGGGTAACAATTAAACATAGTTAGTGGATTAAATAAATAACAGTCCTAAGAATTATGAAAGTAAAGTCACAACACCATGTTTTGAGGCTATACAGTGTTTGTTTACAATAACATTATTTACAAACAATGGGGTAAAACAAGCTCATGTGACTTCTATAAGCTACAGAATGTTATTTAATAATCAATTTCTATATGTCATTAACTTTAATTGAATTCCAGACCGTCCCCTTTAACACAATGTGTTTCCGTATGCTACAAGCACTCTCCTACATGAGCCAACATTATTTGAATATAACAACTCATTCAGAAACTACCAATATCAATTTTTGTTCATTCGTCAAACAGGATCTCTGTGGAAAAAGTTCAACATTTCCTCTTCCATTTCAAACCAATAAGCAGTTAGCGCAGTCAAAAGACCAGTGATGTGTATCTGGGACTACAGTTATATCATTTTCCCCAGTCTGTCAACTGAATGTTTTAGGCCTACTAATTGATACCATACTCTATTTGACCGATACATATCTTTATTTGAACATAATGCCCTTTGAATGGTTTACTAGACCTACCTCTATGAGGAGTAGCCCACTCATCGTAGTTGCCTCTCCACAGTAAGATCTTAGCATAATCATGTACAGTGAGGGAAAAAAGTATTTGATCCCCTGCTGATTTTGTACGTTTGCCCACTGACAAAGAAATGATCAGTCTATAATTTTAATCCTGAAAAACGCATTTGAAAAATGTTATAAATTGATTAGCATTTTAATGAGGGAAATAAGTATTTGACCCCCTCTCAATCAGAAAGATTTCTGTCTCCCAGATGTCTTTTATACAGGTAACGAGCTGAGATTAGGAGCACACTCTTAAAATGAGTGCTCCTAATCTCAGTTTGTTACCTGTATAAAAGACACCTGTCCAAACAAGCAATCAATCAATCAGATTCCAAACTCTCCACCATGGCCTAGACCAAAGAGCTCTCCAAGGATGTCAGGGACAAGATTGTAGACCTACACAAGGCTGGAATGGGCTACAAGACCCTCGCCAAGCAGCTTGGTGAGAAGGTGACAACCGGACAACAGGAAGAAACACAAAAGAACTGTCAATCTCCCTCGGCCTGGGGCTCCATGCAAGATCTCACCTCGTGGAGTTGCAATGATCATGAGAATGGTGAGGAATCAGCCCAGAACTACACGGGAGGATCTTGTCAATGATCTCAAGGCAGCTGGGACCATAGTCACCAAGAAAACAATTGGTAACACACTACGCCGTGAAGGACTGAAATAATGCAGTGCCCGCAAGGTCCCCCTGCTCAAGAAAGCACATATACATGCCCGTCTGAAGTTTGCCACTGAACATCTGAATGATTCAGAGGGCAACTGGGTGAAAGTGTTGTGGTCAGATGAGACCAAAATGGAGCTTTTTGGCATCAACTCATCTCGCCGTGTTTGGAGGAGGAGGAATGCTGCCGATGACCCCAAGAACACCATCCCCACCGTCAAACATGGAGGTGGAAACATTATGCTTTGGGGGGTTTTTTCTGCTAAGGGGACAGGACAACTTCACCGCATCAAAGGGATGATGGACGGGGCCATGTACCATCAAATCTTGGGTGAGAACCTCCTTCCCTCAGCCAGTGCATTGAAAATGGGTCGTGGATGAGTATTCCAGCATGACAATGACCCAAAACACACGGCCAAGGAAACAAAGGAGTGGCTCAAGAAGAAGCACATTAAGGTCCTGGAGTGGCCTAGCAAGTCTCCAGACCTTAATCCCATAGAAAATCTGTGGAGGGAGCTGAAGGTTCGAGTTGCCAAACGTCAGCCTCGAAACCTTAATGACTTGGAGAAGATCTGCAAAGAGGAGTGGGACAAAATCCCTCCTGAGATGTGTGCAAACCTGGTGGCCAACTACAAGAAACGTCTGACCTCTGTGATTGTAAACAAGGGTTTTGCCACCAAGTACTAAGTCATGTTTTGCAGAGGGTCAAATACTTATTTCCCTCATTAAAATGCAAATCAATTTATAACATTTTTCACATGCGTTTTTCAGGATTTTTTTATTATTATTCTGTCTCTCACTGTTCAAATAAACCTACCATTAAAATTATAGACTGATCATTTCTTTGTCAGTGGGCAAATTTACAAAATCAGCAGGGGATCAAATACTTTTTTCCCTCACTGTATGTAAATTGACTCCATAAAGTTAAATGTTTATCTTAAAGAGATATTATACAAAAATATGAATGTACATGATGGTATAAAAATGCTTCTTATGACTTGAATAACTTGAATAATCGTGAATAAAATGGTTATGTCCATAATTTAACTATGACAGACAGTAAGAATTTGACCTCTTGTGAAATTAATAACAAACCAAAGACACTATACTAGAAATATTCAGTGATATTAAATGACAATGATAATCCTTTAACATTCATTTATTGCTAAAATTAGATGCATGATAATGTATGGAACAAAAAAAAAAATCACATATGAACATTTTATATTTGAGATTCTTCAAATAGCCACCCTTTGCCTTGATGACAGCTTTGCACGCTCTTGGAATTATCTCAACCAGCTTCACCTGAATTGCTTTTACAACAGTCTTGAAGGAGTTCCCACATATGCTAAGCACTTGTTGGCTGCTTTTCCTTCACTCTGCAGTCTGACTCATCCCAAACCATCTAAATTTGGTTGAGGTCGAGGGATTGTGGAGGCCAGGTCATCTGATGCAGCACTCCATCACTCTCCTTCTTGGTAAAATAGCCCTTACACAGCCTGGAGGTGTGTTGGGTCATTGTCCCGTCGAAAAACAAATAATAGTCTCACTAAGCCCAAACCAGATGGGATGGCGTATCACTGCAGAATGCTGTGGTAGCCATGCTAGTTAAGTGTGCCTTGAATTCTAAATAAATCACTGACAGTGTCAGCAGCAAAGCACCCCCACACCATAACACCTCCTCATCCATGCTTCACGGTGTGAAATACACATGCAGAGATCATCCATTCACCCACACCGCATCTCACAAAGACATGGCGGTTGGAACCCAAAATCTCCAATTTGGATACCAAAATACAAATTTGCACCACTCTAATGTCCTTTGCTTGTGTTTTTTGGCCCAAACAAGTTTCTTATTATTATTGGTGTCCTTTACTCATTGTTTCTTTGCAGCAATTCAACCATGAAGGCCTGATTCACACAGTCTCCTCTGAACAAATGATGTTGAGATGTGTCTGTTACTTGAACTCTGTGAAGCAATTATTTGGGATGCATTTTCTGGTACTTCTAATTAACTTGTCCTCTGCAGCAGAGATAATTCTGGGTCTTCCAATCCTTTGGTGGCCCTCATGAGAGCAAGTTTCATCATTGCGCTTGAGGTTTTTTGTGACTGCACTTGAAGAAAATTTTCCGTATTGACCTTCATGTCTTAAAGTAATGATGAACTGTCGTTTCTCTTTGCTTATTTGAGCTTTTCTTGCCATAATATGGACTTGGTCTTTTACCAAAAAGGGCTATCTTCTGTATACCACCCCTACCTTGTCACAACACAACTGATTGTCTCATTTGCATTAAGAAATTCCACAAATGAACTTTTGAGAAGGCACACCTGTTAATTGAAATGCATTCCAGGTGAATACCTCATGAAGCTGGTTGAGAAAATGCCAGGAGTGTGCAAAGCTGTCATCAAGGCAAAGGGTGGCTATTTGAAGAATCTCAAATATAAAATATATATTTATTTGTTTAACACTTGTTTACTACATGATTCCATATGTGTTATTTCATAGATTTGATGTCTCAACTATTATTCTACAATGTAAAAGAAATTGTACAAATAAAGAAAAACCCTTGAATGAGTAAGTGTTCTGAAACTTTGACTGATAGTGTACATATACATTTAAAGATGAAAAACCTCTTGCTACTAGATGACATCAGCTAGCTCAGAATAAGTTGACCGCTCCAGAAGAGATTGTGAGCAGAAACATGGTTGTAATTCCATTGTCTATAGTATTGTATTTGGATATTGTACTATACTATAGTGAAAGTTAATCCGAAAGCAATGTCCTGCTATTGTTTTACCAAAACGCTTAAATTGTGTCTAAATAGACACACTTGACTGAGATAATTTAGTCCATGCTGTATCTGAAACAAAGTTCACTCCCAGTCGGAGTACCTGACATCAGAGTACACACTCTCCTGTGGTGTCTCTCTCTTCTTTCTTCCTATTTTCTTCTCAGAGAAATGCAATGCAGCATAATTCAATATTTCTGTGTTTGGCACCTAAGGAATAGAGTACAGTAAATAACAACTCCACTGTCCACAACAGGAAAGTCAAAATAATAACATTAACAATAATACGGTCAAGGGAATGTTCATTCTGAAGCTAGGATTCAATTCCTAGCACAGGGCGCTGGACTGCAATACAATACAGCTTTTAAAGTAATTTTCTCTGACATTTAAGGATATCGCATTCAAAGTAAACACTGCAGATGTCAGCTCAGAAATTAGTTTTTTAAATTTCAAATGTGCTATAACACGGATCTAACTTAGATCAGATTGAATCCTGGTCTTAGTGTCATATTGTTTCCTTCTAGTTAATTACAGGCTATGGCATTAAAGACAAATGAAACAAAAACATTTCTAAATAATTTGCTTTGTAATAACCAATACCTAAACTGATGTTCTTAGTGATTTATTCACAAATATACACATTGTACACTAATATACACACTCCTGTCTAACAGGCAATGTACATCTTGTTTTCACACATTGGATAATATAGATGTTACATACCTGACCACTTGACTGCTCTGATGAGAGGTTATCATCATGGTGAATATGCTGAGAGACACTTGCTGTATCAACAGATAGAAACCCAAGCATGAAAATGGAGATGGAATATACGGTATAACATTCAGCGGTGTCAGCCCATGAGGTGAGATGTTACTTTTAAATGATCAGTGAAAACACATTTGACACAAAACTATAGATATGTACTGCATGTCTAAAATGACTTACCTTTACAGTGATCACATGTTTCTCTCTTGTTTTTGGTACAAGAAAGAATAAAAATGACAATCACGCACACAGACACTGCTGCTCCCAAGCTGAGGACAATGGGATCCACTGTGTTTCCTGGTATTAAAATACATTCAACATGCTTGTTGTTTTATGTTAAGGATGCATAGTTGATAACATTTTTTTAAACTAAATAATCGTATCTTTAAAATATGCTTAAATGTGTAGATAAAGAAGTGTACGGTGCTTCATCAATTTAACAAGAAATTGTACCTTTAATGACGTTAAGTTTTGTTCTGTCGCCAAACAGGATCTGCCCGCATGTGGCCACTGCACAGTAGTAAGTCCCAGCATCAGAGGGGCTGAGGATGTTCTTGGAGAGGCTGTAGACACAGCTCTGTGTAGGAGAGGGAGTCTCAGGGTTCTTCTTACACTCATCACTCCTGTTCCTAGGGGTGTAAATTACTCCTGGATGGGATTCTCCTGATCCAGCTCTGAACCAGTACACATTGTGTTCTCCTGTACATGTCTCAGAGAGTACTGTACACTGTAGAGTCACAGAGTCTCCTGGATGGACTGGGTCATACTCTGGCTGCTGGTCCACTGTCTGGTAGTCAGACCTCTGACCATTTCCTACATTAATCAGAACATATTGAGTAATTTTCAAACATTCAAATAATTTCAGATTAACATATTTTTCTGCATTCTTTCTGTTAGTTGAGTAATCACGAAAGTGCCCAGCAATTTTTTTTCTTATAAATGAAAAGGTTTTTGTCCAATTGACATAACTTAGAGCACCCCATAACATAAGTACAATTATTTTACCTTTTAAAGACAGAAATGTGCCATCTCTAAACTTCACAGTCATCACTCTTCCAATTGCACAATAGTACATGGCTTCATCTTCTGGGATCGTCTTCATTATAGTAAGGCAAAACATCCTATGAGCCAATGTTACGTTGAAGTGTGATTTGTTAAATCCAGAGTGAAACACAGGCTCTGTTAAATATTTATGCATTGATGAGACAAGTTGTGGAATACCTCCCACAGTTTGCTTGTACCAGTGCATTTGCTCATCGTTGAATTCTTCTTCTGGGAAAACACATAGCAGGGTTACAGGATCACCAAGTTGAACAGTGGTCACTGGACTTAGCAGGTTAACATGGTCAACATCTAAATCAAATGGAAACAGAAACACAAGCATACTGTATTTATCACACAGACAAGGACAAATGTTAACAAAAGAAAACAATAGTCTGTGAAAACATTTAAAATATAAGAAAATCAAGATGTGAAAATCATTCCAGATGTTTTACTTTTCACTTGCTTACTTTGTTTATAAATTATTTTTAGATGGTATTTGTGTTGGTTGAACATTCTAAATGTCAATTTATCATATCCTTCAAGAAGCTTGAACTGAATTGCACGGCATAGGAAAAATAATATTTTGATATACTACCAGTGATGAAATTGTACTTACACACTGCACTGAGAAGAATCACAGCAACTCCTAATCTGACCATCATGGTACGTAGCCTCTAGGTAGGTGGTGTTCGTTTGGTCTGTGCTTAAATGAGAACCCAAGAAGAAGTATTCAAACTTGAAAACATACCTCATTGGCTGGAGCATAGTGTTCAATACTTCCTGTACAATGTTCCAACCCGTGACCCATTTCTATTGTAAACCTGACAAGCCTGTTATGTCATAAGGTCACCACCTTAGCTTTCATGTTACTGTATACTATGGTGCCTCAAATAATGTCCTTTTATACACTGTACTTTTTTGATGTATGGATACATGTGTATAGATGCTGTAATGTACTATATACAGTGGGGCAAAGAAGTATTTATTCAGCCACCAATTGTGCAAGTTCTCTCACTTAAAAAGATGAGAGAGGCCTGTAATTTTCATCATAGGTACACTTCAACTATGACAGACAAAATGAGGAAAGAAAATCCAGAAAATCACATTGTAGGATTTTTTATGAATTTATTTGGTGGAAAATAAGTATTTGGTCACATACAAACAAGCAAGATATCTGTCTCTCACAGACCTGTAACTTCTTCTTTAAGAGGCTCCTCTGTCCTCCACTCGTTACCTGTATTAATGGCACCTGTTTGAACTTGTTATCAGTATAACAGACACCTGTCCACAACCTCAAACAGTCACACTCCAAACTCCACTATGGCCAAGACCGAAGAGCTGTCAAAGGACACCAGAAACAAAATTGTAGACCTGCACCAGGTTGGGAAGACTGAATCTGCAATAGGTAAGCAGCTTGGTTTGAAGAAATCAACTGCGGGAGCAATTATTAGGAAATGGAAGACATATAAGACCACTGATAATCTTCCTCGATCTGGGGCTCCACGCAAGATCTCACCCCGTGGGGTCAAAATGATCACAAGAACGGTGAGCAAAAATCCCAGAACCACACGGGGGGACCTAGTGAATGACCTGCAGAGAGCTGGGACCAAAGTAACAAAGCCTACCATCAGCAAGGGCATTGAAGATGAAACGTGGCTGGGTCTTTCAGCATGACAATGATCCCAAACACACCGCCCGGGCAACGAAGGAGTGGCTTCGTAAGAAGCATTTCAAGGCCCTGGAGTGGCATAGCCAGTCTCCAGATCTCAACCCCATAGAAAATCTTTGGAGGGAGTTGAAAGTCTGTGTTGCCCAGCGACAGCCCCAAAACATCACTGCTCTAGAGGAGATCTGCATGGAGGAATGGGCCAAAATACCAGCAACAGTGTGTGAAAACCTTGTGAAGACTTACAGAAAACGTTTGACCTCTGTCATTGCCAACAAAGGGTATATAACAAAGTATTGAGATAAACTTTTGTTATTGACCAAATACTTATTTTCCACCATAATTTGCAAATAAATAAATAAAAAATCCTACAATGTGATTTTCTGGATTTCTTTTTCTCATTTCGTCTGTCATAGTTGAAGTGTACCTATGATGAAAATTACAGGCCTCTCATCTTTTTAAGTTGGAGAACTTGCACAATTGGTGGCTGACTAAATACTTTTTTGCCCCACTGTATGATGCCTGTACTATGTTTGACCATGATTGTTTTTACTATCTCAAATGTGGTCTCAATGTGGTTTAAAAAATCTGTATTGTGCATTATTGTATTATTGTGGAGTGACACTTAAATACATTTGTCTAACTAACTATATCAATGCATTTTTTTCTGTCTGTCTGCAAAGTACACTTGCTATTGATTGCCTGTCCTTTTTACTTGTCCTGTTTCATTTAATTGTTTTTGGCATGAAAATATCTGACTGAAAATGCACTTGGACTTTAACATTACGTTTTTGTTAACCTTATGAGTCTAAGCCCTATCTACACCGGGGAAGGGGGCAAGGTAGTACCAAGCCTTATGGCATATTTTTAAGACCCCTTGTAGTATCCCAAAAATATGTAAAACAATATTTGATAAAAATGTATTTTTGGCCTTTCTGCTATTAGCCCATACCAACGCATTGAAAAGTGTCTATCCTACATCTGAGAGATATAGGAAAGTTTATTACATTGATTTAACCCCTTGTTTTTGTCCATAAACAGTCTCCATTACAGGAGGAGGAGGTTGGTGGCTCGTTAACTGAGGCGGACGGACTCGTGGTAATGGCTGGAGAGGAAGGAGTGGAATGGTATCAAATATATGGTTTCCATGTGTTTGATGTCATTCCAGTCGCTCCTTTCCAGCCATTTAAATGAGTCGTCCTCCCTCAGCAGCCTCCACTGGTCTCCATATATAGTTCCATAAATGTTTTCAAATGGTACCGGGGAGCTTCAGACAAGTCTTGTGAGGCGTGTAGGCATCCTGTAGCAAAACAACTGAAATGTATGAGTTTGTGAGAGTCTCATCTTTACACAGAGGGGTCAAAGCAGTGTGTAGCCCAAACTACCGACAGAAGTTGTCAGATCGGCTGTACCGACTTCAGACAAGTCCCAATATGCTTGTGGGGGTCGTAGAGCAAAACGGAGAACACCATAGTGTTTGTGAGGATCTCATCATTTCATAATAGTTAACATAGGCCAAACCGTTCGGACGCTACAGACAATTTTGTGAGAAGACCAATTTTCGGGATGTCTCATGGTCTGACAAACACTGCTGTAGCTCTGTCACCTTTCACTGCAGATGCTGAAGTATTACATCGGCGGATGCGGTGGATTGAGACGCATCCAGTACAAAAAAACATATATCTCTAGCTTAAATGTACTGATTTTTATGGGAACATGTAATGTTTTGTCTGAAGCCCCTTGACTTTACCTCTAGATGGCGTTATGTCAACCAACATTGATTCTCCTGTGTTAATTGTTGTTAGTAATGGCCTCACCTGTGTTGTATTACTTTTAATGACAAACCCTATTTAAGGCCCCACTGCCCTTTTGTTCATGTTCAGTCCTGATGTTGGTCTAGGTGTCATTCTCTAGGATTCCTTGTGTCTGATATTTTTCTGACTTCTAATATTTGAACTTGGATTCTATGTTTTTTTTGTTTCCTTTGTGGACTTTTGGAAAGATGTTTCTGGACTCATGTTGAGAGATTTCTCTCTGTTTTGGATTACCCTTTGTATTGCCTCCCAAGCGGAGTTGTTTAAGTTACCCTGGGACACAATCATTTAAAGTGTGGCCTAAGACTGTTGCTAAGATTTGCTTTTTTCTCTGAAGTAAAGAGCCAAAGATAAAACCCAGACTTTTGAGATCTCATTGTTTCCTAATTCCTCTGCACTTGGGCTCAACCTCCTCCAGTAGTGGAGTGGTCAACATCAAGGACACACACATCCATCGGGGACCTGAGTTCGATCCCCAGCTGGCTCGTAACTGTAGGACTGAACCATGGATACAGGCCCAGCAGAGGAAGCTCAACCGTTGTCCAAAGCAGAACGCATCTTAGCTGCTGTTTCAAGCCAGGCAGCCACCATGGAACGACATGAACAAGCTCTTGCACAACAGGAAGCTGCTGTATCAAAACTGGGTCAAGCCATCACAGAGATCTTGCAGCACCTTCAAATACTTTTGAACCCACAGCGGGATACTGATTCTCAACCCCAAGCTCCACCAGCACCTCCCAGCAACTTCGAGGTTCATCTACCACACCCTGAAAGGTACGATGGAAGCCTTGGCAGATGCAAAGGCTTCCTCACACAGTGCTCACTGAACTTTGAATTACAACCTAATAAGTTTCCAACTTCACGTAGCAAGGTAGCTTATGTTATTACCCTTTATCTGGGAAGGCCCTAGCCTGGGCCACTGCACTGTGGGAGCAGTCTCCACAACCAGCAGTCTGTTCTGATTACAGTTGCTTTATTGACGAGATGAGGAGGGTGTTTGAACATCCAGTAATGGGACGTGAGGCAGCTAGCCGCCTCCTTCAGCTAAGTCAGGGCACTCAAAGTGTCGCAGAATTAGCCGTGGAGTTTCGAACCCTAGCTATGGAGAGTGGCTGGAACCCGGAAGCATTGACGGTGGCTTTCAATAGAGCACTTTCTGATGAACTCAAGGACGAATTGGCAGCCCGTGATCCTGCAACGGACCTAGAGTCCCTGATTGCTATGGCAATTCGATTAGATAATCGTCTTCGAGAGAGGCGTCGGGAGCGCACAATGTCTTCTAAGTATGTTCCCAATCAACATCCCTTGGTACTGCACCTGCCTCATGATCACCCTGCCTCATCTGTAACTTGCACTGAGGAGCCCATGCAGCTGGGCCGATCACGGCTCTCCCAGTCTGAGCAGAACCGCAGGATCAAGGAAAGATGCTGCTTGTACTGTGGTGAACCTGGCCACTTTAGAGCTCTCTGCCTGATCCTTTCGGGAAAAGCCAACTCTTGTCCAGTGAAGGGAGGACTGTGATGAGAGAGACTACTTCTCCCAACTCAGCATCTTCTGGGGTTTTCTTGTCTACTCATCTTTTATGGAACAATCAGTCACATCCCCTAAAGGCCTTTGTGGATTCCGGGGCTGCTGGGAACTTTATGGATTTGGAAATTGCCAGACATCTTCAGGTGCCACTTACCAACCTTGAGGAACCCCTGACCATTACAGCATTGGATGGAAGACCCTGGGTTCTGGTCGGGTGAGTCTGAGCACTATTCCTGTACTACTTCGGATTGAGGGTCACCAAGAGACTATACAGTTTTATGTAATCAAGTCACCAGAATTCCCTTTAATCCTTGGTTTTCCTTGGCTAGCCCATCATAACCCCCAGATTAACTGGTTCTCTGGTAACATTGTCAAATGGGGGCCTCATTGTAATAACTTGTGTCTCGCTACTTCATCTCTTAAACTTCTTGTCTCTCCCAAGTTAAGTCAGACTACCCTGCAATCATCCGGGACTCCTCCAGAGTTATCCAGTGTTCCCCCTGACTATGCAGACTTGCTAGAGGTGTTCAGCAAGAAGGCGGCCTCATCCTTGCCCCCTCACAGACCTTATGATTGTGCCATCGACTTGTTGCCTGGAATGTGCCCTCCTAGGGGGAGACTATTTTCCATTTCCCCACCAGAGAGGAAGGCCATGGAGGACTATATTCACGAGGCCCTGAAATCTGGCTTTATACGCCCTCGACTTCACCAGCAGGAGCTGGATTCTTCTTTGTTGCTAAGAAGGATGGGGTCTCCGACCCTGTATTGATTACAGGGGTCTCAATAAGATCACCATAAAGAACCGTTATCCTCTTCCATTAATGTCTACTGCCTTCGAGTTGCTTCAGGGGTCAACTGTATTCACTAAACTGGACCTTCGAAATGCTTATCATCTGGTCGCATCCGCTGGTGATGAATGGAAGACCGCTTTTAATACACCAACGGGCCACTATGAGTATAGAGTCATGCCTTTCGGTCTGGGAAATGCCCCTGCTGTATTTCAAGCTTTGATTAACTTCTCAAGGAGCAGCAGCAGAGGTGACTGTTTTGGAGAGCCTGGCGTGCCCAAAGTAAAATGCCTCCCATTTAGGCCCAGAAAATGGGATATGCATATACACTGCTCAAAAAAATAAAGGGAACACTAAAATAACACATCATAGATCTGAATGAATGAAATAATCTTATTAAATACTTTTTTCTTTACATAGTTGAATGTGCTGACAACAAAATCACACAAAAATTATCAATGGAAATCAAATTTATCAACCCATGGAGGTCTGGATTTGGAGTCACACTCAAAATTAAAGTGGAAAACCACACTACAGCCTGATCCAACTTTGATGTAATGTCCTTAAAACAAGTCAAAATGAGGCTCAGTAGTGTGTGTGGCCTCCACGTGCCTGGAATGACCTCCCTACAACGCCTGGGCATGCTCCTGATGAGGTGGCGGATGGTCTCCTGAGGGATCTCCTCCCAGACCTGGACTAAAGCATCCGCCAACTCCTGGACAGTCTGTGGTGCAACGTGGCGTTGGTGGATGGAGCGAGACATGATGTCCCAGATGTGCTCAATTGGATTCAGGTCTGGGGAACGGGCGGGCCAGTCCTTAGCATCAATGCCTTCCTCTTGCAGGAACTGCTGACACACTCCAGCCACATGAGGTCTAGCATTGTCTTGCATTAGGAGGAACCCAGGGCCAACCGCACTCAGCATATGGTCTCACAAGGGGTCTGAGGATCTCATCTCGGTACCTAATGGCTACCTCTGGCGAGCACATGGAGGGCTGTGCGGCCCCCAAAGAAATGCCACCCCACACCATGACTGACCCACCGCCAAACCGGTCATGCTGGAGGATGTTGCAGGCAGCAGAACGTTCTCCACGGCGTCTCCAGACTCTGTCACGTGCTCAGTGTGAACTTGCTTTCATCTGTGAAGAGCACAGGGCGCCAGTGGCGAATTTGCCAATCTTGGTGTTCTCTGGCAAATGCCAAACGTCCTGCACGGTGTTGGGCTGTAAGCACAACCCCCACCTGTGGACGTTGTGCCCTCATACCACCCTCATGGAGTCTGTTTCTGACCGTTTGAGCAGACACATGCACATTTGTGGCCTGCTGGAGGTCATTTTGCAGGGCTCTGGCAGTGCTCCTCCTTGCACAAAGGCGGAGGTAGTGGTCCTGCTGCTGGGTTGTTGCCCTCCTACGGCCTCCTCCACGTCTTCTGATGTACTGGCCTGTCTCCTGGTAGCGCCTCCATGCTCTGGACACTACGCTGACAGACACAGCAAACCTTCTTGCCACAGCTCGCATTGATGTGCCATCCTGGATGAGCTGCACTACCTGAGCCACTTGTGTGGGTTGTAGACTCCGTCTCATGCTACCACTAGAGTGAAAGCACCGCCAGCATTCAAAAGTGACCAAAACATCAGCCAGGAGGCATAGGAACTGAGAAGTGGTCTGTGGTCACCACCTGCAGAACCACTCCTTTATTGGGGGTGTCTTGCTAATTGCCTATAATTTCCACCTGTTGTCTATTCCATTTGCACAACAGCATGTGAAATGTATTGTCAATCAGTGTTGCTTCCTAAGTGGACAGTTTGATTTCACAGAAGTGTGATTGACTTGGAGTTACATTGTGTTGTTTAAGTGTTCCCTTTATTTTTTTGAGCATTGTATTTGGTACCATTGGATAGGAAACACTCTGAATTTTCCAAAACTGTTAACCATTTGTCTGTGAGTCAATCAGAACGCACATAGCAGGCAAAACCCTGAGGAATCTCTGTCCTGGAAAAAGTCATTTTGACACATTGCTCATTTTGGAACCCCTCCCTATTGAAAATGACCATATATAGGCATATGAATGCAGTACACGTCGCTTCCTTATGATGTCATCAACCACGAGACGGTGTTTTACTCCATTTTGGATGAATTTAGACCATTGGAAAACAGCATAGCATGAGGACCCCACGTTCTGAAAACTGTTCACATTGCGCGCGCACGAGAAGTCACGCCGTGTCTTATTTATCGTCTTTAGCGTTCAGTTTATATTCCGGCTGATTTTTAATAGTAAATATACGTAAAAGTGTTCCAAAGGATACATTTAAAAGTATGTTTGATTGTTCTTGGACAAGTTTATAGGTATAATTTGAACGAGTTGGCGCCGCGTTTCAATGGAGGAGTGGAGGCTGTCGCTTCTGATTATAACGCTACAACCAAATGGAGGATTTATGGATAAAAGACATTACTTTTTCTAACAAAAGAACCATGGATTGTCTTCGTTGGACACTTAGGATGACCTCAGCAGAAGTTCTTCAACAGGTAATTGATTTGTTTTCGCTGTGAAATGTGTTATGTGTGTGCCATGATGGCTAATCGATACATGGCTATTGGAAAATATGTGAGGTGCTAGCCTCAAACAAATGAATGTGCTGCTTTCGCCGTAAAGCCTTTTTGAAATCTGACAACGCTGTGATATTGCCAAGAAACAGAGCTTTTGATGAGTATGGAACACTTGTATATTGCTGGATGTTTAATAATTCCATTTTGGGATTTTGAATTTGGCGCTTTAGATTTTCGCTGGTAGTGTCAGGACGAGCCCGCTAGCGACCCAGCAATCCCTGACTGGTTAATGATGTGTTAAGAGACATGCTGAACAGATTTGTATTTGTTTATTTGGATGACATTCTTATCTTTTCCAAGGACCTCCAGGAACACGTGCAGCATGTTCGCCTAGTCCTCCAGCAGCTCCTGAGAAACCATCTGTTCATCAAACTTGAGAAGAGTGAGTTCCATGTTCAAGAGGTCTCCTTTTTGGGCTTCATTGTATCTAAAGGTCATATCCAGATGGACACTGCCAAAACCAAAGCGGTTAAAGATTGGCCTCAACCCACGCCCAGTAAGCAGGTACAACGTTTTCTCGGCTTTTCCAATTTTTATCGAAAGTTCATACGCAATTTCAGTGCCATTGCTGCTCCACTTACGACTCTTACTAGGAAGAATATTAAGGGCTTCCGGTGGACAGACGAAGCTGAGAAGGCTTTCTGCAAACTAAAAGACAGATTTACTTCAGCGCCCATTCTCACTATCCCCGACCCTGAGCTGCCCTTCATAGTCGCAGGTGGATGCCTCTGAGGTAGGGGTCGGCGCTGTACTTTCCCAGCGGGCCAGAAGAGACGACAGATTGCATCCTTGTGCCTTCTTTTCACACAAGCTATCTTCTAGTGAAAGAAATTATGATATTGGTAACAGGGAGTTATTAGCAGTCAAGCTAGCATTGGAGGAGTGGAGGCACTGGTTGAGGGCGCCAAACATCCCTTTGTTGTATGGACTGACCACAAGAACCTAACTTATATCCAAGAAGCCAAGAGACTGAACTCTCGCCAGGCCCGATGGGCTCTATTTTTAATCGCTTTGACTTTGTTCTCTCCTATCGACCAGGCTCTAAGAATCAGAAACCTGATGCTCTCTCCAGGCAGTTTGATCCACCCAACATGGTTTCAACTCCGGTGACGATCATCCCCCCCTCCAAGATTCTGGCTCCAGTTAGATGGGGAATAGAGACCATTGTGAGAGAAGCACAGCAGCAGGAGGCTGACCCGGGTAATGGGCCACCTGGCCGTCTTTTTGTACCCAAGAGAGTGCGCACCGATGTTTTACAATGGGGGCATTCCTCATCAATCACATGCCACCCAGGAGTCAGAAGGACTCTTGACTTCCTTTCCAGACGCTTCTGGTGGCCAAAGATTGCTGGAGATGTCAAATCCTTTGTTGCTGCCTGCCCCATTTGTGCCCAGCATAAGGATTCCAGGTCTCGTCCACAAGGTCACCTGCTACCCCTCCCGGTCCCTGCTCGGCCTTGGTCACATATTTCTATGGACTTTGTAACGGGTCTACCACTCTCCCAAGGTAACAAAGTAATTTTGGTAGTTGTGGATAGATTTTCAAAGGCTTGCCACCTTATTCCATTGCCAAGACTTCCTTCAGCTCCACAGACTGCTGAGGTTGAATTGCAGCATATTTTTAGGTTGCATGGCTTTCCCCAAGATGTTGTTTCAGACCGTGGTCCTCAGTTTGCATCCAGGTTCTGGAAGGCCTTCTGCCAGCTGATTGGGGCTTCAGCAAGTCTGTCATCTGGTTTTCATCCCCAGTCTAATGGACAGACTGAAAGAACTAACCAAGAGATAGAGACAACCTTGAGATGTCTAGCTTCATCCAACCCAATGACCTGGAGCAAACACCTGATATGGGCAGAATTTGCCCATAATACTCTTCGCCATTCCTCAACGGGTATGTCACCTTTTGAATGCCAGTTTGGTTATCAACCTCCTTTGTTTTCTGAGCAAGAGACTGAGGTGGGGGTTCCGGCTGCCCAACATCTCGTTCGACGGTGCCACAGGGTGTGGAAGAAGGCCCGAGCTGCGCTTCGGAAGGCTTCACAGCTATAACAGCAACGGGCCAACCGTCGCCGCAGACCAGCACCATCTCTACGGCCAGGGCAGAAGGTCTGGTTGTCCAGCAAGGACCTTCCCCTTCGAGTTGAAGCATGCAAGTTGGCTCCAAGATTCATAGGTCCCTTCAAGGTTTTAAGGAAAGTAAACCATGTTTCCTACCGTTTTCTACTTCCCAAGTCGTTGCGCATTCATCCCACCTTTCATGTTTCCCTCTTAAAACCTGTCAAATACAGTCCTCTGTCTCCTGCCACCAGGCCACCCCCAGCACCACAGATCATCGATGGCCAGCCAGCATACAGGGTCAAGCGGATATTGGACACTCGACTGGTCCGTGGTAGACGGCAGTTTCTAGTGGACTGGGAAGGATATGGGCCGGAGGAACGGTCTTGGGTCCCCACTCACCATATCCTGGACAAGAGTTTGATCAAAGACTTTCATCGTCTCCACTCAACCCGAGCTATTGGGAACGTCAGGAGCCGTTCCTAAAAGAGGGGGTTCTGTAATGTTTTGTCTGAAGCCCCTTGACTTTACCTCTAGATGGCGTTATGTCAACCAACATTGATTCTCCTGTGTTAATTGTTGTTAGTAATGGCCTCACCTGTGTTGTATTACTTTTAATGACAAACCCTATTTAAGGCCCCACTGCCCTTTTGTTCATGTTCAGTCCTGATGTTGGTCTAGGTGTCATTCTCTAGGATTCCTTGTGTCTGATATTTTTCTGACTTCTAATATTTGAACTTGGATTCTATGTTTTTTTTGTTTCCTTTTGTGGACTTTTGGAAAGATGTTTCTGGACTCATGTTGAGAGATTTCTCTCTGTTTTGGATTACCCTTTTGTATTGCCTCCCAAGCGGAGTTGTTTAAGTTACCCTGGGACACAATCATTTAAAGTGTGGCCTAAGACTGTTGCTAAGTTTTGCTTTTTTCTCTGAAGTAAAGAGCCAAAGATAAAACCCAGACTTTTGAGATCTCATTGTTTCCTAATTCCTCTGCACTTGGGCTCAACCTCCTCCAGTAGTGGAGTGGTCAACATCAAGGACACACACATCCATCGGGGACCTGAGTTCGATCCCCAGCTGGCTCGTAACAGGAACATGTTTATTGAGTTCATTAGATTTCCGTGAGGGCACGGACATCGTCCTCAGGATATTTTTGTTACGTGGTTCTGTGAGGTCCTGTGAGGTCATATATCAGAGGGGTCTGGGATAATTTACGTAGACTCGGTTGATTTCCTTAAAAATCTCAAGTGCCAGGGTAAACAGGTAGTAACCAGTGGACCGCTCAGGAAACCACTGTCAAGACCATTTCTTAAACTTTTTCAGCTCGAGACTCAAATTAGTAAATGACCGTACTCCTGTGACACAATTCGTCCTCCAAAGACCCAAATTAAGAAGAAATGCCCAGGGCCCACTTTGGGTCCAGACCTAAAGTTTCAGAAATTCTGCGTTTGACCAAGAGGAAATTCTCTCCTATTCTGAGGGTGACATTGGGTTTAACAGATGCAAGCAGGGCTACAGCATCACGAGAGTGTGATTCCAAATCACCTCGGCAACATTCACCCCCCTTTGACCTCCTTCACAAGAGACAGTCCTGCTGTTGGGCAACAATGTAACTGGTCTGATTCGTAACGTGGATGTCTTGTTCTGGAACTCAACATCTTAACCATTACACTCTCTTGGTTTAAGGGTTTGCACTACTGAAGAATTTCTGCACAAACTGTCAGAAAACTTTGCAGAGAAGCTCATCTGTGTGCTCATTGTCTTCACCAGGGTTTTGACCTGACTGCAGTTTGGCGTCGTAACCGACTTTGGTGGGGAAATGCTCACCTTCCATGGCCACTGGCACACTGTACAAATGTGAATCCCGGTAGGCTGATGTCAACTGATGTCAACGTTGTGAACAGAGTGCCACATGGTGGCGGTTGGGTTATGGTATGGCCAGGCATAAGCTACGGACAATGAACACAACTGCATTTATCAATGGCAATTTGAATGCACAGAGATACTGTGACAGGATCCTGAGGCCCATTGTTGTGCAATTCATCTGCCGCCATCACCTCATGTTTCAGCATAGTAATGCATGGCCCCATGTCGTAAGGATCTGTACACAATTCCTGTCAGCTGAAAATGTCCCAGTTCTTCCATGGCCTGCATACTAAACAGATATGTCACCCATTGAGTATGTTGTTTATATTTTAGTTCAGTATACATGCAGCCTTCAGTAACAAAGTGTGGCCTGACCTAGAAAACCCTCACTAAGAAGTCCCGCAGACTGAAAGCAGTGGTGCTCTCTTGTGGATGCCTTATGTGCCTCAAGGCATAAGAGGATTAAAGGGAAATTTAACAATGTTCAACTTCAAGTTCTTCATATCCAGCACCACTCCAACATCAGCATATGTGAAAATTGCGCGTTTCAATGTTTTTTAGTAAAAAAGATAGAGGAAGATAAGTGTTTCCAATGACATCATCAATGTGCATCATATGATTTGTTGCGAATTGCCTACTAATTCGAAACACTTGTCTTCCTCTATATTTTTCACTGCAAAACATATAAATGTGCCAATTTCACATAAGCTGACAATGCAAAAAGTGAAATCTAAGCTATCCAAATATCTTATATTGATAATTCACTTAAAATTGTTGTTTTTCGCTAGTTTTTTCATAACAAGCCAAATTATCTAACGTCATTGGCTGATCATTTTGCCTATTTTAACCCCCCAAAAAGATTTAATAGAAATAATATACATTTTTTCAATATTTTGGGGGGGATATTTTACCTTAATAATTTTATTAAAGAGAGTGTAGAACTTATTTGTCAATGCCAGAAACGCATACAATAGCAACTTAGAGCACCCCAGGAAAACATTCCCAAATTACAAACTCTTAAATCAATTGTTATAAAATTATAATATATTATTTTGTTCCTAAATCAGCTCTAATTTTGGAAACAATCTCACTTCGTAAAAAGTGAGATACATTTGTGAGAACGATGTCGGAGAATTTATCCTTTAACCACACTGCTAAACTTATTCCTAACCCTAACCTTAAATGAAGACCAAAAAGCCAACCTCTATACTAACATTAGCAATTCTGCATTTAGCTCATGTCTTCCATCTAAATAACGCTAATAAAGCTAAGCAAATGTAATTAGGCCATTCGGTGGCTCCATGGATCCGATTGCAAATCTGCTGGCATTTTGGAGATGCCCTAGAACCGTGCTTTCTTTGGAGAGGTGGATTGTAGTTTCTCTCAATGGGGAAGTTATTTTATATATATTAGGATCAATGTTGTCACAGTTGCTTCTTGTTGAAGAGGCAGCTTCTAACATTAGCTTGCTAAAGCTAGCTATCCTTTCTCCTGCTATGTATTTCTAGCTAGCAAAATATGTGAGCTAGATTTTGTTTGTGTACTGCCATATGGAGGCTCCCGAGTAGTGCAGCGGTCTAAGGCACAGCATCTCAGCCCAAGAGGTGTCACTACAGTAAATGGACAATTGGCCCAGGGTCGTCCGGGTTTGGCCGGGGTAGGCCGGGTTTGTAAATAAGAATTTGTTCTTAACTGACTTGCCTAGTTAAATAAAGGTTCAATTATTTTTTATTAAATATGTTGATAACATAGCTAAGTTTGTCAATGCTATGGGCTGGAAAATATGTACAACCTATGATGCTAGATGGCAACCTAAAAACGGGGAGAGAGGGAGGAGAGAATTCACCTTCTGTTTTATCTGATGCAGGCTTGCTAATGTTCACTCAAATACATGTTTCCACATGTCACTGATGAAATTCATCCACCATGTACAGTAGGCTACATGCAGTATGTTCCTCCACCATGTACAGTAGGCTACAGGCAATGTGTTCCTCAACCATGTACAGCAGGTTACAGGCAATATGTTCCTCCACCATGTACAGTAGGCTACAGGCAATACGTTCCTCCACCAAGTACAGTAGGCTACAGCAATACGTTCCTCCACCATGCACAGTGACTACAGGCAATACGTTCCTCCACCATGTACAGTGACTACAGGCAGTACGTTCCTCCACCATGTACAGTAGGCTACAGGCAATGTGTTCCTCCACAATGTACAGTAGGCTACAGGCAATATGTTCCTCCACCATGTACAGTAGGCTACAGGCAATGCGTTCCTCCAACATGTACAGTAGGCTACAGGCAATATGTTCATCCACCATGTACAGTAAGCTACAGGCAAAAATTTTCTTCACTGTGTGAGTCAGAGAAATTACGAACTTGCATTCGGGGGTTTCCGGCAGTCTTCGTGGATTTTATATGCAGGGAAGCATAAATTGTGCAATTGTAATTTAACAAAGAATTGTTCAAATTAGAACCCGTGTAGAACTCATATTCCTTCATATACATCACCACCTACATACATATCTCTAGGGTCCTTTATCTGCTACCTGGACTTCAAGGTAAATCAGAAGTGTAAGATCTACATACTGGCCAAGATGATCAGAGTCAAGGTTTTTGTGGTACTTCTCAGTTTGATGTGTAAGTGCAATTTCAACCTTGACTTTCTAATGCAGTACAAATATTTAGTATAGAATACAAATTAGTAAGCATCGTTGGTGTTTGTAGATTTTTTTTGTGTGACTCTGCAGTGTACAGTGCTCTCTGAGACCTGTACAGAAGAACACAGTGTGTACTTGTTCAGTGCCGGATCAAGAGAATCCCATCCAAGAGTCATTTGCTCCCATGGGAACAGGAGAGATGACTGCAAGAAGAGCCATGTGACTCCCTCTCCTATACAGAGCTGTGTCTACAGCCTCTCCAAGAACAACTTCAGCCACTCTGATGCTGGGACTTACTACTGTGCTCCTGTTTGGCGAAGGAACAAACGGACGGAGACAAGCACAAGGACAGGTGAAACAGATCAGGGCGTGACAAAAAGCTCAATTTTAAATAATGTGACGTATCTGACCATGTTTAATGATAAATTGGTTTGATGATTCAACACAGTCCTACTGGTACATGCTGGTACATTATAGCTTCAAATACAGAAGGCTGTTGGAACTCAATAAATACTGTAGAACATAATTAACCTACATTATATACAATGTTTAAGAAGTTATGGTTTCTCATTGTTTGTCTCATGGGTTACAGTATATACCACAACGATAATACATGTAGCAAAAATGAATAAAACAATAAAAATAGAACCATAATACATTCATACATGATTGTAAATAGAGAAAAATTACTTCAAATGGGGGCTGATCAACTCTAATTTTATTTGAAATACTTTTAAATTGCATTAAAGCGATAGTATACAAAATATGAATTTATTTGATGGCATAAAAATTATTCTTATTTACTTGAATCATGAATAAAATGGTTTTATCAATAATTTGACAATGACGGACAGTAAGAATTAGACCTTGTGTGAAATGAATTTGATTTGCACTTCAATAACAAACCGAAGAAATATTCAGTGATATCAAAGTATAATGAGAATACTTTAACATACATTTATTGCTATAATTAGATGCATGATAATGTATGGTACAAAAATCATGTTGCACATATCAACCCCATATAATATGGTTCCGTTAACATTTTACACAATGTAACAAAAAGATACACTATATATAAAAACGTAGGTGGACAACCCTTCAAATTAGTGGATTCGGCTATTTCAGCCACACCCGTTGCTGACAAGTGTATAAATAACGCACACAGCCATGCTATCTCCATAGACAAACATTGGCAGTAGAATGGCTTTACTGAATAGCTCAGTGACTTTTACATGGCACTGTCATAGGACTTACATAGGATGCCACCTTTACAACAAGTCAGTTCGTTAAGTTTCTGTCCTGCTAGAGCTGCCCCGGTAAACTGTAGGTGCTGCTATTGTGAAGTGGAAACATCTAAGAGCAACAATGGCTTAGCCTGTGAAGTGGTAGGCTACACAAGGTCACAGAACAGGGCCGCCGAGTGCTTAAGCGCATAGCGCGTAAAAATCGTCTGTCCTCGGTTGCAACACTGACTACCGAGTTCCAAACTGCATCTGGAAGCAATGTCAGCACTATAACTGTTTGTCGGGAGCTTCATGAAATGGGTTTCCATGGCTGAGCAGCCACACACAAGCCTAAGATCACCATGCGCAATGTCAAGCGTCGGCTGGAGTGGTGTAAAGCTCGCCGAAATTGGACTCTAGCGCAGTGAAAACATGTTCTATGAAGTGATGAACTCGCTTCACCATCTGGCAGTCCAACGGACGAATCTGGGTTTGGCGGATACCAGGAGAACGCTACCTGCCCCAATGCGTAGTGCCAACTGTAAAGTTTGGTGGAAGAGGAATAATGGTCTGGGGCTGATTTTCATGGTTCGGGCTAGGCCCCTTAGTTCCAGTGAAGGGAAAACTTAACATTAATGAATACAATGACATTCTAGACAATTCTGTGCTTCTAACTTTGTGGCAACAGTTCGGGGAGGTCCCTTTCCTGTTTCAGCATGACAATGCCCCCATGCATAAAGTGAGATCCATACAGAAATTATTTGTCAAGATCGGTGTGGAAGAACCTGACTAGCCTGAACACAGACCTGACCTCAACCTTTCAAACACCTTTGGGATGAATTTGAACGCAGACTGTGAGTCAGCCCTACTCGCCCAACATCAGTGCCCCAGCTCACTATGCTCTTGAGGCTGAATGGAACCAAGTCCTCGCAGAAATGTTCCAACATCTATTGGAAAGCCTTCTCAGAAGTTTGGAGGGTGTTATAGCAGCAAAGGGGGGACCAACTCCATATTAATGCAGATGCTATAGGAATGAGATGTTCGACGAGCAGGTGTTCACATACTTCTGGTCATGTAGTGGACATGGACATTTAAATCTGTATTTCCTCCTGCTAGTTGACATCAGCTGGACCACTCCAGAATACATTTTGACCAGAAACATGGATGTAATTCCATTGTCTATGGTATTGTATTAGGATATTGTATTGTAATATTGCATAAAGTTCATCCGAGAGCAATGTCCTGAGAATTGTTTTAACCAAAACTCATACATTTTGTCTAAATAGAGATGCTTGACTGAGATAATTTTGTCCATTCTGTATCTAAAACAAATTCTGTATCACTCCCAGTCTGAGTACCTGACATCAGAGTACACACTCTCCTGTGGTGTCTCTCTCTTCTTTCTTCCTCTTTTAGTTTTCCTCTCAGAGAAATGCAATGCAGCGTAATTTAACAGATTTGTGTCTGGCACCTAAAGAATAGAGTACAGTAAAGAATAACTGAATTGTGCACAATAACAGATAATACGGTCAAGGGAAATGTGCATTCTGAAGCTAGGATTCAATTCATAGCACAGGGCCCTGGACCGCCGACAATGCAGACTTTTTGTCAAGCGTGCTATAACACAGATCTAACGTGGATCCGATTTGAGTGTCATGTTTTGAGTGTCATGTTTTAATGACAGCCATGGCCTACGTAAAACCAATGTTTTAATAAAACAAAAACATTTCTAAAGCATTTGCTTTTTAATGACTAATACCTAAACTGATATTTTGATCATGTTGGCATTGTTCAAAATACAGTAATATTTAAGTTACACTCCAGATTTCTGGAAATTAAATAAGATAGTGAATATGAGGGTAATTTAACATCTTAAATGTTCCTATATGTTGAAATAAAACTATCAACCACTTTTTTGATCAACTGAGAGCCGGCCAAATTATAGCTGCAGGTTTTAATTAACAATATATTTAAATACAGGTTTTCTTTATGACACACAACACTGCTGCAACATCTCATGGGTTACTGCTGTACTTTGTGATTTATTCACAAATATACACATTATGCACTAATATACACACTCCTGTGTAACAGGCAATGTACCTCTTGTTTTCACACATTGGATAATATAGATGTTACATACCTGACCACTTGACTGCTCAGATGAGAGGTTATCATTATGGTGAATATGCTGAGAGACACTTTCTGTATCAACAGATAGAAACCCAGGCATGAAAATGGAGATGGAATATACAGTATAACATTCAGCGCTGAATCAAAACATGAGGTGAGATTTTTCTTTTAAATGATCATAGCTAATGTATTTTACACAAACCAATAGACATGTATCTCTAAAATGACTTACCTTTACAATGATCACATGTTTGTCTCTTGTTGTTGGTACAAGCGAGAATAAAAATCAGAATCACACACACAACCACTGCTGCTCCCAAGCTGAGGACAATGGGATCCACTGTGTTTTCTGGCACAAAATACATTCAAAATGCTATTTATGTTTTATGTTAAGCTTGCATAGTTGATAACAATTTTTCTCGCCTTTGACCCATTTAAACGAAATAATGGTATCCATAAAATATGCTTGAATGTTTGCATGAAGATTTTCAAGTGTAAGGTGCTTTATCAATTTAACAAGAAGTTGTACCTTTAATGATGTTAAGTTTCGCCTGCTATATCAGTTCTATTATACTCACAGACATTATTCTAACGGTTTTAGAAACTTCAGAGTGTTTCCTATCCAATAGTACTAAAGTTTCTGGGCCTGAGTGGCAGGCATTTTACTTTGGGCATGCCAGACTCTCCAAAACCGTCACCTCTGCTGCCGCTCCCTAAGTAGTTTTAAATATTTTTTATTCAAATTTAATGTGCTTTTTCGTGAGCCACTCCTTTGTTGCCTTGGCCGTGTGTTTTGGGTCATTGTCTTGCTGGAATACCCATCCACGACCCATTTTCAATGCCAAGGCTGAGGGAAGGAGGTTCTCACGCAAGATTTGACGGTACATGGCACCGTCCATCGTCCCTTTGATGCGGTGAAGTTGTCCTGTCCCCTTAGCAGAAAAACACCCCCAAAGCATAATATTTCCACCTCCATGTTTGACGGTGTGGATGGTGTTCTTTGGGTCATAGGCAGCATTCCTCCTCCTCCAAACACAGTGAGTTGAGTTGATGCCAAAGAGCTCCATTTCGGTCTCATCTGACCACAACACTTTCACCTAGTTGTCCTCTGAATCATTCAGATGTTCATTGGCAAACTTCAGACGGGCATGTATATGGGCTTTCTTGAGCAGGGTGACCTTGCGGGCACTGCAGGATTTCAGTCTTTCACGTGTGTTACCAATTGTTTTCTTGGTGACTATGGTCCCAGCTGCCTTGAGATCATTGACAAGATCCTCCTGTGTAGTTCTGGGCTGATTCCTCACCGTTCTCATGATCATTGCAACTCCACGAGGTGAGATCTTGCATGGAGCCCCAGGCCGAGGAAGATTGATAGTTCTTTTGTGTTTCTTCCATTTGCAAATAATCGCACCAACTGTTGTCACTTTCTCACTAAGCTGCTTGGCGATGGTCTTGTAGCCCATTCCAGCCTTGTGTAGGTCTACAATCTTGTCCCTGACATCCTTGGAGAGCTCTTTGGTCTAGGCCATGGTGGAGAGTTTGGAATCTGATTGATTGATTGATTGCTTCTGTGGACAGGTGTCTTTTATACAGGTAACAAGCTGAGATTAGGAGCACTCCCTTTAAGAGTTATAGACTGATCATTTCTTTGTCAGTGGGCAAAAATAAGTGAGCTAGATTTTGTTTGTGTACTGTCGTATGTTGATAACATAGCTAAGTTTGTCATTGGTATGGGCTAGCAAATATCGTAAACATTTTGTTTGTGTACTTGGCCAGTTCGCAGTTGTAAATGAGATATCCTGCATGCTTACTAATCTTCACTCAAATAAGTATTTCCACATGTAATTGATGAAATTAGATATTCTATAAAGATGGCAATTTTGTCAATATGTTGTGAATATTGTATTAAAATCCTCACAGATGTTGTTCATACTAAAAAGTTAAGTGCCACTTACAGCTTACCATGTACAGTAGGCTACATGCAATATGTTCCTCCACCATGTACAGTAGGCTACAGGCATATTATCCTTCACAGTGTGAGTCAGAGAATTGCAATCTTTGGTTTTGGGGGTTTCCATCAGTCTTCGTGGATTTTATGTGAGGAGAGCATAAATTGTACGACTATAAATTAACAAAGAATTGTTCAAGGTAAAATATGTATGAAAATATTTTGAAATAAGATCAATTACTTGTATTTAGCCTGCTATATTTTGAAATAAGATCAATTACTTGTATTAAGCCTGCTATATCTGCTATATCACTTCTGTTATACTCACATAAATTACTTCAGAGTGTTTCCTATCCAATAGTACTAATTATGTGCATATCATATTTTCTGGGCCTGAGTGGCATGCATTTTACTTTGGGCACGCCAGACTCTCCAAAACCATCACCTCGGGAGCCGCTCCCTAAGAAGTGCAGCACCCCGGCTGAGAAAGTGTTACCAGTAGCTTTTCTAGCATTTATGATGATTAGCTAGGTCTTTTGTCACATGAAAGCAGCCAGATGTAGCCTCTATCTAGTAGGCTTGCTAGGTAGCCAGCATTTGCTTAATTCATCTAAACCTAATAGTCTATCTAATCAGCTAGCTAGAAATGTACCCATCAAAATCATCATTATTCTGTGACTTGCTCATAAAATGCAATGCAGAAATTAGCTACCAGATTATTAAGCATCTAGCTTGGTAGTCTATTGGCCATTGCCATATTGTCATGTTCCTTAGTAAACATTTGGGCCATGTAACCTATATAGTCGATACATTGACAAGTACAGTGGCCTTAGCACAATAAAAAATATTGGCCTAAAGGAAATACTGTATGTTTAGGTAAACAACCAGGTTGTTGGAGGGAAAAATGTACAGGAAGTGTAGCGTGATTTTTTTTCTTCAGCCAATCAGATACATCTTTAAGTCTAGGCCTGCCTATAATATAGTCAAAATTCGAATTTCATGGGCAGAGGACAAGTGAATCAGAAGTGTAAGATCTACATACTGGCCAAGATGATCAGAGTCAAGGTTATTGTGGTACTTCTCAGTTTGATGTGTAAGTGCAATTTCAACCTTGACTTACTAATGTAGTACAAATATTTAGTATAGAATACTAATTAGTAGACATCATTGTGTGTTTGGAGAAAAAGATTGATATAATTGGTAATTAGTAATTAGTTCGTTTTACCTCAAACTATTTTTAAATGCATAGTACAATGAAGTGCAATATAAATATCACTATTTAAGTATTTTCAATGACATTTTTTATTTTTCTGAATTCTTATAGATGAGTCTCAATACAACAATGTTCAGCGGCAAGTTCAAGTAAGGGAGGTTTACATTGGTGACCCTGTGACTCTCTACTGTGTATTCTCAGAGAGAACATACAATAGGGGAAACATGTTCTGGTTCAAGCAAATATTTGGGCAAATTCCTCAAGTTGGTGCAAGCATGCAGAACTTTGAGTTGAAGCCTAAATTGTACAAGGAATTTAACAATTCAAATCTCTTTGTGGAGAAGGCTGAAGCTGACGGGATATATCATCTTACAATCCCAAAGATGGAACCAACAGATGAAGCTATTTACTATTGTGTCTATAGGACATACTATGAAGTCAACTTTATCAATGAGTATTAAAAGGTAATGAGAAGATTTGAATGCCCTTTATTTTTTGTTCAGGGTTCTTACATCTTCATGTGTTTTCTATGTGTCTGTATGGTTTCATACATTCATGTGCATTTTAGAAAGTGCTGTTTCAGATTCATTTATATGAAACCATAAATGTACCATTTAGGTAAGAATCACCAGAGGTCTGATTACAAAACTGTGGTACACCGGCCAATGTCTGACCAATTCCACCCAGGAGAAAATGTGACTCTGCAGTGTACAGTGCTCTCTGGAACCTGTACAGAAGAGCACAGTGTGTACTGGTTCAGAGCCGGATCAGCAAAATCCCATCCAGGAGTCATTTACACCCCTGGGAAAAGGAGTGATGAGTGTGAGAAGAGTCCTGAGACTCCCTCTCCTACAAAGAGCTGTGTCTACAGCCTCTCCAAGAACAACCTCAGCCCTTCTGATGCTGGGACTTACTACTGTGCTGTGGCCACATGTGGGGAGATCCTGTTGGGCAATGGAACAAAATTGGACATGGCCACTAACTAGAACAAGTCAGGTAGAATCAGTTTAATTCAAGAGTACAGATGTAGGATCTCAATTTGAGCCAATTTGCTACAGCAGAAAAACAGTCCTTAAGCAACACGAACTGTGACTTATGTGCATTATATTTAATGGACGTTTTTGTAAGGGTTGATAGATTTTTTGTTAGGGCAAATTAAGTCTGACATTTCAAAGTGGAAATTATAAACCTTAGAAGACTTTATAAAACTCAAATGCATTACACGTTTGCATTTCCTGCAGTGCAGGAACATTTTCAGCAACATAATAGTGATCAAATTGACATCTTACATCTGTAGGCCTAATGTTTTATAGTACATAATTATTTTATTGTGCCAATATATGAACTTAAATCTGGCATCCTATTTTGGGTAAAAATGATACATACTTCATGACATTCATTTTAATGTTTGTTTCAGAAAAGGCTTTCGTAGTGTTTGTTGGTTTGGCAGTGGCGTTGGTGTTGTGTCGGATTGGGATCATCTTCCTTGCCTGCACCAGAAGTAAAGACCAAGTCTGTAAAAATTGCAAATGTAGGCAATATGATTATGAAAATATGCTAGATCATTTTTGATACCCTAAAGTTAGTAGTTTTGAATTGCTAGGGACATTTATATTGTCTTTCGTCCCTGTCTGAAGAGAACCTTGTAACAACATTTTTGCCAATTACATTTTTTTTTAACGTTTATTGAAATATGGTCATGTTTACCATTTCCTGACATGTTTCTGTATAGAGATAAGTGGTTTTCATCAGACAGTGACGCTTTGTTATACACATTTTTTGTTTTCTATTGAAGCGGTAGGTGCCTGTCAGGGAGGCAGACATGATGGATTAAGAGGAGAACAATTATATTTACATTGTGAAATGGTTCAATTCCTCAATGACTACTACATAGCTCATGATAACCTTTGAAAACTACTCTGTGATGAATAATGAGCCAGTTATTATATATTTTACAACCAATATGTGACCTACTTGTCAGGACCCGGTAACGAACTCTCCGGTGTGAGAACCAGTCACTTAGCACCCTGAGCCACAAGTAGTCGGCAGAACCCAGAAGATGAGGCAGACACAGCTGTAATAGAGACGGTGTATTTCATATTGACAACAATTGAAAGAACTTCAGGCAAAAATAATCCACCAAGACAAAAAGGTAAATCCACATGGAAAGAAGGAACAGCAAGAAATAGTCTCAAAAGAATAATCCAAAAATAACGATACCCAAAACAAAGTTCCACAAAAAGTAGTCTCAAAAGAATAATCCAAGAATAAACGATACCCAAAACAAAGTTCCACAAGAGAGTCCAACTGGAGCAAAAAACGTTCACAGCTTCACTGAGGCAGGGTGCTAACATTCAAACACAGAGCAAAGAACTAAGGAAAACTAAGGGTTTAAATACATACAAGGGAAACGAGGCACAGGTGCAATTAATAACTGGAAACAAGGGAAAAAGAAAAGAAAGGATCAGACAAAAAAAACACAATGGGAGCCTCTAGTGGTCAAAACCCGGAAAACACCCGGCCAAATGTTTACAGAATCCCCCCTCCTAGGAACGGCTCCTGACGTTCCTACCAGCTTTCTCAGGGTGGAGAACCCTAAACTGACGATTGAGGTCAGGGTCCAGTACGTCTTTGGCAGGAACCCAGGAGCGTTCTTCGGGACCGTAGCCTTCCCAGTCCACCAGATACTGCCAGGACCGCTGCACCCGGCGGGAGTCCAGTATCCGGTGGACGGTATAAGCCGGCTGACCTCCGATGACACGGGCGGAGGGGGTCTGCCTGCCGGGACAAAATACAACAGGTTTTAATAAGGAGATGTGAAATGTGGGATTAATTTTAAGAGATCTGGGTAATTGCAGGCGATACGTAACGGGGTTGACTCTCCTGGCAACCTTAAAGGGACCGATGTATTTCTGGGACAGCTTGCGAGACTCCACCCGTAGCGGTAAGTTCTTAGTAGAGAGCCAGACTCTCTGGCCGGGGCGCAGGTTGGGGCCGAGACGGACGACGTCTGTTGGCCTGTCGTTGGTACCGCTGTGAGGAGCGCAGAAGATTGAGACGGGTCTTCCTCCACGTAAGCCGAGGGCGTCTCACGAACTTCAGGGCCGAAGGCACTCCGACTTCTGCCTCCTGGTCAGGGAACAAAGGGGGGGGCATAGCCAAACTGACACTCGTGCGGGGACATACCAGTGGAGGAGGAGCGCAAGGTGTTGTGCGCATACTCAGCCCAAACGATGAAAGACGACCATGTGGATGGGTTGTTGGAGGCTATACATCTGTGGGCGGTTTCCAGCTCCTGATTCATTCTCTCGGTTTGGCCGTTGGACTCCGGGTGGTACCCTGAAGATAGGCTGGCAGTGGCCCCTATGAGTTGGCAGAAGGCTTTCCAAAACCTCGAGGCGAACCTCTGTCGGAAACCATATCCTGAGGGATGCCGAAGACTCGGAACACGTGGTTAATTACCAGCTCAGCCGTCTCCTTAGCCGAAGGTAACTTAGTCAAGGGGACAAACCTGGCCGCCTTAGAAAACCTGTCGATGATGACTAGGATAGTAGTATTACCAAGGGACGGAGGAAGGCCAGTAATAAAGTCCAACGAGATATGGGACCAGGGTCGGTGGGGGATAGATAAAGGGTGAAGGAGTCCTTGAGGGCGGAGGTGAGAAGATTTACCCTGGCAGCACACGGGACAGGTCTTGACGAAGGTGTCGACATCTTTTATGGTGGGCCACCAGAACTTACGCTGGATGAACTCCAAGGTGCGACCTACTCCCAGGTGACAGGTGAGGCGAGAAGAGTGTCCACACAGAAGAACCTGGGACCTCGCTGCCTTGGGGACAAACAACCGATTGGCAGGCCCTCCTATTGGACCCGGTTCGGTAGCTTGAGCTCGTCTCACGGTGTCCTCAACTTGCCACGAGATCGGGGCCACGATCTTAGCGGTAGGAAGAACAGGCATGTCAGTATCTTCTCTAACGGCAGGAGCGTAGACTCGAGACAACGCGTCCGGTTTGAGATTCTTCAACCAGGGCCGATAGATGAGGATAAACTGAAATAGATTGAAAAAGAGACATCGAGCTTGTCTGGAGTTCAACCGCTTCGCCTGCTGGATAAACTCCAGATTTTTGTGGTCCGTAAGCACTTGAAACGGTTGAGAAGCCCCCTCGAGCCAGTGTCTCCATTCCTCCAATGCCATCTTAACCGCTAGGAGTTCACGATCCCCCACATCATAATTCCTCTCGGCCGGGGTAAGCCGGTGTGAGAAGAGGGCACAAGGGTGGAGCTTCTTGTCTTCACCCCTCTGAGACAGAACAGCCCCAACACCAACCTCTGAGGCGTCTACCTCCACCACAAAAGTTTCATCCACTGTAGGTAGTGTCAGGATGGGAGCAGAGAGGATGCGCTGCTTGAGTCCTTGGAAGGCCGTCTCAGCTTCTTTTCCCCACAGCAAGCTTGTGTTGCCACCCTTGGTTAAAGTTGAGAGAGGAGCTGCCACCGAGCTGAAGTTTTTGATGAGCTTGCGGTAAAAGTTTGTGAAGCCCAAGAAACGCTGAACTTCCTTAACGGACTTAGGGGTGGGCCAGTCCGCTACCGCCTCTACCTTCCTGGAGTCCATTTGGATTCGACCGGGTTCCACTACAAATCCCAGGAATTGTATTCGGGAGGCATGGAATTCGCATTTTTCCAGCTTAACGTACAAATGGCTGTCTAGGAGACGTTTGAGTACTTGTCTGACATGCTTAGTGTGTTCTTGAAGGGAGCTCGAAAAGATGAGGATATCATCCAGGTAAACGAACACGAAGATGTTAAGCATATCCCTGAGCACATCATTTATGAGCACTTGGAACACAGCCGGGGCGTTGGTCAGACCGAAGGGCATCACCAAGTATTCGTAGTGACCAGTAGGCGTGTTGAAAGCGGTCTTCCACTCGTCACCGTGTTTGATCCGCACCAGATGGTATGCGTTCCGCAGGTCAAGCTTAGTGAATACGGCTGCTTCTTGGAGCAACTCAAACGCTGTGGCCATAAGGGGTAGGGGGTAGCGGTTGTGGACGGTTATGGCATTGAGTCCCCGGTAGTCGATGCATGGACGTAAATCACCGTCTTTTTTGGCCACAAAGAAAAAACCTGCTCCCGCGGGCGAGGTGGACGGACGAATGAGGCCTGCTGCCAGTGCATCCTTGATGTAGGTATCCATAGCAGCTCGATCGGGAGGAGATAGGGAAAAGATCCGACCTCTAGGGGGGCAGGTGCCTGGAAACAGGTTGATGGGGCAATCGTAAGGTCTATGGGGTGGTAGTGTGGTGGCCCTCTGTTTGCTGAATACCGGCTTGAGGTCATGGTAACACTCGGGAACTCGGGACAGGTCGTTGGATTCTAGAGACTCGGGAGGAGACCTCGGGGAACTCGGGAAGATGCAAGTGGCTTGGCACGTAGGACCCCACTGCTTAATAGTGCCCACGGACCAGTCGATGTGAGGGTTATGGCTGTGCAGCCAGGGGTAGCCAAAGACGAGAGGAAACTCGGAACAGGGGATCAGATGAAAGTCTATCACTTCCTGTTGTTGGGAAACTGATAGTCGTAAGGGAGCAGTGACGCGGGTAACAAGTCCAGATCCCAGAGGGCTTCCATCCAACGTAGTAACCCTCATGGGGTCAGTGAGAGGTTCAGAGGGAAACTCCATTCTCCTTAGCCCAGATGCCGTCCATAAAGTTACCTGCGGCTCAAGAGTCTACCAAGGCTTGAAGGGGTAGCTCGTGGTTGTCCCAGGAAAGGGTGACTGGAATGAGCAGACGGGAGTTGGATGGATGGGAGGAGGTTATGTTTCCCGTTACAGTCCCCCCAGGCCTGCACAGGACCGTGCGTTTCCCTGGAGCCCCGGGACACGCAGAGCGAAAATGGCCCGGTTTACCGCAATATAGACAGCATCGTTCCCTCATCCGGCGGTCTCTTTCAGCCTGGGAGATGCGTCCGATCTGCATGGGTTCCGGTGGAGCCAGCGGGGATAAAGGTGGGGGCTCGGAGCTGGGACCGATGGGAGCTAAGGCGGGGGGTCTACGGTTGAGTTCTCTCTCTCTCAGGCGCTGGTCTATACGCGAGGCCAACTTGATCAGGGACTCGAGATTGTCCGGTGGTTCCCGAGTAACCAGTTCGTCTTGGATAGCGTCGGAGAGACCCTTCAGAAAGCACACTGTGAGCGCCTCGTCGTTCCAGCCACTCGCTGCTGCCACTGTGCGGAACTGAATGGCATAGTCCGTCACGCTGCGCCGCCCTTGGCGGAGAGTCAAAAGCTGTTTGGCTGAGTCAGGGCCGCTGGTAGGACCTTGGAACACTCGCTTGAATTCTTCAGTAAAAGCGGAGTAACTGGCACAGCAGGGACTCTGGACATCCCACACAGCAGTGACTCAGGACAGGGCTTTTTCTGACAGCAGGGTGATGATGTATGCGATCTTGGACCGGTCGGTGGGAAATGACGAGGGTTGCAGCTCGAAGGAGAGAGAACACTGGGTGAAAAACCCCTTACAAGCACTCGGATCACCTGAGAACCATTGGGGAGGCGGAAGGTGAGGTTCAGCCAGGGGGTTAACTGCCACGGGCACTGGAATCTGAGGTACTGAGACGGGAGCGGCTGTCAGAGGAATTCGATCAGATATCTGCCTTATGGAAGTGAGCATTTCCGACAGAAGTTGAGAATGTCTAACCATCAAGGCCTCTTGCTGAACCAGGGTGGCTTCATGGCGTTGGACAGTCCCCTCATGGTGGGACAGCGTGGCAAAAAACTCCTGGGTACTGGCTGCCTCTGGGTTCATGTTCTTGGCTCTGTGTTTCTGTCAGGAAACTCGGGTCTCCGGTGTGAGAACCAGTCACTTAGCACCCTGAGCCACAAGTAGTCGGCAGAACCCAGAAGATGAGGCAGACACAGCTGTAATAGAGACGGTGTATTTCATATTGACAACAATTGAAAGAACTTCAGGCAAAAATAATCCACCAAGACAAAAAGGTAAATCCACATGGAAAGAAGGAACAGCAAGAAATAGTCTCAAAAGAATAATCCAAAAATAACGATACCCAAAACAAAGTTCCACAAAAAGTAGTCTCAAAAGAATAATCCAAGAATAAACGATACCCAAAACAAAGTTCCACAAGAGAGTCCAACTGGAGCAAAAAACGTTCACAGCTTCACTGAGGCAGGGTGCTAACATTCAAACACAGTGTCACGTTTCTCTTCTGAGGGAACAGACCAAGACGCAGCGATGTAGCCAGAATACATATTTAATTAGAACACGGGAACGAGACGGAACAAAACAATAAACGGAGAACGTAACGACGAACATAACTGACAAGACAAAACCAGCTATGAACATACAATAACCCACGAACCCAGAGTGAAACCTACTAACCTAAATATGGTTCCCAATTAGAGACAACGACACACAGCTGCCTCTAATTGGGAACCATTACCCAACATAGATCTATGACACCTAGAACAAACAAAACCCTACACCAAGACAAAACCAAAACGCTCCAGCCTGTAATCTCGGGCCTGGGCGTTACAGTACCCCCCCCCAAAGGCGTGGACTCCGGACGTGCCAAAAAGTCTGTGGGGGTCTTGAGGTGGGTCCCTTCGTCCCAGGTGGGGGCTCCGGTGCTGGCCGTGCTGGTCTGACATCCTGAACCGGAGGCCCTGGACCATCTCCTGGAACTCTGGTGCGTGGAGTTGGAACTGGCCTTACCGGACCCACGATGCTCACAGGGACTCTGGTACGTGGAGCAGGAACTGGCCGTACTGGACTCATGATGCTTACTAGAACTCAGGTGCGTGGAGCAGGTCGTACAGGACTCGTGATGTTCACTGGAACTCTGGTGCGGGGAGCAGGAACTGGTCGTACCGGACTCGTGATGCTCACTGGAACTCTGGTGCGTGGAGCAGGAACTGGCAGTACTGGACTCGTGATGCTCACTGGAACTCTGGTGCGTGGAGCAGGAACTCGCAGTACTGGACTCGTGATGCTCACTGGAACTCTGGTGCGTGGAGCAGGAACTGGCAGTACTGGACTCGTGATGCTCACTGGAACTCTAGTGCGTGGAGCTGGAACTGGCAGTACTGGACTCGTGCTGCTCACTGGAACTCTGATGCGTGGAGCAGGAACAGGCCGAACTGGGCTCTCTAAGCGCACGCGGAGCTTGGTGCGCGGAGCCGGAACAGGACGTGCTGGACTCTCGGAGCGCACGGGGAGCTTGGTGCGCGGAGCCGAACAGGACGTGCTGGACTCTCTGAGCGCACGGGAGCTGGGTGCGCGGAGCCGAACAGGACGTGCTGGACTCTCTGAGCGCACGGGAGCTGGGTGCGCGGAGCCGAACAGGACGTGCTGGACTCTCTGAGCGCACGGGAGCTGGGTGCGCGGAGCCGAACAGGACGTGCTGGACTCTCTGAGCGCACGGGAGCTGGGCGCGGAGCCGAACAGGACGTGCTGGACTCTCTGAGCGCACGGGAGCTGGGTGCGCCGGAGCCGAACAGGACGTGCTGGACTCTCTGAGCGCACGGGAGCTGGGTGCGCGGAGCCGAACAGGACGTGCTGGACTCTCTGAGCGCACGGGGAGCTGGGTGCGCGGAGCCGGAACAGGACGTGCTGGACTCTCTGAGCGCACGGGGAGCTGGGTGCGCGGAGCCGGGACAGGACGTGCTGGACTCTCTGAGCGAACGGGAACCCTGGTACGTGGAACAGGGACTGGACGTGTAGGAACCACTACACAGACTGGGATCTTGGAACACGGAACTGGAACAGGACGTGTTGGAACCTCAACACGGACTGGAATCTCGGAACGTGGAACAGGGATCTTGGAGCGTGGAACAGGGATCTTGGAGCGTGGAACAGGGATCTCGGAGCGTGGAACAGGGACTGGACGTGTAGAAACCACTACACGGACTGGGATCTTGGAACACGGAACTGGAATCTTGGAGCGTGGAACAGGGATCTCGGAGCGTGGAACAGGGATCTCGGAGCGTGGAACAAGGATCTCGGAGCGTGGAACAAGGATCTCGGAGCGTGGAACAGGGATCTCGGAGCGTGGAACAGGGACTGGACGTGTAGAAACCTCCACCCGGACCGGGGACCTGATATGGAGAGCCGACATCATACCTCCAGCTAGCTCACTAACCCTGGCCTCATGGGTGAGTGGAGCTGGAATCTCTCGGACTGGGCTGTGGATTTGCACCGGAGATTCTGCCCGTAGGACCACTGGATATCTAGGTCCCAACAGGCGCACTGGAGACCTTGCACGCAGAGCTGGCACCACTCTACCCGGTAGCACACAGACCTCGGCCCGACCAATGAGTGGCGCTGGGATCCCTCGCACTGAGTTGTGGACACGTACCGGAGACACCGCACACGGAACTGGAGCAGGGTATCCGGGTCCCAGGAGGCGCACTGGAGACTTAGTGCGCAGAGATGGCACCACTCTTACTGGCGGAACACTTATTTTAGTCCGACTGATGAGTGGAGCGGGAATCACTCGCACCGGCCTCTGAATCCCTATAGGGGAAACCGTGCGCAACACTGCATAGCACGGCCTCCCTTCGCTGCAGCTCTCCCCAACGCTCTCTCCACAAAGCACGAGGAGTTGGCTCAGGAGTCCCTCCTGAACCGGCCAACCTCCTCGTGTGCCCCCCCCCAAAAGTTTCTTGGGGCTGCCTTACGGACCTCCGTGCCAGGCGAGATCCGATGAGGTCCTCCCTGGTCCAGTACTCCCGGGTCTCTCGCTGCTTGGTCTTCTTTTGGTGGGTTATTCTGTCACGTTTATCTTCCGGAGGGACAGACCAAGACGCAGCGATGTAGCCAGAATACATATTTAATTAGAACACGGGAACGAGACGGAACAAAACAATAAACGGAGAACGTAACGACGAACATAACTGACAAGACAAAACCAGCTATGAACATACAATAACCCACGAACCCAGAGTGAAACCTACTAACCTAAATATGGTTCCCAATTAGAGACAACGACACACAGCTGCCTCTAATTGGGAACCATTACCCAACATAGATCTATGACACCTAGAACAAACAAAACCCTACACCAAGACAAAACCAAAACGCTCCAGCCTGTAATCTCGGGCCTGGGCGTTACACACAGAGCAAAGAACTAAGGAAAACTAAGGGTTTAAATACATACAAGGGAAACGAGGCACAGGTGCAATTAATAACTGGAAACAAGGGAAAAAGAAAAGAAAGGATCAGACAAACAAAAAAAACAATGGGAGCCTCTAGTGGTCAAAACCCGGGAAAACACCCGGCCAAATGTTGACACTACTGTTTGTATTTCTGTGAACATAACCTTTAATGGTTTGAAAATGTAATTTGAGCAACATGTAACTGAGAAGTATTTATATGTAATAATCATGGTGTTACCATGTTTGTAAAATTTGTTCCTCCTTAAGATCAATGTAGAGTTATGTTGAATTATGCTGCATTTGTAATAATGGAACTATGAGTCGGGATGCGGGTGCAGGTGAAATGTTTAATAAAACAACAAAACCAGTAAAGAGACAATTCCATAAGGCTACAGGCCGGTACACACAAACAATACCAACTGGTCAGAAAACATAAGGGAGTGACATAAAGGGGAGGAAATTATGAAGGTAATGAAGTTCATGTGTGAATCATAATGATTAACAGGTGCACGTAATGATGAGTGCCAGGTCTGAGTAATGATGAATCGCAGGACCAGTGGTTAGTATTCTGGCGACATCGTACGCCAGAGGGGAGGAGCAAGAGAAGATATGACAGTACCCCTTCCCCTGCAGGACAAAGCCGACCAGAGGGACGACCCCGAGGACGAGGAGCAGGTCGGTCCGGGCAGCGAAGGTGGAAATCACAGATGATGTTGGGGTCCAGAATGTCCTCCACCGGAACCCAAAACCGCTCCTCTGGGTCATACCCCTCTCAGTCCACCAGATACGGGAGCTGACCCCCACCACGTTGGGAGTCCAGTAGGGATCTGACAGTGTATGCCGGACCCCCCTCAATGTCCAGGGGGGGTAGAGGTGTGTCTTGGGGGACAATATCAGCTAGGGGACCAGGAACCACCGGCCTGAGAAGAGAGACATGAAAAGAGGGTGAGATGCGATTCTGACTGGGTAGTTGTAATCTGTACATCACCTCGTTGACCCCCCCGGAGAACGTTGAACGGCCCCACAATCCAGGGGATCAGTTTCTTGCAAGGTAAGCGGAGTGAGAGGTTCCTGGTAGAGAGCCAGACACGGTCCCCAGGATGGAACACAGGGGTCTTCTGACGATGGACGGCCCACTGGATTCTCATGTGCGCATCTAACTGACCGTGACCCCGAGCTTCTCCAAGAAGGCCCTCCAAACTCGTGATATGAATTGGGGGCCACGATCGGTGACGATGTCCACCAGAAGGCCATAATGCCGGAAGAACTGCTGGAAAAGTACCTCAGCGACCTGGAGAGCAGTGGGGAGACCAGGAAGAGAGATTACTCGACATGACTTGGAAAATCTGTCCACTACCACCAGAATGGTGGTGAAACCATCAGTGGGGGGGAGATCGGTTAACAAGTCAATGAATAGATGTGACCATGGTCATTGAGGCGTGAGAAGCAGCAGGAGCTTCCCTGCTGGAGCATTCCGGGGGGACTTGGCTTGAGCACATACGGAACAGGAGTTGACATACCGAGTGACATCCTGCACCAATAGCACAGCCCTTTCGTTATTGATGCATCCTGTTGACAACATCAAAAGAGCCTTCCCAGATACATAGATTAGACTGACGCTGTATCAAACACATTCCCTTTTCACACTATAGAGCCGAGACAAACAAGGCTGTACTGGGCTTTTGATATGCATCCACCGTTGTTTCTAGAACTGTGCTGCAAAGGACAATGTGAAAATAATGTATCTGAGCCAGCACAGTATGGTTTAGCATGTATAGAAATGGGGAGAGTGTTAGTTAACTGACTCTGAACACTTCCACAATGAAACAAAACTGATATTGACCCAATATGAAACACAACTGGTATATTAACCCAATAGGTATAAAAGAGGTCCAAAGAAGGGAATATATTTATATATTTGTCAAAACATAACATATTTGCATATTCATTTGTACATTTCTAAATCATAAAAAAAAACTACTAGGTCAAAACACTAAAGCCCAGCCTTTATTTCACTGAGTCTCAACCCCGAACTAGCCTCAAGTCAAACACCTCCCCTCAGTGTAGGGGAATGGAAAAGAGATACAGTATACAACAAAAGAATCCATACTGATAGTCAGGCACTAACGGAGTGAGAGAGTCCTGACTCACCCCTAAATGAGGAGAGTAAACTGTTATTAATGTCATAGCCTTTAGCTGTCACGTCCAGGCCTGGTTTAGCAGGCTGGTGTTTAGTTTGAGTTTTGGGTTAGAGGGGTTTTATGTTCTAGGTGTGATATTTCTATGTTGGGTTGATGGTTCCCAATTAGAGGCAGCTGATTTTCGTTACCTCTAATTGGGAACCATATATATGTTTGTGTTTTTCACTGGGGTTTTGTGGGTCATTGAATGTTTTATATGAATGTTAGTATAGTACGGTTAGTGGTGTGTGCACACGGTTAGCCACACCGTGGTGGTGGTGGTGGTGGTGGTGGTGGTGGTGGTGGTGGTGGTGGTGGTGGTGGTGGTGGTGGTGGTGGTGGTGGTGGTGGTGGTGGTGGTGGTTTGTTTGCCAGTTACGTGTAAAATAAAAGTATGTACACTGGAAACCTCGCTGCATCTTGGTCCGTCCCTAAAGAAGATCGTGACATTAGCTCCACACAAGGGGAGGTACCTCTTATAATCCAAACTAGTTTAGCAAAAAATAGACTAGTCAGTCAGTCTTCTGCCGTACAGAGAGATTATTCTCAGGTTTCATCTCAACATAATTTCTTAATTTGCATGTGCATTAAACATTTGAACAGTAGTATTGGTCCCAACATGATGGAGTGGGTGTTTGTTACTAGCTGTTGTTAAACTCTTCTGCTATAGTTCATATGCCTACAATATTGAGTCAAATACAATTCAAAACTGAAAAAGTTGTTTAAAGAGTTCGTATCTGAGGCCACAAATGACAACATAATATGCAGTGTTTCCACAGGAGGTCGCTGAGGGGAGGATGGCTAATAACAAAGGCTGGAACAGAGTGAATGGAATGGCACCAAACACATGGAAACCTTGAGCCATGTGTTTGATGTATTTGATACCATTCCAGCCCGTCCTCTCCAATTAAGTTGCCACAAACCTCCTGTGGTACCGTATGCCCTGTATATAACTAGGTGGTACCACATGCCCTGTATATACATTAACTAGGGGGTACTGTATGCCCTGCATATAACTAGAAGGTACTATATGCCCTGTATATACATTAACTAGGTGGTACCATATGTCCTGTATATAACTAAGTGGTACCGTATGCCCTGTATATACATGAACTAGGTGTTTCAATACATGCTGACTGGTCACAGTTTCTAGGAGGATTATGGCAACATCACCACTACACTACAACAATTCAGAGGTTCGATTTGATGTTGATACTGTATGTATCACCCTTGAACTGGAAAATACTGACTAGTGTGTTAAACTGATTATCCTAAATAGCATGTCTTGTCAGTACCTTCAATGACACCACTACAGCGTCACTAGCTTCAGTTTACCATATAAGGACAACGTTCATTTGTAGAGGTAAAGGGCTGCTGTTTGTTTGTGACCAGTTTCGTGTGTGACGATAATCACCCTGTAATTTTCCACTCGGTTTTGACAGAGCGAGAGAGCAAGACCCACACAGGATGACTGACCTGCAGTTGAGGTCGCACTTAAAAGAACAGGCAGACACACCCTCTACTCTGAGCCTGCAGAGGGACTTACCACTTCAAAGCAAAGGTGTGAACTCCTAGGCAAAGCCAGTCATGGTGTGAACTCCTAGGCAAAGCCAGTCAAGGTGTGAACTCCTAGGCAACGCCAGTCAACGTGTGAAAATGTAATGTGTTCAACTCAAAATAGAACCATGTTGAAAAATTACCCAATTCTCAAAAATGATTCTACATCAAGCCACTCCCCTTAGTAACTAAATTAGCCTTAATTAACTAAGCTTTAACTAATTTAGGCTTAAGTTGAGCCAAGTCCCTAACACTTGGTCACCTTATGACATTATCAGAAATGTTAAAAAGTGTGGCTAGTTATTCAAACGTTTACAGCTATCATTTCATTGAAGTTCTTTAGGTTCTTTAAGTAATGTGCCTAAATAATCCTGATATAAATAAGTTAACTTTGCATAAAAAACACTGCTATTTGATACAACGTTAAAGAGCAGCAGATCTATTAACCAGGCCTTTTTGACCTCCTCACTAGAGAGCAGCAGATCTATTACCCAGGCCTGTTTGACCTCCCCACTAGAGACCAGCAGATCTATTACCCAGGCCTGTTTGGCCTCCCCACTAGAGAGCAGCAGATCTATTACCCAGGCCTGTTAGACCTCCCCACTAGAGTCCAGCAGATCTATTACCGAGGCCTGTTTGACCTCCTCACTTGGGAGCATCAGATCTATTACCCAGGCCTGTTTGACCTCCTCACCAGAGAGCAGCAGATCTGTTACCCAGGCCTGTTTGACCTCCTCACTAGGGAGCAGCAGATCTATTACCCAGGCCTGTTCGACCTCCCCACTAGAGAGCAGAAGACCTCACAATCATGTCACTATCATGTGTCAGGCTGTTTGTGAGACAGTGTATGGGAAATAAGTGTGAAATAAGTGTCTCTCTGTGTGTGTACCCATGTGCTGGTATTTTTGTGTAGGTAGGTACACATTGGTATGAGTGAGACTGATCATGCATGTGCATGTCGCTGTATGTTTGCTGTTGGTGTGTAGACCTGTGTGTTGGTGGGTAGGCGTGTGTGTGTGTCAAGCATGTTCCAAGGTTGTACGTTTTGTTTAAAGTGTAAATATGCAGTTCAAACAATAACAAAGTGGTCACCCAATCACTGAGGGGTATCCTACGAAGCAGGTTTGAGGAGTTGGCAAGGTATCCTCCCCTTCATTTTTATTTATTTATTTTATTTTGCCTTTATTTAACCAGGTAGGCAAGTTGAGAACAAGTTCTCATTTACAACTGCGACCTGGCCAAAATAAAACAAAGCAGTTCGACACATACAACAACACAGAGTTACACATGGAGTAAAACAAACATACAGTCAATAATACAGTAGAAAAAGAAATCTATATACAATGAGTGCAAATGAGGTAAGATAAGGAAGGTAAGGCAATAAATAGGCCATGGTGGCATAGTAATTACAATATAGCAATTAAACACTGGAATGGTAGATGTGCAGTAGATGAATGTGCAATGTAGAAAAACTGGGGTGCAAAGGAGTAAGATAAATAAATAAATACGGTAGGGGATGATGTAGTTGGTTGGGCTATTTACAGATGGGCTATGTACAGGTGCAGGGGTCTGTGAGCTGCTCTGACAGCTGGTGCTTAAAGCTAGCGAGGGAGATAAGTGTCTCCAGTTTCAGTGATTTTTGTAGTTCGTTCCAGTCATTGGCAGCAGAGAACTGTAAGGAAAGTCGGCCAAAGGAGGAATTGGCTTTGGGGGTGACCAGTGAGATATACCGGCTGGAGCGCATGCTACGGGTGGGTGCTGCTATGGTGACCAGCAAGCTGAGACAAGGCGGGGCTTTACCTATCAGGGTCTTGTAGATGACCTGGAGCCAGTGGGTTTGGAGACAAGTGTGAAGCGAAGGCCAGCCAACGAGAGTGTACTGGTCGCAGTGGTGGGTAGTATATGGGGCTTTGGTGACAAAACGGATGGCACTGTGATAGACTGCATCCAATTTGCTGAGTAGAGTATTGGAGACTATTTTGTAAATCTCATCGCTGAAGTCGAGGATCGGTAGGATGGTCAGTTTTACGAGGTTATGTTTGGCAGCATGAGTGAAGGATGCTTTGTTGCGAAATAGGAAACCAATTCTAGATTTAATTTTGGATTGGAGATGTTTTATGTGAGTCTGGAAGGAGAGTTTACAGTCTAACCAGACACCTAGGTATTTGTAGTTGTCCACATAATCTAAGTCAGAACCATCCAGAGTAGTGATGCTGGACGGGCGGGCAGGTGCGGGCATGCATTTAGTTTTACTTGCATTTAAGAGCAGTTGGAGGCCACGGAAGGCATTGAAGCTCGTCTGGAGGGTAGTTAACACAGTGTCCAAAGAAGGGCCAGAAGTATACAGAATGGTGTCGTCTGCGTAGAGGATCAGAGACTCACCAGCAGCAAGAGCGACATCATTGATGTATACAGAGAAGAGAGTCGGCCCAAAAATTTTACCCTGTGGCACCCCCATAGAGATTGCCAGAGGCCCAGACAACAGGGCCTCCGATTTGACACACTGAACTCTATCGGAGAAGTAGCTGGTGAACCAGGCGAGGCAATCATTTGAGAAACCAAGGCTGTCGAGTCTGCCGATAAGGATGTGGTGATTGACAGAGTCGAAAGCCTTGGTCAGGTCGATGAATATGGCTGCACAGTAATGTCTCTTATCGATGGCGGTTATGATATCGTTTAGGACCTTGAGCGTGGCTGAGGTGCACCCATGACCAGCTCTAACAGATTGCATAGCGGAGAAGGTACGGTGGGATTCGAAATGGTCGGTAATCTGTTTGTTAACTTGGCTTTCGAAGACCTTAGAAAGGCAGGGTAGGATAGAAATAGGTCTGTAGCAGTTTGGGTCAAGAGTGTCTCCTCCTTTGAAGAGGGGGATGACCGCAGCTGCTTTCCAGTCTTTGGGAATCTGAGACGACACGAAAGAGAGGTTGAACAGGCTAGTAATAGGGGCTGTAACAATTTCAGCAGATCATTTTAGAAGGAAAGGGCCCAGATTGTCTAGCCCGGATGATTTGTAGGGGTCCAGATTGTGCAGCTCTTTCAGAACATCAGCTAACTGGATTTGGGAGAAGGAGAAATGGGGGAGGCTTGGGCGAGTTGCTGAGGGGGGTGTAGGGCTGTTGACCGGGGTAGGGGTAGCCAGGTGGAAAGCATGGCCAGCTGTTGAAAAATGCTTATTGAAATTCTCAATTGTAGTGGATTAATCGGTGGTGACAGCGTTTCCTATCCTCAGTGCATTGGGCAACTGGGAGGAGGTGCTCTTATTCTCCATGGACTTTACAGTGTCCCAGAACTTTTGAGTTTGTGTTACAGGAAGCAAATTTCTGCTTGAAAAAGCTAGCCTTGGCTTTCCTAACTGCCTGTGTATATTGGTTCCTAACTTCCCTGAAAAGTTGCATATCACGGGGGCTGTTCGATGCTAATGCAGAACGCCACAGGATGTTTTTGTGCTGGTCAAGGGCAGTCAGGTCTGGAGAGAACCAAGGGCTATATCTGTTCCTGGTTCTACATTTCTTGAATGGGGCATGCTTATTTAAGATGGTGAGGAAGGCACTTTTAAAGAATAACCAGGCATCCTCTACTGACGGGATGAGGTCAATATCCTTCCAGGATACCCGGCCAGGTTGATTAGAAAGGCCTGCTCGCTGAAGTGTTTTAGGGAACGTTTGACAGTAATGAGGGGAGGTCGTTTGACCGCAGACCCATTACGGATGCAGGCAATGAGGCAGTGATCGCTGAGATCTTGGTTGAAAACAGCAGAGGTGTATTTGGAGGGCAAGTTAGTTAGGATGACATTCATGAGGGTGCCCGTGTTTACGGCTTTGGGGTTGTACCTATTAGGTTCATTGATGATTTGTGTGAGGTTGAGGGCATCAAGCTTAGATTGTAGGATGGCCGGGGTGTTAAGCATGTCCCAGTTTAGGTCACCTAGCAGCACGAGCTCTGAAGATAGATGGGGGGCAATCAGTTCACATATGGTGTCCAGAGCACAGCTGGGGGCAGAGGGTGGTTTATAGCAAGCGGCAACGGTGAGAGACTTGTTTCTAGAAAGGTGGATTTTTAAAAGTAGAAGTTCAAATTGTTTGGTTACTGACCTGGATAGTAAGACAGAACTCTGCAGGCTATCTCTGCAGTAGATTGCAACATCGCCCCCTTTGGCCGTTCTATCTTGTCTGAAAATGTTGTAGTTAGGGATGGAGATTTCAGGGGTTTTAGTGGTCTTCCTAAGCCAAGATTCAGACATGGCTAGGACATCTGGGTTGGCAGGGTGTGCTAAAGCAGTGAATAAAACAAACTTAGGGAGGAGGCTTCTAATGTTAACATGCATGAAACCAAGGCTTTTACGGTTTCAGAAGTCAACAAATGAGAGCGCCTGGGGAATAAGAGTGGAGCTAGGCATTGCAGGGCCTGGATTAACCTCTATATCACCAGAGGAACAGAGGAGGAGTAGGATAAGGGTACGGCTAAAGGCTATAAGGACTGGTCGTCTAGGACGTCCTGAACAGAGTGTAAAAGGAGCAGGTTTCTGGGGGCGATAAAATAGATTCAAGGCATAATGTACAGACAAAGGTATGGTAGGACGTGAATACAGTGGAGGTAAACCTAGGCATTGAGTGATGATGTGAGAGACATTGTCTCTAGAAACATTTAAACCAGGTGATTTCATCACATGTGTGGGTGGTAGAACTGAAGGGTTGGATAATGTATATTGAGCAGGGCTAGAGGGTTAGGGTCTACAGTGAAATAAGACAATAAACACTAACCAGATCAGCAATGGACAAGGCATATTGACATTGAGGAGAGGCATGCTTAGCCAAGTGATCATAAGGGTCTAGTGAGTAGTGAGGCTGGTTGGGGACACGGTGATTCAGACAGCTAGCCGGGCCCGGGGTAGCAAGCTAGCAGAAGACGGAGGAAGTCTGTTTATAGCCTCCTCGTGCATTTCCGTCGGTAGACCAGTCATGATGGATTAGTGGGGTTCCGTGTGGTAAAGGGGACCAGTCCAATTGGCAAAATATGTATAGTGGCCCAACAAATTGTCCGATGGACCTATTTAACTAGCAGCCGATATGCTCTAGACAGCTAACGTTAGAGGGACGCAGTTAGCAGATGGGTGTTCAGGTGACGTCGCAACGGAGGGGCCAGTTGAATACCCCCCTCGGTAGTCCAGTCGTGAAGGCCCGATGGGGCTCCGCACCGGCAGTAAAAACGGGTCCGGATAGGTGTTGTAGCCCAGGAGTGGCTGATGGAACTCTTCAGCTAGCTGGAAGATAGAACTAGCATGAGCTAGCTTCAGGCTAATTGGTGCTTTCTCTGGGACCGACGTTAGCCAATAGTCATTCGGATAGCAGCTAGCTAGCTGCAAGATCCAGGTGAAAATGTCCAGAGCTTGCGGTAGGAATCCGGGGATATGGAGAGAAAATAGGTCCGGTATGCTCTGGTTTGAGTCACGAACTGGCGAGAGCTTTCCAAGCTAAAGGTTAGCTGATGTCCGCTAGCAGTGGTAAGCTAAATACTAACGTTAGCTAGTAGCTAGTGAGCTGGCTAGCTTCTGGCTAGCTTCTGTTGGGGGATTCCGGATTCGAGGTGCATAATACTTGGTGAAAAAAACAGATCCGCAACACATTGGGTGAGGAGGGTTGCAGGAGAGTGTTTTGAAGTTGAGTTTTAGAAAAAATATATGAAAAGATATGTGAAGAAAAAATACATAAAAATATATATACTCTGGACACGACAAGACGAGGACAAAAGACGTCTGACTGCTACGCCATCTTGGAACTAATTTTAGGAAGACAACTGATTAAATATTGTATTAATAACATTTCTAATCTCAGTGATTTAATCTGATTACTTTCAATTACTTTTGGATCACTTTCCCTTTAAGAGGCATTAGAAGAAGACAAAAAGGATTCTTCAAAGGCATTTAGTGTGTCATCATATTGCTCTCTTACCTGTGGTCAGACTCACTCATTTGGAATAAATTTAAACTTTTTTCAATGCTGAACTGAATGTCATTGACAAAACAGAAAGGAGTAAGTAATCTTTTTCACAAACATCCTTTCAGAATTTAAAATAAATCCAACAAGTAATCATCTTCTTTTATAAAAGTATCTGTAATCTGATTACACTATTTCTGTTGTTAATGTCACTGATTATAGTTGCCCGTTTTATAATCAGATTACATGTAATCAGTTACTCCCCAACCATGTACAGAAGAGAACATGAACATGACTCATGTGGACTGTATGACCAAGCATTTGCAATGATCTGCAATGCTTTGTAACATTTCCTTTGTTATTTATCTAAATAAAATAATGTGTGCATTTGTACGAATGTGTGTATACCTGCATGAATGTGTGTTTGTGCGTGCATGCATATGTGCATCGACAGTCATAAGGACCAGTCAATATGAGTCAAACCTTGCTGGCCATTACAATGTACTTTTGCTCTTTTGTTTTGCAGCAGTTTTGCTGGCATGTTTTGCACGCCCACGCTTGACAAGTAGTGAGCTGGTTCACAGAGGTTTAGATCGTAGGCGTAGGCTGTGGCAGGCCATCTCTGCACTTTGGACAGACCTCTGAGCTGTTTACTCACTACAGGCCTGTGTGGGTAGCCACAAGATGCACAGCTATGTTATGGCTGTGAGAGACTTTGACAAACAAGCTAATTTTAGCAAACCTGTTAATTTGAGAGTTATAGGGCCAGCTTCACGGACATAGAATAAAGCTTGGAGTGAGCCTTGTTCTCACTTAGTAAATCTCTAACCTTTACCCTCAACAAGTCCTGATCTAATGTAAGTCTAATGTTTTTACTTGAAGGCATACTTTTACTGACAGTTAGTCAAAGGAGTACATTAAAACTTGTTGTTAATGCAGTGTTCAATGCAAACATGAAAAACTGGTCCTGAGGTAGCTATACATACCTGCTCCTTGATGTATATGACATTGTCATGACATGTCTTACATTCAACATGTGCTTTTCAGCTGATATCTGCAGTGTGCTTGGCCTACATATGGAAACATTTATACAGGGAGGCCGTTACTGAAGCACTGAACACTGAAAAGCCCCACTCAGTTTCAGCTGCTTGGCCAGGATGACATGTCTGCTGAGGGAGTGTAATTGGGTTAATCAGTAACTCTCTGAGACTCACCACCTTGATGTGACCTATTTTCAGACAGAGCTGTTTCTATGACAAAACTCTGTTCCAAAGTGCAAGTCCTTTGTGCGTCCAAAATTGCACCTTATTCCATACTGTATACGGTGCACTACGTTTGAACAAGGATTATAGGGCTTAGGTCAAAAGTAGAGCACTATATAGGGAATAGGATGCCATTTGAGACATCTGTTTTTAAATGGCTAAAAGCACACTGGCAGATGATGTAACTGGTTAGACACATTCAAATTACCCCATAGTCTATTTACAAAATGAGTGTCTTGAGCATAGGCTACATTATTAACACTGTCTCTTCAATTATTATTGGGTAGTCTTATAACATATGGCATTTTTGATGTCTTCTATTATTTCTGGATTATGGTTCATCTTCATGTTGAAAAGATTGAAGCACAGAGAGCAGAGGCTTTTTAGATGATCATGATGATATTGATGATGATGAGGATCATGATAATGATAATACTGATGATACTGATATTGATGATGGTGATGATATTGATGATGATGATGATATTCTTGATGATCATAATGATGATGATGAAGATGATATTCATGATAACGATGATGATGATGAACTAACATAGAATGTGCTGTGTAAGAGAACGTAATTTTCTGAAATCAAGTCATTATTGCAAACACTGTTAAAGACGCTCATAGTTTATGCTAATATACCTAAATCCAATGACATGGTGGCATTTGTTGTTGATTTCCCGTTGAATTCACGGTTAGTTGACGACTCAGTGGGTGGACCTGAATGTCTTTGTTGAGCCCCAATAAATCCCCCAATATGTTCCAAAAGTCTTGCTGTTGTGTTTTTCCTAATGCAAACACACAGGTACAGTCAACATCATGTATATAAATCCAACAAATTATATACAATGGCACATAATTGTTGTTTGTTAGCTGGACTCAAACTCTATTTTCCACCCGCAGGGCACCTGTCTGTTACAGCAAGAGTAGCCTCTATAGAATGCACACCACTAACACCAAAACCACACTGATTTTCAAGTTTCCAGGCACCATTGTTTGTCTCTTGTTTGTTGGTTCCATTGCAGATGGCTAAAAGACAGCAGTGGAAAATATCACGGCCCTCTCGTTCTGGAAGCCCTCCCTCCTTATTCAAGCCAAACACAGATGGAACCTCTTGGTCTTATTCCCCTGAATGTGACCCCCTCACCATGTTCGCCATATCCACTGATGTAGCTACTTCTCCCCACTATGAATAAGAACTTCACTATAACTCTATACGCTTGCTGTTATTCTCAAACAATAGGATATATTTGACTTCAAGGCTTTGGCTGGAGAGAGTTTCAGGGATATGTGAAAGCGCCCTTAGAATGCAGTATGAGTTTTTACTCATTGATCAATTCTCTCCAATATTCCACTCTACTGATAGTTTTGACAATACTGAGTACAGTATACGCCAAAATAGTAATTTGAGTTGCATGCACAAAGTGCAATATGCAAGAAGAATATGGTAAGCTGGATTCACTTGTACCTTTGTTTTCAAGTTTCAATGTATTTGAATTTTGAGGGGTCAAGTCTCTCACTACTATTCCAGCTGCTAGCTAAAACAGAATGAAACGTTAGCTCATGTTATTAAAGGCATATTTGATTATGTAATTGTTTCATAAGATACAAGTGAACATTAACAAAATCAATTAAATTGGTTGCTTAATTTATAAACCATGACCAATTGACTACAGCGTTTTAGCAGTATGAATAGAGTACAACTGAGAGGGAACATCGACGTGGTTCATAATTGTAAGCATCACCACATTGACCTATGGTGCCAAAGAACATGGTTGACGTTTTACATTCTCCCAACCAATTGTGCTATTTTCTTAGTTTTTTGTGTTTTGTGTAATCAATTTTTTTACTTATTTTGTACATAATGTTGCTTTTTCCTTTAACGAGTCCAACGAGAAGGATATACTGTTTTCACTGGAACAGGCCCAGATCCTCGTCATTTTCTTGAAGAAAAGACGCAGGAAAAGGGGTCACAGATCGGGTAGCCTTCTGAGAATCCGTAGGCGAGTGAGTAAACTCCCACTGCCATCTGTTCTTCTTGCTAACAATGAATCATTGGAAAATAAAATTGATGACCTACGATAAAGATTATCCTACCAACGGGAATTTAAAAACCATCAAACCATCAAACAAGCAAAGTGTCAATAGAGGATTAAGATTGAATCCTACTACACCGGCTCTGACACACGTCGTAAGTAGCAGGACTTTAAAACTATTATGGACTACTTAGGGAAACCCAGAAGCGAGGTGCCCAGTGACGTGAACCTACCAGACGAGCTAAATGTATTTTATGCTCGCTTCGAGGAAAGCAACACTGAAACATGCACGAGAGCACCAGCTGTTCTGGACGACTGTGTGATAACGCTCTCAGTAGCCTATGTGAACAAAACTTTAAACAGGTTAACATTCACAAAGCTGCTGGGCCAGACGGATTACCAGGACATGTACTCAAAGCATGCGCAGACCAACTGTCAAGTGTCTTCGCTGAGATTTTGTAATACCTACATGTTTTGTGGTAGTGAAAACATGGCTAAGATGCATTGATTAATTTATTTAATGTACTATGTGATAGCAGACAACATGATAGTATTGATAATGAGGCTTAAGTGCTAAAACAAGCTTAACTTATATAGATGTGGGAGATTAACTCATTACAATTATTACATTTTCAGTGTTCTGGTTGATTACTTTGAAGTGGTGAGACAGAAAGACATACAGAAATGTATAGGATTTGTTAAAGCTGAATAGTTGAACAAACAGACATGAAAGAAACAGGAGGTCAGCAGGAAGGTCCGTTGGAACTGATCAAAGGCTTCTGAGGAAAAGCAGGATGCCAGAAGGCAATATAACAAAGTCCCCTATGGAAACAGGACATATGGGAAGCTGTAAACCTGGGGAGGGGTCTGTGTAGGAATGTTGGGAGAATACTTTAAAAGGCTGTGGGCTGAGACACAGGGTCAGTTGTGATCCGGGTCATGGCTCCACCTTTGATTGTGCTAATTAAAGGTGTTATTGAATTCACAAGTTTCTTGTAAGAGTTTCATATTTTTGAGAAACCATTTGCCACGACAGTTTCAAGCAGACCACCATAGTCCCTGTTCCCAAGGAAGCGAAGGTAACCCCATGGCACTCACGTCGGTAACAATGAAGTACTTTGAATCGCTGGTCATGGCTCACATCAAGGCTCCTCAACAGCTTCTACCCCCAAGCTATAAGACTGCTGAACAATTAATAAAATCGCCACCAGACAATTTTGAAACACTGCAGCTACTCGCTGTTTATTATCCAAGCATAGTCACTTCACCCCTACCTACATGTACAAATTACCTCAACTAACCTGTACCTCCGCACACTGACTTGGTACCGGTACCCCTTGTATATAGCCTCATTATTGTTATTCTTATTGAGTTGCTTTTTATTATTTATTTTTTTACTTTAGTCTATTTGGTAAATATTTTCTTAACTCTTCTTGAACTGCGCTGTTGGGTAAGAGCTTGTAAGTAAGCACTTCACTGTAAGGTCTACACTTGTATTCGGCACGTGACAAATAAAGTTTGATTTGATTTGATTTTGGTCAGACTGTGAGACTGGTAAGATAATTCTGTTCTAAAAAAGTGAAACAGCACCATCTGGTGAAAGACTTCTGGAGTACCATCATGTAAAATGTTCCTCCCTGATGCTGTATCAATTGTAACGTCATTGACAGAAATGTGACCATGTTCACGTTACACCACTCTGTTATGTCTTACATTGTAACATGTGCTTTGTATCATTACTTACTCATTGAATACCTACAAAAACACATCTACAGTCAAGATCAAGTTTCACAATTTTGAACAAGCCGCTCACTGTCATGATCACTGTCATGATAACAGCTCTTATATTGTACACGTTCTCCAATAAACATATTGTGCACATTCTCCTTTTAGCCATTTCTCATGGACTTGCACATTTTTCACTTTAGTATTATCAAATGATCAACACTGCACAGTACAGTATCACTGATTTGCCGCTGTGAAAAAAACCCACCAGACTTTTGATCCAAGGGTGTGAAGTTCCTCATATCCTTAGACTGGAACAAGGTAAATATTAACAAAAGCAATCAATCCATAAACATGTGAAGTGCTTGATTTTCTTGAGATAAATTCCCCTTGCACCACACCCTGTCGTCTGTCAACTCCTGAAGCAAACACTGTATACTGCAGCCAGTGCAGAGTCACATCCCATTTCTGTAGTGTTGCCCTCCCATTCTGCTTCACAACACGAGGACACCTCAGAGGAAGCTATTGGGTTAGCTAGAACAGAAAGTTGTACCAACAACACCAACACATCAATTCAATGGTGGGGCCTTCTACTTGACCTTTGTTTTCTTTTGGCCTGCCTATTAGCCGACCCTGCTGGTTATAAATGAATGTATTTTTGTGTCCTCTATCCTGTCTGATTACCCATCAGTCTGACATTAATAAACTATGCAAAAAAAGAAACATCCTCTCACAGTCAACTGCGTTTATTTTCAGCAAACTTAACATGTGTAAATATTTGTATGAACATAATGAGATTCAACAACTGAGACATACACTGAACAAGTTCCACAGACATGTGACTAACAGAAATGGCCCTAGGCCTCATCCTCCGATCCAACAGGTCCCAGACATGCTCAATGGGATTGAGATCCGGGCTCTTTGCTGGCCATGGCAGAACACTGACATTCCTGTCTTGCAGGAAATCATGCACAGAACGAGCAGTATGGCTGGTGGCGTTGTCATGCTGGATGGTCATGTCAGGATGAGCCTGCAGGAAGGGCACCACATGAGGGAGGAGGATGTCTTCCCTGTAATGCACAGCGTTGAGATTGCCTGCAATGTAAACAAGCTCAGTCCGATGAAGCTGTGACGCACCACCCCAGACCATGACGGACCCTCCACCTCCAAATCGATCCCGCTCCAGAGTACAGGCCTGTAAGCTGTTAGTGTCTTAACAACCGTTCCACAGATGCATCTTCATTAATTGTATGGGAAAGCATGGGAAACAGTGTTTAAACCTTTTGCAATGAAGATGTGTGAAATTATTTGGATTTTTACTAATTATCTTTGAAAGAAAGGGTCCTGAAAAAGGGACGTTTCTTTTTTTGCTGAGTTTACATACTATGAACTGAGAAACAATCTGACCTTAATGGCTACTCTTAATCTCTACCTGATACAGCTAGAAGAGGATGGGCAACCTCTCTGAGCCTTGTTTCTCTCTAGGTTTCTTCTTCCGTTCCTTCATTCTATAGAGTTTTTTCTGTCCTCTCTGTTTTCACGTCTGCTTTGCTTGCTCTTTGGGGTCTAGGCCGGATAACTGTAAGCAATTTGTGACAATTGTTGACAACTGTTTTATAAAATAATATTGATTGATTGATTTATACAACTCAGACCAGCAGTGACAAAGTTGTTTTTAGTTTGAATATTTTATTGTAGGGCTGCATGAGAATTTTACATCAACATACAGCATTCTGGTTTATTTTTCATAGATTGCTGGTTGGAGTGCCACGTGCCAAGTCATTGACCAAAGCTGATGTTAGTGGAGGCATCTACTGTACCAGTGTGAGCTCACCACTGATTCTAAGAGCTGTGAATGTGTCAAGCTCCACAATGATGGTTTGTCTGCTTCTACTCACATGTAATAGGTTTTTGTGTTTGTGCGTTTGATTGCTGTGTTTATTTGAAAATGTATGTTCCCCAGAGTTTCTTAACCGCAATGCTGTCAAATACCAATGGATGGGTGTAAGAGTGACAAGTCAAGGCCCTGGTCAAAGCGTTATGGTATATAAAAATAGTGTACTTCAAACTTTTGAATATCCATTTGTTGCCTATAATCAACTAGGTCAGACATTATATTATACAGTTTTTCATTTTGTTTTTAATTCAAGGAATTTAATTGACTTGGACAGAACAACATTTCAGGGTTTCAGTGGAGTTAGCAAAAAAGCTCTTTGCCATACTTTTTTGGTCCAGACAGCATCAGATACATCGTCTACACATACTGAAAAAGGGGGAGCTCTTTACCTTGCTTAGATGCTTTATCTGAGATTTCAATATTTTATTTGTACCGGAAAGAAGATACAGTACGTCAGGCCAGGCCCACTAAGGCCCGCCCATATCTCTGGCCCTGATGACAACAGAGTAGGCTAATTATTCTTCCGTTTTTGGCGTTATGCTCAGGTAAAAATATATTTATTTAACTAGGCAAGTCAGTTAAGAACTAATTCTTATTTACAATGACAACCTACCAGGGAACAGTGCGATTTCAATATAAACTGGGAAAACAAAACTTGCAGGAAAAAACTCTAATAGATCACAGACTATTTCAACCTGACTCTAATAATACAAGCACCAACCAGAGTAACACAGGCGTCCCAGACTTAAATTCATCAAGTCCATTAACTTACTAACTGGCATATCTGACCACAATGTTACATTGGTGGTTAGAAAGCTAATTTAAAAGAGATTTAAGAACCATATTAATGTGCAACAAATCCCCGAAAGTGAGCAGAGTAACTACGATGCAGCTAGTCAAATTGACTGGTCTGATCTGTTAAGCAATGAAGACTCAGAGTCTGGATACAAAACATTTCTGTCAACTATTGACAAAGTGGATACCTCTTTTACCAGGAATTTTCAACGTTTATGTGACTGCACTTGAAAAGAAATCAAAGTTCTTGATATTTTCCAGATTGACTGACCTTCATGTCTTAAAGTAATGATGGACTGTTGTTTCTCTTTGCTTATTTGAGCTGTTCTTGTCGTAATATGGATGGTCTTTTACCAAATAGGGCTAGCTTCTGTATACCAACCCTACCTTGTCACAACCAACCTGATTGGCTCAAAATCATTAAGAAGGAAAGAAAATCCACATATTAACAAGGCACAATTGTTACTTGAAATGCATTCCAGGTGACTACCTCATGAAGCTGATTGAGAGAACGCCACAAGTGTGCAAAGCTGTCATCAAGGCAAAGGGTGGCTACTTTGAAGAATCTCAAATATAAAATGTATTGTGATTTGTTTAACACTTTTTTGGTTACGACATGATTCCAATAACACATTCCATGTGTTATTTCATAGTGTTGATGTCTTCAATATTATTCTACAATGTAGAAAATAGTAACAATAAATAAAAACCCTGGAATAAGTAGGTGTGTCCAAACTGTTGACTGGTACTGTACATCTAGTTAATCAGTCCATCGAATATGGGTTCTTCCCCAATGCTTGGAAGTCTGCTGCAGTGATACCTGTTTTAAATCTGGTGACCCAACACTGGTGGAAAAATACCAACAAATAAGAGTTATTCTAGTGCTATAAAAAGTAGCTGAAAATGGGTGGATGATCATCTGACTAATCACCTCAATCAGGGCAACTCCATACATAAAATGCAATTTGGATTCCGAACTAACCATTCTACAGAAACAACCAATTGCTATTTCTGGAGTGCATTAAATCTAAACTGGACATAGGGGGTGAAGTCGGCGCAGTCTTTTTGGACCTTTAAAAGGCCTTTAATACTGTGAACCATGAGGTCCTCCTATGCAAGCTATCCTCCCTTAATGTGACCACTAAAGCCATTAGTTGAATGTATTCCTATCTGACAAACAGAAGTCAAAGGTTTGTTTGGGGGACACTCAGTCAGACACTCTTTACTATAACATTGGGGTCACACAAGGGTCAATATTAGGCCCCCTTCTGTTTACCATCTATATAAATTATCTCCAACTTGCTTGCCCACAAGTTAACATGCAGATCTATGCAGATGATACAGTCCTGTATATACACAAAAAAAATTGACAAGTTGTTAACAAGAAGAAACATGTTAAAGGGAGCGGCAGCAGTGTTCGGAGTTTTGGAGAGTCTGGCGTGCCCAAATTAAAATACCTGGTACTCAAGCCCAGAAACTAGGATATGCACATAATTAGTAGTATTGGATAGAAAACACTCTGAAGTTTCTAAAACTGTCAAAATAATGTCTGTGAGTATAACAGAACTGATTTGGCAGGCGAAAATATGAGGAAAATCCATCCGAGAAAATGTTATTCTGTGAGCTGGCTCATTTTCCATTGAGTTGCTATTGGAAATGCTTAAATCCAGCTCCCAGGTTGCAGTACCTATGGCTTCCACTAGATGTTAACTTCTTTGGGAGCAGCGCACGAGGTGACCGTTTTGGAGACCCTGGCGTGCCCAAAGTAAAATGCCTCCCATTCAGGCCCAGAAAATAGGATATGCACATATTTAGTACCATTGGATAGGAAACACTCTGAATTTTCGACAAGTGTTAACATTTTGTCTGTGAGTGAAACAGAACGGATATGGCAGGCGAAACCCGATGAATTTCTGTCCTGGAAAAAGTATTTTTGACACATTGCCTCATTTGGAACCCCTCCCTTATGAAAATGCCCTTATAAGGGCATATGAATGCAGTACCTATCGCTTCCTCTGGATGTCAACAGTCTCGAGAAAGTGTTCTGATTCTTTTAGATGCTTTTAGAGCAGAGAAGAAGAGGAATAAGGAAGTGCCCCCAGAGATGTCCTTTACAAGTGAATGCACGCTCCCGGCAGGCACATGTTTTTTCCTTTCTTATCACCCAGTTTATATTCCGGTTGAAATATTATGCTATTTATACAGAAAAGTGTTCCGAAGGATACATTTAAAATGATGTTTGATTGTTCTTGGACAAGTTTATAGGTATAAGTTGAACGAGTTCTCTTCACGTTTCAATGGACGATTGGAGGCTGTATGTTCTCATTCTAACGCGCCAACCAAACAGAGATTTATATATATAATACATTACTTTTTCTAACAAAAGAACCATGGATTGTCTTCGTTGGACACTTGGGAAGCCCTCAGCAGAAGTTCTTCAACAGGTAATTGATTTGTTTTCGCTGTGAAATGTGTTTTCTGTGAACCGTGGAGGCTTATGAAATTATGGTAATGGGAAAAATATGTTAGGTGCCACCCTCAAACAATCAAATGTGGTGCTTTCGCCGTAAAGCCTTTTTGAAATCTGACAACTCTGTGATATTGCCAAGAAGCAGAGCTTTTGATGACTATGAAACACTTGTATATTGATTTTGGTTTTGGCGCCTTGCATTTCACCTGGTAATGTCGGGTGTGGGGCGCCCTACCGCTCCCTAAGAAGTTAACAGTCTTTAGACAGGTTTTTATGCGTTTACCTTGAAAAATAGGGGAGAAGAAGAAGTTCATCCAAGGAGAGTGAAGAAGTAATTTTTGTGTTTGGCGCAAATTAATTTATAACATTTTTCACATGCGTTTTTCTGGATGTTTTTGTTGTTATTCTGTCTCTCACTGTTCAAATAAACCTACCATTAAAATTATAGACTGATCATGTCTTTGTCAGTGGGCAAACGTACAAAATCAGCAGAGGATCAAATACTTTTTTCCCTCACTGTAGGTTGGAGTCATTAAAACTCGTTTTTCAACCACTCCACAAATTTCTTGTGAACGAGACCCTATACCGACATAACCTGAAAGGCCGCTCAGCAAGGAAGAAGCCACTGCTCCAAAACCGCCATAAAAAAGGCCAGACTATGGTTTGCAACTGCACATGGGGACAAAGATTTTTGGAGAAATGTCCTCTGGTCTGATGAAACAAAAATAGAACTGTTTGGCCATAATGACCATCGTGATGCTTGGAGGAAAAAGGGGGATGCTTGCAATCCGAAGAACACCATCCCAACCGTAAAGCACAGGGGTGGCAGCATCATGTTGTGGGGGTGCTTTGCTGCAGGAGGGACTGGTACACTTTACAAAATAGATGGCATCATGAGGCAGGAAAATTATGTGTATATATTGAAGCAACATCTCAAGACATCAGTCAGGAAGTTAAAGCTTTGTCGATAATGGGTCTTCCAAATGGACAATGACCCCAAGCATACATCCAAAGTTGTGGCAAAATGGCTTAAGGACAAAGAAGTCAAGGTATTGGAGTGGCCATCACAAAGCCCTGACCTCAATCCCATAGAAAATGTGTGGGCAGAACTGAAAAAGTGTGTGAGCAAGGAGACCTACAAACCTGACTCAGTTACACCAGCTCTGTTAGGAGGAATGGGCCAAAATTCACCCAACCTATTGTGGGAAGCTTGTGGAAGGCTGCCCGACACATTTGACCCAAGTTAAACAATTTAAAGGCAATGGTACCAAATACTAATTGAGTGTTGTAAACTTCTGACCCACTGGGAATGTGATGAAAGAAATAAAAGCTGAAATAAATAATTTTCTCTACTATTTTTCTGACATTTCACATTTTCTTAATAAATTGGTGATCCTAACTGACCTAAGACAGGGAATTTTTACTAGGTTTCAATGTCAGGAATTGTGCAAAACTGATTTTAAATGTATTTGGCTAAGGTGTAAACTTCCGACTTCAACTGTAAATTAGGAAACGTTTATTGCCCAACTACATCCATTTCTCTGCACATGAACAAAGTTCAGTCCCAGTCTGAGTACCTGACATCAGAATACACACTCTCCTGTGGTGTCTCTCTCTTCTTTCTTCCTCTTTTAGTTTTCCTCTCAGAGAAATGTAATGCAGCATAATTCAACGTATCTGGGTCTTCATCCTGTGAATCATCATCATGTTGTTGGTTTTTGATAAAAATGTAGTCATAATAATTGTCAGTTAATTGGAGTATCTAGTATCATATTACATATCATCTACCAACATGACAATATTGTAACAACTGTATTTATTTACCTGATCACATTCAGTGGTTGAATTGTCATGTCCAATATTCTGAGCAACACGCACTGTTAACATGAATAAAAACAAAGAATCAACATTACAAAGGTCAAGATAGGTAAAAGACAAAGTTATTATACTTGATAACATGTATTGTGCATGAAAATGTAATAGGTGTTCAACTACAGTGTGTAATACCAAAGAGCTCACCTTTACAATGTTCACAAATTGGCTTTTTATTTCTGGTGAAGACGAGGATAATGATCACAATAGCACAGAAAACCGATGTCACTCCCAGTCCAATGATTACATGATCCAGCGATCTTCCTAAAAGGAAGATTTAAAAAAAATAATAAGCGTTGATATATATACCATCCTTATATTAAAAAAAATTGTGAGAGATATACCACCCTTATATTAAAATAAACTAGTAAGAGAGATATATACCACCCTTATATTAAAATAAAACAGTAAGAGAGATATATATACCACCCTTAAATTAAAATAAAATAGTTAAGAGATATATGCCACCGATATATTAAAATGTAATAGTAAGATATAGAAAGAGTATACAACCATTTATATTACAATAAAACAGTAAGAGAGCAATATATATACCACCCTTGTATTAAAATAAAAAGTAAGAGAGATTTATACCACCCTTAAATTCAAATAAAATAGTGTCTGAAGATGAGAACGAACAGGTACTGTTCCTAACAACTGTTGATTTCTGATGACTTTTCACTGAATGTAGGAGAAGCATGTAGGAGAAGCAAGTGTGGTGCTATGATTGGGGGCTCTCTGTTTCATCTCTATCCTTCCTTTCCAACCCAAACTTCCTCAACTCCCTTTCCCTAATATGACTAAGGACATTCAATCTTATATCCATCTGTTTGAGGACCTTCCATCTCCATATCCATCATTCCAATGTGACTAGGGACATTCAATCTCCATATCCATCATTCTAATGTGACTAGGGACGTTTAATCTCCATCATCTCAATTTATATTTGTTGTGTTTGTCATTTTGTTTATCTTTTAAACATTTTGAGATAATTTTTGTAATGAAAAGCGCTATACACATTAAATTAAATTGTTGTCATCATATAAAAGTCATGGATTGATTAAAGCCACATTTTGAAAGTTTGTATTTCTTTAAAAAAGTTATTCATAACTATCAGCAGGATGTATTTTGTTTACAACATCTAAGAATTTACAGCTGAACATTAATACCTGGTCAATGATGAGAATATTGTTATAGCAAAAGGCACATAGACCTCAACCACTGTGCTATACACTTTCTGTACAAAACATTATGAAAACCTGCTCTTTCCATGACAGACTGACCACGTGAATCAAGGTGAAAGATATGATCCCTTGTTGATGTCACTTGTTAAATCCACTTCAATCAGTGTTTAAGAAGGGACAGGTTACAGAATAATTTTTAAGCATTGACACAATTGAGACATGGATTGTGTATGTGTGCCATTCACAGGGTGAATGGGCAGAACTAAATATTTAAGTGCCTTTGAACGGGGTATGGTAGTAGGTGCCAGGCGCACCGATTTGATTGTGTCAAGAACTGGACTGCTGCTGGATTGTTCAGGCTCAACAGTTTCACGTGTGTATCAAGAATGGTCGATCACCCAAAGTACATCCAGCCAACTTGACACAACTGTGGGAAGCATTGGAGTCAACATGGGCCAGCATCCCTGTGGAACGCTTTCGACACCTTGTAGAGTCCATGCCCTGATGAATTGAGGCTGTTCTGAGGGCAAAAGGGGGGGCAACTCAAAATTAGGAAGATGTTCTTAATGTTTTGTACACTCTGTATATGCACCACTTAAATATTACTAAACCTTCTATAATTCCAACACTATAACACATAATATTCATTACTTACCAATATTTAGGTTTGTTCCGTTGCCAAACAGGATCTCTCCACATGTGGCCACAGCACAGTAGTAAGTCCCAGCATCAGAGAGACTGAGGTTGTTCTTGGAGAGGCTATAGACACAGCTCTGTGTAGGAGAGGGAGTCTCAGGGCTCTTCTCACACTCATCACTCATGTTCCCAGGGGAGTAAATGACTCCTGGATGGGATTCTCCTGATCCGGCTCTGAACCAGTACACAATGTGTTCTCCTGTACAGGTCTCAGAGAGTACTGTACACTGTAGAATCACAGAGTCTCCTGGATGGACTGGATCAGAAACTGGTTGCTGCAGCAATGTAAGGTGATTGTGTCCTATATTGTGTAATTGTAAAGTAGAGACGTAATAGAATTTTAAATAGTAATCATTCTTTTAGGCACATCAGTTTGGTAAACAGTGTTTTATTTGCTAGAAAAGAGTGGTTTGGTTGCTAATTAACTTTAAACATTTTATTTAGTTGTCAGTAATTATTATAATTTATTCGCCACACAGACAACCAAGATGCTTAGCTAAGCAGCTTAAGAGTTGTTTACAGTAAAAGTTAGTTAGCTACCGTTTCTACATTATTTTGCTAGCTATTCCATAACGTTGTCATTTCAAAAACCTGTCTCCAAAAATGACGAGTTGTCTTTATATTTTACCATTATGACACGCAACCATGAATATCCACTTTCTATGCATACTGCAGTAAGATTGTCTATCAATTTTTTAACATCTACAGTACATGGCAGTGTACATCTACTGTATGTATAACAACAACAAAAAACACTTGGTGATCATTAAAATACACAATTGAAATTAGATTACCCTTCACAGCCAAAAATGTTGCATTTCCATACTTCATCCCATACATTGTCCCCATTCCACAAAAGTATGTTGCCTCATCTAATGTGCTGATATTTCTGATTTTGAGAATATACACATATTCAGATTCTTCCACATGGAAACGTGGGTTCTTAAACTCTCCTTTAAGTACAGGTCCTGATGCATAGTTTACAGATGCGACAAGATGGGGCAATTGGCCAACAGTTTGTCTGTACCAGTACAGAAACTGTTGAGAATCCACTTTAGGACATGGCAAAGATACAGTGTCTCCAAATAGACGTGTAGTCACTGGTATTGGTTGAGGAGCATCTTCAGTCTGAATCAGGTCTGCCAAAATGTAATCAGATGTCAATTTGAGATGGAAATGGACAATGTTCAACCTTTGAATAACAGTGTATTTTCTTAATTAAGTCATCAAACTACTGCAATTCAAATTGTCTGAAGATATATCGGTCACATTGAAGTCCAACGGAATATATTTCATTACCTTTAGATATGACTTTCCAGTAAGATAGTGTTATTCTTTTCGATTTTCTATTTTACTGTTCAGTTAAATAGTATGTGAGATTAGGACATGCACTTACACACTTGAGAGAGAAGTCCCCAAAGAAGGCAGATTCTGATCATCTTGTTATGGACCGACAGTAGCTTTAACAACTGTTTTTCTTTGTAACTATGAATGACCGAATGACAAAATTATTTAAAATCCAACAATGACTTGATTGGTTAGGGGAAAGACATGCATCACTTCCTGCGTAACGTTTCCACCCATTTTCAACCATGTACTTTATGCAATCTAAAGATGTATTTGTTGGCCTACTTTACAGCAAGATATTGCTTAGTGATGCCATATCCCAGAGACAGAATAATTTGTATTACCTTTATTTAACTAGGCAAGTCAGTTAAGAACAAATTCTTATTTTCAAATGACTGCTTAGGAACAGTGGGTTAACTGCCTTGACTCAGGGGCAGAATGACAGATTTTTATCTTGTCAGCTTAGGGACTTGATCTTGCAACCTTTCAGTTATAAGTCCAACACTCTAACCACCAGGATACTTGCCACCCCGAATAAGAATAAGCCTAGACCATGACTAAAAACATTCTCAATAGAGATTTTCCATTGAACGAGATATTTCGTCCAGGACTAGGCTTAATCTGTGTCTGAGAAACAGCCACAACAAATTCACGCTAACTTTAGCCACCAATAGCTAACAATCAATGGAAGTGATAGAGCAATTGTGCAGTGTTTTTTTATGGAAAAATGACCTTTAAGTAACATCAAACCAAATAGGGAGTTTGTTTGGCCATGAAAATTCCCCCTATCATTCTCATAGATTTTTTGCTAGATGTGGCTAAAGTTAGCTGAAGTCTGTAGTTCCTGCTTAGAGAAAACCGACCAAAGGATTACATTTTGTAGTGACACATAGACTACTTTCATGGTGAGGAACCATCTAGCATGAAGTTGTAAAATCCTGAACTTTCCCTTTAATGCTGAGTGTGAAGAATAATGTGTAAGGTTGACTTATTAAATAAATGTAAGGTTTTAATATGCATTTTAATATTTTGCAACATTATCAGGTCAAATACAAATGCAGATTGTTTCAATTTTATTGACAAATGTATGAGTTCATTGACAAAATCAAATCAAATCATCAAATCAAATGTATTTATAAAGCCCCCCTTACATCAGCTGATGTCACAGAGTGCTGTACAGAAACCAAGCCTAAAACCCCAAACAGCAAGCAATGCAGGTGTAAAAGCACGGTGGCTAGGAAAAACTCCATAGAAAGGCCAAAACCTAGGAAGAAACCTAGAGAGGAACCAGGCTGTGAGGGGTGGCCAGTCCTCTTCTGGCTGTGCCGGGTGCAGATTATAACAGAACATGGAAGAATGAGTTCATTCTATGATACAAGTTCAAATTAAACTTCATGAACTAGGGTTATAAATCTAAATTGTTCAGTCAAAAACAAAATTTGAAATGTATATACATTGTTCTAAATGATATGTAAAAAGAGATGACTGAACTAGATTATTAATTTATTCTGAACATACATATACAGTGCATTGGGAATGTATTCAGACTCCTTCCCTTTTTCCACATTTTGTTAAGTTACAGCCTTATTATAAAATGGATTAAATAAATGTTTTATCTCATCAATCTACACACAATACCCCATAATGACAAAGAAAAAACGTATACTTTTTTAAATAATTACAAAGGTATAAAACATATTTACACAAGTATTTAGACCATTTGCTATGAGACTCGAAATTGAGCTCAGGTGCATCCTGTTTCCATTGATCATCCTTGAGATGTTTCTGCAACTTGATTGGAGTCCACCTGTGGTCAATTCAATTGATTGGACATTTTTTGGAAAGGCACACACCTGTCTATATAAGGTCCCACAGTTGACAATGCACATCAGAGCAAAAACCAAGCCATGTGGTCAAAGAAATTGTCCATAGAGCTCTGAGACAGGATTGTGTCGAGACACAGATCTGGGTAAGGGTACCAAAACATTTCTGCTGCGTTGAAGGTCCCAAAGAACACAGTGGCCATCATTCTTAAATGGAAGAAGTTTGGAACCACCAAGACTCTTCCTAGAGCAGGCCGGCCAAACTGAGCAATCGGGGGGAAGGGCCTTGGTCAGGGAGGTAACCAAGAACCTGATGGTAACTCTGACAGAGTTCCAAAGTTCCTCTGTGGAGATGGGAGAACCTTCCAGAAGGACAGCCCGCTTGGAGTTTGCCAAAAGGCACCTAAAGGATTCTAAGACCATGAGAAACAAGATTCTCATGGCCTGAATACCAAGCATCACGTCTGGAGGAAACCAGGCACCGCTCATCACCTGGCCAATATCATCACTACGGTGAAGCATGGTGGTGGCAGCATCATGCTGTGGGGATGTTTTTCAGCAGCAGGGACTGGGAGACTAGTCAGGATCGAGGGAAAGATGAACGAAACAAAGTACAGAGAGATCCATCATGAAAACCTGCTCCAGATCGCTCAGGACCTCAGACTGGGGCGAAGGTTCACCTTCCAACAGGAAAACGACACAGCCAAGACAACGCGGGAGTGTCTTTGGGACAAGTCTCTGAATGTCCTTGAGTGCCCAGCCAGAGCACTGACTTGATCCTGATCAAAAACCTTAAAATAGCTGTGCAGCGATGCTCCACATCCAACTTGACAGAGATTGAGAGGATATGCAGAGAAGAATGGGAGAAACTCCCCAAATACAGGTGTGCCAAGCTTGTACGGTAGCGTCAAACCCAATAAGACTTGAGGCTGTAATCGCCAAAGGTGCTTCAACAAAGTACAGAATACTTATGTAATTGTGATATTTCAGTTATTTTTTATTTATTTAAAAGCAAATCTTCTAAAAACCTGTTTTTGCTTTGCCATTACTGGGAATATTGTGTATATTGATAAAGGGAAAAAACAATTTAATACATTTTAGAGTAAGGCTGTAATTTAACAACAGTTGGAAAAAGTGAAGGGGTCTGAATACTTTCCGAATGCACTGTATCTAAAACACAGTACTGACACATATCTGAAACAAAGTTCAGTCCCAGTCTGAGTACCTGACATCAGAGTACACACTCTCCAGTGGTGTCTCTCTCTTCTTTCTTCCTCTTTTAGTTTTCCTCTCAGAGAAATTCAATGCAGCATAATTAAACATATTTGCATCTCCTTCCTAAAAATAGTAATTTATGTTTAGGTATTTAGGTTAAATGAAACCGTGATACGTATAGAACCCCAGTGATTATTATGGCCCTGAAATAAAATTATTATTGCAAAAAGAGACAGGTATATCAGATTGGGCTATACACAACCATTACAAGTTATGTCAAAAAGTTGAACAACAAGGCAAGGGTTGCCAGTTGTATTAAAAGTACTTACCTGACCACTTGACTGTTCTCCAGTGGAGTCTCACCTGATTCTCTGAGAGGAACTCACTGATTCCATGGATTAAAATAACAAAAGTCCAAATGAAGCAGATCTCACATAGATGCATGATGATTGACTAGAAATGTCTCCCAATACACCACATTAATCAGAAATGTGTTGCCCAACAACTGGCAATATTATAGAGCTCTCCTTTACAATGTTCACATTCTGGCTTTGTATTTCTGTTGCAGATGATAATGATCACAATCACACAGACACACAAACTGGTGTCACTCCCAGTGCAATGACTATGATGCTTTATATAAAATAAATAATAAAATATTGATAATATTGTTTTAACGGGGCAATCCAGGATTAGAAAAACAAAACCAAAGTGACCACCCCACCACTTATGTTAATAAACTGCTAAAGGATAGGGCTGGAGAAATGTAGTTTTAACCATGTTTTGTGGCTGTACAGTGTTTGTTTACAATGACATTATGTACATACAATGGAGTAAAACAAGCTCCTGAGACATCTACTGTATAAGCTACAGTATATTGTTTAACTTGTTAGGGAGTGGCAGCTGAGGGGTCGGTTTTGGAGAGCCTGGCGTGCCCAAAGTAAAATGCCTCCCATTCAGGCCCAGAAAATAGGATATGCACATATTTGGTACCATTGGATAGGAAACACTCTGAATTTTCCAAAACTGTTAACCATTTGCCTGTGAGTAAAACAGAACGCATATAGCAGGCGAAACCCAGAGGAATTTCTGTCCTGGAAAAAGTGATTTTGACACATTGCTCATTTGGGAACCCCTCCCTCATGAAAATGACCATATAAGGGCATATGAATGCAGTACCCATCGCTTTCTTTAGATGTCAACAGTCTCGAGACAGTGTAAGTTTTCAATTTGGATGAATTAGACCAGAGAATAAGAGCAAACCAGGAAGTCACTCATTTATGTAAACAGAATGGAACGCGAGCTCCCGAGAAGGCACGCTGTGTCTTTTTTACCGTCTTTATCGATCAGTTTATATTCCGGTTGATTTATAATAGTTAATATACGTAAAAGTGTTCCTAAGGATACATTTAAAACTATGTTTGATTGTTCTTGGACATGTTTATAGGTATAAGATGAACGAGTTTGCGTCACGTTTCAATGGACTAGTGGAGGCTGTCGTTTCTGATTATAACGCGCGAACCAAATGGAGGATTCAGGGTTCAGCTCCCGAACACTTTACACACCAGCAGTAACCCGGGATGTTTTAGTCTAATGTAAATTTCATTAGCGAGTCCTTTTAAAAGCACTCTGGCCTTGGAGGGCGTTCCGTCACGTTGACACTCACTTGGGCATGGCTACTGACTGGGCACAAGTTTGCGTGAAACACAATTCTCGTTTAGAAGGCTAAAATCATTTCTTTTATCTTTTCAAAAAAAGTTTAATCATTCTTCATGTTGTATTAACAACATTTTGATGTAAACCTGATATACACTGTATACAAGCACTTCAAGTTACAATGTTCCCGTTATAATGTCTTTCTATCAGTTTTAATGACATCACAAAATATACATTCATTTTCCATATTCCATCTCTCATCATTCCCAACATTCGGATGTTGAATTATATTCTCCCTGTGTTCCTTGTTCCTTGTTTGATGTTTAAGTTTTGGGCAAGTCTCTATGTAACACAGGGATTTCTTTCACTTATACTAAAAAGCCGAAGGGAGAGTTTCTGCAAGGTGTTTACGACCAGTTGTTAATTAGGGATCATTGGGGCGCTAGCGCTTCGTTCCCGACACTACACTACTGAAATGTAAGGCACCAAATTCCAAATCCAAAAGTTGAATTATTAAACATTCATCAATATACAAGTGTTGCATAGTCATCAAAAGCTCTGATTCTTGGCAATATCACAGCGTTGTCAGATTTCAAAAATACTTTACGGCGAAAGCACAACATTTGATTGTTTGAGGATTGCACCTCTCATATTTAAGCGTTAGCATAAATTCATATCCAGCGCCGGTCACACAAAAACCCATATAAGAGCTAATATAAATCACTTACCTTTCGAAGAACTTCTGCTGAGGGCATCCCAAGTGTCCAAACAAGAGAATCCATGGTTCTTTTGTAAGAAAAAGTCATTTATTATATCCATAAATCTCAGTTTGGTTGATGCGTTATATTCAGAAAATCCACCGGCGAGTCGCCCGTTGTACAGTGAAGATAAAGCGTTCAAATTATACCTATCAACTTTGCCCAAACAAATCAAAAATCATTTATAATGCATCCTTAGGTATCCTTTTATGAATATTAAGGATTATATTTTACACGGATGATATCCTAAACAATATAAAAGGAAAATAAAGTGGGGCGCGCTCACGGTCTCGTGCCCAGGAAAAGTTATTGACATCCGTGGTGCCTTCCCTATTTCTTCTTCCTTTCGGTTCAGTTCAATGATAAAGCCTTCAAACACTGTCTAAAGACTGTTGAAATCTAGTGGAAGCCATAGGTACTGCAACCTGGGAGCTATTTTACATGGATTTCAATAGGAAGCCTATCAAACTGAGGAAATGTCACCAAAGAAAATAATAATCTGGACAGAAATTCCTCAGGTTTTCACCTGCTATATCGGTTCTGTTATACTCACAGACATTATTTTAACAGCTTTAGAAACTTCAGAGTGTTTCCTATCCAATAGTACTAATTATGTGCATATCCTAGTTTCTGGGCTTGAGTGGCAGGCATTTGACTTTGGGCACGCCAGACTCTCCAAAACCATCACCACTGCTGATGATGCCTAAAGAGTTAAGTCATAAAACCGGCCCAACTGATCTGACACCTTTGATCCTCACCAAGGAGAGAGAGTCATGACACTAGCTTACAAAAAAGTATGTGACTACTTTCTTACTTAATGATCAAGATCAATGCTATATTTTTTTACTGAGACCAGCAATTTCAGATGTCTGCTATGCTACTCTACTATTCTGTAACAAAGCCTTGTGGAAATGATTCGCTCATCTTGTGAATAGTTTTTTTTTTCTCCATGTTTCTTCTCAGGGATTCAGTGGTGACTGGCTATAATACACTGCATTGACCTTTACCACCAAGACAACTGGAACCAGGAGAAATAAATTAAAGAACAGGGGGAGCATCCAGTTGGTCAACCCTTTTAAGTTGCAACCTGACAGAAGCAAGTCATCTTTTTTTATAGGCATCTATTACAATTTGTTTTCTACAGTTTAAGGTGTGTAATTTCCAGAGTTTGAGTTGATCAGCCATCATTTGAAGTCTCTTTTTGCAATAATGTATAATTGCATTATGGTTCTATTTTTATTGTTTTAATCATTTTTGCTAAATTTATTGTTGTGGTATTTACTGTAACCCATGAAACAAACAATAAGATAGAATAACTTCTTAAACATTGTATATAATGTAGGTTAATTACGTTATACAGTATTTCTGGTGTCCAACAGCATACTGTATTTATAGCTATAATGTTCCAGCGTTTACCTGTAGGGCTATGTCGAATCATCAAACCACATCATCAAACCATCAAACCACTTAGTGTCTACAGTGAGATTAGAAGGTTGAGGGCTTGATCCCTGTTTGAGTCACACCAATTACTCTAAAAATGGGACCGGATGCCTCTCTGCTTGGCAGTCAGCATAAAGAAGATGGATTGGGTTAAGTGTCCTGTCCAGGAGGTGTACTTATACATCAAGCTGCATTCCGCTGTAGAATCAGGAGATGACCAGGATTACTTACTTACCTATTGTTCGAATGTAAAGTTTGTTGCAATTTAAATGTATTTCAAATACAATTCGAGTTGATTTGATTACAATTAGACCCTCATTTGTAGTCATTTTTCTCTATTTTCAATAATGTATAATTGTATTATAGTTCTATTTTTATTGTTTTAATCATTTTTGCTAAATGTATTATTGTTGTGGTATTTACTGTAACCCATGAAACAAACAATAAAATAGCATAACTTCTTAAACATTGTATATAATGTAAGTTTATTACGTTCACCAGTATCTACAGAGTTCCAACAGCGTACTGTAATTATATCTATATTGTCAAATCATCAAACCAATTTTTAATTAAACATTTTCTGATTCATCACATTATTTAAAATGCAGCTTTTAATAATGGTACAGCAGGACATATACAGGATGATACCCTCCACAACACAACCTTCACTCCAGATCAAAACTTCAAACCTGCAACCTAATTTTGGACAAAATTACCTGGAAGGATTAATACACCATCCAACCTGGAACTGAGACAGACCAGACAGACCAGATACAACTTAAATTAGCACTGAGGTGTGAAGTGAGACGTGTTGAAGCCTTTGAGCGAAACAAATGGCAGGCTACCCCACCCAAATCCAGAGGCCTTGAAGCACCCTCCTGCTGTTCAGAGACCATCCACTGGCATTTTCTACAAGAAATCTGCCTCCAGAAGTAAAATCTTCTTCCAAGTGGATGTGACACCTATTCCCGTTGCCTGCTGCACTGCTGCTTGGAGTCCACCTGGCGATCTGTTCACCGTCTGCCCTGGTTGTCTCCCCCCCAAAATTAGGTTGCAGGTTTGGAGTTTTGATCTGGAGTGAAGATTGTGTTGTGGAGGGTATCATCCTGTATATGTCCCCGCCAGAAAATCTAAGTTTATCTAACTCTAAATATATATATTTTGTAAAAACATGCTGAAAAATGCGGGAGCTCATCTGCTCATGACCTCTCTCTCCAGCAGCAAGAATACGAATATATATATATATATATATATATATATATATATATATATATATATATAATGGTATATATCTCAAGTCAAGGGAAGCTTTTGATTTTACTCATTTATTGCCACCGGGGCTTTCTGGTGTAGATGCTAATCTTTTTACTGACTGTACATTGTACTGCATGATTGTTTATTTATTATATTTATTTATTTAACCTTTATTTTTCTAGGCAAGTCAGTTAAGAACAAATCATTTTTTACAATGATGGCCTACCCCGGCCAAACCCAAACCCGGACGACGCTGGGCCAATTGTGCGCCTCTCTATGGGACTCCCAACCACGGCCGGTTGTGATACAGCCTGGAATCGATGCGCGAAGGATTACAACAAGCTGTTGTGGCTATGAAAGTGAGCAGTTTGTGTGTTATCAAGGGTGTATTCATTCTGACGATTCTTTGGAAAAAAAAGCTTAAACGGAACAAAACGGAACAAAACGGGGATCAAGATACCTGAATGTTTCCAAAAGAAACTCTAGTTTGTAACTGTTTGACTAATGATTGCACCCTAGATCAGCTAGATGCAGGCAAAAGTGTGCAAGGCGGTATTGAATGTGTCCCTGTCTGTCCATGTGTCACTGTCTGTCACCTCAAATCTTTCTCTCAACCTGTGTGCACCAACGATGTAAACTTTCATTCATAGGCTAGGTTGTGGCAACCTCATGATGGGTATAGAGACAATTTTGCCACTGTCTTACTTGATAGAAAATGTCACTGTATCAGTAAGGCTAAAATGTCATGACTGCTTAAACACATTATATATTAAGAAAAGTTTATTTACCAAACTATATCCATTCCTCTGCACATAAATACCATTCAGTCCCAGTCTGAATTCCTGACATCAGAATACACACTCTCCTGTGGTGTCTCTCTCTTCTTTCTTCCTCTTTTAGTTTTCCTCTCAGAGAAATGCAATGCAGCATAATTCAACGTATCTGGGTCTTGTTCCTGTGAATCATCATCATGTTGTTGGTTTTTGATACAAATGTAGTCATATTAATAGTCAGATAATTAGAGTATCTAGTATCATATTAGAAATCACCTACCAACAGGCCAGTATTATAACAATTGTATTTATTTACCAGATCACATTCGGTGGTTGAGTTGTCATGTCCAATATGCTGAGCAACACTCACTGTTAACATTAATAAATACAAGCATGAACATGACAAAAGTCAAGATAGGTAATAGACAGAGGTACTTTACTTGATAACAAGTATTGGTATTTATTGTAAAATGTATTAGGTGTTCATCTACAGTTTGTAATACCAGAGAGCTCACCTTTATAATGTTCACAAATTGGCTTTTTATTTCTGCTGAAAACCAGTATAATGATCACAATCACACAGAAAACTGATGTCACTCCCAGTCCAATGACTACATGATCCAGCGATCTTTCTAAAAGGAAGACAAAATGTAATAATAAGAGTTGACATATACCATCCTTATATTAAAATAAAATGGTAAGAGAGATATACCACCTGTAACGCCCAGTCCCGAGTTTCAGGCTGGAGCGTTTTGGTTTTGTCTTTGTGTAGGGTTTGTTCATTCTAGGTGTCGTATTTCTATGTTGGGTAATGGTTCCCAATTAGAGGCAGCTGTGTGTCGTTGTCTCTAATTGGGAACCATATTTAGGCTAGTAGGTTTCACTCTGGGTTCGTGGGTTATTGTATGTTCATAGCTGTGTTTGTTTGTTCAGTTATGTTCATCGTTACGTTCTCCGTTCTTTGTTTTGTTCCGTCTTGTTCCCGTGGATTTATTAAATCATGTATTCTGGCTACATCGCTGCGTCTTGGTCTGTCCGTCCGGAAGATAATCGTGACAGAATAACCCACCAAACAAAGACCAAGCAGCGAGAGACCGGGAGCTTAGGTCTTGGGAGAAGGAGCTATTCTATGGGAGTGCTTGGGACCAGCCTGGGAGTATCGTCGACCCAGAGAGGAACTGGAAGCAGCGGCGGCGGAGCGGCGCAGGTGTGAGGATCGGATGGGAGCATGGGATCCGGTGAGTGGCAGGTTTCTCGAACCTCGCCGGGCTAGGAAGCCCGTAAGGCAGTCCCAAGAAACTTTTGGGGGGGGGCACACGAGGAGGTTGGCGGTTCAGGAGGGACTCCTGAGCCAACTCCTCGTGCCTTGTGGAGAGAGCGTTGGGGAGAACGTCGCACCGAGGGGACACCGTGCTATGCTGTATTGCGCGCACGGTTTCCTATACGGAGTCAGAGGCCGGTGCGAGAGATTCCCGCTCCACTCATCAGTCGGGGTAAACGAAGCGTTCAGCCAGGAAGAGTGGTGCCTGCTCTGCGCGCTAAGTCTCCGGTGCGCCTCCTGGGACCCGGATATCCTGCTCCAGTTCCGTGTGCGGTGTCTCCGCACGTGTCCGCAGCCCAGTGCGAGAGATCCCAGCGCCACTCATTGGTCGGGCCGAGGTCTGTGTGCTACCTGGGAGAGTGGTGCCAGCTCTGCGAGCCAGGTCTCCAGTGCGCCTTTGGGTCCATGTTATCCTGTGGTCTCACGGGCAGAATCTCGGCACGGATCCACAGCCCAGTCCGAGAGATTCCAGCTCCACTCACCCATGAGGCCAGGGTTAGTGAGCTAGCTGGAGATATGGTGTCGGCTCTCCATATCAGGTTCCCGGTCCGGGTAGAGGTTTCTACACGTCCAGTTCCACGCCCGAGACCCTGTTCCACGTTCCGAGATCCCTGTTCCACGTTCCGAGATCCCTGTTCCACGTTCCAAGATCCCTGTTCCACGTTCCAAGATCCCTGTTCCACGTTCCAAGATCCCTGTTCCGCGTTCCAAGATCCCTGTTCCGTGTTCCAAGATCCCAGTCCGTGTAGTGGTGTCTACACGCCCAGTCCCTGTTCCACGCACCCAGCTCCCGTGCGCTCCGAGAGTCCAGCACGTCCTGCTCGGCCCCGCGCACTCCAGCTCCCGTGCGCTCCGAGAGTCCAGCACGTCCTGCTCCGGCCCCGCGCACCCAGCTCCCGTGCGCTCCGAGAGTCCAGCACGTCCTGCTCGGCTCCGCGCACCAAGCTCCCGTGCGTTCAGAGAGTCCAGCACGTCCTGCTCGGCCCAGCGCACCAAGCTCCCGTGCGCTCCGAGAGTCCAGCACGTCCTGTTCGGCTCCGGCGCACCAAGCTCCCGTGCGCTCCGAGAGTCCAGCACGTCCTGTTCCGGCTCCGCGCACCCAGCTCCACGTGCGCTCCGAGAGTCCAGCACGTCCTGTCCCGCTCCGCGCACCAAGCTCCCGTGCGTTCAGAGAGTCCAGCACGTCCTGTCGGCTCCGGCGCACCAAGCTCCCGTGCGTTCAGAGAGTCCAGCACGCCCTGTCCCGGCTCCGCGCACCAAGCTCCCGTGCGTTCAGAGAGTCCAGCACGCCCTGTCCCGGCTCCGCGCACCAAGCTCCCGTGCGTTCAGAGAGTCCAGTACGACCAGTTCCTGCTCCACGCACCAGAGTCCCAGTGAGCATCACGAGTCCAGTACTGCCAGTTCCTGCTCCACGCACCAGCGTCCCAGTGAGCATCACAAGTCCAGTACGACCAGTTCCTGCTCCACGCACCAGAGTTCCAGTGAGCATCACAAGTCCAGTACTGCCAGTTCCTGCTCCACGCACCAGAGTACCAGTGAGCATCACTAGTCCGGTACTGCCAGTTCCTGCTCCACGCACCAGAGTTCCAGTGAGCATCACAAGTCCGGTACTGCCAGTTCCTGCTCCACGCACCAGAGTTCCAGTGAGCATCACAAGTCCAGTACTGCCAGTTCCTGCTCCACGCACCAGAGTTCCAGTGAGCATCACGAGTCCAGTACGACCAGTTCCTGCTCCACGCACCAGAGTCCCAGTGAGCATCACGAGTCCAGTACGACCAGTTCCTGCTCCACGCACCAGAGTCCCAGTGAGCATCACGAGTCCAGTACTGCCAGTTCCTGCTCCACGCACCAGAGTCCCAGTGAGCATCACGAGTCCAGTACTGCCAGTTCCTGCTCCACGCACCAGCGTTCCAGTGAGCATCACGAGTCCAGTACGGCCAGTTCCAACTCCACGCACCAGAGTTCCAGGAGAAGGCCCAGGGCCTCCGGTTCTGGATGTCAGACCAGCACGGCCAGCACCGGAGCCTCCACCTGGGACAAAGCGACCCACCCGAAGACCCCCCCCACAGACTTTTCGGCGCGTCCGGAGTCCGCGCCTTTGGGGGGGGGTACTGTAACGCCCAGTCCCGAGTTTCAGGCTGGAGCGTTTTGGTTTTGTCTTTGTGTAGGGTTTGTTCATTCTAGGTGTCGTATTTCTATGTTGGGTAATGGTTCCCAATTAGAGGCAGCTGTGTGTCGTTGTCTCTAATTGGGAACCATATTTAGGCTAGTAGGTTTCACTCTGGGTTCGTGGGTTATTGTATGTTCATAGCTGTGTTTGTTTGTTCAGTTATGTTCATCGTTACGTTCTCCGTTCTTTGTTTTGTTCCGTCTTGTTCCCGTGGATTTATTAAATCATGTATTCTGGCTACATCGCTGCGTCTTGGTCTGTCCGTCCGGAAGATAATCGTGACACCACCCTTATATTAAAATAAAATAGTAAGAGAGATATACCACCGTTATATTAAAATAAAAAAGTGAGAGAGATATATACCACCCTTATATTAAATTAAAAAAAAAATATATATATACCACAATTATATTAAAATAAAACAGTAAGAGAGAAGTATATACCACCCCTATATTAAAATAAAACTGTAAGAGAGATATACACCACCATTATATTACAATAAAATAGTAAAAGAGATATATACCACCCGTATATTAACTTCTTAGGGAGCAGCGCATGAGGTGACCATTTTGGAGAGCCTGGCGTGCCCAAAGTAAAATGCCTCCCATTCAGGCCCAGAAAATAGGATATGCACATATTTGGTACCATTGGATAGGAAACACTCAGAATTTTCTAAAAGTGTTAACCATTTGTCTGTGAGTAAAACAGAACGGATATGGCAGGCAAAACCCCGATGAATTTCTGTCCTGGAAAAAGTGGTTATGACAGAGTGCCTCATTTGGAACCCCTCCCTCATGAAAATGCCCATATAAGGGCATATGAATGCAGTACCGATCGCTTCCTCTGGATGTCAACAGTCTCGAGAAAGTGTTCAGATTTTTTTTAGATGCTATTAGAGCAGAGAAGAAGAGGAATCAGGAAGTGTCCCCAGAGATGTCAATAGAAGAGGACGCACGCTCTCGCCAAGCGCGCTCTGTGGTTTTTTCCTTGAATTTGAATTATTATAGTAAAGATGTTGGAACTCAACTGACTGGCTTTCTTGATGTCTATACTTTTCTCTCTGGTATGCAATCTGGTTTCCACTCAGGTTATGGATGTGTCACTGCAACCTTAAAGGTCCTCAATGATGTCACCATTGCCCTTGTTTCTAAGCAATGTTGTGCTGCTATTTTTATTGGCCAAAGCTTTTGATACGGTAGACCATTCCATTCTTGTGGGCCAGCTAAGAAGTATTGGTGTCTCTGAGGGGTCTTTGGCCTGGTTTGCTAACTACCTCTCTCAAAGAGTGCCATGTATAAAGACAGAAAATCTGCTGTCTCAGCCATTACCTGTCACCAAGGGAGTACCCCAAGGCTCAATCCTAGGCCCCACGCTCTTCTCAATTTACATCAACAACATAGCTCAGGATGTAGGAAGCTCTCTCATCCATTTATATGCAGATTATATACTCAGCTGGCCCCTCCCCAGATTTTGTGTTACTTCTTAGGGAGCAGCTCCCGAGGTGACCGTTTTGGAGAGCCTGGCGTGCCCATTGTAAAATGCCTCCCACTCAGCCCCAGAAAATAGGATATGCACATAATTAGTACCATTGGATAGGAAACACTCTGAAGTGTTTCTGTCCTGGAAAAAGTGATTTTGACACATTGCCTCATTTTGAACCCCTCCCTTATGAAAATGTCCATATAAGGGAGTAAGATTTCAGTACCTATTGCTTCCACTGGATGTCAACAGTCTCTAGACAGTGTTTTGAATCTGTTTAGTTGCTTTAGATGGTGATAGAAGAAGAATTATGAAGTGGTCACAAGAAGTAAACAGAAGAGAATGCGCGTACACCGGCTTGCGCGCGCTGTGGTTTTTTCCTTTCCTATCGCCCAGTTTATATTCCGGTTGAAATATTATACTAAACATACATAAAGGTGTTCCTAAGGATACATTATCAATGATTTTTGATTGTTCTTGGACAAGTTTATAGGTATAGGTTGAATGAGTTCTCTTCACGTTTCAATGGGCGAGTGGACGCTGTATTTTCTCATCATAACGCACCAACCAAACAGAGATTTATGGATATAATACATGACTTTTTCTAACAAAAGAACCATGGATTGTCTTCGTTGGACACTTGGGAAGCCCTCAGCAGAGGTTCTTCAAAAGGTAATTGATTTGTTTTCGCTGTGAAATGTGTTTTGTTTGAACCGCATGGTTTATGAATTTATGGTAATGGAACAATCAAACATAATTGTAAATGTATCCTTAGGAACACTTTTATGTATAAATAGTATAATATTTATTTCAACCGGAATATAAACTGGGCGATAAGAAAGGAAAAAACCACAGAGCGCGCCAGCCGTGAACGCGCATTTACTTCTATTGACATCTGTGTGGCCACTTCATTATTCGTCTTCTTCTATGCTCTTAAAGCATCTAAAAAGAATCAGAACACTTTCTCGAGACTGTTGACATCCAGAGGAAGCAATGCATTCATATGCCCTTATATGGGCATTTTCATAAGGGAGGGGTTCTTAATGAGGCAATGTGTCAAAACCACTTTTTCCAGGACAGAAATTCCTCGGGTTTTCGCCTGCCATATCCGTTCTGTTATACTCACAGACAGTATGTTAACACTTTTAGAAAATGCAGAGTGTGTCCTATCCAATGGTACTAAATATGTGCATATCCTATTTTCTGGGCCTGAATGGGAGGCATTTTACTTTGGGCATGCCAGGGTCTCCAAAACGGTCACCTCGTGCGCTGCTCCCAAAGAAGTAAACTGACTTGCCTAGTTAAATAAAGGTTAAACAAAAATTGAAATAAAAATGTTAAAATAAGAAGAGCGTCTGGAAATGACAGAGGAGGACCAGGGACTGTTCCTAGCAACTGTTGATTTCTGGTGACTTTTCCTGCCCTTTCAGTAGCCGTGGCATCAACCAGGTGGTTGCTACATTTTTGGTCATGTACGACCAGTAGCTACAGAAAGGAGCAGCTTCTATGGAGGAACTGAATGCAGGAAAAGCAGGTGTAGTGCTATGATGAGGGGCTCTCTCTTTCGTCTCTATCCTGCCTTTTCAACCCAGACTTCCTCAACTCCCTTTCCCTAGTATGACTAAGGACATTCAATCTCCAACTCCATCATCCTAATATGTTTAAGGACATTCAATCTCCATATCCATCATTCTAATGTGACTAGGGACATTCAATCTCCATCTCCATCATCTCAATTTATATTTGTTGTGTTTGTCATTTTTGTTTAGCTTTTTAACACTTTGAGATTATTTTTGTAATGAAAAGCGCTATACACATAAAATAAAATGTTATTATTATCATATAAATGTCATGGATTGTTTAAAGCCACATTTTGAAGGAGAGATTTAATAAAAAAACTAAGTTTGAAATGTATTTAAATAAGTTATTCATAACTATCAGCAGGTTGTATTTTGTTTACAACATCTAAGAATTTACAGCTGAACACGAATTTCTGGTCAATGATGTGAATATTGTTATAGCAAAAGGCACATAGACCTCAACCACTTTGCTATACACTGACTGTACAAAACATTGTCCATGACAGACTGACCAGGTGAATCCAGGTGAATGCTATGATTCCTTGTTGATGTCACTTGTTAAATCCACCAGTGTATATGAAGGGGAGGAGACAGGTTACAGAAGGATTTTTAAGCCTTGAGACAATTGAGACATGGATTGTGTATGTGTGACATTCAGAGGGTGAATGAACAAGACAAAATATTTAAGTGCCGTTGAACGGATTATGGTAGTAGGTGCCAGGCACACCAGTTTTAGTGTGTCACGAACTGCAACACTGCTGGGTTTTTCACGCTCAACAGTTTCACATGTGTATCAAGAATGGTCCATCACCCAAAGGACATCCAGACAACTCGACACAACTGTGGGAAGCATTGGAGACAACATGGGCCAGCATCCCTGTGGAATGCTTTCGACACCTTGTAGAGTTCATGCCACAACGAATTGAGGCTGTTCTGAGGGCAAAAGGGTGTGCAACTCAATATTAGGAAGATGTTCTTAATGTTTTTTATACTCAGTGTATATGCACCACTTAAATATTACTAAACCTTCTATAATTTCTACATTATAACACATAATATTCATTACTTACCAATATTTAGGTTTGTTCCGTCGCCAAACAGGATCTCCCCACATGTGGCCACAGCACAATAGTAAGTCCCAGCATCAGAGAGACTGAGGTTGTTCTTGGAGAGGCTGTAGACACAGCTCTGTGTAGGAGAGGCAGTCTCAGGGCTCTTCTTACACTCATCACTCATGTTCCCAGGGGTGTAAATAACTCCTGGATGAGATTCTCCTGATCCGGCTCTGAACCAGTACACACTGTGTTCTCTTGTACAGGTCTCAGAGAGTACTGTACACTGCAGAATCACAGAGTCTCCTGGATGGACTGGATCAGAAACTGGTTGCTGCACCAATGTAGGGTGATTGTGTCCTATATTGTGTAATTGTATTTAGAAAATAATTATTCATAAGCTTGTAAAGTGGAGACGTCATAGAATTTTAAATAGTAAACATTCTTTTAGGCACATGGCAGTTTTGGAAACAGTGCTTTGCTTGCTAGAAAAGAGTGGTGTGGTTGCTAATTAACTTAACTAATTTATTCACCCCACAGTCAGCCAAGATGCTTAGCTAGCCAGCTTAAGAGTTGTTTACAGTAAAAGTTAGTTAGCTACCGTTTCTACACTCTTCTGCTAGCTATACTGTAACATTGTCATTTCAAAAACCTGTCTCCAAAAATGACGAGTTGTCTTTACATTTTACAATTATGACACGCATCCATGTATATCTACTTTCTATGCGTACTGTAGCAAGATTGTCTATACTTTTTCTGAACATCTACAGTATATAGCAGTGTACATCTACTGTATGTATAACAATACACAAAAACACTTGGAGAGCATTGAAATACATAATTTAAATCAAATTACCCTTCACAGCCAAAAATGTTGCATTTCCATAGTTCATCCCATACATTGTCCCAATTCCACAAAAGTATGTTGCCTCATCTAATGTGCTGATATTTCTGATAATGAGATTATACCCATATTGATATTTCTCCACTTTGAATCGTGGGTTCTTAAACTCTCCTTTAAGTACAGGTTCTGATGCATAGGATACAGATGCGACAAGATGGGGCAGTTGGCCAACAGTTTGTCTGTACCAGTACAGGAATTGTTCAGATTCCGCTTTAGGACATGGCAAAGATACAGTGTCTCCAAATAGATGTGTAGTCACTGGTATTGGTTGAGGAGCATCTTCAGTCTGAATCAGGTCTGTCAAAATGTGAATGTAATCAGATGTCAATTTAAAATGGAAATGGACAATGTTCAACCTTTGAATAACAGTGTATATTCTAGATTAAGTCATCAAACTACTGCAATCCAAATTGCCTGAAGATGTATCGGTCACAATGCTGTCCAAACGGAATATATTTCATTACCTTTAGATATGACTTTCCAATAAGATAGTGCTGTTCTTTTCGATTTTCAATTTTAAATAGTATGTGAGATTAGGACATGCACTTACACACTTGAGAGAGAAGTCCCCAAAGAAGGCAGATTCTGATCATCTTGATATTGACCGACTGTAGCTTTAACAACTGTTTTTGTTTGTTAGTATGACTGACTGACTGACAAAATGAAAAGAATTGTGGGCTGTTTAAAATCTCAGAAAGACTTGATTGGTTAGGGGAAGACATGCATCACTTCCTGTGTAACATTTTCACCTGTTTTCAGCCATGTACTGTATGCAATGTAAAGATTTATGTTGTGCACAATTTTTTTGGCCTACTTTACAGCAAGATATTAGTGGTGCCATATATGCCAGACACAGATTAATGGAGATGGCCTAATCTGTGTCTGGAAAAGCAGCTGATTATCATGTATATCTAATATGTTGTTCATGATACTATTTTGAAGTGTTAAAGGAAACATGGTGCATATGGATAAAGACTGTGGACTTTAAATTATTTGTTACACTTTTCACCTCAAACACAATTGAAGGTGTTACAGAAGATAAATACAAATTTCCCATTTAAGTTGAGTGTTTCTTGAAAATGCATTGCATTATCACTTTATAACGTAGGCAATAGTTGTATTTTAATTGGCATGTTTATAAAATGTGTTTTTACAGATGTGACACAATGCAATGATGTTCAGTATCAAACTCAAGTTCGGGAGGTTCATCCTGGGGACCCAGTGACTCTCTACTGTGTTTTTTCAAATCAAGATATCAATATGTTCTGGTACAAACAATGGAAAGAGACATCTGTAACAAAACACCAAAACGTTTAATGACATTCAGAGATTGTCAAGCAAAGCCTTTGATGCTGGGTAAGCCTACAAGGTAGGGAGGGATGCATTTTCTGTTTGTTGAGATTGACATCGTCTAGTTATGTGGTGTTGAAACTGAAAACCATGGTCTTGAAGTGCCCGAAGTCGGTAAGCTTTGTTTATTGGTTGTTTGGTGCAATGGTCATAAACTTGTTGGTGGAAAAATCATTGCATATATTTTATATAATTATAAATATGGCATCAGAATGTTGAAAATCTGATTCCCCCTAGTTGATCATTGCTTGTAGCCGGCTTTGATGGTAGTGTAATGAAACAGGCAGGGAGAGTGAGCACATCTGTGGTGGTCGATGAACCCTCAACCTAGCTCCTGCATGGCATCGACTGTGCCACAAAAGCAAGCTAAAGTGGCAAAGTATTGTTATTTGTGTTTGTAAATATTATTTTGAGTAGATTCTATGAGGGGGGAGAGTGTTCAATTTATTTTACAGTAGAAGGGGAGGGCCATTTGAAAATATTTGTAACTTTGGGGAGGGGGGTGCTTTGTTTATGACACTTTGAGTTGGATCAGCCCTCCCCCAATAAATGTAGATCTGTCCCTTAGATAACCAACCAGGTTGTTGGTGGGAAAATTTAACAGGAAGTGTAGCATGATTTAGTTTTCTCCAGCCTATCAGATAGGTCTGTGAGTATAGACTTGCCAATTTTGCATTTCATGGGCAGAGGACGTCAGCACCAGACATGTAAGAGCTACTCACCAAGATGATCAAAATTGGAGTGATTGTGGTACTTCTCAGTTTGATGTGTAAGTGAAATTCCAACCTTAACCTATTTTTCAATAATGAATAGCTTAAATCCTATACCCTAGTTCCGGACTAAATCTATTCTTAATTGAGATTCTAAAAAGCATACTAAATGTAGATGGCCCAATCTGTGTCTGGGAAAGCAGCCATTTATCATGTATTTCTAATATGTAGTTTATAAAACTAATTTGAAATGTTATAGATAACATGTTTCCCCTCAAACACAATTGAAGGTGAAAAAAACATTTACAGAAAAAGTTTAGTGTTTCTTGTATAAATGCGTTGCATTGTCAAATTATAATGTAGCCAAAAGTTGTACTTTAATTGGCGTGTTTATAAAATTTGTTTTTACAGATGTGACACAATGCAATGATGTTCAGTATCAAACTCAAGTTCGGGAGGTTCATCCTGGGGACCCAGTGACTCTCTACTGTGTTTTTTCAAATCAAGATATCAATATGTTCTGGTACAAACAAATGGTGGGGCAAAAGCCTCAAAATATTGTAACAATGACAAAATATGATATGCCTGTATGGCACAAGGACTTTAACCATTCACGTTTCAATGTGGAGAAGGCTGGTGCTGATGGGATGTATCGACTTGCTATTACAAACACGGACCCAACAGATGAAGCTGTGTACTATTGTGCAGTGAGAACAGCCTATGAAGTCAACTTTATCAATGGGACTCTTTTACTATTGAAAGGTAATCATAGTTCCTAAATACTATTAACATTAGTACATTTCCATGTTATTCACATAGCTCCCTTTGTACCCACAGTGGTGTGTTGATTGTTTGAATGCCAGTAGTAGCATACACATATGTGTTATTACAAAATAAAAACCCTCATTAATGTATACAATTAGCTGACAAAACTGAACTCTTCAAATCTTTGTGAAGCATGTGATAAATTAGAGAATCAAAACATATATACCATTTAGGTAAGAATCACCAGAGGTCACACTACCATACTGTGGTGCAGACGCCAGTGTCTGACGCAGTCCATCCAGGAGACTCTGTGACTCTGCAGTGTACAGTACTCTCTGAGACCTGTACAGGAGAACACAGTGTGTACTGGTTCAGATCCGGATCAGGAGAATCCCATCCAGGAGTCCTTTACACCCCTGGGGACAAGAGTGATGAGTGTGAGAAGAGCCCTGAGACTTCCTCTCCAACACAGAGCTGTGTCTACAGCCTCTCCAAGAACAACCTCAGCCCCTCTGATGCTGGTACTTACTACTGTGCTGTGGCCACATGCGGGGAGATCCTGTTCGGCGACGGAACAAAACTGGATATCAAAGGTACTTTTATGACCACTATTAATGTAAATGATCAGATGGGAAGAAGCCTAGGAACCTTAGAACTGATTAACATTGCATCTTAATATCAAACAGAGGTCAACAATCAATTTAATCAATTAAACTACATATGGAACTTACAATGCAGCCTTTTAAAAGGTTGGACAAAGAAGTTCCTGTTGTTCATTGTTCATTATTATTATTATTTTGTCCTAAGATCATAAAAATATGTTTTCATTTTATTGTTATTATGTTCCCCCATGTGTTTGTAGTTGGGATGGACTGTAATGCCCTGGTTCTAGTTGGTATTGGTCTGTGTGGAGCATTAATATTGAATGCTGTTATACTGTTCTTTATCCACTCAAGTCAAAAAGAAACAAAGGGTGAGTATTAAACTGGTGCTGTAATTTAATAACTTTTGCCATAATTAAATAACTGGTGCTATAATTTGCCATTTTCTTGACTACAATGAAACATTGAATTTTAAACAATTAATTAATTTAATTATTTTTATCCAAAACATCATGTTGGGAGGCTATTAAAAGTTAGACCATTTCGTTTTTAAAATAATGTAGTTCCTATGTACACAATTTGGTTAGAAAAAATACTTACTTGCTTGAATATTTTTCTGTCGTCTAATAAATGTTTGTTTGATTTATTAGTGTCCTCAGCAACCAGTCTAGAGACAATAAGCTCAGAGCAGCTATTCAAAGAGTGTGAGCTGGATACAAGTCAAGTGCTCTAATTTCCTGTTTCTTTTATCTTTATATATCTCTAACATTGTGTCACAGTGTCAACTTGCTCACACCATACTGTTATGCAGGCACCATACTGTTATGCAGCCACAATACTGTTATGCAGCCACCATACTGATAAGCAAGCGCCAAACTTTTACTAATCCAGCTGTGTCTAATGATTTTCTCATCCTTTCAATTAATTCTGCTGTGGAAACAGATGACACTTCTCTACAAATCTGTGATGGCATTCTCATTGCTGACCAGTTCAGTCAACAGGTACAAATCCTATCTTACAAAAAGTATGTCCTCCGAAGAGTGGGGGTGATGGAGGGGTTAATACAATTATTTTTAAGTATGTGACTACTATCTTACTTAATGATCAACATCAATGCTATATTTTTTACTGAGTCCAGCAGTTTGAGATGCCTGCCATGCCACTCTACTATTCTGGAACAAAGCCTTGTGGAAATGATTCACTCATTTTAGGAATTGCTTTTTTTTTCTCCATGTTCTTTCTCAGGGTTTCAGTGGTGACTGGCTACAATACACTGCAGTGACTTTTACCACCAAGACAAATGGAACCAGGAGAAAGAAATGAAAGAACAGAGGGAGCATCCAGTCGGTCAACCATTTTAAGTTGCAACATGACAGAAACAACCAATCTTTTTTTATAGACATAGATTTCAGTTTGTTTTCTATAGTTTAAAGGGGTGTAATTCCCAGAGTTACTAACCAATCTTACAGTGAGGGACAAAATTATTTGATCATCTGCTGATTTTGTACGTTTGCCCACTGACAAAGAAATTATCAGTCTATCATTTAAATGGTAGGTTGATTTGAACAGTGAGAGACAGAATAACCATAAAAAAATCCAGAAAAACCCATGTGAAAAATGTTATAAATTCATTTGCATTTTAATGAGGGAAATAAGTATTTGAATCTAATCTCAGCTTGTTACCTGTATAAAAGACACCTGTCCACAGAAGCAATCAATCAATCAGATTCCAAACTCTCCACCATGGCCAAGACCAAAGAGCTATCCAAGGATGTCAGGGACAAGATTGTACACCTACACAAGGCTGGAATGGGCTACAAGACCATTGCCAAGCAGCTTGGTGAGAAGGTGACAACAGTTGGAAGAAGCACAAAAGAACTGTCAATCTCCCTCGGCCTGGGGCTCCATGCAAGATCTCACCTCGTGGAGTTGCAATGATCATGAGAACGTTGAGGAATCAGCCCAGAACTACACGGGAGGATCTTGTCAATGATCTCAAGGCAGCTGGGACCATAGTCACCAAGAAAACAATTGGTAACACACTACGCCGTGAAGGACTGAAATCCTGCAGCGCCCACAAGGTCCCCCTGCTCAAGAAAGCACATATACAGGCCTGTCTGAAGTTTGTCAATGAACATCTGAATGATTCAGAGGACAACTGGGTGAAAGTGTTGTGGTCAGATGAGACCAAAATGGAGCTCTTTGGCATCAACTCAACTCGCCGTGTTTGGAGGAGGAGGAATGCTGCCTATGACCTGAGAACCTCCTTCCCTCAGCCAGGTCATTGAAAATGGGTCGTGGATGGGTATTCCAGCATGACAATGACCCCAAACACACGGCCAAGGCAACAAAGGAGTGGCTCAATAAGAAGCACATTAAGGTCCTGGAGTGGCTGTGGTAGTGAAAACATGGCTAAGACACATTGATTAATTTATTTAATGTACTATGTGATAGCAGACAACATGATAGTATTGATAATGAGGCTTAAGTGCTAAAACAAGTTTAACTTAGATAGTTGTGGGAGATTAACTCATTACAATTATTACATTTTCAGTGTTCTGGTTGATTACTTTGAAGTGGTGAGACAGAAAGACATACAGAAATGTATAGGATTTGTTAAAGCTGAATAGTTGAACAAACAGACATGAAAGAAACAGGAGGTCAGCAGAAAGGCCATTTGGAACTGATCAAAGGCTTCTGAGGAAAAGCAGGATGCCAGAAGGCAATATAACAAAGACCCCTATGGAAACAGGACATATGGGAAGCTGTAAACCTGGGGAGGGGTCTGTGTAGGAATGTTGGGAGAATACTTTAAAAGGCTGTGGGCTGAGACACAGGGTCAGTTGTGATCCGGGTCATGGCTCCACCTTTGATTGTGCTAATTAAAGGTGCTATTGAATTCACAAGTTTCTTGTAAGAGTTTCATATTTTTGAGAAACCATTTTCCACAACATGGCCTAGCCAGTGTCCAGACCTTAATCCCATAGAAAATCTGTGGAGGGAGCTGAAGGTTCGAGTTGCCAAACGTTAGCCTCAAAACCTTAATGACTTGGAGAAGATCTGCAAAGAGGAGTGGGACAAAATCTCTCCAGAGATGTGTGCAAACCTGGTGGCCAACTACAAGAAACGTCTGACCTCTGTGATTGCCATCAAGGGTTTTGCCACCAAGTACTAAGTCATGTTTTGCAGAGGGGTCAAATACCTATTTCCCTCATTAAAATGCAAATCAATGTATAACATTTTTCACATGCGTTTTTCTGGAATCTTTTGTTGTTATTCTGTCTCTCACTGTTCAAATAACCCTACCATTAAAATTATAGACTGATCATTTCTTTGTCAGTGGGCAAACGTACAAAATCAGCAGGGGATCAAATACTTTTTTCTCTCACTGTATATACAGTGTGTTGCTTGTGCATTTTTGTTTCATTGATTATTTCAGAAATCATGTGTGAATACATGTGCAGTATGTTTAATTAGCAGTCCATTTCAAAGAGTTGAACTCTGAGGACAGTTGTGTAAATCACCTTTTGTACCATTATTTAAAGCTCAGTTTTAAATAATGTGATGAATCAGACGATGTTTAATGCTGAAGTGGTTTGATGATTCGACATAGCCCTACAGGTAAATTCTGGTACTTTATAGCTATAAACTGTCACGGATCCCTCCAGAACTTTCATTACACACACCTGTCCCCGATTCCAACTGATTAGTATTTGTATAAGTGTGCCCTTTGGTTTCCATTGGGCGGTCGATTATTGTTCAAATGTACGTTGTTTCGTGTGAGTACCTGTTCTATGTGTGTTTTGGCTTTCGTGCCATTGTGTATTGGGCAGATGATTACGGGTCTTGTCCCGTGTGTTAATAATCATTGTGCGCTTGTGTTATATATTTGATGTACTCCTCGCTGTTTTGTTTTGGTTTCTACCCTTTGTTTTCTTTAGTGTTTGTTTAGTCTTCGTCCCCATGCCTTTCCACAGCACGCCGTAATTTGGGTACAATAAAAACCAGTGGGACCAAGTCATTGTTTTACAAGTCACAAGTCTCAAGTCTTAGCACTCAAGTCCCAAGTCAAGTCCCAAGTCAAGTCCCAAGTCGAAACAGGCAAGTCCGAGTCAAGTCTCAAGTCCTAAACTTTGAGATTCATAATGTACTCTTCACCAAATGTAACAAAATTTCATATTTTTAACAAGAGTAATAGTTAGTATACTAAATTTATGCAAATCATGAATGCTTTAAAAAATATATATATTTATTACTTTCCAAATGAACATCATATTTCCATGGAAATACATGGGTGGCCATGAGAAAGACCCCGCCCCCATAGCGATCGACTATCGCTATGGGGCGCAATCGAGCGATGTAGGCTTGTACACAATTGCCCAACCTTAACACAAACAGTGTTGCCAACTTAGCGACTTTGTCACTATATTTAGCGAGTATTCAGACCCCTCTAGCGACAAATTTTTTAAAAAGTGACTAGCGACAAATCTAACAACTTTTTCTGGTGTTATTGGAAACTTTTGGAGACTCTGACGTGAAAGCATGTATCATTCTTACTCTTCTCAAAGAGAAGTGGGTGCTGCCGTGGGCCCCACCCCCTGTCCCAAAGCACTCACAGGCCCCACCCCCGTTCCAAAGCACTCACAGGCAACCCAGTCCTCGCACAGCAGTCCCTCCCAGCTGCAGTCAGAGCAGGAGATGTTCACCCCTCCACGTCCAAACTGCAAATGAATCGCTGACTTACATTCAGGGTGGGATGGAAATGTAAAATGTTCTTTGTCTAAAATAAATGACTGCACAAAAATAAACTAAAAAACAAAAACATTTAAATAAAATAAAAAACTAAGTAACTCCGCCAGAGTGTCTCTTTTGGGTCACTTTTGCCGGTCCCAAGTCGGGATAAAGGAGGAGGGTTGGAATTGTGACATAAAAAAAAACAAGAATCGACAGAAGAAAGTTAATTTGTAGTTCTAAACATATTTAGGGTGTTTTTACTCACTTTTTGTCTCTCCCACAACGTTATTCCTCTCTTCTACAGCATCCATCACAATTACATGCACGTGGCCAATTATGCAAATTAGGTGATGACGTCATTTAGCGAATTCTAGCAACTTTTAGGACAGCCAATAGCTACTTTCCTTACTGAGGAGTTGGCAACACTGAACACACAACACATACACCCTCTCTGTGTGTGGTTACAGTAGGCTAATTTATGTAAATGGTTTTAGGAACAGCAGTAACATCAGGCTGGATTTAGCCTAAAAACTGTCTAGCCAGTTGTAGCTCAATCTTGGGTGCAATGATCACGTTCCCGAACTGACTGACTGTGCGAAGGCTCATTGACTTAATGTTGCGTTAGCCTACATGCTACACAAGCAAAGTTATATATAGCTGTCTGCTATATTAGCCACGACTTAGCGTTCTTTGTGCAGCTTCAAATGTCGAACAAAGTTGGAAGTTGTTGCGCCTCCGTCTAATTTTCTTCCCGCATGTTTTGCAAGTTGCAATCCGTTTTTTGTTGACTACAGCGTAGCCTTTATATCTGAAAATAATAATTTTGGGTATCATCTTTTTCTGACAGAATTCACCCACCAACATTCCTCTACATTGCCACGCGCAACTTTTTCTCAGCTGGCACAATTTGATTGGCTGCTGTCTGATTCAAACTGTAATCCGTTAAATGAAGAGTTGATGCGCTGCACACTTTTTTTAATAGCATCATTTTTTCTATTTGGGCTTGGGGAGGACATCAAGTCAGTTCGAGTCAAAAGGCTCAAGTCCAAATTAAGTCACAAGTCATTGGTGTTAAAGTCAAAGTTGAGTTGCAAGTCATCATATTTGAGACTCGAGTCCACACATCTGATAAAAAAACCTATTATGCATTCCTGCGCCTGTCTCCGGAATCTCTTCATACCATTGTGACATAAAAATGCTGTTGGAACTCAAGAAATACTGTAGAATGTAATTAACCTACATTTTATACAAAGTTTAAGAAGTTATGTTATCTCATTGTTTGTTTCATCATGGGTTACAGTAAATACCACAACAATAATACATTTAGCAAAAATGATTAAAACAATAAAAATTGAACCATTATACAATTATACATTATTGCAAATAGAGAATAATTACTTCAAATGGGGGCTGATCAACTCTAATTGTACTTGAAATACAGTTAAATTGCAACAAAATTTACGGTAGAACAATAGGTAAGTAATCCTTGTCCGAGCCAGAACGGCTCATAGGTTCAATATTAAATAGCGGAAGGCAGCTTGATGTACAAGTACACCTCCTGAACAGGACACTTAACCCAATCCATCTCCTTTATGTTGAGTGCCAATCAGAGAGGCATTCATTCCCATTTTTAGAGTAATTGGTATGACTCGACCGGGGATAGAACCCTCAACCTTCTAATCTCACGGTGGACACTAAGCACAAGGCCACTGAGTTGGCTCACAGTTAAACAGTATGTCTAAACAAAAGGGCTGAGATACAAGAGATACGATACAAGAGAAGAACAGAATCACTAAGGAAGTCTAAAATAACAATACAATCACAGATTAAGATTAAAGGCCAAGCTAAAAAGGTAGATTTTCCGGCATGATTTAAAGACCTCAAGGGTTTCTGGCCCTCTACCTCACAGGACAAGCCATTCCATAACAGTGGTGCTCTGACAGAGAACACTCCTAGAAGAACAAGCTTATTCTATGATACATTATAGAATCAGCAAGGCAAAAATGTCATGACTGTCTGAATACATTATATACATCTACATAGTTTCTTGACCAAACTACACCCATTTCTCTGCACAAGAACAAAGTTCAGTCCCAGTCTGAGTGCCTGACATCAGAGTACACACTCTCCTGTGGTGTCTCTCTCTTCTTTCTTCCTCTTTTAGTTTTCCTCTCAGAGAAATTCAATGCAGCATAATTCAATGTAACTTCATCCTGTGAATCATCATCATGTTTTTTTATAAATAAATGTAGTCAAAATAATAATAATAGTCAGGTAACTGGAGTATCTAGTATTATATTAAAAGTCTTCTACAAACAGGCCAATATTATAATCACTTGCATTTATATACCTGATCACATTCGGTGGTTGTGTTGTCATGTCCAATATGCTGTGCAACACTCACTGTTAACATGAATAAAAACAGCATCAACATGACGTAAGTCAAGATTGGCAGAAGACAGAGGCACAATAGTTGGCGACAAGTATTGGGTATTAATCTTTAAATATATTAGGTGTTCATCTACAGTTTGTAATACCAGAGAGCTCACCTTTATAATTCTCACAAACTGGCTTTGTATTTCTGGTGAAGACGAGAATAATGATTACAATCACACAGAAAACCGATGTCACTCCCAGTCCAATGACTACATGATCCAGCGATCTTCCTAAAAGGAAGAAAAAATGTAATAAATAGAATCAATATGTACCACCCTTATATTAAAATAAAACAGTAAGAGAGATTTATACCACCCTTATATTAAAATAAAATAGTAAGAGAGATATATACCAACCTTATATTAAAATAAAATAGTAACAGAGATTTATACCACACTTATATTAAAATAAAATAATAAGAGAGATATATACCACCCCTATATTAAAATAAAATAGTAAGTGCGATATATATAGCACCCTCAAAAAAATCTCTTCCTTATTGACTATGGCGCCATGAGGTCGCCTAGGCAGAGAGCTCTGCAATTATTGTGCATATTTTCTTTATTTTAAAGTGTTTTCTTGTTGCATTTTTTAAATTCATGTTTTGGTTTTGAATGTTCTGTTTTTTTATACCTTTTTTACCTTTATTTAGCAAGTCAGTTAAGAACAAATTCTTATTTACAATGACGGCCTACCAAAAGATAACAAGGACTGAAATCAGTGTCTGGAGATGGCAGAAGAGGATCAGGGACTGTTCCTAACCACTGTTGATGTGTGGTGGCATTTCCAGCACTTTTCAGCAGCCATGGCATCACCCAGGTGGTTGCTACTTTTTTGGTAATGGAGGACCAGTACCTACAGAAAGGAGTTGTTTCTATGGAGGAACTGAACGCAGGAGAAGCAGGTGTGGTGGTCCAATGAAGAGCTACTGGCCTCTTTGTCAGACTGTCTTTGTCTCTCTCTTTCTGTACCGTCGATGTCCCCTCTGCTCAAACTATCCACCTTTTCCAACCAAAACTGTCTCAACTCCCTTTCCATCCTCCCCAGCTGACTATAGATTCAATCTCCATCCCCATCATATCATTTTGAGTATGTTATGTTGACTGTTTGTTTGATTACAAGCTAAATAAATGATTATTATCATATTAAAGACATTGATTGATTGAAGCCACATATTGAAGGAGATATTTGATTTAATCGTTTTTTTAAAACAAAGTGTTTAAAGTTTAACTATCAATAGCTTGTATTTTGTTTTTAACATTTTTAGAATTTATAGCCAAATATAAATTTCTGGTTAATGATGAGAATATTGTCATAGCAAAATGTACTTCAACCCCTGTGCTATATGCACCACTTAAATAGTACTACTTTCTACACTACAACTCATGATATTCATTACCTACCAATATTTAGGTTTGTTCCATTGCCAAACAGGATCTCCCCACATGTGGCCACAGCACAGTAGTAAGTTCCAGCATCAGAGAGACTGAGGTTGTTCTTGGAGAGGCTGTAGACACAGCTCTGTGTAGGAGAGGGAGTCTCAGGGCTCTTCTCACACCCATCACTCCTGTTCCCAGGGGTGTAAATGACTCCTGGATAGGATTCTCCTGATCCGGCTCTGAACCAGTACACACTGTGTTCTCCTGTACAGGTCTCAGAGAGTACTGTACACTGCAGAGTCACTGAGTCTTCTGGATGGACTGGGTCAGACTCTGGCTGTTGTTCTACAGTCTGGTAGTGTGACCTCTTCTGACTGACACCTAATTTATGTTGTTTTTATGAAAGAAATGTCAGTGTCACGTGAATATAACATTATTGCAGTTTGGCTCTCTAGAGCCATATGTATACAGCACACTCATCATATATAACTATGCATAACTTTACAAACTAAATTGTTGTGATAAACATTGAGATAAATCATATTACGGAAATAAAATTACCCTTTACAGACAAAAATGTTCCATTTCTAAACTTCATCTCATACACTGTTCCTATTCCACAGAAGTATGCTGCCTCATCTGATCTGCTGATATTGTTGATGATGAGAAGATATCCAACTTTTACTTTCTCCATTGTGAAACGTATGTTGTTAAACTCTTCTTTAAGAACAAAATCTGCTGATTTTCTCTTTTCTAGAGTTGCCACAACTTGGGGCATTTGACCAGCAGTTTGCTTGTACCAGTACAACCATTGGAAATAATCAGTTGTCTCTGAGAAGAAGCATGGAAGAGATACAGACTCTCCAAGCTGAGCTGTGGTCAGCGGAATTTGCAGAGGAACGTCTTCAGTGTGAATCAGAACTACAAAAGAATTGAAATCTGTTTTTCAGCTATGTTATCCATTCATTCAGACAATTTGTATTTTTTTTTTAGATATACATACATTATAAATATTGTAATCCAATCTTTGCACTTGAATTGGACACAAATATCTTGCCATCGTAATTGCATATTATTGAACCTGAAGACATAACTTTTCAATCAGACATCATTTCATGATCTGTTTCAAATGTTTCTATCCAGTAAGACAGTACAGTATGGGACAGTTGGTTAAACTGTTACTTACACACTTGACTGACTAATGTCCAAACAAGGTTGATTCTGATCATCTTGATGTGTTGTAACAACATTTGGTCTGCAGTCCCCAAATGATATGACTGATGTGAACAGAAACATAGGCTGGTTTGAATTCTAAGAATTACCTGATTGGTTGAAAAAAACAAAAGTTCAACATTTCCTGTTCCATTTCCAACCAATAAGCAGTTAGTGTAATCAAAAGACCAGTGATATGTATCTGGGACTATAGTTCTATAATGCTTCTCTTACTGTATACTGCTGGCTGAATGCTTTAGGCCTACTAATTGATACCATACCTATGTCATATATCTCTATTTAACCATAATGCATTTCACATGGTTTACTAGGCCTACTTCTTAGCCCACCTATCTTAGTTGCCTCTCCTCAGTAAGATCTTAGCATAACCTGTTATGTAAATGAACTTCTTGAAGTGACATTATTGCCTTAAAGAGATATTAAACAAAAATATGGATTTTTTTGATGGCATAAAAATTATTCTTATGACTTGGATCATGAATAAAATGGTTTTATCACTAATTTGACACACAGCCATGCAATCTCTGTAGACAAACATTGGCAATAGAATGGCTTTACTGGAGAGCTCAGTGACATTCAACGTGGCACCGTCATAGAATGCCACCTTTCCAACAAGTCAGTTCATCAAGTTTCCGCCCTGCTAGAGCTTCCCCGGTCAAGTGTAAGCGCTGTTATTGTGAAGTGGAAACATCTAGGAGCAACAACGGCTCAGCCTGCAAAGTGATAGGCTACAAAAGGTCACAGAACGGGACTGCCGAGTGCTGAAGAGCATAGCGTGTTAAAATCGTCTGTCCTCAGTTGCAACACTCACTACTTAGTTCCAAACTGCCTTTGGAAGTAAAGTCAGCAAAATAACTATTTGATGGGAGCTTAATGAAATGGGTTTCCGTGGCAGAGCAGCCACAGACAAGCCTAAGATCACCAATCGCAATGCCAAGCATCAGATGGAGTGGTGTAAAGCTCGCCGCCATTGGACTCTAGAGCAGCGGAAGCGCATTCTCTGGAGTGATGAATCACGCTTCAACATCTGGCCGTCCAACGGACAAATCTGTAAAGTTTGGTGGAGGCAAAATAATGGTCTGGGGCTGTTTTTCAGGGTTCGGGCTAGGCCCCTTAGTTCCAGTGAAGGGAAATCTTAACATTAGTGAATACAATAACATTCCATACGGTTCTGTACTTCAACTTTGTTTGGGGAAGTTCCTTTCCTCTTTCAGCATGACAATGCCCCCATGCACAAAGCGAGAACCATACAGAAATGATTTTTCGAGATCGGTGTGGAAGAACTTGACTGGCCTGGACAGAGCCCTGACCTCAACCACTTTGGGATGAATTAGGCCTAATCGCCCAACATCAGTGCCCGACCTCACTAATGCTCTTGTGGCTGAATGGAAGCAAGTCCCCGCAGCAGTGTTCCAACATCTATTGGAAAGAGTGGATGCTGTCAATAGCAGCAAAGGGGTGACCAACTCCATATTAATCCCCCATGATTTTGAAATCAGATGATAGACGATCAGATGTCCACATACTTTTGATCATGTAGTGTAAATGGACATTTAAAAGATGCATTTTCTCCTGCTACTAGTCAGCTAGCTCAGAGTAAGTGGACCACTCCAGAACACATTTTGAGCAGCAATTGTAATTCCATTGTCTAAGGTATTGTATTAGAATCTTGTGTTGTAATATTGTAAAAGTTCATCCGAGCGCAATGTCCTGAGATTTTTTAAACAAAACTTTTGTCTAAATAGAGATGCTTGAATGAGAATTTAGTCCATGCTGTATCAGAAACCAAGTTCTCTTCCAGTGAGTACCTGACATCAGAGTACACACTCTCCTGTGGTGTCTCTCTCTTCTCTTCTTTCTTCCTCTTTTAGTTTTCTTCTCAAAGAAATGCAATGCAACGTAATTTAACAGATCTGTGTTTGGCACTTAAAGAATAGAATACAGTAAATAATAACTCCATTGTGCACAACAACAGAAAAGTCAAAATAATAACATTAACAATGACATGGTCAAGGGAAATGCGCATTCTGAGTTTAGGATTCGATTCATAGCACAGTGCGCTGCCACACTGACAATGCAGCTTTTTTGTCAAGTGTGCTTTAACACAGATCTAACGTGTATCAGATTGAACCCCGGTCTTAGTGTCATATTTTTTCCTACTAGTTAATGACAAGCTATGGCTATGCAAGACCAATGTTTTAATAAAACAAAAACATTTCTAAAGACTTTACTTTGTAGTAATCAATACCTAAACTGATATTTTCAGCATGTTGACATTGTTCAATAAAATATTTTAAGTCACACTACAGAATTCTGGACAATAAATAAGCTATTGAATATGAGGGTAATTTAACATCTTAAAGCCCCACAACACTGCCGCAACACCTCATTGGTTACTGCTGAACTTTGTAATTTATTAACAAATATGCACGTATACACTAATATGCACACTCCTGTGTAACAGGCAATTAAACTCTTGTTTCCACACATTGGATAATATAGATGTTACATACCTGACCACTTGACTGCTCTGGTGTGAGGTTATCATCATGGGGAATATGCTGAGAGACACTTGCTGTATCAACAGATAGAAACCCAAGCATGAAAATGGAGATGTAATATACAGTGTACCATTCAGCGCTGAATCAGAACATGAGGTGAGACTTTACTTATAAATGATCATAGCTAACACATTTGACACAAACCAATAGATCTGTATCTCTAAAATGACTTACCTTTACAATGATCACATGTTTGCCTCTTGTTTTTGGTACAAGCGAGAATAAAAAATACAATCACACACAGCCACTGCTGCTCCCAAGGATCCATTGTGTTTCCTGGTATGAAAATACATTCAACATGCTTTTTATGTTTTATTTTAAGCATGCATAGTTGATAACACAATTTATTTGCTTTGACCCATTTAAACTAAATAGTGGTATCCATAAAATATGCTTGAATGTTTGCTTTATCAATTTCACAAGAAGTTGTACCTTTAATGATGTTAAGTTTTGTTCCTTCGCCAAACAGGATCTCCGCATGTGGCCACAGCACAGTAGTAAGTACTAGCATCTTCTTACACTCATCTCTCCTGTTCCCAGGGGTGTAAATGACTCCTGAATGGGATTCTCCTGATCCGGCTCTGAGAGAGTACTGTACAATGTAGAGTCACAGAGTCTCCTGGATGGACTGGGTCAGACCTCTGACCATTTCCTAAATTAATCAGAACATATTGAGTAATTATCAGACTTTCAAATAGTGTAAGATAAACATATTTCAATGCAATCTTTCCGTAGGCTGAGAAATTACAAATGTACAGAGCAAATATTTTGTTTAACTACTTAACAAATTATTGTCCAATTAACATAACTTATGAAAATAAATTTAGATGATTTTACCTTTTAAAGACAGAAATGTGCTATCTCTAAATTCCACAGTCATCTCTCTTCCAATTGTGCAGTAGTACATGGCTTCATCTTCTGGGATCATCTTCATGATAGTAAGGCAAAACATCCTCTGTTCCAATTTTACATTGAAGTGTGAATTATTAAATCCAGAGTGAAACATAGACTCTGTAAAATATTTCAGAATTGATGCGACAAGTTGTGGAATACCTCCCACAGTTTGCTTGTACCAGTGCATTTGCTCATCTTTGAATTCTTCTTCTGGGAAAACACATAGCAGGGTTACAGGATCACCAAGTTGAACAGTGGTCACTGGACTTAGCAGGTTAACATGGTCAACATCTAAATCAAATGGAAACAGAAACACAAGCATACTGTAGTTATCACACAGACAAGGACAAATGTTAAACAAGACAAAACAGGAGTCTTTGAAATTCAATTAAAATAATAGAAAATTAAGATGTGAAAATCATTCCAGATGTTTTACATTTCTTTTGCTTTCTTTGTTTATTAACACTGACTCAAGTTATTACTTATTTTTAGATGCTATGTCTGTTGGCTGAATGTTCTAAATGTCAATGTATCCTATCCTTCAAAAGCTTGAATAATATTGAATTGTACAGCACCACAACAAAACAATTTTTTATATACTACCAGTGAAGAAATTGTACTTACAGACTGCACTGAGAATAATCACAGCAACCCCTAATCTGACCATCATGGTACGTAGCCTCTAGGGAGGTGGTGTTCATTTGGTCTGTGCTTAAATGACAACCAAAGATCAAATATTCAAACTTGAAAACATACCGCTTTGGCTGGAGCATAGTGTTCAATACTTCCTGTAAAATGGTCCAACCCGTGACCCATTTCTTCGGTAAATTTGACATGCCTGTTATGTCATAAGGTCACCATCGTAGCTTTCATGTTACTGTATACTATGGTGTCTCATATATAGTTTATTTTTAAGTGCCTAATTGTCCTATCCACATTACTTTTTGTTGTTGTATGGATACATGTGTATAGATGCTGTAATGTACTATAGAGGATGCCTGTACCATGTTTGACCATGATTGTTTTTAGTGTCTCAAATGTGGTCTCAATGTGGTTTTAAAAATATCTGTATTTTCTATAATTGTATCATTGTGGTTTGACACTTAAATGCATTTGTCTAACTAACTATGTCAATTAATTTCTTATTTTTTCTGTCTGTCTGCACAGTTTATTTGCTATATATTTCCAGCCTTTTTACTTGTCCTGTTTCATTGAATTGTTTTTGGAAACTGACTGAAAATGCACTTGTTTCCCTTGTATGTGTTTAGACTACAACACTACTGTTTTCTGAATTTGTTACAGTTCAGATCAAATACCATCACTCCTAGATAATACATGTGATGTCCTGTGAGGTCCTATATCGAAGTGGTCTGGGATCGTTTAAGGTAAGCTCTTAAGTGCCAGGCTAAACAGGCAGTAACCAGTGGAACACTCAGGAACCCAACGTCTTAAAGATACAAGCATTTACAAGCATTGTGCTACACCCACAACAACATCTGTTAAATATGTGTATGTGACCTATAAAATTAGATTTGATTTTATATGTTTTCTTTTTTAAAACCAAATGACTTTTTTTTAAGTAAATGGAATGACACCTTTTTGTGATTTCAAGTTTGAGAAACTTACCCCAAATAGCAAATAACTTCCTCATTATATGTGTAGTATAGAGGCCCTAAAGAAACGCAAACAAAGGCTCCAAAAACACCAAAATATGTCAGTTTAGAAACATCACAGCTCTCAATATAGGGATGTAGGTCTTTAGATGTTGTACACACGAGATTGTTTAATTTCGAATTTTATCCACAATGTTATATTCCTTTTCGAGTGACTCGAGACGTTTCCCCTATCCAGCTGTTCCAGTGTTCGTTCAACCAGCTGCCACAAGTACCTGCCAAAATAAAGGAAACACCAACATAAAGCGTCTTAATAGGGCATTGGGCCACCACGAGCCACCAGAACAGCTTCAATGCGCCTTAGCATGGATTCTACAAGTGTCTGGAACTTCCTGTGTGGAAGCACCTCATGCTTTCAACACACAATCCAAGATGGCGTAGCAGTCGGACGTGTGTTTATCTTGTCCTGTGTAAATAGTCTGTTTTTCAGGTTTCCTTCATATATATTTTAATCTCACTTTCCATCTACGAACTAAATATACTTTCCTGCATGTTTTACGTTTTTTCGTACAGTTGAAGTCGAACGTTTACATGCACTTAGGTTGGAGTCATTAAAACTCATTTTTCAACCACTCCACAAATTTCTTGTTAACAAAGTATTGTTTTGGCAAGTCGGTTAGGATATTTTGTGCATGACACAAGCTATTTATCCAACAATTGTTTTCAGACAGAGTCAATTATAAGTAAAATAATCTATCACAATTCCAGTGGGTCAGAAGTTCACATACACAAAGTTGACTGTGCCTTTAAACAGTTTGTAAAATTACGGTAAATTATGTAATGGCTTAAGAAGCTTCTAATTGACATCCTTTGAGTAAATTGGAGGTGAACTGTTTAAAGGCACAGTCAATTTAGCGTATGTAAACTTCTGACCCACTGGAATTGTGATACAGTGAATTATAAGTGAAATAATCTGTCTGTAAACAATTGTTAGAAAAATGACTTGTGTCATGCACAATGTCGATGTCCTAATCGACTTGCCAAAACTATAGTTTGTTAACAAGAAATTTATGGAGAGGTTGAAAAACGGATTTTGATGACTTCAACCTAAGTGTATGTAAACTTCCGACTTCAACTGTATATATATATATAAAATATGAATATCATTGTGGACACCTAAGCTTTTTTATGCAATGCCCTGATACATTTAGTGCTCAAATCTCTGACAACTTAACAATGAGGTGGACACAAGGAATAGTGTTTTTGTAATTTGTTATAGGAAGTCTTTAAGGACACGTAAAGGTCGCTAATTCCTCGTTTATTGATGGGGCTGACTGCGCCAAGTTGGATCTGAATGCATATGGATGTCCATTCAATATCTCATATGGCATATTGTTTTTATGAAGATTTTAGAATATTCACATGAAAATCTGTCACCAATTGGATGGAAAACTAGCCATAGACACCCTAAAGTCTCTGGCAAGTGCGCTAGTCCAGTGTCACTTTGATTATGCCTGCACATCATGGTTCACCAGCAGCCACAAACATCTAAAGAATAAGCTTCCAGCCAAACAAACTTGCAAGAATTGTAATTAAACTTCCCGCCATCTGGAGGTTGACCATTTTTTGTCTCTATCTCTGTAATGTGTCTGTTTCTATGTAGTTGTAGATGTATTTATGTACAAAATAGAGACCACAATGGAATAGGTCCCCGACTTTATTGTGCAATACACACAAAAAAATATATGTTTTACTGACAAATAAAGTAAATCAATCAATCAATGCAAACTGTGCAGCGGCCAATTGATGAATGGAAAGAGACATCTGTAACAAAACACCAAAACGTTTAATGACATTCAGAGATTGTCAAGCAAAGCCTTTGATGCTGGGTAAGCCTACAAGGTAGGGAGGGATGCATTTTCTGTTTATTGAGATTGACATCGTCTAGTTATGTGGTGTTGAAACTGAAAACCATGGTCTTGAAGTGCCCGAAGTCGGTAAGCTTTGTTTATTGGTTGTTTGGTGCAATGGTCATAAACTTGTCGGTGGAAAAATCATTGCATATATTTTATATAATTATAAATATGGCATCAGAATGTTGAAAATCTGATTCCCCCTAGTTGATCATTGCTTGTAGCCGGCTTTGATGGTAGTGTAATGAAACAGGCAGGGAGAGTGAGCACATCTGTGGTGGTCGATGAACCCTCAACCTAGCCCTGCATGGCATCGACTGTGCCACAAAAGCAAGCTAAAGTGGCAAAGTATTGTTATTTGTGTTTGTAAATATTATTTTGAGTAAATTCTATGAGGGGGGAGAGTGTTCAATTTATTTTACAGTAGAAGGGGAGGGCCATTTGAAAATATTTGTAACTTTGGGGAGGGGGGTGCTTTGTTTATGACACTTTGAGTTGGATCAGCCCCTCCCCCCAATAAATGTAGATCTGTCCCTTAGATAACCAACCAGGTTGTTGGTGGGAAAATTTAACAGGAAGTGTAGCATGATTTAGTTTTCTCCAGCCTATCAGATAGGTCTGTGAGTATAGACTTGCCAATTTTGCATTTCATGGGCAGAGGACGTCAGCACCAGACATGTAAGAGCTACTCACCAAGATGATCAAAATTGGAGTGATTGTGGTACTTCTCAGTTTGATGTGTAAGTGAAATTCCAACCTTAACCTATTTTTCAATAATGAATAGCTTAATTCCTATACCCTAGTTCCGGACTAAATCTATTCTTAATTGAGATTCTAAAAAGCATACTAAATGGAGATGGCCCAATCTGTGTCTGGGAAAGCAGCCATTTATCATGTATTTCTAATATGTAGTTTATAAAACTAATTTGAAATGTTATAGGAAACATGTTTCCCCTCAAACACAATTGAAGGTGAAAAAAACATTTACAGAAAAAGTTTAGTGTTTCTTGTATAAATGCGTTGCATTGTCAAATTATAATGTAGCCAAAAGTTGTACTTTAATTGGCGTGTTTATAAAATTTGTTTTTACAGATGTGACACAATGCAATGATGTTCAGTATCAAACTCAAGTTCGGGAGGTTCATCCTGGGGACCCAGTGACTCTCTACTGTGTTTTTTCAAATCAAGATATCAATATGTTCTGGTACAAACAAATGGTGGGGCAAAAGCCTCAAAATATTGTAACAATGACAAAATATGATATGCCTGTATGGCACAAGGACTTTAACCATTCACGTTTCAATGTGGAGAAGGCTGGTGCTGATGGGATGTATCGACTTGCTATTACAAACACGGACCCAACAGATGAAGCTGTGTACTATTGTGCAGTGAGAACAGCCTATGAAGTCAACTTTATCAATGGGACTCTTTTACTATTGAAAGGTAATCATAGTTCCTAAATACTATTAACATTAGTACATTTCCATGTTATTCACATAGCTCCCTTTGTACCCACAGTGGTGTGTTGATTGTTTGAATGCCAGTAGTAGCATACACATATGTGTTATTACAAAATAAAAACCCTCATTAATGTATACAATTAGCTGACAAAACTGAACTCTTCAAATCTTTGTGAAGCATGTGATAAATTAGAGAATAAAAACATATATACCATTTAGGTAAGAATCACCAGAGGTCACACTACCATACTGTGGCGCAGACGCCAGTGTCTGACCCAGTCCATCCAGGAGACTCTGTGACTCTGCAGTGTACAGTACTCTCTGAGACCTGTACAGGAGAACACAGTGTGTACTGGTTCAGATCCGGATCAGGAGAATCCCATCCAGGAGTCATTTACACCCCTGGGAACAGGAGTGATAAATGTGAGAAGAGCCCTGAGACTCCCTCTCCTACACAGAGCTGTGTCTACAGCCTCTCCAAGAACAACCTCAGCCCCTCTGATGCGGGGACTTACTACTGTGCTGTGGCCACATGTGGGGAGATCCTGTTGGGCAATGGAACAAACTTAAATATTGGTAATTAGTACATATCTATATATCTAAAATCTAAAACATTCTTAACAACCGAAGCCATGATTAAAGTTTGAATAGCATCAGTTCTTGAGGTTGTACACTTAAAAAACATCTCTATAACTTTTTTTTTACATAGGTATGAATGCCAAAACTATGATTTTGTTGTACATTTCTAGAAAAAGCAACAGATCCTGTAATAATTGCTCTGGGAGTGACCTCGGCTGTCTGTGTGATTGTGATCCTTATTCTCATCTGCACCAGACATACTAGACCAGTTTGTGAACATTGTAAAGGTGAACTGTTTAATGTTGCAAATTGTTAAGGATTACTTAAAACTGATTGGCAAATTTCCCTTTGAAAGTCCAGTAATTTTTATGCTTTGTTTTTATTCATGGGACAGTGGGTGCTTCTCAGCAGATCGGACATGACAACTCAACTAGAGAAACATGCCGCAAGGTAGACACAGCAAAGTTGTCTAAACTACATTGTCCATAAATGTAACATGGTATTACTTTTCTAACCTTGTATTATTATTTTAGGACTACGTATCCTGTTAGGGTTTAATATTGTATAATAGTTTGATGAAAATATGATTATTCACAGGATGAAGATGCAGATACCCTGAATTATGCTGCATTGAATTTCTCTGAGAGGAAAACTAAAAGAGGAAGAAAGAAGAGAGAGACACCACAGGAGAGTGTGTACTCTGATGTCAGGTGTTCAGATTGGGAGTGAACCACAGTACAGAGAAATACATTTTGGTCAATAATCTATTTTTCAATTGCTATTATATACTTTAATTGTCAAAACAAAAAAGCAACACTCTTTTTTATCATAGGGCATCAGGGTTATTCTCATCTCTGCAACCCAGAACCAAATCTAATTTCTAGACTGCTGTGAGTACTGGAACCAGGACACATTATCTATACTGTATTTTATTGTTCATGTTTTCACGTAATTCAAGTATTGATCCCAATTATTGTTGTAATGTTAAATTAATCTTGTGATATTTATTTTAAAAAATTATCTAATATACTTTGGGTAGTATAATTGCATACCACAGCATTTCTTCAGTTCAATTTGGAATTTATAAGTCTGTTGATGTACAGTATATTTTGCTTTATTACGTTACAAAATGTACCGTTGCATATTAAAACATATTTCACAAATAAAATATTGTGTCCATGTGAACCCAGTGCAGTCTCTCAAAGTTGCATTAATAATGTCATAATGAAATCATGAAAAACCACCATAGCCCATATCGCTTCCTGGAGGACATCTGGGCACCCTTTCCACCCATGTACTTATTGTATATCCACATGGTACCGTCTCTATTGAAGGACTTGACAACACTCCCTCTTACAACTCATGCAAGATAACCATACTGCAGTTTCACTTGCACCCTGTACACACTGCTATACTGAGCTTTACTGCACTGCCCTGGTTGCATGAAAAGCATAAAGATGTAGGATCTTAATTTGATCACCCTGTTGCATGAGAACATTACTGCAAGTTGGATATTTTAAACTTCAAATCAAATTGTATTTTTCACATGCTTTGTAAACAGCAGGTGGAGACTAACAGTGAAATGCTTACTTACGGGCCATTCCCAACTGTGAAACGTTTTTAAAAAAATAGAAAGATAATAACAAGAGGAATAAATACACACCAGGTCAAATTAACTTGGCTATATACACAGGGTGCCAGTACCAAGTCGATGTGCAGGGGTACGAGGTCATTGAAGTAGATATGTACATAGAGGTAGGGGTAAAGTGACCTCAGGCTAGATAAAGAGGCCACAGACTTGATAACAAAAAGTAGCAGCAGCTTATGTCATGAGTCAAAAGAGTTAGTGCAAATGGGATCAATACAGATAGTCAGGGTAGCTATTTGGTAAACTATTTAGCACTCTTACGGCTTGGGGGTAGAAGCTGTTCAGGGTCCTGTTTGTTCCAGACTTGCTGCATCGGTACTGCTTGCCATGCGGTACCAGAGAGAACAGTCTATGACTAGGGTGGCTGGAGTCTTTGACAATTTTCAGGGCCTTCCTCTGAACACGCCTGGTATAGAGGTCCTGAATGGCAGGGAGCTCAGCCCCAGTGATGTACTGGGCAGTACGCACTACCTTCTGTAGCGCCTTGCGGTTGGATGCCAAGCAGTTGCCATACCAAGCGGTGATGCAGCCAGTCAAGATGCTCTCAATGGTGCAGCTGTATAACTTTTTGAAGATCTGAGGGCCTATGCCAAATCTTTTCAGTCTCCTGCTAGGAAGAGGCATTGTCTCTTACGTTTGTATTTCTATTTCTATGGCAGCAGCTACTCTTCCTGGGTTCCAAACACACCAAAGCACCCACATAAAACAAAAGATAAAACAGTGAATTATGTTTGTACTAAGTGAGCTAAAGATATGTGAGTGTGAGTATGCATGTGTCTGTACCTTTGTGTATTTTTACCTGCTTTTTAAATCTGATTCTACTGCTTGCGTCAGTTACCTGATGTGGAATAGAGTACCATGTAGTCATGTCTCTATGTAGTACTGTGCGCCTCCCATAGTCTGTTCTGGACTTGGGGACTGTGAAGAGACCTCTTGTCTTGTGGGGTATGCATGAGTGTCCGAGCTGTGTGGTAGTATTTTATCTGTTAAAAAAATAAGAAATGATGAATAGAGCCAGATGGGCACACAAATATATACAGTTGGCATTGCTGTTATGATTTTAGTTGTTCTTGATGTCCTTTTTTTGTTGCATTGTTGTTTGCTGTTTTCTTCTGTCTTTTTCTTTTTTCTCCTTAGTTCATTCTCTTGGTTGTTGGTGCATGGGCAGCCCTTTATTATGGACAGACTTCTCCCCATCTTAGCTACTGTTATATCAATATGTTTTGACAATGACAATTTACAATACAGGGTTACTCCAAGCAGTTTAGTCACCTCAATTTGCTCAATATCCATATTATTCATTACGAGACATAGTTGAGGTTCAGGGTTTCGTGAATGATTTGTCCCAAATACAATGCTTTTAGTTTTGGAAATATTTAGGACTAGCTTATACCCATTCCGAAACTAACTGCAGCTCTTTATTAAGTGTTGCAGTCATTTCAGTCGCTGTAGTAGCTGACGTGTATAGTGTTGAGTCATCCGCATACATAGACACAATGGCCTTACTCAAAGCCAGTGGCATTTTGTTAGTAAAGATTGAAAAAAGTAAGGGGCCTAAATAGCTACCCTGGGGAATTCCTGATTCTACCTGGATTGTGTTTGGGAGGCTTCCATTAAAGAACACCCTCTGTGTTCTATTAGACAAGTAACTCTTTATCCACATTATAGCAGGGGGTGTAACGCCACAACACATACGTTTTTACAGTAGCAGACTATGATCGATATTGTCAAAAGCTGCACTGAAGTCTAACAAGACAGCCCCCACAAACATTTTATCATCAATTTCTCTCAGCCAATCATCAGTCATTTTTGTAAGTACTGTGCTTGTTGAGTGTCCTTCCCTATAAGCGTGCTGAAAGTCTGTTGTCAATTTGTTAACTGTGAAATAGCATCGTATCTGGTCAAACACAATTTTTTCCAGAAGTTTACTAAGGGTTGGTAACAGGCTGATTGGTCGGCTATTTGAGCCAGTGAAGGGGGCTTTACTATTCTTGGGTAGCTAAATTACTTTAGCTTCCCTCCAGGCCTGAGGGCACACACGTTCTAGTAGGCTTAAATTGAAGATGTGGCAAATAGGAGTGCCAATATCGTCCACTATTATCTTCAGTAATTTTCCATCCAGATTGTCAGACCCCGGTGGCTTGTCATTGTTGATAGACAACAATATTTTTTTCACCTCTTCCACACTAACTTTACGGAATTCAAAAGTACAATTCTTGTCTTTCATATTTTGGTCAGATATACTTGGATGTGTAGTGTCAGCGTTTGTTGTTGGCATATCATCCCTAAGTTTGCTTATCTTGCCAATGAAAAAGTCATCAAAGTAGTTGGCAATATAAGTTGGTTTTGTGATGAATGAGCCAACTGATTCAATGAATGATGGAGCCGAGTTGGCTGTCATTTATGGTGCTCCAAGCTTTTTACTTTCATTCTTTATATCTTTATCTTTGCTTCATAGTTTCTCTTTGTTTTTATTTAGTTTAGTCACATGATTTCTTAATTTGCTGTACGTTTGCCAGTCAGTTGGACTGCCAGACTTATTTGCCACACCTTTTAACTCATCCCTCTCAACCATAAAATGTTTCAATTCCTTATCAATCCAAGGAGATTTAACCGTTTTTACAGTCATTTTCTTAATGGGTGTGTGCTAATTAGTAACTGGAATAAGCTATTTCATAAATGTTGTCACGTCCAGGCCTGGGTTAGCAGGCTGGCGTGTTTAGTTTGTGTTTTGTTTAGGAGGGTTTTTTGTTCTAGGTGATACATTTCTATGTTGGGTTAATGGTTCCCAATTAGAGGCAGCTGATTGTTCGTTACCTCTAACTGGGAACCATGTATATGTTTGTGCTTTTCACTGGGGTTTTGTGGGTCAGTGAAAATGTTTACATGTTTATTGGTTACGGTTGTTATATGTTTATTGTTTTGCCAGTTACGTTGCATTTAAAATAATGTATACTGGAACCCTCGCTGCATCTTGGTCCGCTCCATCAGAGAACCGTGACAGAATGACCCACCAAACAAGGACCAAGCAGCGAGATAACCGGCAGTTCTGGACATGGGAGGAAATCCTGGCTGGAAAAGGACCCTGGAGGAAGGCTGGGGAGTATTGCCGTCCCAGGGAAGGTTTGGAGTTAGTGATGGCAGAGCGGCAGAAGTATGCGGGAACACGGCTGGCGAGGAAGCCCGAGAGGCAGCGCCCAATTTTTTTGGGGGGCACACGGGAGGTTGGCTGAGCCAGGTTGGAGACCTGAGCCAACGTTGTACTGGTCAGGCACCGGGTCATGCAGTGAAGCGCACGGTGTCTCCAGTGCTCGTTCAGAAACCGGTACGGACTGTTCCTGCTCCACACATCAGGCCCCCTGTTCGCATCGAGAGCCCGGCACGTCCTGTCCCTGCTCCATGCATCAGGTCCCCTGTGCGCATCGAGAGCCCAGCACGTCCTGTCCCTGCTCCACGCATCAGGTCCCCTGTGCGCATCGAGAGCCCGGCACGTCCTGTCCCTGCTCTACGCAACAGGTCCCCTGAGCGCATTGAGAGCCCGGCACGTCCTGTCCCTGCTCCACGCATTAGGCCCCCTGTGCGCATCGAGAGCCCGGCACGTCCTGTCCCTGCTCCACGCATCATGTCCCCTGTGCACATCGAGAGCCCGGCATGTCCTGTCCTTGCTCCACGCATCAGGTCCCCTGTGCGCATCGAGAGCCCAGCACGTCCTGTCCCTGCTCCACGCATCAGGCCCCCTGTGCGCATCGAGGGCCCGGCACGTCCTGTCCCTACTCCACGCATCAGGTCCCATGGGCACATCGAGAACCCAGCAGGTCCTGTCCCTGCTCCACGCATCAGGCCCCCTGTGCGCATTGCGAGCCCAGCACGTTCTGTCCCTGCTCCGCGCATCAGGTCTCCTGTGCACATCAAGAGCCTAGCACGTCCTGTCCCTACTCCACGCATCAGGTCCCATGGGCACATCGAGAACCCAGCACATCCTGTCCCTGCCCCACGCATCAGGCCCTGCTCCGCGCATCAGGCCCCCTGTACGCATCGAGAGCCCGGCACGTCCTGTCCCTGCTCCACGCATCAGGCCCCCTGTGCGCATCGAGAGCCCAGCACGTCCTGTCCCTGCTCCGGCCTCTAGGATGTCGTCCCAGCCTGGTACGTACTGTTCCTGCTTCACGCACCAGGCCACTAGGGTGTCGTTCCAGCCTGGTACGTACTGTTCCTGTTCCACGCACCAGGCCTTTAGGGTGTCGTCCCAGCCTGGTATGTACTGTTCCTGCTCCAAGCATCAGGTTCCATGTGCACCGTCAGAGCCCGGCACGACCTGTGCCTGTTTCACGCATCAGGTCCAGCGGGTGTCTCCGGAGTCCGATGAAATCTGTTCCCGGCTCCAAGCTCCGGGCCTCCAAGGACACAAAGACCCACCCGAGGACCCCCCCATGGACTTTTTGGCGCGGTCGGAGTCCGCGCCTTTGGGGGGGGGTAATGTCACATCCAGGCCTGGGTTAGCAGGCTGCCGTGTTTAGTTTGTGTTTTGTTTAGGTGGGTTTTTTGTTCTAGGTGATACATTTCTATGTTCTTTTAACTTCTTTGGGAGCAGCGCACGAGGTGACCGTTTTGGAGACCCTGGCGTGCCCAAAGTAAAATGCCTCCCATTCAGGCCCAGAAAATAGGATATGCACATATGTAGTACCATTGGATAGGAAATACTCTGAATTTTCTAAAAGTGTTATCCATTTGTCTGTGACTAAAACAGAACGGATATGGCAGGCGAAACACCGAGGGATTTCTGTCCTGGAAAAAGTGGTTTTGACACATTGCTCATTTGGAACCCCTCCCTTATGAAAATGCCCATATAAGGGCATATGAATGCAGTACCTATCGCTTCCTCTGGATGTCAACAGTCTCGAGACAATGTTCAGATTTTTTTAGATGCTTTTAGAGCAGAGAAGAAGAGGAATCAGGAAGTGTCCCCATAGATGTCAATAGAAGAGGACGCGCGCTCCCGCCAGGCACACTCTGTGGTTTTTTCCTTTCTTATCGCCCACTTTATATTCTGGTTGAATTATTATAGTAAATATACATAAAAGTGTTCCTAAGGATACATTTAAAATTATGTTTGATTGTTCTTGGACAAGTTTATAGGTATAAGTTGAACGAGTTCTCTTTACGTTTCAATGGACGAGTGGAGGCTGTAGTTTCTGATTATAATGCGTGAACCAAACGGAGATTTATGGATATAATACATTACTTTTTCTAACAAAAGAACCATGGATTGTCTTCGTTGGACACTTGGGAAGCCATCAGCAGAAGTTCTTCAACAGGTAATTGATTTGTTTTCGCTGTGAAATGTGTTTTGTGTGAACCGTGAAGGCTAATGAATCCATGGTGATGGCAAAAATAGTGAAGGTGCTACCCTCAAACAATCAAATGTGGTGCTTTCGCCATAAAGCTTCCTAAGAAGTTAATGGTTCCCAATTAGAGGCAGCTGATTGTTCGTTACCTCTAATTGGGAACCATATATTTGTTTGTGCTTTTCACTGGGGTTTTGTCGGTCAGTGATTATGTTTACATGTTTATTGGTTACGGTCTTTATATGTTTATTGTTTTGCCTGTTACGTTGCATTTAAAATAAAGTATGTATACTGGAACCCTCGCTGCATCTTGGTCCGCTCCATCAGAGAACCGTGACAAATGTTTAAAGTGCTGCGTCTGGTTGCTCCTCATTACACACCACAGACCAGCAAATATTCTATACATCATCAACATATGAATCAAAATATTCACTACAGAACTTATTGTAGGACCTCTTATACACTATATTAGGCCCAGCCTTTGGAACTTTGGTTTTTATAGATATGGAAATCATATTACATACTATGGATTTGGACACTGCTTTAAAGCAAATTTCTGCAGCATTAGTAAAGATGTGATCAATACATGTTGATTTCATTCCTGTGATGTTTGTAAATACCCTGGTAGGCTAACTGACAACCTGAACCAGGTTGCAGGCAATGGTTACAGTTTGAAGTGGGCAGCTTGATGAGAGCCAGTCAATATTTAAATCACCCAGAAAATATACTTCTCTGTTGATATCACATACATTATCAAGCATTTCACACATATTATCCAGATACTGACTGTCAACACTTGATGGTCTATAGCAGCTTCCAACAAGAATGGGCTTTAGGTGAGGCAGATGAACCTGTAGCCATATTACTTCAACAGTATTTAACATTAGATCGACTCTAAGCTTTCCAGGAATGTGGTTCTGAATATAGACCACAACACCGCCCCCGTTGGCATTTCTGTCTTTTCGGTAGATGTTAAAACTATGTATTGCTACCACTGTATCATCAATGGTATTATCTAAGTGAGTTTCAGAGATTCAGAATATGAATGTCATCTGTTACATGCAAGTTATTGACTACATGGACCTTGTTTATCAGACTGCGTATGTTAATATGAGCTATTTTTTAGCACTTTTTGGGTTGCTTGATTGTTTTTAACTTGTTAGGGCTAGGGTCCCATTTTCACCTGTCTGACGTGCCCAAAGTAAAATGCCTGCCACTCAGGCCCAGAAACTAGACTATGCACATAATTAGTACTATTGGATAGGAAACACTCTGAAGTTTCTCAAACTGTTCAAATCATGGGTGTGAGTATAACAGAACTGATATAGCAGGCGAAAACCCGAGGAATTTCTGTCCGGAAATCTTCTTTTTTTTTTTACCTCACTTTCAATGGAAGCCTATGGGTTTTTTAGTGAAATAGCTCACGGATTGCAGTACCTATGGCTTCCACTAGATGTCAACAGTCTTTAGATAGTGTTTCATGCGTTTATCATGGAACAGAGCCTTATAGAATAAGAATTGGTAAGAGGACCCAGGAAGTCAATATAGTTTTCGGTGCGCAAGACCGTGATCGCGTTCCTCTTTATTTTCCTTTTATATCGTTTAGGATACTATCCGTGTGAAATATAATAGCTAATATAGATAAAAGGATACCTAAGGATACATTATAAATTATGTTTGATTTGTTTGGGCAAAGTTGATAGGTAAAATTTGAACGCTTTCTCTTCACTGTACAACGGGCGAGTAGACAGTGAATGCTTGGTGGATTATCTGAATATTACGCGCCAACCAAACAGAGATTTATGGACATAAACAATTACTTTTTCTAACAAAAGAAACATGAATTGTCTTGCATGGACACTTCAGTTTGCCATCAGCAGAAGATCATCAAAAGGTATGCAATTTATTTTAGCTCTTATATGTGTTTTGTGAGACCCGCGCAGGTAATGGAATTATGCTAATGCATAAAATATGAGAGGTACTATCTTCAAACAATCAAATGTTGTGCATTCGCCGTAAAGCCTTTTTGAAATCTGACAACGCTGTGATATTAACAAGACTCTAATCTTTGCAACCGTATGCAACACTTGTATTTCCATGAATGTTACATTTTGTAAAAATTATTTTGTTTGCTCCGAAAACGATCCCGTTCACGGGATTGGATCCCTAATTAATGCTTTACTGGGAAGTTTATCAGAAGTAGACTTGCTCATGTTATTTGAATTGGAGCTGATAGTGCAGGGTGAGCTGCACAAAGTGATCTTCCTAGACACCGCCTCAGTGTTAACAGTGTAACTCTGGTTCATAGGCTCATGATTACTCATGATTACTGCATACAATAGCTGTAGGATCAAAGGTATTTAGGGCAATTAGGGGGACATAAATTAAGTTACTTGCATTGTGTCTGCCAATGGCCCTAGGATAGTATACATTTGATGCAACATTATGACGACTCATTGTCGCAATGGTAGGTATTAACTGAGCTGGTCTTGGGTCATTGATAAATCATTGTTTCAACGCAGCCCTGAAATGTGTGGACAGAGTCCAGGAGCCAAGATGATTTGGATGGACTCTGTCATTCCTGTAGAGTATCTTTTGTTCCAGAAGATGTCAAAGATATCTATAAAAGTTACTAGCAGAGCTACATTGCTTGCTGTTTGGGGTTTTAGGCTGGGTTTCTGTACAGCACTTTGTGACATCAGCTGATGTAAGAAGGGCTTTATAAATACATTTGATTGATTGATTGATCTGAACCCGAGGTACAAGCCACCGGAAAGGGAGACAGAACAGAGAATGAAGACACAGGTACCTCCGGATCCAATCTTGAATGGGAAGCCCCCAAGGAATAAGGTGCCGGAACCTCAGAGAATGCTTCCTTCGACTTCCACGGCGAGTGACGTATCTCCATGGCGGGTTGGTTGGGTCGAGAACAGCTCCAATCTCCAGTGAAGGAGGAGACGCCTTCAAGGATGGAACCCTGCTGAGCTCCGGCCAGTCGGCTGTGGAGAGTCGACACGGCAGCGACACTTCCACCATACCAGAGCAGTGTCCGGCAACTGGGATGGAAGACAAATGAAAAGTTAGCGAGCGTGGATTCCCCAGTAGCTTGTGTAGGTTTGCTACTTGCTTGCTAAGAGTAGAAAAAGTATATAAAAACACACAGCTTTTCAAAAACAATAAACCAAGGTCTCTCGTCCAGCTTTCAGCTTTTGGCGTTTCAAGAGCGTTCAACATCAAACATACATTGCGCTCAGATGACGTTGGTGTGTGGACCATGTTAATTCCTTAGTATTGTGTACCCGGTCCACAACAGCCCTGTTGAAGTGGATGGAGGAGTGCTCGACCCCCCCGGTTCCTGTAGTCCACGATCAGCTCCTTTGTCTTGCTGACATTGAGGGATAGGTTGTTGTCCTGGCAACACACTGCCAGGTCTCTGACCTCCCCCTTATAGACTGCCTCATACATACCCTCACCAGCTGGGGTTGGCCCGTCAGGAAGTCCAGGATCCAGTTGCAAAGGGAGGTGTTCAGTCCCAGAGTCCTAAACTAGGGCGTCCACCATGACACTCCACCTCCCTCTTTTCTCCACGAGGTCTTTTGCCTCTTGTCAGGTGACCCCTGTTTTATTCAGTTCCGGTAGAGTGGAGCGTCTCTAGTTGGTTTTTGGTCTGTTTCTTTCTCCTTGTGGGTTGTAGCCCGCTTGTCTTGTTATGTGCATTATGTCTTTCCTGAGTGACCCTGAGTGATCTCAATTTTCTTCTCCTCAGACTGATGATGAACTCTTTCTTCTTCATTCACAGGTCTTGGTTTGTTATGTTGTTGGGCCACCATATCCTCAGTATATACTGCACCATTGGAAGCTACTGAAAAATGTTCTGAGTGAAGCCCCTTTATATGATAATTGAACTCTGGCCTTGATCTTTCCTTGACCTGGTCCGAAAGCAGCTAAAGCAGCTATTCCTTGACCCTAAAGGCCTGGAGTAGAATAGCACTGTCCTATGCTATCCTGTTTGTAGGGTAGGATCTCTGCAACATGTGTACCATTGCTGTACTTACACTCTACCTGCCTATGTCACCACCAGGTTAATACATAGTTATCGTTGGGAAACAATTACCTTTAACTAGGTGTGATTTCTGACAAAAGATAACATTAGAGTTCGTGTTGTGCCATCATGATTATTATATTACCTGTACAATAAAGGTACAATAAGCTCAGAACTTTGAGAACTTTTTGTTGGCTATTCCCCTTCACAAAACTATTGGCAGTGACCACCTTTGGCATAACATTATCTGAAAGCTGTACAAATAGCAATGAAGCCTATTTGACATTACCTCTATATAATAGAAACATTGAAAAGTGACACAACTTTAGCAAGTAACATAATAGTGGCCTAAATGAAAAACTGCAGGGGTTTGGGTAACCAAAAAGACTGTTGCTAGTTCGGAAATGTAACAGGAAGTATTGTGTTTTTTACATCAACCTATCAGGTTGGTCTTTGACTTCAGACCTGCATATTGGTACATACTTATTTCAAGTGTTTATCCGGTCAGAGGACTAACCTGAAGTTGGAGCTACACACCACGATGATCAGATTCGGGGTTGTTGTCGTATTATTCAGTACAATATGTAAGTTTTCCAATTCCTACCTTGTCTTGTTTAGCCGTAATGTGATTCTGTTCAGTTCACAATGTAAGAATTGTTGGGGCAAATTGTCTTTATGGGGTTTCTAATACTGTTGAGCTTCGTCAGTCCTTCAGTCCTGGTTCTTCTGATTAACCTAAAGTTTTCTGTCTGTTTTGCATTTTTAGATGTGACAAAATGCAACAATGTTCAGAGGCATATTCAAGTTCAGGGGGTTCAAATTGGTGACCCAGTGACTCTCTACTGTGTTTTCTCAAATGAAGTATACAATCAGGGAAGCATGTTCTGGTTTAAACAAATAACGGGGGAAATCCCTCAAGTTGTTGCAATGATGCAGAAATTTCAGCCCAGGCCTGAACTGTACAAGGAATTTAACAATTCACATCTCAATGTGGAGAGGGCTGAAGCTGATGGGATATATCGTCTTACAATCCCAAAGATGAAACCAACGGATGAAGCTATTTACTATTGTGCAAGTAGGACAGACTATGAAGTGAACTTGATCAATGGGACTTTTTTAGTATTAAAAGGTAATGTTCAGGGTTCTTCCATCTTCATATGTTTTCTATGTGTCTGTGTGGTTTAAACATTCATAGCATTTTAGAAAGTTTTGTTTCAGATTGATTGATATGAAACTATAAATGTACCATTTAGGTAAGAATCACCAGAGGTCTGATTACAAGACAGTGGTACAGCCGCCAATATCTGACCCATTCCACCCAGGAGAAAACGTGACTCTGCAGTGTACTGTACTCTCTGAGACCTGTACAGGAGAACACAGTGTGTACTGGTTCAGAGCCAGATCAGGGGAATCCCATCCAGGAGTCATTTATTCCCATGGGAACAGGAGAGATGACTGCAAGAAGAGCCCTGTGACTCCCTCTCCTACACAAAGCTGTGTCTACAGCCTCTCCAAGAACAACCTCAGTCTCCCTGATGCTGGGACTTACTACTGTGCTGTGGCCACATGTGGTGAGATCCTGTTGGGCAACGGAACAAAATTGGACATGGCCACTAACACGAAATGCAATGAGTCAGGTAGAATCAGTTAAATTGAAGTGTACAGATGTAGGATCTTAATTTGAGCCAGTTTTCTAAAACAGGAATATAATCCTGCAGAAACATGAACTGTGGATATAATTAATATATGTTCTTGTAGGGGTTGATACATTATTTGTTAGGGCAAATTATGTCTGACATTTCAAAGTGGAAATTACACATTTTAGAAGCCTTTATTAAACTCATATTCACTACACGTTCGCATATCCTGCTGTGCAGTAACATTTTTATTAACATAAGAGTGATCAAACTATGATCTTACATCTGTAGGCCTTACATCTGTAGGCCTAATCATTCATATAGAGTGCCAATACATTAACCTAAGCCAACACATTTTTCTTGGGTAAAAATTATGATAGATACTTGACATGACATTCATATTTATGTTTGTTTCAGAAAAGGCTCTGGTAGTGGTTGTTGTTGGTTTGGCAGGGGCGTTGGTGTTGTGTGGGATTGGGATCATCTTCCTTGCCTGCACCAGAAGTAAAGAGCAAGTCTGCGACAATTGCAAATGTAAGCAATACAATTATGAAAATATGCCAGATAACTTTTGCTACCCTGAAGTTACAGTAGTTTTGAATTGCTATGGAGATGTACCTTGTCTTTTGTCCCTGTCTGATGAAAACCTAACTCCATTTTTGCCAATTTACATTTTTTTACATTTATTGAAATATGGTCCCTTTTCCCATTTCCTGACAAGTTTCTGTTTTGGAGATAGGAGGTTTTCATCAGACGGCGATGCTTTGTTTGATTTATTGTTTGTTTTCTATTGAAGCGGTAGATGCCTGTCCGGGAGGCAGACATGACAGATTAAAGGGAGAACAGGTATTTTTACATTGTGAAATGGATCGATTCCAATTTTAGGGTGTAATTTGTCAATGACTCTACTACATAGCTCATGATAACCCTTGAAAACGACTCTTTGTGATTAATAACGAGCCAGTAATTATTATAAAGTATTTTCCAACCAATATGTTGCCTACTGTCTCATAGAAACGTTTAGTATTTCTGTGAACATAACCTTTAATGGTTTGAAAATGTAATATGAAAAACATGTAACTGAGAAGTATTTATGTTAAATAATCATGGTGTTACTGTGTTTCTAAAATATGTTCCTCCTTAGGATCAAGATGGAGATACGTTGAATTATGCTGCATTGAATTTCTCTGAGAGGAAAACTAAAAGAGGAAGAAAGAAGAGAGAGACACCACAGGAGAGTGTGTATTCTGATGTCAGGTATTCAGACTGGGACTGAACTTTGTTTATGTGCAGAGGAATGGAGGGAACGTAGCATCATCATTCTAAAATGTAACATAATAATACTTACATTTGTAAGTTAATGCCCCTTGTACACAGAGAATTTGAAAATATGAGAATATGACAAATTTAATAAAACATTTATTAAAATCTTGATCAAGCAGAACATTAATTCACTGAATGGAAGAAAATCTGTATTTTTTTCTTAAAGGGATATGTTTCTACCCAAACATTTTTTTAAATGTTTTGTTATTCCGCTGGATACAGTCCCAAACAATTGTGCATGTCAGCAGTTAACAAAATAGAGCAGTTTCAGTAAACATCTAAAAGTTTGATGATTTGTTTTGAATCACGTGACGAATCATCATCATCATCCACATCATCCTCATCATCATCCTCATCATCGTCCTCGTCATCATCCTCATCATTATCATTATCATTGTCATCATCATTATCATCGTCAACATCATCATCATCATTATCGTCATCACACGTTTAGCTTTGCACTGAAAGTGCTCTACTCTTGTCAAACTCATGATTTAAGACTAGAGACAGGTACCCTGGGATCCAGACCTTTTTTCATTATTGCAGTAAAGCTAAGGGGTGGTGCTCTAGGGCTGTGTGGGTAGGTGTTTGAGTGAAACAGATGTGGAGGAGAAGGAACCCGTGTAATAGCACAGCCCTTTCGTTATTGATGCATCCTGTTGACAACATCAAAAGAGCCTTCCCAGATACATAGATTAGACTGACGCTGTATCAAACACATTCCCTTTTCACACTATAGAGCCGAGACAAACAAGGCTGTACTGGGCTGGCCTGCGTATGCATTCACCGTTGTTTCTAGAACTGTGCTGCAAAGGACAATGTGAAAATAATGTATCTGAGCCAGCACAGTATGGTTCAGCATGTATAGAAATGGCGAGAGTGTTAGTTAACTGACTCTGAAATGCTCCACAATGAAACACAACTGGTATTAACCCAATATGAAGCACAACTGGTATTAACCCAACATGAAACACAACTTGTGTTAACCCAACATGAAACACAACTGGTATCAACCAAATATGTATAAAAGAGGTCCAAAGAAGAGAATGTATTGATATATTTATCAAAACATATAATAATGATATATTTGTTGGTGAATTTAAAAATAAATAACCAACTAGGTTAAAACACTAAAGCCCTGCCTTTATTTCAGAGTCTCAACCCCGAACTAGCCTCAACTCAAACACCTCCCCTCAGTGTAGGGGAATGGAAAAGAGATACAGTATACAATAAAGAATCCATACTGATAGTCAGGCACTAATGGAGTGAGAGAGTCCTGACTCACCCCTAAATGAGGAGAGTAAAGTGTAAATGCTGTCATAGCCTTTAGCTCCGCCCATCAGGGGGAGGAGGTACCAGTAATGCTCCAAACTAGTATAGCAAAAAATAGACAGTCAGTCATCTGCCGTTCAGAGAGATTATTTTCAGGTTTCATCTCAATATAATTACTTAATTTGCATGGGCCTAAAAAAATTTAACAGCTCAGTAGAACAAGTAATATTAGTCCCAACATGATGGAGTGGGTGTTTGTTACTAGCTATCGTTAAACTTTTCTGCTGTAGTTCAAGATATGCCTAATACTTATCTGGCAATGCACACAGGTAGCCTACAATATTGATTCAAATGTGAATTAGTTGTTTAATTAAAGAGCTTGTTTCTGAGGCCGCAAAGACAACATCACATGCAGTGTTTCCACAGGAGGCTGCTGAGGGGAGGATGGCTAATAATAATGGCTGGAACAGAGTGAATGGAATGGCATCAAACACATGGAAACCTTGAACCATGTGTTTGATGTATTTGATACCATTCCACTCATTCTACTTCAGCCATTACCACGAGCCCTTCCTCCCCAATGAAGTTGCCACCAACCTCCTGTGGTAGTATGCCCTGTATATAACTAGGTGGTACTGTATGCCCTGTATAAACATTTGGACACACCTACTCATTCCAAGGATTTTCTTTATTTTTACTATTTTCTACATTGTAGAATAACAGTGAAGACGTTAAAACTATGAAATAACACATATGGAATCACATAGTAACCAAAAAAGTGTTAAATAAATAAAAATATATTTTATATTTGAGATTCTTAAAAGTAGCCACCCTTTGCCTTGATGACAGCTTCGCACAATGTTAGTTTGTAGAGGTAAGGGGCTGCTGTTAGTGACCAGTTTCGTGTGTGACGATAATCACCCTGTAATTTTCCACTCGGTTTTCGACCGAGCGAGAGAGAGCGAGAACCACACAGGATGACTGACCTGCAGTTGAGGTCTCATTTAAAAGAACAGGCAGACATGTGCATTGACAAGACAAACCCTCCACTCTGAGCCTGCAGAGGGACTTACCACTTCAAAGCAAAGATGTGAACTCCTAGGCAAAGCCAGTCAAGGTGTGGTAATGTAATGTGTTCAGCTCAAAATAGAACCATGTTGAAAAGTTACCCAATTCTCAAAAATTACTCTACATCAAGCCAATCCCCTCAGTAACTAAATTTGCCTTAATTAACTCAGCTTTAACTAACTTAGGCTTAGTTTAATAACCAAAACCCAAACACTTGGTCACCTGATGATATTATCAGAAGTTTGAAAAGGTGTATCTAGTTATTCAAACATTTACAGCACTCCTTTCATTAAAGTTATTTATGTTCTTTATTAAGTAATGTGCCAACATAACCCTGATATAAATAAGTCAACTTTGCATAAAAAACACTGCTATTTGATATAATGTTAAAGAGCAGCATATCTATTACCCAGGCCTGTTTGACCACCCCACTAGAGATCATCTGATCTATTACCCAGGCCTGTTTGACCTCCCCACTAGAGACCATCAGATCTATTACCCAGGCCTGTTTGACCTCCCCACTAGAGACCATTAGATCTATTACCCAGGCCTGTTTAACCTCCCCACTAGAGATCAGCAGACCTAATAATATATATATATTTTTTTTTATTTAACCTTTGTTTAACTAGGAAAGCCAGTTAAGAATTTTTTTACAATGACGGTCTACCCCGGCCAAACCCTAACCCGGACGAAGCTGGGCCAATTACGCACCGCCCTATGGGACTCCCAATCACGGCCGGCTGTGATACAGCCTAGAATCGAACCAGGGTGTCTGTAGTGACGCCTCAAGCACTGAGGTGCAGTACTGCGCCATTCGGTAGCCCTTACATGACTATAGTTAGTCCTATATGACTAGAGTTAGCCTTATTTGACCATAGTTAGCCCTATAGGACTACAATTAGCCCTATATGACTATAGTTAGTCCTATACAACTACAGTGAGGGAAAAAAGTATTTGATCCCCTGCTGATTTTGTATGTTTGCCAAATGACAAAGAAATGATCAGTCTATAATTTTAATGTTAGGTTTATTTGAACAGTGAGAGACAGAATAACAACAAAAAAATCCAGAAAAAAGCATGTGAAAAATGTTATAAATTGTTTGCATTTTAATGAGGGAAATAAGTATTTGACCCCTCTGCAAAACATGACTTAGTACTTGGTGGCAAAACCCTTGTTGGCAATCACAGAGGTCAGACGTTTCTTGTAGTTGGCCACCAGGTTTGCACACGTCTCAGGAGGGATTTTGTCCCACTCCTCTTTGCAGATCTTCTCCAAGTCATTAAGGTTTCGAGGCTGACGTTTGGCAACTCAAACCTTCAGCTCCCTCCACAGATTTTCTATGGGATTAAGGTCTGGAGACTGGCTAGGCCACTCCAGGACCTTAATGTGCTTCTTCTTGAGCCACTCCTTTGTTGCCTTGGCCGTGTGTTTTGGGTCATTGTCATGCCGGGAATACCCATCCACGACCCATTTTCAATGCCCTGGCTGAGGGAAGGAGGTTCTCACCCAAGATTTGACGGTACATGGCCCCGTCCATCGTCCCTTTGATGCGGTGAAGTTGTCCTGTCCCCTTAGCAGAAAAACACCCCCAAAGCATAATGTTTCCACCTCCATGCTTGACGGTGGGGATGGTGTTCTTGGGGTCATAGGCAGCATTCCTCCTCCTCCAAACACGGCGAGTTGAGTTGATGCCAAAGAGCTCCATTTTGGTCTCATCTGACCACAACACTTTCACCCAGTTGTCCTCTGAATCATTCAGATGTTCATTGGCAAACGTCAGACGGGCATGTATATGTGCTTTCTTGAGCAGGGGGACCTTGCGGGCGCTGCAGGATTTCAGTCCTTCACGGCGTAGCGTGTTACCAATTGTTTTCTTGGTGACTATGGTCCCAGCTGCCTTGAGATCATTGACAAGATCCTCCAGTGTAGTTCTGGGCTGATTCCTCACCGTTCTCATGATCATTGCAACTCCACGAGGTGAGATCTTGCATGGAGCCCCAGGCCGAGGGAGATTGACAGTTCTTTTGTGTTTCTTCCATTTGCGAATAATCGCACCAACTGTTGTCACCTTCTCACCAAGCTGCTTGGCGATGGTCTTGTAGCCCATTCCAGCCTTGTGTAGGTCTACAATCTTGTCCCTGACATCCTTGGAGAGCTCTTTGGTCTTGGCCATGGTGGAGAGTTTGGAATCTGATTGATTGAATGCTTCTGTGGACAGGTGTCTTTTATACAGGTAACACACTGAGATTAGGAGCACTCCCTTTAAGAGTGTGCTCCTAATCTCAGCTCGTTACCTGTATAAAAGACACCTGGGAGCCAGAAATCTTTCTGATTGAGAGGGGTTCAAATACTTATTTCCCTCATTAAAATGCAAATCAATTTATAAAATGTTTCACCTGCGTTCTTCAGGATTGTTTTGTTGTTATTCTGTCTCTCACTGTTCAAATTATCCTACCATTAAAATTATAGACTGATACTTTCTTTGTCAGTGGGCAAACGTACAAAATCAGCAGGAGATCAAATACTTTTTTCCCTCACTGTATAGGTAGCCCTATATGACTAGAGTATCCCTATATGACTACAGTTAGCCCTATATGACTAGAGTTAGCCCTATATGACTAGAGTTAGCTCTGTATGACTAGAGTTAGCCCTAAATGACTAGAGTTAGCCCTATATGACTAGAGTTAGCTCTGTATGACTAGAGTTAGCCCTAAATAACTAGAGTTAGCCCTAAATGACTACAGTTAGCCCTATATGACTAGAGTTAGCCCTAAATGACTACAGTTAGCCCTAAATGACTAGAGTTAGCCCTGTATGACTAGAGTTAGCTAGTAACCTCACACTCAACATCAACAAAACAAAGGAGATGATCATGGACTTCAGGAAACAGAAGAGGGAGCAGCCCCGTATCCAATTCGATGGGACAGTAGTGGAGAAGGTGGAAAGTTTTAAGTTCCTCGGCGTACACATCACGGACAAACTGAAATGGTCCACCCACACAGACAGCATGGTGAAGAAGGCGCAACAGCGCCTCTTCATCCTCAGGAGGCTGAATAAATTTGGCTTGTCACCAAAAACACTCACAAACTTTTACAGATGCACAATTGAGAGCATCCTGTCGGGCTGTATCACCGCCTGGTACGGCAACTGCTCCGCCCACAACCGCTCTCCAGAGGGTAGTGAGGTCTGCACAACGCATCATCGGTGGCAAACTCCCTGCCCTCCAGGACATCTACACCACCCGATGTCACAGGACGGCCAAAAAGATCATCAAGCACAACAACCACCCGAGCCACTGCCTGTTCACCCCGCTATCATCCAGAAGGCGAGGTCAGTACAGGTGCATCAAAGCTGGGACTGAGAGACTGAAAAACAGCTTCTATCTCAAGGCCATCGGACTGATAAACAGCCATCACTAACATTGAGTGGCTGCTGACAACATACTGACTCAAATCTCTAGCCACTTTAATAATTAAAATTCTATGTAATAAATGTATCACTAGTCACTTTAAACAATGCCACTTTATATAATGTTTACATACCCTACATTACTTATCTCATATGTATATACTGTACTCCATATACCATCTACTGCATCTTGCCTATGCCGTTCGGCCATCGCTCATCCATATATTTATATGTACATATTCTTATTCATTCCTTTACACTTGTGTGTATAAGGTAGTTGTTGTGAAATTGTTAGATTACTTGTTAGATATTACTGCATGGTCGGAACTAGAAGCACAAGCATTTCGCTACACTCGCATTAACATCTGCTAACAATGTGTAGGTGACCAATAGAATTTGATTTGATTTTGATGTGACTAGAGTTAGCCCTATGTGACTAGATAAATGTATTATTTATTTAACCAGGCAAGTCAGTTGAGAACAAATTCTTATTTACAATGACGGCCTACCGAGGCCAACGCTGGTCCAATTGTGCGCCGCCCTATGGGACTCCCAATCACGGCCAGATTTGATGCAGCCTGGATTCAAACCAGGGACTACAGTGATGCCCCTTGCACTGAGATGTAGTGCCTTACACCGCTGCGCCACTCAGGAGCCCTATCATGTCACTGTCATGTGTCAGGCTGTTTGTGAGACTGTGTATGTAACACGTTTCAGGTAAGACCCAGATGCAGACAACTTCAAAGTAACAACAGTTTATTAATCCAACAGGGGCAGGCAAAAGACAGGTCAAAGCGACACCTGGAAGGGGGTGGAGACAATCACAAAGACTGGATGATCAGGGTGTGACAGATCAGGGTGTGACAGTATGGGAGTAAGTGATGGAGTGTGCAGAATGGAAATAAGTGTCTCTGTGTGTGTACCCATGTGCTGTTATTTTTGTGTAAGTAGGTACACATTGGTATGAGTGAGACTGATCATGCATGTGCGTGTCTCTGTATGTTTGCTGTTGGTGTGTAGACCTGTGTGTTGGTGTGTAGGCGTGTGTGCGTGTCAAGCATGTTCCAAGGTTGTACGTTTTGTTTAAAGTGTAAATATGCAGTTTAAACAAAAACAAAGGGGTCACACCACCACTGAGGGGTATCCTACGAAGCAGGTTTGAGGAGTTAGCGAGGTAACTTTGGTCAACTCTGAGTTCATCTCGGGATAGCCAGTCAAATGAAATTGCTCACCTTTTATCCAGGTAAATTTCTAATGCAACAAATCCTTCAGAACAAACTTGCTTGGGGTCAGGCTAACTCACGGTGAACTCCACTTACCCTGTATGAAATGACTGAGCTGCGAGTTGAGGACCAATGAAATCAGATTCCCTCCCTTTTGCAAAGATTGCGTCATCATCCCCTTCATTTGAGGAAGACAACTGACTAAATATTTTATTACAGTTTTTTACGATTGTTTACACACTAAAATAAAAAAGTCCACACAATTTGCTAAATTCTACTCCAATGAGCAAAACACCTCCACAGATTTGCACAACATTACACACAATGTCTGCTTCACCCTTTTTGCAAAACATTACACACAGTGATTTGTAAAACTCTACACACATTTTCACACCTTAGACACAGATAAGGATTTTGAGGTTACTTCCTTGTCATTACAAAGCCCCGGATTGCCAATGACCACACTAATGAACGAATTGGATAATCACATCCACCAGGTGTGGAAGCACACATGTGCTAATTTGAAAACGCAGCACTCAGGTGTGCTATAAAAGGCAGCAGGTGAGTTCACCTGTCTTCAACAAAAATGGAAGGAGCTAGAAGAAGAAGAAGAAGAAGAGTGAGAATGAGAGGGGGAGCTCAAAGAGGAGATGAAGGAGGTAGAGGAAGAGGAGAAGGAGATAGAGGAAGAGGCCTAGGTAGAGGAATAGGAGAAGGAGGTAGAGGAAGAGGAGAAGGAGGTAGAGGAAGAGGCCTAGGTAGAGGAAGAGGAGAAGGAGGTAGAGGAAGAGGAGAAGGAGATAGAGGAAGAGGAGAAGAAGGTAGAGGAAGAGGCCTAGGTAGAGGAAGAGGAGAAGGAGGTAGAGGAAGAGGAGAAGGAGGTAGAGGAGGAGGCCCAGGTAGAGGAAGAGGAGAAGAAGGAGATAGAGGAAGAGGCCTAGGTAGAGGAAGAGGTAGAGAAGGACTTGAAGAGTTGATAGAACCTGAACAAAGAAGACAAGGACCAAATTTGACTCAAGAAATCCGTGCAACACTTATTGACCATGTTATCAACCATGGACTGACACTGATGGAAGCTGGACAAAGAGTTCAACCAAATCTCAGCAGAAATACTGTTGCGTCAGTAATTTGGACATTTCATCGAGAAAACAGGTAAGCTAACCACACAGTACATTGAAACTGAAGCTTGCTGTACTTATCATCAATATTGTTTACTGTGACATTTGACAGTAGGCTGCATGTGTATTTTTTTATATATTTGTTTTACATAGGATTGAGGGTCGAGGACACCAAGGTGGAAGGGGCCCTATGTTCACTCGTGCACAAGAGGCCGCCATTGTGAACATGGTTTTGACCAATAATTGTATCAGGCTGCGAGAAATCCAAGCCAATATCATCAATGATGACCATATTTTCAGTAATATCCAACGAGTCTCTCTGTCAACATTAGGTCGAATCCTCAAGAAAAATCAAATATACATGAAGCAACTGTATCGGGTACCATTTGACAGAAATTCAGAGAGAGCGAAACATCTGCGCAATGAGTATGTGGAGGTATGTATTGTTCATCTTACTATGGTGTGGTATTGTGCACTGCTCATAATGTTCTGGCACAAAAAAATACTGTGCAATAGATATTGAATAGCATCCTATTGTCTTTTACTGTGTTTCAGAGAGTCTTGCAAATGGATGCTGCAGAAATTCAACATGAATTTATATATGTGGATTAGGCTGGATTTAACCTTGCGAAAACAAGAAGAAGAGGGAGAAATGTAATTGGACACAGGGCAATCACCAATGTGCCAGGACAGCGGGGAGGTAACATCACCCTTTGCGCTGCTATTACACAAAATGGGGTCCTCCACCACCATGCAAATCTGGGACCCTATAATGCAAATCTAATACTTGCATTTCTTGACAGATTGCACGAGATTGTCACAGCATTAAACCAAGTGGACCAGATGCGGTACATTGTCGTTTGGGACAATGTCTCATTCCATCGGGCTGCTCTGGTCCAGAATTGGTTCCATGAGCACCCTGAATTTGAAGTCTTATACCTTCCCCCATACTCCCCCTTCCTGAATCCAATAGAATAGTTTTTTTTCAGCATGGCGGTGGAAGGTATACGACCTACGGCCCTATGACCGTTTGCCCCTCATTCAGGCCATGGAGCAGGCCTGTGATCATATCGTAGCAGCTTCTGTGCAGGGGTGGATTCGTCACACGAGGCGATTCTTCCAACAGTGCCTTGCCAATGAAGACATAGCCTGTGATGTGGATGAAATCTTATGGCCTGATCCAGCCAGACGGAGAGATGATGAATAGTTACAGTATTCTTGTTGCTTTTACAGTAGTTTTTCTTCAGAGTCAAAGTGTATGTACTTCATGCAGTAATTTTTATTTGTCTACAGATTTTATTTGTTTCATTGATTTCATTGTTGGTTGATTACTGTAACTGATTATGGTAAGAAATACTGTAAGTATTGAAATAAATACTTGAAATATTCAGTCTGCAGCATCAGTGTTGTGCAGTGCTTGGTAAGTTTATAGTAGGCCTATTTGTGTACATTCTCCCCTATATCTCAAACTAATCATGAAGAATGTTGTTTTTTCATCTAAATTATCCCTTACATAACAATGTCTGGCCAAAAATCTAGCACATGCTATTTCCTAAAATTAGTTTTTTTACAATTGTGTTTTTTATTTATCACAGCAGTGTGAAACTGGCTGCAATAGTGTCTGATCATTGAGGACTGTGTTGGTTAAATGAAAACTAATAGCATTTTCACAAATATGTGTATATATTTTGACTGAAGTGTGTATGTTTTGACTGAAGTGTGTCATTTTGCAAACAATCTAGGAATTATGCAAATTGAGTGTGGTGTTTGGATAATTGTGATTATATTTTGAAAAAAAGAACCCGGTTGAAAAAAAACGGTAATACTTTTGGTTGTAACATTAACGATTACATTTACCCGTTTTGAGTAATCAGTTACTCCCCAACCCTGTACAGAAGAGAATATGAACATGACTCATGTGGACTGTATGACCAAGCATCTGCAATGATCTGTAGAGCTTTGTAACATTCCCTTTGCTATTTATATAAATCAAAGAATGTGTGCATTTGTACGAATGTGTGTATACCTGCATGCATGTGTTTGTGTGTGAATGCATGTGTTCATCAACAGTCATAAGGACCAGTCAATATCAGTCAAACTATGCTGGCCATTACAATGTACTTTTGCTCTTTTGTTTTGCCGCAGTTTTGCACGCCCACGCTTGACAAGTGGTGAGCCGGTTCACAGAGGTTTAGATCGTAGGCGTAGGCTGTGGCGGGCCATCTCTGCACTTTGGACAGACCTCTTAGCTGTTTATGCCCTACAGACCTGTCTTTGCTGCCTGTGTGTGAAGCCACAAGATGCACAGCTATGTTATGGCTGTGAGAGACTTTGACAAACAAGCTAATTTTAGCAAACCTGTTAACTTGAGAGTTGTAGGGCCAGCTTCACGGACATAGAATAAAGCTTGGAGTGAGCCTTGTTCTCACTTAGTAAATCTCTAACTTTTACCCTCAACAAGTTCTGATCTGATATCTGATGTAAGTCTAATGTTTTTACTTGAAGGCAAACTTTTACTGACAGTTAGTCAAAGTCCTCTATGAGTACATCTAGAAGATGTTGTTAATGCAGTGTTCAATGCAACATATGAAAAAAACTGGTCATGAGGTACCTATGCATACCTGTTTGCTGATGTATATGACTTTGTCATGACATGTCTTACACTCAAGATGTGCTTTTCAACTGATAATATGCAGTGTGCTTGTCCTACATATGGAAACATTTATACAGGGAGGTTGTTACTGAAGTACTGAACACTGAAAAGCCCCACTCAGTTTCAGCTGCTTGGCCAGGATGACATGTCTGCTGAGGGAGTGTGATTGGGTTAATCAGTAACTCTCTGAGACTCACCACCTTAATGTGACCTATTTTCAGACAGAAAACTGTAGTCATTCTATGACTTACCAGATGTAGAGACAGGCTCCCTGTACAACAAAACTCTGTTCCAAAGTGTCAGTCCTTCGTGCGTCCAAAATTGCACACTATTCAATTATTATTGGATAGTCTTATAACATATGGGATGTTTTACTTCGTATTTTTTTCAATAAACTTTTAACCTAAATCCAATGACATGGTGACAATTGTTGTCGATTCCATGTTGAATTCACAGTTAGTTGACAACTCAACCAAATGTAAATCCAAACTACGCGTTGAACTGACCCAGTGGGTGGACCTGAATGTCTTTGTTGAGCCCCAATAAATCCCCCAATAGGTTCCAAAAGTTTTGCTGCTACTCTATAGAATATGTGAATGACATGCAGTTGTGTTTTGCCTCTTACAAACACACAAGTACAGTCAACATCATGTGGTGTGCTCAACAAAATATAAATCCAGCAAATGATATACAATGGAACATAATTGTTGATATTTAGCTGGACTCAAACTCATGTGAGAATGTTTCTATGATATTTTCCACCCACAGTGCACTTGGTGTGAGAGCAGGTCTGTTACAGGAAGAGTAGCCTCTGTAGAATTCACACCTCTAACACCAAAACCACACTGATGTTCAAGTTTCCAGGCGTCATTGTTTGTCTCTGGACATGTTTTGTGTTTGCTGGTTTCATTGCGGATGGCTAAAAGACCGCATTGGAAAATGTCACGGCCCTCTCGTTCTGGAAGCCCTCCCTCCTTATTCAAGCCAAACACAGATGGAACCTCTTGGTCTTATTCCCCTGAATGTGACCCCCTCACCATGTTCGCCATATCCACTGATGTAGCTACTTCTCCCCACTATGAATAAGAACTTCACTATAACTCTATACGCTTGCTGTTATTCTCAAACAATAGGATATATTTGACTTCAAGGTATTGGCTGAAGAGTGAGTTTGATTCTGCCCACTACTGTTAGTTTTGATAATACTGAGTACAGTTTAGGCCAACATAGTAATTTGAATTGCATGCACAAAGTGCAATATGCATGAAGAATATGGTTAGCTGGATTCACTTGTACCTTTCTTTTCAAGTTTCAATTTGTTAGAATTTTGAGGGGTCAAGTCTCTCACTACTTTTCCAGCTGATTGCTAAAACAGAACGAAACATTATCTCATGTTAGTAAAGGCATATTTGATGATTTAATTGTTTAATGAGATACAACTGTGAAGGCTAACAAAATCAATTAAATTAGTAGCATTAACCATGACCAATAGACTTCAGCGTTTTAGCAGTATGAATAGATTACAACTGAGAGAAACAGACGTGGTTCATAATTGTAAGATTCACCACATTGAACTAAGGTTTGACTGTGAGACTGGTAAGATGGTTATGTTCTAAACTAGTGAAACAGCGACATCTGGTGAAAGACTACCAGAGTACCATCATGTAAAATGTTCCTCCCTGATGCTGTATCAATTGTAATGTAATTGGCAGAAATGTGACCATGATCACATTACACCACTCTGTTATGTGTTACATTGTAACATGTGCTTTGTATCATTCCTTACTCCTTGAATAACTAAAAAAACTACTAAAACACATCTACTGTCAAGATCAAGTTTCACTACTTTAGACAAATAACAGCTGTTATCACGACAGTGATCGTGACAGTGAGCAGCTACGTATTGTACAGGTTCTCCTTTTAGCCATTTCTCATGGACTTCCACACTTTTCCCTTTAGTATTATCAAATGATCAACACTGTATAGTACTGTATCACTAATTTGCCGCAGTGAACACACCCACCAGACATTTGATCCAAGGGTTTGAAGTTCTTTGAGATAAATTCCCCTTGCACCACACCCTGTCTGTCATCTCCTGCAGCAAATACTGTATACTGCAGCCAGTGCCGAGTCACATCCCATTTCTGTAGTGTTGCCCTCCCATTCTGCTTCACAACACGAGGACTCCACAGAAGAAGCTATTGGGTTAGCTAGAACAGAGAGTTGTACCAACAACACCAACATGTCAATTCAATGGTGGGGCCTCCTACTGGACCTGTGGTTTATTTTGGCCTGCCTACCGTTTCACATCTTAGCTTTCAATCTGGACACGGACACAAAGCATGTTCTGAGGAAAAATGGTGATCCGGGAAGCCTGTTTGGATTCTCCCTGGCACTGCACCAACAACTGAATCCTGTCAATAAGAAACTGTGAGTTGACCTCTTATAAGAAATTATTAACAGTTTCCCATACTATTATCTGACCTTGCAAGTCATATATACACTGCTCAAAAAAATAAAGGGAACACTAAAATAACACATCATAGATCTGAATGAATGAAATAATCGTATTAAATACTTTTTTCTTTACATAGTTGAATGTGCTGACAACAAAATCACACAAAAATTATCAATGGAAATCAAATTTATCAACCCATGGAGGTCTGGATTTGGAGTCACACTCAAAATTAAAGTGGAAAACCACACTACAGGCTGATCCAACTTTGATGTAATGTCCTTAAAACAAGTCAAAATGAGGCTCAGTAGTGTGTGTGGCCTCCACGTGCCTGAATGACCTCCCTACAACGCCTGGGCATGCTCCTGATGAGGTGGCGGATGGTCTCCTGAGGATCTCCTCCCAGACCTGGACTAAAGCATCCGCCAACTCCTGGACAGTCTGTGGTGCAACGTGGCGTTGGTGGATGGAGCGAGACATGATGTCCCAGATGTGCTCAATTGGATTCAGGTCTGGGGCAGGCGGGCCAGTCCTTAGCATCAATGCCTTCCTCTTGCAGGAACTGCTGACACACTCCAGTCACATGAGGTCTAGCATTGTCTTGCATTAGGAGGAACCCAGGGCCAACCGCACCAGCATATGGTCTCACAAGGGGTCTGAGGATCTCATCTCGGTACCTAATGGCAGTCAGGCTACCTCTGGCGAGCACATGGAGGGCTGTGCGGCCCCCAAAGAAATGCCACCCCACACCATGACTGACCCACCGCCAAACCGGTCATGCTGGAGGATGTTGCAGGCAGCAGAACGTTCTCCACGGCGTCTCCAGACTCTGTCACGTCTGTCACGTGCTCAGTGTGAACCTGCTTTCATCTGTGAAGAGCACAGGGCGCCAGTGGCGAATTTGCCAATCTTGGTGTTCTCTGGCAAATGCCAAACATCCTGCACGGTGTTGGGCTGTAAGCACAACCCCACCTGTGGACGTTGGGCCCTCATACCACCCTCATGGAGTCTGTTTCTGACCGTTTGAGCAGACACATGCACATTTGTGGCCTGCTGGAGGTCATTTTGCAGGGCTCTGGCAGTGCTCCTCCTTGCACAAAGGCGGAGGTAGTGGTCCTGCTGCTGGGTTGTTGCCCTCCTACGGCCTCCTCCACGTCTCCTGATGTACTGGCCTGTCTCCTGGTAGCGCCTCCATGCTCTGGACACTACGCTGACAGACACAGCAAACCTTCTTGCCACAGCTCGCATTGATGTGCCATCCTGGATGAGCTGCACTACCTGAGCCATTTGTGTGGGTTGTAGACTCCGTCTCATGCTACCACTAGAGTGAAAGCACCGCCAGCATTCAAAAGTGACCAAAACATCAGCCAGGAAGCATAGGAACTGAGAAGTGGTCTGTGGTCACCACCTTCAGAACCACTCCTTTATTGGGGGTGTCTTGCTAATTGCCTATAATTTCCACCTGTTGTCTATTCCATTTGCACAACAGCATGTGAAATTTATTGTCAATCAGTGTTGCTTCCTAAGTGGACAGTTTGATTTCACAGAAGTGTGATTGACTTGGAGTTACATTGTGTTGTTTAAGTGTTCCCTTTATTTTTTTGAGCAGTGTAAAATTATTTGTGTGTCCTCTATCCAGTCTGATATAAGTACACACTATGAACTGAGAAACAATCTGGCCCTAATGGCTACTCTTAATCTCTAGCCGGTACAACCAGAAGAGAATGGGCCACCTCTCTGGGCCTGGTTCCTCTCTAGGTTTCATCCTCAGTTCCTTCCTTCTAGGGAGTTTTTCCTGGCCTCTCTGTTTTCACGTCTGCTTTGCTTGCTCTTTGGGGTCTAGGCCGAATAACTGTAAAGCACTTGGTGACAACTGCTGATGTAAAAAGGGTTTTATAAAATAATATTGATTGATTGGTTGATTGATTGATACAACTCAGACCAGCAGTGCCAAAGTTGTTTTTAGCTTGAATATTTTATTGTAGAGCTGCATGTGAATTTTACATCAATGTACAACATTCTGATGTATTTTTCCTAGATTGCTGGTTGGAGCACCACGTGCCAAGTCACAGCTCACCACTGATTCTAAGAGCTGTGAGCGTGTCAAGCTCGACAACGATGGTTTGTTTGCTTCCACTCACGTGTAATAGGTTTTTGTGTGTTTGATTGCTGTTAAGAAAATATGTGTGATTTTGTTAATGTGTGTTTAACATTAATGTGCGTGAACGCTAACTTTTGTGTTTGAAAACGAATGTTCCCCAGAGTGTCTTAAAAGCAATGATGTCAAAGACTAATGGATTGGTGTACGAGCAACAAGCCAAGGCCCTGGTCAAAACGATATGGTATGGTAAATATTGTGTACTTTAATCTTTGAATTGCCATTTGTTGACTATAATAAACTTATATTATATTGTTTTTTGTTTTGTTTGTTTTGTTTTGTTCAGTAATAAACTTATATTATATTGTTTTTGGTTTGTTTTTCAATTCAAGGAATTGAATTGACCCGGACAGAACAATATTTCAGGTTTTCAGTGAAGTTAGCAAAAGAGCACATTTTCATGATAAATTATGGCAACCCCTTTGTTTATTACTTAGAATTGCTTACGTCTGAGAGAATTTCTATCATTCTCCCCACCACAGACCTGCGCACATCGATACCAGGAGTGGAGCACCAATCCTGACATCCCACCCCTTCGGTCAGTGCTATATCCTGGGGGAGGATCTCCCCAAGAGTGATGCCCATAGAATCTAGAGGAGGGTGATCTGTGATGACAGAAAACACATCAAGGATAAGCCTAAGAATCCTGATTGGTTCGGATACTGTCAACAAGGTAATTCTGCCGCCTTTACCAAGGACAACACATCTCTGCTGTTCGGGGGCGCCCCGTAGCTTACCAGTGAAAATGTACATGTTTTGAGTTGGGAGATACTTTTAGAATGGGTTTCATCTCTGCTGGTCGGGGGCCCCGGAGCTTACCAGTGGAAAGGTACATGTTTTGAGTTGGGAGATACTTTTAGAATGGGTTTCATCTTGTTAATGGAAAAATATGATGCACTGAATTATGATATGTATCTGATATGTATGAGACATGGTATTCATATACTGTATGTTTGGGACATTCAAACACACTTGCAGTCAGTACACACTGCACTGATATTGGAATGAGCTGTCGATGTCAATGCAACTGAGATCAGACCTAGTTTTGTCTTGAAAAGCCCAAACAGGTTGAAACATCTGTATTATAGATTCTTTCTTTTTGTTTTTTCCTCAGATTTATGGCTGTTTAAGGAGCCTGTTGTCCACAGCATTTAATTTAAATTAATTCAAAACAACATAATTTATTCCCAAGGGTCAATTATTCACAAAGTTCTCTTGTCCATCTACCTGTCACAGGAATTGTGAGAATGGAGTCCCTAGACAACCTTGAAGACGACACTACAGTGGTAGGCTTGATTACCAACAACGACGAGACGGCCTACAGGGAGGAGGTGAGGGCCCTCGGAGTGTGGTGTCAGGAAAATAACCTCACACTCAACGTCAACAAAACAAAGGAGATGATCGTGGACTTCAGGAAACAGAAGAGGGAGCAGCCCCCTATCCACATCGACGGGACAGTAGTGGAGAAGGTGGAAAGTTCCTAAGCATACACATCACGGACAAACTGAAATGGTCCACCCACACAGACAGCGTGGTGAAGAAGGCACAACAGCGCCTCTTCAACCTCAGAAGGCTGAATAAATTTGGCTTGTCACCAAAAACACTCACAAGCTTTTACAAATGCACAATCGAGAGCATCCTGTCGGGCTGTATCACTGCCTGGTACGGGTTGTGGGTTTGATTCCCATGGGGAACCAGTAGCATTGCCCACAACCGAAAGGCTCTCCAGAGGGTAGTGAGGTCTGCACAACGCATCATCGGGGGCAAACTACCTGCCCTCCAGGACATCTACACCACCGATGTCACAGGAAGGCCAAAAAGATCATCAAGGACAACAACCACCCGAGCCACTGCCTGTTCACCCCATTATCATCCAGAAGGCGAGGTCAGTACAGGTGCATCAAAGCTGGGACCGAGAGACTGAAAAACAGCTTCTATCTCAAGGCCATCAGACTGATAAACAGCCATCACTAACATTGAGTGGTTGCTGCCAACATACTGACTCAAATCTCTAGCCACTTTAATAATTAAAATTGGATGTAATAAATGTATCACTAGTCACTTTAAACAATGCCACTTTATATAAAGTTTACATACCCTACATTACTCATCTCATATGTATATACTGTACTCTATACCATCTACTGCATCTTGCCTATGCCGTTCGGCCATCGCTCATCCAGATATTTAAATGTACATATTCTTATTCATTCCTTTACACTTGTGTGTATAAGGTAGTTGTTGAGAAATTGTTAGATTACTTGTTAGATATTACTGCATGGTCGGAACTAGAAGCACAAGCATTTCGCTACACTCGCATTAACATCTGCTAACCATGTGTATGTGACCAATAGAATTTGAATTTGATTTTGATTTGAAGAGCCCCGTGAAACTGGGGATGTGGACAGACTTGACCGTGACCTCATCCCTCTCCTTAACAACAGTTATCTAAGTCAGTTTAGATGGATAGAGCTTTCTTCATCCTCTATTCAATCCATTCAATCACACTGAAAGGAAAACACAGAAGTTCTTGGTTTTGTGGTAAATGTCATCGATACTCTTGGTCAGTTTTTTATACTGTTGATGTAACTAATGCAGTAATGATGCTTTACTCTCTTAAAAATGTAAAGAATGGCATGTTTCGTATTGATTCATACTATTTATTTACACTATTTGTAAATTACATCTTCCTTTCCCATGGACTTGGACCCTTGTGCACAATTTACATTTGAGTACTTTAGAAGATGCTCTCATCCAGAGCGACTTACAGTAGTGAGTGCACCAATTTTCATACTGGTTCCCCATGGGAATCAAACCCACAACCCTGGCGTTTCAAGCACCATGCTCTAACAACTGAGCAAAACGGGGCCCCCTGTTCATTGTGGTAGCATTACAGTTGCTAACATTCAGTAATTTCTGTATTTTTTCCAGGGTTCTCAATAGACTCTGGAATGGCCCTCACCAAGAAGGGCCAGCTGACTATACTGTCTGGGGCACCACGAGGTGGTTTCAGTGGGGAGGAGAGACCCATTGGCTGAAAGAAGTCTATCTGTGGAAAACATTCTTAAAGGCCCAGGCCTGGCCTCCTCCTTTGGCTACAACATAGCCGTTGTGGACCTCAACGCTAATGGGTACAGACTTCAGCCAGTAGCTTTGTCCCAATTATCTCCCCTTCCTCCCAAAGTGTGCATTGTTCACTTCCTTTCAATAAATTGAAAAGAAAATTACTGGTATAAGAAATATGGTGGAAACGCTCACTAGCCCGTGCCTCCACCAATTCAATGCTTTAAAGAGATTCTCCGATACATAGTTCTGAAAGTAGCCATCAAGAGTCAAAAGTGGTCCCTGAAAAGGGGCTGAAGCTCAATGGCTAGACTTGCTAGGGGGCTGGCCCAAGTGGGGGAAAATGTTGGGAAAATAGCGCAGCACAGCTTCCAGAAAAACAGTTGCTTTCAAACTACGGAGTTTGTGGTTAATTGAGGTGACAGTAATTCTGCATGTATGAACTACACATAGACACATCCAGCCCAAAGCAGGAGATTTAAAAAATACGAAATAGTCGCCAAAGTTCCGGAGCATTTCTTTAAGATTTGTGGGAGCAAGTGACCAAGTGCACATTTCAGAAGAGAGGAGATATTATTGTGACGTAAGCTTTGTATAGGTTTTGTTAAAGGCTCCGTTGAGTCAAACATTTCATTTTTCTGTGTTTTATATATAATATTTTTCCACACTACGAGGTTGGAATAATATTGTGAAAATTATGATAATGCCCTTTTCGTATGAGCTGTTTGAAAAGACAACCTAAAATATCAGGCTGTTTTCTTGGTTTTGGCCTGCCTAGTGACATCACCTGACATCACCAGGGGGTAAATTGGTTGATAGATCATTAAGAAAGATAGTTCCAAACCTCTCTGCCAATAACAGCTAGTTTTCAGATTTCCCTCCCCACTCAGACCACTCCCAGACTTAGAAAAATTCTTGCTTGAGAAATTGCTCTTTGCTAAGAAGCTATTTTTGTTTCTTTTAACCCATTTTAATTGAAAACAATCACAGTAAGATACTTACAGTGCCTTCAGAGAGTATTCACAACCTTTCACTTTTTCCACATTGTGTTGTGTACAAGGGCCCGAATTTAAAATACTTCCAGACAAACTAAACACCTTCTTTGCCCGCTTTGAGGATAATAAAGTGTCACAGACACAGCCCGCTACCAAGGACTGTGGGCTCTCCTTCTCCGTGGCCGACGTGAGTAAGACATTTAAATGTGTTAACCCTCGCAAGGCTGTCAGCCCAGACGGCATCCATAGCCGCATCCTCAGAGCATGCGCAGACCAGCTGGCTGGTGTGTTTACGGACATATTCAACCTCTCCCTTTTCTGTTAAAGAGACTGATAAATAGCTTCTATCTCAAGGCCAACAGACTGTTAAACAGCCATCACTAACACAGTGATGGCTGTTTAACCATCATCTGTACACACAGACTTGAAATCATTGGGCACTTTAATAAATGGATCACTAGTCACTTTAATAATGCAACTTTAATAATGTTCACATATCTTGCATTACTCATCTAAAATGTATATGCTGTATTTTATACCATCTATTGCATCTTGCCAATGCCGCTTGGTCATTGCTCATCCGTATATTTATATGTATATATTCTTATTCCATTCCTTTACTTAGATTGTGTGTATTAGGTAGTTGTTGTGGAATTGTTAGATTTCTTGTTAGATATTGCTGCACTGTTGGAACTGGAAGCACAAGCATTTCGTAACACACGCAATAACATCTGCTAACCATGTGTATGTGACCAATACAATTTGATTTGTTTCAATTTAGATTATTTTTAAATTGTAACTGGCCTACACACAATATGTCAAAGTGGAATTATATATTTTTTTTTAAATAAGCTGAAATGTCTTGAGTCAATAAGTATTCAACCACTTTGTAATACATTTGCTTAACAAGTCACATAATAGGGTTTAACATCATTTCTGAATGACAACTACATAACCCCACACACACAATGACACACACAGGTCCGTCAGTCGAGCAGTGAATTTTAAACACAGATTCAACCACAAAGACCAGGGAGGTTTTCCAATGGCTCACTAAGAAGGGCACCTATTGGTAAAAAACAGACATTGAATAGCCCTTTGAGCATGGTGAAGTTATTAATTACACTTTGGATGGTGTGTCAATACAACCATTCACTAAAAAGACACAGGCGTCCTTCCTAACTCAGTTGCCGGAGAAGAATGAAACCGATCAGGGATTTCACCACGAGGCCAATGGTGACTTTAAAACAGTTACAGAGTTTAATGGCTGTGATAGGAGAAAACTGAGGATGAATCAACAACATTGTAGTTACTCCACAAAACTAACCTAAATGACAGAGTGAAAAGAACGAAGCCTGTACAGCAGCGTACCCCAACTGGCGGCCCGTGGCCTCCCAAGTTCTCCGTTTTTTTTGGTTTATATATGCATGTATATATATATATATACATTTATCAACTTTTGTTTGGGGGGTGTGGGGGGGTGACATTATAGATGGTAAAAACACCAGGAAATCAGTTCCAAGTGGTTTTAAGTATTCCCACACATAATTGAGAGACAAATGTAAGCAAGATTTGAAATTACTATGCTTTAGTCAAACATTATACAGTATCTGTTTGGGCTTCTTGCAGTCAATTTGCAGTCTACAAACTATTTGTAATTATCAAATCAAATCAAATTGTATTGGTCACATACACATGGTTAGCAGATGTTATTGCGAGTGCAGCGAAATACTTGTGCTTCTAGTTCCGACAGTGCAGCAATATCTTACAAGTAGTGTCTAACAATTCCACAACAAATACCTAATACGCACAAATCTAAGTAAGGAATGGAATAAGAATATATAAGTATAAATATAATAATGAGCAATGCCAGAGTGGCATAGGCTAATATGCAATAGATAGTATAGAATACAGTATATACATATGAGATGAGTAATGCAAGGTATGTGTTACGTTCCCCAGTTTCTGTGTTGTGGGTTTGTGAATATGTATATGTATTTCTGGAAATGGCTTCCAGGATTCCAATAAGCAGCTGATTGGTCGGCCCGATTGCAGATTGGAGCTGACCTCGCCCTCTCGTCAGGGGATACAGCTGTCTGCAATTAGACTCCTTCTCCAGCTGTATATTAGCCAGTGTTCTTTTCCTCAGAGGAGGGCTGATGATTATGTTTTGTGTTGGTTGTTGCTCAGACAGTTTTTGTAAAGTATTTTGTAACCGGTCCTGCTGAGGGATGTTTTGATTATTGAAATTGTTCACGTTACGTTAATATTATTCTGTTTTTGTTCCCAGGGGGGAAGGGGAAGTCACCTTGGGAGTGCTTAGGCAAGAGGCCTGCGAGCATACATAACCTGTAGTATTTACTGTCCATGCACACTAGGTAAGACCGGGGCGAACCACCCGTGTATTTTGGTTTGCGCACCAGGTGGTGCTAAGTTAAGTAAGAAGTGGGTAGGCAGTTAAGGTAGGAGAGGCGGCTCTTTCACTTTATCTTTCTTTGCTTTGGTTCCGTCCAGCCCCTTTTCCCAAAATTACCGTGTGATGGAATAAATAAATTCCCAGTAAACGGTAAATTCTCTGCCTTTGTCATCCTTACCCGCACCTACAATCCCATTCATCTTTCACTCCACGGGGAGTTGAGTTGTAGCAGGGTGTTGCGTTCCCTCTTCCTATAGGCGTACGTAACAATATTATTAACATGACTAGTGTTCCATTTATTAAAGTGGCGAATGATGTATGTAGGCAGCAGCCTCACTGTGCTAGTGATGTTTACATTTTAGTTAACACTCTTATCCAGAGCAACATATATTAGCAAACAGGATGCATGTTTTTGAATATTTTTATTCAGTACAGCGTTGGATCATCAACTAAAATCAGCCGCGGGCTGATTTATTTATTTTTTTACATATATATTTTTTTGCCTAATGGTCAGGGTTCCCGGAACAGGCATCATCGGCAAGTAGCCTAGTAGTTAAGAGCATTGGGCCAGTAATCAAAAGGTCACTGGTTTGAATTCCCAAGCCGTCTAGGTGAAAAATATGTAGATGTGCAATTGAGCAAGGCACTTATTGTACAACCCTAATTGCTAGAAGGCACTAAAGTAAAACTGCAAAAATAAGAAATTACCTTTATGTCCTGGATACAAAGTTGCGTTTTTGGGGCAAGTACAACACATTTACAATAACTTTACTATGGCTCCTCAGGTGGAATCCACAAAAAGACAGCACAGGTGGGAGCCTTTACATTAAACTGGAACACCTGCGTCTGAGTGATAACCACCCCAATCTCTCAGTAAAGTTTGAAGAATGTTGAACACAAACGACATTTTGTCACATACAGTATCTCTTGTTATTATAGATTATAACAACAGAATCTTATAATATAAGACTATTTGGATTTTCTCTGACAAAATAGACATGGATGACAATCATTACCCTGACTTGACTGTTGGATCACTCTCAGATTCCATATTTGTCTACAGGTAACTTTGCATTGATTACATCATATCAGTGTTCCTCAATCTTAGTACTGAGAGAACACATAGGATATCCTTTAGTTTCAACACTTGATTCAAGTATATTCTTCTACTTATCGAGCCCATGATAACAGCAGTTTCAGTAGTATCACATATATTAGTACTGGGCTGTAACAAAAGCCTTCACACCCTGTGGGTTCCCAGGACCAGGATTAATATACATTGCCTTAGACCTTTCATGTCATGTCCACTGGTCATTTTGATTTACTTGGATTTGCTTACAGGGCAAGGCCAGTAGTCAATATCAGAGAGGACTTACGAATCACCCCAAGTACAATCAACATGGCGACAGAACACTGTGACAAACACAAATGGTAAGACTTTCAAGAAACAACATATAAACAAATATCAATACACTGCCGTAATGAAACCCAACATAATTTTGTCTACATTTGCATAGTACTTTCAAGGCACAGGCATGCTTTACCTACACAGCACAGCCACCATCCTACAACCCCAGACTGAGTAAGTTCACTAGTTTCAGCCCCCTAAATGACCATGCCTTTGTACTGCTGAGATTGAGGCTGTCCTAATACTCTTGACCCTTTGTGTACACTGTGCTTCAGGAACTTGTGCGACGCATTCTCTTCCTATAGCTGTCAACTATGCCTTCGAGGCTGACGCTGAGACGAGGAAACAGAGGCGTTCCTCCAGGATGCAGTTCCTTTGTCAAAGGTAGCTCTCCTTTTGAAAGAAGTGCTTAAAGTATTACACATACTGTCCATCTAATGTGAAAGGAATTAAGATATTCAACAAACAAAAAAATAGAAATACAAACGTTTTCTAGTACAACCAAGGAAAAAGGGTCAGAAATGCTTACTGCTGCTAAGCTGGTGTTGTGCTGCAAGTGTCAATTTGTTCTCTTTTCAAGGAACAGATCCCAACTTGTGAATGGGTGTGGTCTACCCATGTGTGGGTGTGGTCTACTAGTCACAGGGATGACAGCCGTACCTGGGATGGGGGTTATGGGAGGGAATTGGAGGACAACTGGAGATCTACTTTGTCAGTTGGAGCTACAGTATGTTTAGCAGGGCATCTATCAAGGTACAGCAAAGTGGATAAGACAGGCATCTATTATGGTACAGTACACCTACGTAGATTACAAACAGGCTTCTATCATGGTACAGCTACGTAGATAACAGACAGGCATTGATTCTGGTGGTACTGGTAGGTATGGATAAGTATTTCAAAATAATAAGGATAGTTGTATCTCAATAAATAACCCATCATGGTAATTGTTGTTTTGAATATAGCTAGCTTTAATACCAATAGTTTGGCTGATAAGAGGAAAATAGACAATTTTACATGGCTAAAGGAGAACGATTACCATATTTATTGTTTACAAGAAACTCCTTCGATATCTTCTGACGAAGGGGCATAGGAAAAATAGTGGGATCGTACAATCTATTTCTGTCAAGGTGTTATGATCCTACTGAAAAACAGTCTAGATCTTGAGGTGCAATCCATTAAAATAGATCCTCAAGGAAGACGGATTGCCCTAAATATATTACTTGATGATACGCCAATGTGGCTCATAAATATATATGGACCCAATAATGATACAAACTTCTTTCTACAGACTATCAGTAACATTTCAAATATCTACTCACCATTACCCTAACTAACTGTAACCTTAGCAAGCTGTTGCTTATCAATAAATAGTTTGTTGATAATATGACAGATGCGTCTAAAGATGAACTATCTGGACTATACAAATAAAGTGTGACCAAATACATATAATAATCTAATTAGTCTCCAAGATACAAATAATTATATTATAATGGTAGGGCACAACAATAGACTGTATGCACAACAATAGACTGTAAAGGCAATCATACTACCAACTATCACCCCTGGTGCTCAAAGAGATAACAAATATTATGGACACCTTGGAATTGATATTTGAAGGCTTAAAAAAAACTATCTTGTGAGATATACTTGGAGGCTTAATAAAGCTAGCCGGATTTATTATTTTCTGGTATCCTTTTCTATGATGCCAAAAGTGAAAAAAGTATTGATTTGAGGATCGAATGTGTCAACATATATCCCTCCAGATAACTATGACAGGCTTTCCACAAGGAAGGGGATATTGGACATTTTCATCAGGATTTATTGACTGACAGTATTTTCTTAACAAAACATAAGAAATTCATAACAGATTTTTCCTGCACAATACAGGTTCAGTGGATCCACTTATTGTATTGTCTTTCAATGTGCCTTAGAGGCCACTCAATAATATAGACGCGAAAAGATCGGGTTTCATTTATCTAAAAACTCTGAGCAAATTAGATGGAGAATGGCCAAAACCTTTTTCTTAAACTTTTCAATATAGAAACGCAACCAAAAAGAAAAACATGGAGAAGATGGAGAAATCCTCATCTCACCAAAAGAGATTTTGAATGAAGAAGCAAAATATGTTTAACAAATGTTCTCTCATCAAGATCTTCCAAACTCACTTGACGATAGGTTTTGTGATTCCTTCTGGCCTCGATGGCATTCCAATAGAGATACTGTATATCAAACTTTTTATGAACTACTGAAAGATCCACTACTATGTTTTAATTACTTGTGAGTGTGTGTGTATATACATATATACATATATACATACATACATACATACGCAACATACACCTTGCGTGACGACCAGTTGCCCCCATCCCTCCCGCTAATAGGGCAACTCTTGCACATTTCTGGTTGTCTGATGGATGGAAATGCTGTAAATTTAAGAGGACTGTGTATTTGGAAAGATGAGATGTTGTCACAACACAACTGACTGGCTCAAACGCATTAAGAAGGAAAGAAATTCTACAAATTAACTTTTAACAAGGCACATTTTTTAATTGACATGCATTCCCGGTGACTACCTCATGAAAATATATTTTTATATAACTTTTTTGGTTACTACATGATTCTATGTGTTATTTCATAGTTTTGATGTCTTCACTGTTATTCTAAAATGTAGAAAATCGTAAAAATAAAGAAGAACCCTGCAATGATTAGGTGTTTTAAAACTTTTGACTGGAGTTTATATATGTCATTTTGACGAGGAAATGCTATCATTTTCACCAGCAAAATGGACAGTTGGACTGGCATTCAACCCGATCTCACATTTGGTTGCGTTACTGGATGGCAGCCTCGCAGTTCAACATTTGAATCTTTTGGACAAATGTCAAATAAAGCACAGTTCATGAGATCACATTTTAAATGTAAGGGCTAACATGTCTTTCCATTTCAGGTGTGTCGAGACAACCATTGCCAATTGAATATTTTTTCATTACCTTAGTCAACCACACTTTTACCACTCATACTCCATGTTACCACTCGTACTCCATATATTACCACTCATTCTCCACGTTTTATTTGTAGTTATACAGCAGTACCTTGCTACCTACAGAAGTCACATTATTTAAAGTAATATCCTTTGTTATATGGTTAACTTGGTTTGTTAACAATTTGCAAACTGCTGTCATTATCACAACGCAGAGTCGTCTACCTCGACTAACCTGTACCCCCGTACATTGACTCTGTACCGGTACCCCCTGTATATAGCCTTATTATTATTATTTTATTGTATTTTTTTTATTTTAACTTTTTTATTATTTTTTTTATTTATTTTTTTACACTGCATTGTTGGTTAAGGGCTTGTTAGTAAGCATTTCACGGTAAGGTCTACACCTGTTGTATTCAGTACATCTGACAAATAACATTTTATTTAATTTTAGAGATGCAGATTCGGCTCAGATGATCTAACAATGGTTTCTCTCTCTAGGATCACAAACAAAATGCGGTCCTGGTTTGCACAGCCCAGTACCATCTGGATTCTACCTCCAGGATCACTGGACATCCATGGTGTGTGACTCAATCATTTCCCTCAGCTAAACTGATATCTGGATACCTGAAGGACAAACATATCCTTATGATGGGTGACTCCAGAATGAAGTGAACCTCTTCCTGTCCTTTGTCTGTCCTCAATGAGAAAGAGAAGCATTCAAAAGGGATTGCTTGTAAAATCAACCGCCTTGAAATTGGTGGTTGTCAAACTATTTCTGCGCTGCTTCTTCTGTTATGCATAATGTATAGTTATGCAATGATTCATTTCTAGAACTTGTGGGCTGTTTTAGAGCAAACTGTCTATTTGTAAAAACAAATTTTTATAATAATTTAAGTAATTCAACCGTCTATGATGTTTGCAGTCAATGTGGAAGTGTGCCCTCTGGTGGCCCTTTTTGGTCTTTCACATACTGGTTTAATTCCGCCCAGGGCAATGCACGGTGCAATCGCTTTTGCTAGTGCGTATTCTCTCTCACAGTTTTCAACTGAGAAGCACTGCATTTGAGCAATGTAAAAATGTCCATGACCTTGAACGTACATGCCCCTCTGACCCCTCTAAATGAATGTAACTGAAGGGAGTAATCTGATTGCAAACCATGAAATGTGTAATAACTTGGATATATTAAATATGAAAACTGGGAAAAACCTGTGTGTGTATACACTACCGTTCAAAAGTTTGGGGTCACTTAGAAATGTCCTTGTTTTGGAAAGAAAAGCAATTTCCCCCCCCCCCCCATTAAACCTCTTAGGGCTAGGGGGCGGTGTTCAGAAGTACGGAGAGTCTGACGTGTTCAAAGTAAACTGCCTGTTACTCAGGCCCAGAAGCTAGGATATGCATATAATTGGTAGTATTGGATAGTAAACACTCAAAAGTTTCTAAAACGGTTAAAATAATGTCTGAGTATAACAGAACTGATATGGCAGACAAAAACCGGAGAAATCTATCTGGAATTATTAATATTTTTATGTCCGTTTTTCCATTGATTTGCTATTCACTATAGAGGGATTTAGCTCCCAGATTGCAGTTCCTATAGCTTCCACTAGATGTCAGCAAGAAATAGAAGTTCTGGCAGGTGGATGTTAGAACTGACACTACTCTTTTGCACACGTGACTGTGTGCTCACTCTTCGTTATTTTTATTTTCTATTGAACAGGCTATTGTCCGTCAGAAATATTATCGTTTATTTACATATTAGGCTACCTGAGTATTGATTAGAAACGTTGTTTGACTTGTTTGGACAAAGTTTATCAGTGACTTTTTTTTAGGTTTTCTATGTCTGTATATTGAATGAGTGGAACAGGTGGATTACTGAACAAAACCAACCAAACAGAGTTTTTGGGATAATAAGAGGGACTTTATCGAACAAAACAAAAAAAATTTGATCCTGGGACACGTGGGATTGCAACCAGAGGAAGATCTTCAAAGGTAAGTGATTTATTTTATCGCTAAATTTGATTTTTGTAATGCCTGTGCTGGTTTGAAATATAATATAATAATATTTTTATGCAGGAAGTATGCGGGGCGCTGTCCTCAGATAATCAAATGCTATGCTTTTGCTGTAAAGCCTATTGTAAATCAGACAAAGCGGTTCGATTACCAAGATTCTAAGCTAAAGAATGGTGTACAACACTTGTATTTTCATGAATGTTTAATATTACTATTTTTGTCATTTGAATTTGGCGCTCTGCAATTTCACCGGATGTTGTCAAATCAATCCCGTTAACGGGATCCGATCCCTAACAGGTGTGCGTAATTACATAACTGCTAAAAAAGAAATTGTGTCATTCAAAACTGTTTTTGGATATGTGGGTGTGTACAAATAAAGAAAAGTAGATGGTGGACGTGGCTAGTTAAACATACACAATCCCTTTGTTCATAACCTGCTTTCAAAGTAAATTAACAAATATGATATGCAAATATGTAATCTAGCTGCACTGTCCTATAAGCATACAGAGGATGTGGTCTGCTGAGAAAGATAACAAAAAAAAGTGGTTGTAGACAAACTTAAGTAACTGCCTCTATTTTAAAGTTTAAGAAAAGTTTGTTCCTCCTGTTCAATGTTTAAGTTGAAGGACTCTTATTATTATTTTCTACTTTCTATCAATTAGCAATTCACTGCCAAATCTCGCATGTCAACTCAGTAAAAGTAATACATAAAAGCTTTTGGACAGAGTTCACCATAGCCCCATTCTAAGGGGCTACTTTAGCATGATTCACTGTCTTTGTAAATGGAAATACATAGAACAAAACAAGAAACACGAATAGCGTACAGACATGAGACAGAAACAGATGCAATAACGCCTAGGGAAAGAACTAAAGGGAGTGACAGATATAGGAAAGGTTCTCAGGAAAGTGATGGAGTCCAGGTGAGTCTGATGAGGCGTTGGTGCGCGTAACGTTGGTGACAGGTGTGCGAAATAATAAGCAGACTGGCGACCTCGAGCGCCGGAGAGGGAGTATACGTGACAGCGGCACAAATCATGCTTCATTGACAGCATGGCCAATGTTGAATGTTTATCATTTTAAACTAGGAAAAGAGACCCTTAATATTAGACTTGGGACCAATCAACTACTCCACTGAATAGCAGGCTAATGATTGCTTTGCAATGCTTGCAGTTAGGCACTGATTCCTTCCAAACCACTCATTGTTGAATTTGCGATTTCCAACCTGTATAATGTTTATGGCCGATGAGCACCGATACGTTTTATCTATAATTTCTCTTCATTATTTGTCTTCATAAGACAATGATTAAAAAGGATTTGGCCGGAGGTTGTCAACTTGATTCGTGATTATGACTGCTAGCTAAGATTTTGAAAGTATGATGTTGACATGATCAGTCCAATCAAAGCTACTGTAGAAATAATGTAATTTGACAATTTTATCTGTGGCCAATGGCCTTGAGCCTTCTTGGATGGGCACTTCTAATGTAACTCTATGGCAGCACCCAAGGGGCTTGAATATTCGAGCTCTACCCTTAGACTTGGCGGTGACGTAGTGTCCCCATGAGTGACAGAACACTGAGCCAATCACGACGCAACGCTCCTTATTTTCTGCTGGCTTTCCCCACCACCACAGAAAGCACTGAGCTAGGCTGAAACACCTGCATTTTGGAGCTGATTACTAAAGAAAACAAAAAAGAGACCATGTTTGTATGCGGCTTTATTAACTCAATGATATATATATTTTTTTACATTGTCTGCAAACTGATATGTGACACGTATTAATGCCAAAATAACATGCAAAACAGGCAAGTCCCCCCCCCCCAAATTTAAAAAAATAATCACTTGTATTATGTATTTTGCTAAAAATGTGGAGCTCAGAACAGGTGCGTCTCTGCCCCACCTGCCCTGAATGGCGGGTTGCCACTGCCTGGGAGATGGCAAAGACTCCATTGGTCATAAATAATTCATAGAATTATAATCGATTTTTGGTGAATCTATGTTAATTATTCCAGGTATATTCTACTGGTTATGATTGCAGACAGAGCCCAGAGAATGGGATGGTACAATATTGAATTATTCATATTTTGATAAGGTACATGCATGGGGATGTCCAAGTCCCCCAGAGATATGCCCATGCTGTAGAGATACACCTAGCAGACTTTTTTTTTACTTAGAAAAATACAACTAGTGCAACCAAATCAATTACATTAGCTACCTAAAAGTGAAGTAAACTCAACTTAGGAGTAATAGAGAATGGAGACTTTTAACTTGAAAATTTGCAGGATATCTCTTTGGGGTTTTCCTGGCATCTGTTTTTTTTTATACTACGTTATGCTTGTTCCTCACAGCCCATTTGGTGTTCATTTTTTTTTGTTGGTAAGATAAAACTGCCAAAACTCTGAACTCTGAACGGTATTATTGTTGTGAAGATGGCGCAGGAGGAGATGGCTGCCGTTTTATGGGCTCTTAACCAACCGTGTTATTTTTATATATTTTTTTGCATTGTTTGTAACTTATTTTGTACATAATGTTGCTGCTACCGTCTTATATGACCGAAAAGAGCTTCTGGACATCAGAACACCTTGAACTGGACAAAGAATTTTTTCTTTAATGAATCGGACGAGAGGGATTAATTCCAGACACCCAAACAGGCACTCATTCCCGTCATTCGCAGGAGAAAGAGATGGAGGTAATGCGGAAAGAGATTGGGGTGCCTTGTGAGGATCCAGCAACGAGTGGCTAACCTTCCTTTGCCTTGGGTACTATTGGCCAACGTACATACCAACGGGCCATTAAAAACTGTAATATCTTATGTTTCACCGAGTCGTGGCTGAACGACGTCATGAATAACATACAGCTGGCGGGTTATACACTGTAACGGGGAGAATAGAACAGCAGCCTTTGGTATGACAAAAGGTGGCGGTCTATGTACATTTGTAAACAACAGCTGGTGCACGATATCTAAGGAAGTCTTGAGGTTTTGCTTGCCTGAGGTAGAGTATATCATGATAAGATGTAGACCACACTATCTACCTAGAGAGTTTTCATCTATATTCATCGTACCTGTCTATTTACCACCACAAATGGATGCTGTCACTAAGACCGCACTCAATGAGCTGTATACGGCCATAAGCAAACAGGAGAACGCTCATCCAGAGGTGGCGCTCCTAGTGGCCGAGGACTTTAAAAGCAGGGAAACTTAAATCCGTTTTACCTAATTTCTACCTGCATGTTAAATGTGCAACCAGAGGGAAAGATCTCTAAACCACCTTTACTCCACACACAGAGACGCGTACAAATCTCTCCCTCACCCTCCATTTGGCAAATCTGACCATAATACTATCCTCCTGATTCCTGCTTACAAACAAAAATTAGGAAGCACTAGTGACTCGGTCAATAAAAAAGTGGTCAGATGAAGCAGATGCTACGCTACAGGACTGTTTTGCTAGCACAGACTGGAATATGTTCTTCCGATGGCATTGAGGAGTATACCATAACAGTCACTGGCTTCATCAATAGGTGCATTGATGACGTCAAATCATACTTCACCGGCTACACCGGCTCCGACGTTAGTCGGATGTGGCAGGGCTTGCAAACCTTTACAGACTACAAAAGGAAGCACAGCCGAGAGCTGCCCAGTGAAACGAGCCTACCAGACGAGCTAAATGACTTCTATGATCGCTTCGAGGCAAGTAACACTGAAACATGCATAAGAGCATCAGCTGTTCCGGACGACTGTGTGATTACACTCTCCGCAGCCGATGTGAGTAAGACCATTAAACAGGTCAACATTAATTAACAAGGCCACAGGGTCAGACGGATTACCAGGATGTGTACTCCGAGCATACACTGACCAACTGGCAATGGTCTTCACTGACATTTTCAACATCTCCCTGTCTGAGTCTGTAATACCAACATGTTTCAAGCAGACCACCATAGTCCCTGTGCCCAAAAACACTAAGGTAACCTGCCAAATGACTACTGACCTGTAGCCATGAAGTGCTTTGAAAGGCTGGTCATGGCTCACATTAACACCATTATCCCAGAAACCCTAGACCCACTCCAATTTGCATACCGCCCCAACAGATCCACAGATGATGCAATCTCTATTGCACTCCACACCGCCCTCTCACACCTGGACAAAAGGAACACCTATGTGGGAAAGTAATTTATTGACTACAGCTCAGCGTTCAACACCATAGTGGCCTCAAAAGCTCATCAATACGCTAAGGACCCTAGGAATAAACACCTCCCTCTGAAACTGGATACTGGACTTCCTGATGTGCCGCCCCCAGGTGGTAAGGGTAGGTAACAACACATCCGCCACGCTGATCCTCAACATGGGTGCCTCTCAGGGGTGCGTGCTCAGTCCCCTCCTGTACTCCCTGTTCACCCATGACTGCATGGCCAGGCACGACTCCAACACCATTATTAAGTTTGCCGATGACACAACAGTGGTAGGCCTGATCATCGACAACGACAAGACACCCTATAGGTAGGAGGTCAGAGACCTGGCCGAGTGTTGCCAGGACAACAACCTCTCCCTCAACGTGGTCAAGACAAAGGAGATGATTGTGGACTACAGGAAAAGGAGGACTGAGCACGTCCCCATTCTCATTGACGTGGCTGTGTAGAGGAGGTTGAGAGCTTCAAGTTCCTTGGTGTCCACATCACAAACAAACTTACATGGTCAAAGCACACCAAGACAGTTGTGAAGAAGGCATGACAAAACCTATTCCCCTCAGGAGACTGAAAAGATTTGGCATGGGTCCTCAGATCCTCAAAATGTTCTACAACTGCACCATCGAGAGCATCCTGACGGGTATGGCAACTGCTCGGCTTCCGACCTCAAGGCACTGCAGAGGGTAGTGCGTACGGCCCAGTACATCACTGGGGCCAAGCTTCCTGTTATCCAGGACCTCTATACCAGGCGGTGTCAGAGGAAGGCCAAAGAAATTGTCAAGGACTCCAGCCACCCTAGTCATAGACTGTTCTCTCTGCTACCGCACGGCAAGCGGTACCGGACCGCAAAGTCTAGGTCCAAGGGGATTCTGAACAGCTTCTACCCCGAAGCCATAAGAATCCTGAACATCTAATCAAATGGCAACCCAGACTATTTGCATTGCATTTTATTTTGACAACAGGGTTTTTGTTAAGGTTGTTCAAGCTTCACACCGCCCTCTCCAAGAAACAACGTCTAACTTGTCACCTAGCTGGAATAAAAAGAAGAAGAAATTACACTATGAAACAAAGACAAATTACATAAAGAATGATAGTAAAACGCTTTAGATGAAATTTTGGGAAAAAATGCAAACTCAGTTCTCTCATTCATTGAATCAGATGGCTCATTCATCACAAAACCGACTCATACTGCCAACTACTTTAATGATTTTTTCATTGGCAAGATTAGCAAATGTAGGCATAACATGCCAGCAACAAACGCTAACACTACACATCCAAGTAAATCTGACCAAATTATGAAAGACAAGCATTGAAATTTGGAAGTGTCTGAAGTGTGTGGAAGATTTGAAAAAATGATTGTTTTCTACCAACAATGTCAAGCCACCGTGGTCTGATAACTTGGATGGAAAATTACTGAGGATAATAGCGGACAATATTGCCACTCCTATATGCCATATTTTCAATTTAAGCCTACTAGAAAGTGTGTGCCCCCAGGCCTGGAGGGAAGCAAAAGTAATTCCACTACCTAAGAATAGTACTGGCTCAAATATCCGACCAATCATCCTTTTACCAACCCTTCGTCAACTTTTGTAAAAAATTGTTTTTGACCAGATACAATGCTATTTTACAGTAAACAAATTGGCAACAGACTTTCAGCACGCTTATAAGGAAAGACATTTAACAAGCACAGCACTTTTACAAATGACATGATTGGCTGAGAGAAATTTATGATAAAACGATTGTGGGGGCTGTTTTGTTAGACTTCAGTGCGGTTTTTGACATTATCAATCGTAGTCTGCTGCTGGAAAAACTTGTGTTATGGCTTTACACCCCTGCTATATTGTGGATAAAGATGTACCTGTCTAACAGAACACAGAGGGTGTTCTTTAATGGAAAAGTCTCCAACATGATCAAGGTAGAATCAGGAATTCCCCAGGGCAGCTGTCTAGGCCCCTTACTTTTTTAAATCTTTACTAACGACATGCCACTGGCCTTGAGTAAAGCCAGTGTGTATGTATGTGGATGACTCAACACTACAGTATACACATCAGCTACTACAGCGACTGAAATGACTGCAACACTTAACAAAGAGCTGCAGTTAGTTTCAGAGTGGTCTGGCAAGAAATAACTTAGTCCTAAATATTTCTAAAACTAAAATAATTGTATTTGGGACAAATCCTTCACTAAACCCTAAACCTCAACTAAATATTGTAATAAATAATGTGGAAATTGAGCAATTTAAGGTGACTAAACTGCTTGGAGTAACCCTGGATTCTAAACTCTCATGGTCAAAACATATTGATACAACAGTAGCTAAGATGAGGTGAAGTCTGTCCATAATAAAGCGCTAAACTCCCTTCTTAACAGCACTATCAACAAGGCAGGTCCTACAGGCCCTAGTTTTGTATGCACCATGGTCTACTGTTCAGTTGTATGGTCAGGTGCCACAAAAAGGGACTTAGGAAAATTGCAATTGGCTCAGAACAGGGCAGCACGGCTGGCCCTTGGATGTACATGGAGAGATAACATTAATAATATACATGTCAATCTCTCCTGGCTCAAAGTGGAAGAGAGATTGACTTCATCAGTACTTGTATTTCTGAGAGGTATTGACATGTTGAATGCACCGAGCTGTCTGTTTGAACTACTGGCGCACAGCTCGGACACCCATGCATACCCACAAGGCATGCCACAGGAGATCTCTTCACAGTCCCCAAGTCCAGAACAGACTATGGGAGGCGCACAGTACTACATAGAGCCATGACTACATGGAACTCTATTCCCCATAGATATGGCCGGCCATTTGTCATACAGAGGCTTGCAAACTTTCCAAATATTCAACCTAAGGATGCTGTAGGACTCAGAGACTTTTACGATTTTTTGAATGCCTGTGAGGTTTGCAATCCTTACATCATGTTAAATGTCTATAGATATTAATTTACTGAAGAGAACCAGAAGCTAGTTCAAAAACTGCCTGACTGGGCAGCTTCTCGCTGGAACAGACAAATTACACAAACCTTCAACAATAGTCAAGAGTTCACCAGTTTCCAGGACTTTCCTACAGAAATAAGAAATATGTGAAAGAAAATAAGCTTTGCTATGGGTGCATGAAACCTGGTTACAGTGCAAAAGACTGTAGTCGTCGCCACACCTGTGACACCTGCAAAAGAAAGCATCCCACATGTCTCTACGATGACAGTTATGTAGGGAAAAGGGAAAAGCCTACACCTCTGCCAATTTGTTCCACAAATAATATGGATGAGGCAGCAACTGCATTGTCACTTAACATAGCTGGAGAAATCAATCTACTAACACTTCCATGATCATACCAATGTGGGTGTCATCATTGAACATCTCATGTGCCAAAAACGTGTCTACGCCTGCTTTACACCCAGAGTGATTCTGAATTTATTGACCAGAAAGTGAGCAACACTTTACAAGCAGACATGTATCCAGTGAAACTGAAATTAACCCCTATGATAGGATGTGACACAGTTGTGGAAGCGAAAGAGTCTCAGAGCTTCATGTGAGAGGTTACAGATTCACCATCCATATTGATCTTCCTTCTACCTACACCAAGGATTACATACCTGTAAACCGCACCCACATTCCGACCTGTGAAACGACCAAGCACTGAAATCAATTCTCCAGGGTAGGAAATTATGAGCCCTGCGCTGTTTGAAATGACTTAGGATGGAGCATTCTGGGGCACTCATCGCCATTACTCGATACACCAAGCGTCGCTAGTCTGTGTATCCAGGTCATCGTAAAAGAGGTTCGCTTGGTAACCCCCAGTGGTGTAAAGTACTTTACTAAAAATACTTTAAAGTATTACTTAAGGCGCTTTTGGGGGTATCTGTACTTTACTATTTATATTTTTGACAGGAAAATTGTTAAATTCACTCACTTATCAAGAGAACACTTGGTCATCCCTAATGCCTCTGGACTGGCAGACTCACTAAACACAAATGCATCTTTTGTAAATAATGTTGGAGTGTGCCCCTGGCAATCCATATATTTTAAAATCAAGAAAATGGAGCCATCTGCTTTGCTCAATATAAGGAATTTAAAATGATTTACACTTTTACTTTCAATACCTAATAATAATTTTCAATTACATTTACTTTTGATACTTAACTACAGTTGAAGTCGGAAGTTTACATACACTTAGGTTGGAATCACTAAAACTTGCTTTTCAACCACTCCACAAATGTCTTGTTAACAAACTGTAGTTTTTGCAAGTTAGTTAGAACATCTACTTTGTGCATGACACAAATAATTTTTACAACAATTGTTTACAGACAGATTATTTCACTTATAATGCATTGAATCACAATTCCTGTGGGTCAGAAGTGTACATACACTAAGTTGAATATTCCTTTAAACATCTCGGAAAATTCCAGAAAATTATGTCATGGCTTTAGAAGCTTCTGATAGGGTAATTTACATAATTTTAGTCAATTGGAGGTGTACATGTGGATGTATTTCAAGGCCTACCTTCAATCTCAGTGCCTCTTTGCTTGACATCATGGGAAAATCAAAAGAAATCATCCAATACCTCAAAAAAAGCCGCTACAAGTCTGGTTCATCCTTGGGAGCAATTTCCAAATGTCTGAAGGTACCATGTTCATCTGTACAAACAATAGTACGCAAGTATAAACACCAAGGGACCACGCAGCCATCATACTGCTCAGGAAGGAGACGCGTTCTGTCTCCTAGAGATGAACGTGCTTTGGTGCAAAAGTGCTAATCAATCCCAGAACAACAGCAAAGGACCTTGTGAAGATGCTGGAGGAAACAGGTACAAAAATAGCTATATTCACAGTCAAACAAGTCCTATATCGACATAACCTGAAAGGCCGCTCAGCAAGGAAGAAGCCACTGCTCCAGAACCGCCATAAAAAAGGCAGACTATCTTTTGCAAGTGCACATGGGGACAAAGATTGTACTTTTTGGAGAAATGTCCTCTGGTCTGATGAAACAAAAATAGAACTGTTTGGCCATAATGACCATTGTTATGTTTGGAGGAAAAAGGGGGAGGCTTGCAAGCCAAAGAACACCATCCCAAACATGAAGCACGGGGGTGGCAGCATCATGTTGTGGGGGTGCTTTGCTGCAGGAGGGACTGGTGCACTTCACAAAATAGATGGCATCATGAGGATAGAAAATGATGTGGATATATTGAAGCAACATCTGAAGACATCAGTCTGGAACTTAAAGCTTGGTCGCAAATGGGTCTTCCAAATGGACAATGACCCCAACCATACTTCCAAATTTCTTGCAAAATGGCTTAAGGACAACAAAGTCAAGGTATTGGAGTGGCCATCACAAGGTCCTGACCTCAATCCCATAGAAAATGTGTGAGCAGAACTGAAAAAGCGTGTGCGAGCAAGGAGGCCTGCAAACTTGACTCAGAAACACCAGCTCTGTCAGGAGGAATGGGCCAAAATTCACCCAACTTATTGCGGGAAGCTTGTGAAAGGCTACCCAAAACGTTTGACCCAAGTTAAACAATTTAAATGCTATGCTACCAAATACTAATTGAGTGTATGTAAATTTCTGACCCACTTGGAATGTGATGAAATAAATAAAAGCTGAAATAAATCATTCTCTCTACTATTATTCTGACATTTCACATTCTTAAAATAAAGTGGTGATCCTAACTGACCTAAGACAGGGAATCTTTATGAGAATTAAATGTCAGGAATTGTGAAAAACTGAGTATGTATTTGGCTAAGGTGTATGTAAACTTCCGACTTCAACTGTATATTTAAGTAGTATTTTACTGGTTGACTTTCACTTAAAGTATGACAATTGGGTACTTTTTCCACCACTGATAACCCCTGCTATTCACATTCAAGAGTCCGATTTCAAGGACTCCAGTGAAGATGGCAAGACAGTGTCTCAGGATGACATCCTCTTCCTGAACAAGCTGAATAATGGTATCACGAAAAATAATCATGGCCACTATGAATTGCCCTTGCCTTTTAAAGAGGGATCCAATCTACCCGACAACAAACAACTCGCCATTGTACAGCTCAGCCATCTCAAAGGGAAACTGTTGAAGGATGAAAGGCATACGGATCGTTATGTCAAGTTCATTGATGTCATTGAAAAGTGACGCGGAAGAATTTGAAGATGATGGAAATTAAAGCGAGAAATGGTATATTCCTCATTATGGCGTAAATCATCATAAGAAGACAGATAAGCTACGTGTAATATTTAATTACTCTGCCAAGTACAAGGGAATCAGTTTGAATGACCATCTGCTTCCAGGGCCTGATTTGAATGAAGTTCTCATGCGTTTTTGGCAGCACCCTACTGCATTGATGTGTGAAATTGAGAAGATGTTTCACCAACTCCATGTGCCTGAGACTGACTAAAACTATCTGCGCTTCTTTTGGTGGAAAAAGGGAGACATTACCGCACAGCCTCAAGAGATCCGCATGAAGCTGCACATGTTTGGCACTGTATCATCTCCTGGATGCGCAAACTATGGGCTGAAGCTTCTAGCTAAGGAGAACAAAGACCTATACCCTCTAGGCTCACAATTCATCATGAGAGACTTTTAAATTGATGACGTGCCATCAGAAAGAGCACCAGATATGGTCAGTGTTCATATTTGATACTCAAGAATGAAGAGTGAGACATTCATTGTGCTCTAGTCATGGGATACTCTTGTTTGACTGTCACAAAGGTCACAACTGTCCCCAGACCAGAACTCATGTCTGCAGTTGTCTCAGTAAAAGCAAGCAATGTGCTCAAGGAGGAACTTGGATATGTTGATTTTGAAGAGTTCATCTGGACCGACTCCAAAGTAGTTCTAGGGTACTTTAAGAATGAGGCGTGACGATTTATAGCCAACAGAGTGCAGAAGATACATCTCAGTACAACAACACAGCAATGGAGATACGTCCCGACTGACAACAATCCCGCAGATCATGCGTCCAACTGTCAATGAACTGCTGTCATTTTATTGGTTCAAAGGACCCACATTTTTATGGAAGAAATAAATATTTCTCACAGAAGATGTGGTCTCAGAGTTGCCATTAGGAGACCCGGAATTCAGAAAGGCTCAAACACTAAACACGAGAACTACAGAACAAGTAAATTGGGCAGATTGCCTCTAATTCTGGTCTTGGGCTTCTCAAGCTGTCACACGTATTCTTCGAAGAATCAGCAAGGATAGATCAAATGGTCTCTCAACAGTAATGTAATAGGAGAACGCAAAGTTCCTTATCAAAGATGTGCAGGGACAGGTATATCATCATGAGCTTAAGTTACTAAGTAAAGGGACTCAGCTGCTAACCGAAAATTACTTTTACCACCTCAAAGCCTTTCTAAACGAAAATGGTTTGCTCAGGGTGGGAGGGAGACTTTGTGACTCATCTCTTCTTAAACTCAGTCAAATACCCTGCAAACATTCCCAAAGAACACCACATCACGAAATGATAATTGCTCACTGCCATGAAAAGGTCAAACACCTGGGTAAAGGCATATCATGTTCGCCAATGTGTGACTTGGTGTGACCCATAGAAGAGCATGATGAGTCCCTCCAGAGCGAGTGAACTCATCACCACCCTTTACATACTGCGGTATGGATTATTTCGGCCCATTTCTCATTAAGCAAGGATGAAGTGTGCACAAAAGGTCTTCTCTTCACCTGTTTTTGCTCTCGTGCCATTCATTTTGAAATGTTGGATGACATGTAAACAGATACCTTCATTAATGGTCTGCACTGCTTCATAGCCATACTTGGTGCAACTTTGTGGAAGCCAAAAATTAACTGAAGGAATCTCTCATGAAAGTTGACATGGACAGGCTGAATGCCTTTCTAGCTGAGAAACAGTGTGACTTCAGCATGAATGCTCCCCATTCAAGTCACGCGGCAGCGTCTGGGATCAACAGATCAGGACAGTGAGAGGCATCCTTAGCTCCACACTCTCACTCTCTTCTGGTAGGCCAGATGATTCTTCTCTAGGAGCCTTCTTATACGAAGCAATGGCAATTGTAAACAATTGCCCACTCACCATTGAAAACCTCAATGATTCAAAATGCCACTCACCCCTAATCACCTGCTTACTATGAAATCTACCACAGCTCTACCTCTACCACCAGGCAAGTTCATCAGAGAGGACATGTACACTTGAAAAACGTGGCTGCATGTTCAATAACTATCAGAACAGTTTTGGAGCCGCTTGTGAAAAGAGTATCTCACCAACATCACCATCAGGCAGCGTTAGCACACTCTGAAGAGAAACCTGCAAATCTGAAACAGTGATGATGAGACACGATGATCTGCCTAGGAACGACTGCCGGTTGGGTAGAGTTTCAGAGACTACTGTTGATAAAAATGGACTAGTAAGGAGAATCAAACTGTGTTTGTGATTGGAAGTTAGGCAAGACAGGCAAGCATAAGCTGTCAGTGTTCAAACGCCCAGTTCAGAAGTTGGTCTTGTTACTGGAGATTGGTTAAGATAAATGGCCGACCAATTCTCTTTATATCCTGTATCTAACTAAGATCTCTTGTACTTTTTAATGTGTTTGTGCTATGAATCCATACCTTTCTGATGCCATATTTCTAGTCATAGCTCATTTAAAGTGGATAAATAATTTGTGCTTTGTGCATACCGTGTACGCTAAAAGTATGTGGACACCTGCTGGTCAAACATCTCATTCCAAAATCATGGCATTAATATGGAGTTGGAGCCCCCTTTGCTACTATAACAGCCTCTACTCTTCTGGGAAGGCTTTCCACTAGATGTTGGAACATTGCTGCGGGGACTTGCTTCCATTCAGCCACAAGAGCATTAGTGAGGTCGGGCACTGATGTTGGGCGGTTAGGCCTGGTTCTCAGTCGGCATTCCAATTCATCCCAAAGGTCAAGGCTCTCTGCAGGCCAGTAGAATTTCCACACCGATCTCGACAAACCATTGTCATGCTGAAACAGGAAAGGGCCTTCCCCAAACTGTTGCCAAAAAGTTGGAAGCACAAAATCGTCTAGAATTTAATTGTTTGTTGTAGTGTTAAGAATTCCCTTTACTGGAACTAAGGAGCAGAGCCCGAACCATGAAAAACAGCCCCAGACAATTATTCCTGATCCACCAAACTTTACAGTTGACACTATGCATTGGGGCAGGTAGTGTTCTGCTGGTATCAGCCTAACCTAGATTTGTCCGTCAGACTGCCAAATGGTGAAGTGTGATTCATCACTCCAGAGAACATGTTTCCACTGCTCCAGAGTCCAATGGCGGCAAGCTTTACACCTCTCCAGCCGATGCTTGGTATTGCGCAATGTGATCTTAGGTTTGTGTGCGGCTGCTCGGCCATGGAAACCATTTCATTAAGCTCCTGATGAACAGTTCTTGTGCTGACGATTGTTCCAGAGGAAGTTTGGAACTCGGTAGTAAGTGTTGCAACCGAGGACAGACGACTTTTACGTGCTTCAGCACTCGGCGGTCCCGTTCTGTGAGCTTGTGTGGCCTACCACTTTAGGGCTGAGACGTTGTTGCTCCTAGACATTGCTAATTCACAATAACAGCACTTACAGTTGACCGGGCAACTCTGTCAGGGCAGAAATTTGACGAACTGACTCGTTGGAAAGGTGACATCCTGTGACGGTGCCACATTGAAAGTCACTGATGTTTATCTATGGAGATTGCATGGCTGTGTGCTCGATTTTATACACCTGTCAGCAATGGTGTGGAGGAAATAGCCGAATCCACTAATTTGAAGGGGTGTTCACATACTTTTGAATATATAGTGTACATTGTTCCAGAGTGTAAATGAACGACTTAAAACGAGTGTCAGATCAAATCAAATGAAATTGTATTTGTCTTATGCGCCAAATACAAAAGGTGTAGACCTTTCTGTGAAATGCTTACTTACAAGCCCTTAACCAACAATGAAGTTGAAGAAATAGAGTTAAGAACATATTTACTAAATAAACTAAAGTAAAAAATTTAACAAAAAGTAACACGATAAAATTACATAACAATAACGAGGCTATATAGTTTGTTGGTAATGTGGACACCAAGGAACTTGAAACTCTCGACCCGCTCCACTACAGCCCTGTCGATGTTAATGGGAGCCTGTTCGGCCCTCCTTTTCCTTAGAGAAGATCATAATGTCTTCTCTATATTCTGACTTTTATTTTCTTTGTATGAGTTTTTAATCCTCACTGTATATTCATGACAGTTTAGTGTGACATATTTTGACAGCAGGTTTATATGGGAAAAACATTTGAAACTTTTTGTTAAGGTTGTTCAAGCGTCCTCGAAACAATGCCAAACTTTGCACCTAGCTGGAAAGAGAACAAGGTATTTTTTTGTTTCCCGATCTGCTCTTACGGTGTGTTTATGGAAAAGGTATCGCATTCAACTTGGAAAAGGTATCGCATTCATGAACCATCAGTTTGAGAGTTGACCATCATTCAGCTGGGCATGCTACAGCCCATCTGTTGAGTGAATTATGTGTGCAGGCTGAGTACAAGTTGTGTGTACCTTTTAGAAATTGATTGATTATTATGCACCAATAGTTGAAATCTAGAACGGTAATTCATTCAAATGTGTACTGTTTTTAAGTATGACTTTGTGAGAGCAGTTAAATGTTTTGCTAGTGTGTGTGAACGCATGATGGTGATCATGGAGAAACCATCATGCGATACCCCTGGAGAAACACTGGCTTGCTTGGCTGCACCCACCCACCTCCTCTCAGAACTGGAGACTTGGAGTCTAGCGTTTCTCTTCAATATCAAGTTTTTAATGTCACGTGCATAAGTCCAGTGAAATGCCTTTCTTGCAAGCTCCAAACCCAACAATGCCGTAATCAATATTGTGTGCTTTGCATATTTAGGCTTCTCTGAGTGTGTATAATTATATATTTATTTCTATTGGTGTGCCTTACTACCAGTGTGTATTCCATGAATTTGTCTTTATTTATTTTTTAATACTGCATGCTAGAGCTTTTTTGCCTTTGGCTTATTGTATAAAATGTGAGGACACATACCCAAGTTGCTGGGGGACTATGTTTGGTATGTGATGATTGAGCTGTGCGGAGCGCTCCAATCATTTAGTATAGTACATCCTTATGTTGATATCATTGCTGCTATTATCCATTCCTCCTGCTACAGAAAATACACATTAAAGCTTTATATTGCAATCTGTTGTATAATTTCCATGCTCCACCTCTGATGTTAAGAACCAGTGCTGTTTTTGTTTGCGGCACTGATCTTCTCGCTTTTCACCTCTTCACACCAAACTATACCGGCTCGCATGGGAAACCAGGCATCGTTCACAAACAGCCAGGCACCACTCACATATATGGCCTACACTTAGATCCTAATCAATTTGCCTATAAGCAAAGTTGTGGAACTGACGATGCAATCAACCATAGTGCTTCTCATTCTTAAGCATCTGGAAAACCCCAATACTAAACTGTTATTTATTGATTTGAGTTCAGCATTTAACACAATACAGCCACTTGTCCTACTTGGGTGTTAACCCCTATACAGATGGGTGTTAACCCCTATACCGTAAGGTGGTACCACGCATTCCTGACTATTCACACTCAACAATTAGAGTTAACAGTACCCTCTCTGAGGCTAGAAACATTAGCATGGGGGCCCCGCAGAGTTATGTGAGTTCACCCATCTTATTTACTCTGTACACAAATGAATGCACTACCAGTAATCCTGATAACTATATTGTCAAGTTTTCTGATTATACCGCCATTCTTGGTCTGATGTATAAAGATGCTGATACTACTGTGTACAGGTCAGAAATTCTAAGGTTTGTCAGGGTGGTGTGATGAGCACCATCTCATCCTCAATGTAAAGAAAACGAAGGAGATGGTGTTTGACCCCAAATCTGTCGGCGACCACGTGCCTGTGGTTGTCCACAATGCCAACATAGCACAGGTTAGTTCGTACAAGTAGCTGGGTGTACACATGGACAATGTGCTGAGTTGGAAGGTCCAAGTAGAGCGTGTCTGCTGCAAGTCCAACAACGACTCCAATTCCTACATAGACTCAGGGCTTTTGGAGTTGTCCAGAAAATATTGCTCCTGTTCTACCATGTGGTCATAGAGAGTATCCTGGGATATGGCATCACAGTCTGGTTTAGCAATTTATCAGTACAACTGAATTCCCAAATTGCCTGCCTGATACAAACTGTCATAAAGGTCATGGGTCAGGCAACATCCCTCACTGCAGACTATTTTTTAACAGACCGTTACCAGACAATTACAGAAAATTATTTCAGATCAGATCCCTCCCATGTACTCCACTCTGAGTATTAGCTCCTCCCCTAAGGCAAAAGCTATAGGGTCCCTCCATGTAAACTGAACAGGTATGAACACTCCTTCATTCCCATGTCCATCTAACACCTAAACATTAATAGGTAAAGCTGAGCTGTGTTAGTACGCCACTAATAGAATAAGAGAATATGCAAAGTATTATGTATGTGGCTATATGAGAAGTGTACAATGTGTATGATATGGGTACGTGCAATGCATGTATTATGTTGAGAGTGTAATATACAGTGTCTATTTAGAATGAAGTAGTACTGTGTGTCTAAAACAATTTCCGCCTCGGGACATTAAAGTTCATCCTTGCTCTCCAAAAAGGTGGCGTAGCGGCTACAACCTTCTGCCTGTCACGTTGTAAAAATTTAAGCCATGTACTGTACATAACTTGCTTTTGGAGAGTTTACATTTTCATGAGTTCCTGTGACATTTTTGAGTAGGGACACATTAATGACTAACAATACTGCTAGTTTTGATTCTCTTGAGTGTTTTTGCAGCTTTGTTTTAGAAAATATATGACAATTTGCAAAGAGTCAATTTGTTTTAGCTGAATTTTTCTCTAGATTAGTGTGACTGGGTTAAGGTTATAAGCCTATTTCCTATGGGATAATCTAAATTGATTTGATTTATAGATTTGAGTTACTGTCACAGGTGTGACCTATTTGCATGCAATCTACACTGTAGATAAATTTACATTCGCTTATTAACAGGAAGTGATGTCGTCCAGAGGCATGGTGAATGCTTTTTTGAAAGAGATCTTATGGCGGAGATGTTTGATTACCGCACATGGCAAATAAATGGAGTTTGTGCCGGAATTGACTAAGGGCCATTGGTTGATGCATGAAACGTCAGAATAATAGTAGAGAGAATGATTTATTTCAGATTTTATTTCTTTCATCACATTCCCAGTGGGTCAGAAGTTTACATACACTCAATTAATATTTGGTAGCATTGCCTTTAAATTGTTTAACTTGGGTCAAACATTTTGGGTAGCCTTCCACAGGCTTCTCACAATAAGTTGGGTGGATTTTGGCCCATTCCTCCTAACAGAGCTGGTGTAACTGAGTCAAGTTTGTAGGCCTCCTTGCTCGAACACGCTTTTTAAGTTCTGCCCACACATTTTCTATAGGATTGAGGTCAGGGCTTTGTGATGGCCACTCCAATACCTTGACTTTGTTGTCCTTAAGCCATTTTGCCACAACTTTGGAAGTATGCTTGGGGTCATTGTCCATTTGGAAGACCCATTTGCGACCAAGCTTTAACTTCCTGACTGATGTCTTGAGATGTTGCTTCAATATATCCACATACTTTTCCTCCCTCATGATGCCATCTATTTTGTGAAGTGCACCAGTCCCCCCTGCAGCAAAGCACCCCCACAACATGATGCTGCCACCCCTGTGCTTCAAGGTTGGGATGGTGTTCTTCGGCTTGCAAGCATCCCCCTTTTTCCTCCAAGCATAACGATAGTCATTATGGCCAAACAAGTCTATTTTTGTTTCATCAGACCAGAGGAAATTTTTCCAAAAAGTACGATCTTTGTCCCCATGTGCAGTTGCAAACAAGATCTGGCTTTTTTATGGCGGTTTTGGAGCAGTGGCTTCTTCCTTGCTGAGCGGCCTTTCAGGTTATGTCAATATAGGACTCGTTTGACTGTGGATATAGCTACTTTTGTACCTGTTTCTTCCAGCATCTTCACAAGGTCCTTTGCTGTTGTTCTGGGATTGATTTGCACTTTTCGTACCAAAGCACGTTCATCTCTAGGAGACAGAACGCGCCTCCTTCCTGAGTGGTATGACGGCTGCGTGGTCCCATGGTGTTTATAGTTGCGATATATTGTTTGTACAGATGAACGTGGTATCTTCAGGCATTTGGAAATTGATCCCAAGGATGAACCAGACTTGTGGAGGTCTACAATTTTTTTCTGAGGTCTTGGCTGATTTCCTTTGATTTTCCCATGATGTCAAGCAAAGAGGCACTGAGTTTGAAGGTAGGCCTTGAAATACATCCACAGGTACACGTCCAATTGACTCAAATTATGTCAATTACCCTATCAGAAGCTTCTAAAGCCATGACATCATTCTCTGGAATTTTCCAAGCTGTTTAAAGGCACAGTCAACTTAGTGTATGCAAACTTCTGACCCACTGGAATTGTGACACAATGAATTATAAGTGAAATAATCTGTCTGTAAACAATAGTTGGAAAAATTACTTGTGTCATGCACAAAGTAGATATCCTAACTGACTTGCCAAAACTATAGTTTGTTAACAAGATATTTGAGGAGTGGTTGAAAAACTAGTTTTAATGACTACAACCTAAGTGTATGTAAACTTCCGACTTCAACTGTATATATTTCCACACTGGAGTTTGAATAATATTGTGAAACTGAAAATGATGATAATAACCTTTTGGTGTAAGAGCTGTTTTAAGGTCCTAGCTAAATGTTTGCTTACATTTTTTTTTATCACAGTAAGGTACCTAATTGTAATCCAGAAATGATTTGATATTGAGATAAGAATGGCTGCATTGGTATTTTGGTATTTTATTATGATCCACATTAGTTGTTGCAAATGCAGCAGCTACTCTTCCTGGGGTCCACACAAAACATGAAACATGACATAGTACAGAACATTAATATACAAGAACAGCTCAAGAACAGAACAAAATAATTAATTTTTACAAAAGGCAGATGTAGCCTACATATCAATACATATACACAGACTATCTAGGTCAAATAGGGGAGAGGCGTTGTGCCGCAAGGTGTTGCTCTATTTGTTTTTTGAAACCAGGTTTGCTGTTCACCTGAGCAATATGAGATGGAAGGGAGTTCCATGCAATAATGTCTCTATATAATACTGTACGCTTTCTTGAATTTGTTTTGGACCTGGGAACTGTAAAAAGACCCCTGGTGGCATGTCTGGTGGAGTAAGTGTGTGTGTCAGAGCTGTGTGTAAGTTGACTATGCAAACAATTTGTGATTTTCAACACATTTTTCTTTCTTATAAAGCAGAAGTGATGCAGTCAGTCTCACCTCAACTCTTAACCAAGAGAGACTGGCATGCATAGTATTTATATCAGCCCTCTGATTACAATGAAGAGCAAGATGTGCTGCTCTGTTCTGGGCCAGCTGCAGCTTAACTTGGTCTTTCCTTGCAGCACTCGACCACACGACTGGACAATAATCAAGATAAGACAAAACTAGAGCCTGCACGACTTGCTTTTTGACAGTGTTGGAAAAAGTACCTAATTGTCATATTTATTTACGGATAGCCAGGGGTACGCTCCAACTCTCAGACATCATTTACAAACAAAGCATGTGTTCAGTGAGTCCACCAGATTAGAGGCAGTAGGGATGACCAGGGATGTTCTCTTGATAAGTGTGTGAATTAGACAATTTTCCGGTCCTGCTAAACATTCAAAATGTAACGAGTACTTTTGGGTGTCAGGGAAAATGAATGGAGTAAAAAGTACGTAATTTTCTTTAGGAATGTAGTGAAGTAAAAGTAGTCAAAAATATGAATAGTAAAGTAAAGTACAGATACCCCAAAAAATGACTTAAGTAGTACTTTAAGTATTTCTCCATAAATACTTTACACCACTGCTTTTTGGAGTATTTGTACCAAATCTATTGGGCCTTTAAACAAACACATTCTCTTTGGCATACAGACGAAGTGGTCTGCTGAGAAAGATAACCATCAAAAATGGTTGTAGCCAAACTTCTAAGTAACTGCCTTTTATTTTAACTCAACGAGTCCATGTTGTGTTATCCATGTGTGGTTCCTTAGAAGAAGAAAAATTATTGAGAAAGACAAGCTAAGACAATGGTATTTAAATTAAAAGGTTATCAAGAAACTGTTCTTGTTTTTACGAAAAGTCATCTCAAAATATATATATTTAAGCCAAACATGTAAGGTTTGTCCTTCCTGTTCAATGTTTAAGTTGAGGGACTCTTATTAAAGAATAATAACTGGTCCCTATTCAACCTGACAAGAGCTTGAGAGGATCTGCAGAGAAGAATGAGAAACTCCACAAATACAGGTGTGCCAAGCTTGTAGCTCATACCCAAGAATAATCAAGGCTGTAATCGCTTCAACAAAGTACTGAGTAAACAACAATCTAACAATATATTGTGTCACTTGCTTTTCTATAATCTGTGGATAAAAATATAAGATTAAAGGTCTCTGTGACATCACAGGGTACGATTAAAAGTAAAACACTGTGATTTTCAAAACCTGCAACGAGTTTCTTACCGAGAATCTCATGTGTCGTTCTCAATTGCACATAATGTATCTAACATCAAATTCACATAATCTGTATTAAGTGTCAATAATAATCTATCAAATTCTATTGAAATGAACATCTCATGAAGTGCTTAAAATACAACCAGGAGCACTGGGTATCAGCACTTCGCTTAAATCGATTTTCTGTGAATATTAATAGTTCTGCTATTCTCAGAAATGTGTGAGAAACAGAAATGATTAAGGTTGAGGGGATGGTTTGCCCTCTGTGGTTTGCCATAGTTTTGAAAAGAGTTCATAGGTAAAGTTGTTTTTATTTTAAAATAAGGCCACTTAGAAAAGCTTTACAAGCATTTTGAATAAGGCAAACAGTTTTTAAAGGAATTATCTTCCTAACAATAAAATCCCTTTTCCCACATACTGTAGATTCCTTTCGGAGACAGCATTTTGTATACAGTAAGGCACAATGTTATTCCAGGCATGACTTCAAATGTTTTCACTGTGGACAAACAAAGGACAGGAAGAGATCCACTTCATTTTGGATCACCACAGAGGGCGGGTGAATGTTGTCCGGAGAATAGTGGCAGGAGGTCATCTGCCAAACGTCAATGAGGACCACAGGCAAGTCCCTGAATATTTGCCTGAGTGCCATGTCGAGCTGCCAGGAGAGCCAGTCGCTGCCATACACATCCTTGTAGCCCGTGTTGGCTGACTTGATCACTACCAGAGTAGTGGGAGATCGTCTTAGGAGCGACGCCACAGCCCTACGGACGACGACCAGACGGTGTGCATACATAGCCAATGGGTACGTGGTGAAATGAGCCCAGATGGTGAAGACGACTACAGAGTGTGCACCCCCTGCCAGACCCTCCACCTCCCTGGCGATGTAGTGGAGGTCAGCCCAGGGGGTCTTGCTTGTCCGTATAGGTATCCCATGGGCCCGCCAGATGATACGGGTGTTGGACTGGGTGTCGACTGCCTCAAAGGGGCCCGATTTGCTTGATGTGTGAAGGTTCAGGCGTTTCAATGCTGCAGAAGGATCATACGTTTAATGCAAATATATGAATTCAGACAAAGAATGCGCTGGGATACGCATTAAAGAAATAAGTTATAAAAGTTATTTTTACTGTTTTGTCGAATACCATGACTTACTTGGGTGTCTTTGCATTCAACAATACTAGTTGCATATTGTCTGGCCAAAGCTTTATTTACCCATGTAAACCCATTTGAACACATGGACTTAACTACAAACATATTGACATAATAAACTGATTACAAACTATATCATACTTGGCACAGTTTCCTCCAGGTAGTCGAACCACTGACGGAGAGTGGAGTCACCCATCATAAGGATCTGTTTGTCCTTCAGGCATCCAGATATCAGTTTAGCTGAGGGAAAGGATTTTGAGTCACACACCAGGGACGTCCAGTGATCCTGGAGATAGAATCCAGCCGGTACTGGGGTGTGCAAACCAGGACGACATTTTGTTTGTGATCCTAATGAGAAAAAAAATACTTTCAGGCCTATGTTAGAACAACATGGGGTTAATAGATAACAGTGGGTTAATAATTAATCATATGCATTAGGCTAAAGTATGTGATTTATTTGAAATGTTTTTATATATCCTCATTTTGACAATCATTGTGATAATCCCACAACTAATCAGGTGATTAGTTTAAATGTTTTTAGTATCATCTACTTACACAAATCATTCAAATGAGATTAAGTAATGTAATGTCATCAAAACAAATTGTACTGGCAAAGGAATTGCCTCACCTTGAAGCAACCATTATGTGCAATCATTGTGGTTATGAATTAAAAAATGTGTTCCTGAAAGTCAAAGCTGTGAGAAACACATACGGATATCTCTGCAAAAGTATTGTGAGTTATAGTCAATTAGCTAGGCCTGTGTCAGACTTGGTTGTTGGTTCATAAGATAAGCAAAGGAGAAGTAGTTTGGAACAACTTACGTATTTCAGTGTCCTGTTGCTGGACATAGATAGCTGAATCGTCACCTGGTACAATAATGTTTGTGGAACTGCAGAGAAGAAGGAATTATTAGTTTACAATTATTTCAAACGTTGTTAACAAGTAACCAAAAGTGTTTTCTTTAGATTTTGTTCTTAGTACTGTTTACTACGTGGCTGCTGTGCCGTGTGTTTCAACATCTTTGCTGGAAGAAACTTTAATGTTCCACACCAGAATTATATATATTATAATGGTTTCAATCACTAACGGTTGAATGTGGGCTGGTCGACCTAATTCCAATAAGGGACATTTTCCCCAAATTAAAATGTTGTGTTGTTACTTAAAGTATTTAGGTATTTCCTACACATTCCCAGCCTCATTTTATGTCATGCTTATCTGACTGTATAGCTGTGAGCAAAATGGGACGTGCAATTAATTGACATCATCACATTGTATTCCTGAGATGACTAAAAGAGAATTCTACAGTCATTTTCGGCATCAAATGGGAAACTTTCCAAGCAAATCAAACTGTAATATATTACACATTACAAATGATCATTAACCTCTACAGGATTGATTGGTACCCCTCGGGACGGTTGAGCTAACGTAGGCTAATGCGATTAGCATGAGGTTGGAAGTAACAAGAACATTTCCCAGGATATAGACATATCTGATATTATCAGAAAGCTTAAATTCTTTTTAATCTAACCGCACTGTACATTTTACAGTAGCTATTACAGTGAAATAATACCATTCTATTGTTTAAGGAGAGTGCAGTTATGAACTTCATAAGTTATTAATAAACCAATTAGGCACATCATTCCACTCGTAAATTGAATTTTGAGTAAAAGCTTATGAACACTCATTTTTGTTGTCCTGCGTCGGACTCTGCCTTACCGGCATCACGGAGAGCCCTTACATACAGAGTTTATTGGCTGTGATAGGACAAAACTGAGGATGGATCAACAACATTATAGTTACTCCACAATACTATCCTAATTGACAGAGTGAAAATAAGTAAGCCTGTACAGTATAATATATTCCAAAACATTCATCCTGTTTGAAACAAGGCACTAAAGTAATACTGCAAAGCAATTAACGTTTTGTCCTGAATACAAAGTGTTAAGTTTAGGGAAAATCCAAAACAACACATTACTGAGTACCACTCTCCATATTTTCAAGCATAGAGGTGGTTGCATCATGTTATGGGTATGCTCGTAATCGTTAAGCACTGGGGAGCAGAGGTGAAAAAAGTACCTAAATGTCATACTTGAGTAACAGTAAAGATACCTTAATAGAAAATGACTCAAGTAAAAGTAAAAGTCTCCAAGTAAAATACTAATTGATTAAAAGACTAAAAATATTTGGTTTTAAATATACTTAAATATAAAAAGTAAATGTAATTGCTAAAATATACTTAAGTATCAAAAGGAAAAGTATAAATCATTTAAATGTACTTATATTAAGCAAACCAGACGGCACCGTTTTCTTGTTTATTTTTTATTTACGGATAGCCAGCGGCACACTCCAACACATAATTTACAAAGGAAGCATTTGTGTTTAGTGAGTCCACCAGATCAGAGGCAATAAGGATGACCAGGGATGTAATCTTCAGAAGTGCATGAATTTGACCTTTTTCCTGTCCTGCTAAGCATTCAAAATGTAAGGAGTACTTTTGGGCGTCAGGGAAAATGTATGGAGTAAAAAGCACATTATCTTCTTCAGGAATGTAGTGAAGTAAAAGTAACAGTTGTCAAAAACATATATAGTAAAACTGCTGGGTTGTCTTTAACAAAACATAATGGAGCTGAGCACAGGAAAAATCCTAGAGGAAACCTGGTTCAGTCTGCTTTACAACAGACACTGTGAGATGAATTCACCTTTCAGAAGGACAATAACCTTAAACACAAGGCCAAATCTACATTGGAGTTTCTTAACAAGAAGACAGTGAATGTTCCTGAGTGGCCGAGTTACAGTTTTGACTTAAATCTGCTTGAAAATCTATGGCAAGACTTGAAAAGGTTTTGTCTACCAATGATAAACAACCAATTTGACAGAGCTTGAAGAATTCTGAAAATAATAATGGGCAAATGTTGCACAATTCAGGTGTGGAAAGCTTACCCAGAACAGGTGTGAATCTTATGTACATTTTATTTCTGTATTTCATTTTCAATACAATACAAATGTCTAAAAACATGTTTCCACTCTGCTTTTATGGGGTATTGTGTGTAGATGGGTCAGAAAACAAATCCATTTAATCCATTTTGAATTCAGGCTGTAACAAAAACATTTGGAATAAGTCAAGGGGTATGAATACTTTCTGAAGGCACTGTATCTACCTCTTAAGAAGGGTCGTCTCCACCTTGGAGAGTACTGCCTGGTAACCGCCCATGCTGTGGTAGGTCATAGCATGGCAAGGCAGGGAAGATGGCCGACGACAGAACCAGGTCTCCCCAGTGACTGGCTCTCTGTACTCACAGCAACACTGTGAGTCATTCCCCACCAGCCTAGGACTTCTCTGGGCATTGCACATCACCGTTTCCTGCTTGCCACCCTCCTCAAAGTAGCCTTGGAAGTAGACCTTATCTGGGTCCTGTTCCCTTTGCCTACACAGTACCTGCACGGCCTCGCTGGAGTGCACTAGGCGGATGGACACCTTGGCAGGTCCGGGCCAATGTAGGGCCAGACGGGCAGTGTAGGTGCCATTATAGTGGTCTGTTAAAGCTCCATAAGTACTGGCCTTAAGTTCTGAGTTAAACAACTTGACCTGAAAAAAGTCCCCTCCATAGGTTTTGATCCTGTTTTTAGTATCTCTAGCTATCAAAATCACATCTATAAACCCTCCTACATTGTGGTTTGAATTGGGGTTGACAACAGAGAATGAGCACTGAGTGGGGTTTGTGGCCTCATCTGTGGATAAGAGGACAACAGGCGGTAATGACCATTGTAGCTCTGTGAGCAGAGATTCCCATTCCTCTTTACTTATTAAGGAGTCATTGGTTGGTGAAAATGTCCTGTTGGTGATTCCACTACAACGACTTGTGAAGCTAGTGTGGTTGTACTTGAGATGATTGGATGGTGACACATTCAGTAGGCACTGATTGAATTGACATACCTACAGTGAGACAAAGAAAGAATCTGTTATCACCAAACAAACTGACCTAAACATTATGTTGACTAAAGCCTAGAGGCACATAGAAAGTGTACCTTAATACCTCTTGAGCTTAGTATAGCTGTCTTACCCCATCAAAACCCCAAACACAGTGCATTCGGAAAGTATTCATACGTCTTGACCTTTTCCACATTTTGATAAGTTACAGCCTAATTCTAAAATTAAACTCATCAATCTACACACACAATACCCCATAGTGGCAAAGCAAAAACGGGTTTATACATTTTAGCAAATGTATTAAAATTAAAAACTGAAAAATCACATTTACATAAGTATTCAGACGCTTTATACTCAGTACTTTTGTTGAAGCACCTTTGGCAAGGATTACAGCCTCGAGTCTTCTTGGGTATGACGCAAGAAGCTTGGCACACCTGTATTTGGGGAGTTTCTCCCATTTTTTTCTGCAGATCCTCTCAAGCTCTGTCAGGTTGTATGGGGAGCGTTGCTGCACAGCTGTTTTCAGGTCTCTCCAGAGATGTTAGATCAGGTTCAAGTCCGGGCTCTGGCTGGGCTATTCAAGGACATTGAGACATGTCCCGAAGCCACTCCTGTGTTGTCTTGGCTGTGTGCTTAGGGTCGTTGTCCTGTTGGAAGGTGAACCTTCACCCCAGTCTGGGGTCCTGAGCGCTCTCGAGCAGGTTTTCATCAAGGATCTCTCTTTACTTTGCTTCGTTCATCTTTCCCTCGTTCCTGACTAGTCTCCCAGTCCCTGCACTTGAAAAACATCCACATACCATGATGCTGCCACCACCATGCTTTAATTTAACCTTTATTTAACTAGGCAAGTCAGTTAAGAACAAATTCTTATTTACAATGACGGCCTTCTGGGGAACTTTGGGTTAACTGCCTTGTTCAGAGGCAGTACGACAGATTTTTAACTTGTCAGCTCAGGGATTCAATCCAGCAACCTTTTGGTTACTGGCCCAATGCTCTAACCACTAGGCTACCTGCCGCCGTAGGGATGGTGCCAAGTTTCCTCTAGACGTGACGCTTGGCATTCAGGCCAAAGATTTCAATCTTGGTTTCATCAGACCAGAGAACCTGTTTCTCGTGGTCTGAGAGTCTTTAGGTGCCTTTTGGTAAACTCCAAACCGGCTGTCGTGCCTTTTATTGAGGAGTGGCTTCCGTCTGGTCACTTTATCATAAGGGCCTGAATGGTGGTGTGCTGCAGAACTGGAGCAGAACTGGAGCTCTGTCAGAGTGACCATCAGGTTCTTGGTCACCTCCCTGACCAAGGCTCTTCTCCCCCGATTGCTTAGTCTTGGTGGTTCCAAATTTCTTCCATTTAAGAATGAAGGAGGCCACTGTGTTCTTGGGGACCTTCAATGCTGCAGATACTTTTCCCAGATGTTTGCCGCAATACAATCCTGTCTCGGAGCTCTACGGACAATTCCTTCGACTTCATGGCTTGGTTTTGCTCTGACATACACTGTCAACTGTGGGACCTTATATATACAGGTGTGTGCCTTTAGAAATCATGTCCAATCAATTGAATTTACCACAGGTGGACTCCAATCAACGTAGAAACATTTCAAGGATGATCAACGGAAACAGGATGCACCTGAGCTAAATTTTGAGTCTCATAGCAAAGGGTCTGAATACTTATGTAAATAACGTGTTTCTGTGTTTTATTTTTTATAAATTTTCTAAAATGTTATAGGGCATTGTGTGTAAATCGATGAGGATTTTTAATTATTAAATACATTTTAGAATAAGGCTGTAACGTAACAAAATGTGGAAAAAGGGAAGGGATCTGAATACTTTCCGAATGCACTGTATAATCTTGTATCAATAATGCTGTTGTAAACAATGTATAGCTTCAAAATGGTTAAAAATAAATACATGTTTAAAATGATCCTGTGGATGGCATGCCAGTCTAAACATCTGAAGCTCTGTCTATACATTTGGCTTGGGTTCCATTTCAGAACTTACAAATAAAAGATAAATGCAGATCAATAGACTCAAAGCCAATATCAGTAGCTGAAGCAGTCTTCCCATCCTCCATATATCTGTTGGTAAATTAAAGAGAACATCAAAGTGAACTTGGGCACAGTGATAATAAACAGTCACAATTATACCAATCTGAATGAAAATGTGTAAATTAATAAAACTGACCTATAATGTAGGTCTGGTTTATTCTCAGAGGGGATGCTGAATTTATCAAATTTTCTCAGCAGGATTGATGGGGCATTGCTTTGTATTTGGACTTTGGAGAGAAGTTCACTGCTAGAGAGAACCACATGAGGATGGTGGACGTTAAAGTTATCTATCTAGCTAGCTAGATATTGACTGCATGCATTGTTTTGTCAACTTGCTGCTTGTCTGGTCACATTTTCAGTTCTGTTTGGTAAAGCCTATCACTCTTGTTCTTGATGAAAATAGAGAGCTGCTAATTCAATGGTTGTTGCTAGCCTGCATGAAGCTATGTACTGCAGCTCGTGCTCGCACTGGAGGAGACGCAGATGGGCACTGTCTGGAGGCTCAATAGAGAGCAATAGTAATGGCATCTTTTTGTAGGCACTAACTCCACCATGACTTGTTGGCCAAAGCTTATAGGGAAATGAATTGTTTGGATAAATGCCAAAAATAAGGTCTGTGGTAAACACAGGCTTAGGAGATCTTAATCAGCTAACTTAAGTTTTTGTAAATCTTGACACATTTATGTAATCCAAAAATCACTTAAAGCAGAAAGATTTCATGTTAACTGAATGATGTTATCATTTTCTCAATCTAAAGGCAAAACCTAGATTTGAGCCAATGTCATAATAGCTGAAACTTTAATACTACAACCTTGTGAAAGTGACAAAGTGGGCCTCCCGAGTGGTGCAGCGGTACTAAGTCACTGCATCGCAGTGCTTGAGGCGTCACTACAGACCCGGGTTCGATCCCAGGCTGTGTCACAGCCAGCCGTGACCCGGGAGACCTATGAGGCGGTGTACAATTGGCCCAGCGTCGTCCGGCTGGCCGGATGTCCCTGTGCTAGCAACTCCTTGTGGCAGGTCGGGCGTCTGCAAGCTGACTTCAGTCGCCGGGTGTACGGTGTTTCCTCCGACACATTGGTGCGGCGGGCTGCCGGGTTAAGCGAGCAGAGGGGATTTGTAACAGAGGGGATTAATATAAGCCTTGCTGTCTGCCTGTCAGACCTCATCAACATCATTATGGACATACCCAAGTAAACACCAATAGAACAAAGCTCAAACAAACAAAAATGCAGCTAGTGTGTCATTCCAGGTGCAATGTTTGACATGACTGTGGTAGCTGAAGTTTGCTAGCTTGCTAGCTAGCAAGTGACACGAACGTTAGCAAAGATACTGGTAACTAACCCAAGATATCGCATCAGCGTTATTTCCAATGGGAGAAAAATAAGCGTAGTGTGCACGGAGGTGGGCAGAGCCAAGCAAGAGTTAGCGAAATCCTATTGGCATGTTTTAGCATGTATTTGCATATTTCCATCAGGGAACGCCTTCTCTGTGAAGTGCACATGTGCAATAACTCAATTTGCCCATGTACTCCTTTTAACCCTCCTGTCGTGTCCTGGTCAAATTGGACCGATTTACAAGTTTTCTCACTGAGTTCATTTAATCTGATTGCCATAAGGTTCCATGACTTTGTGCACACAGGGCATCTGAACACACAAAATACATTTTGATGACTTTTATTACATTTTGGGTGTTATATTTAACTTTTGTACACCTGTGGTGTTCCAGGTCAAAAATAACCGGTCATTAGAAATGAATGGGTGAGACTACAATTAGTGTATAAAATTGAGTTCAGGCACATTCCCATTCATCAGATAGACAGACTTCCTCTCGCAGACTTCCTCTCTCGCACACACACACACCTCACTCCCCTTCTTTGTCAGGGTCTTAGATTTATGTTTGGCCACTAGAGGTCCCCATTGCGTCTTTGGTTAGTTTTCAGTCTCTGTCATTAGGTCCTATTGTTGTCACCTGTGCCTTGTTCCCTGTTTGTGTATTTAAGTTACCCTTCTCCTGAGTTCTTTGCTGAGTGTTTCTATGCCATGACCGTGTCTAGGTCATTCCCATGCTGTGTCTCCTTTGGAGTGTCCTTACTCTCCTTCGTGTACCTGGTAGGGTTCTTTTGTTATATGCATTGGAGTTTATTTTTGGTAACATCCTAGGAATTTTTGGATGTCCCTTTATAATTGAATTAAAGATTTGAAGACATTCCCCAGGACTGTCATCTAGATTTCTGCATTTGGGTTCACCTTTTTGACGGTTCAAGTTTTCACTCTAGTCCTAACCCTGAGGCTTGACAGAAACACTCAGCCAGATATGGACCCAGCAGATTCATCTCATGCACAGGATCTTCGTGGGGCAGTTGCTCGTCAGGAGGCTGCCTTAGCCCAACATGAGACCCTGATGACAAAACATGATAGCCTGCTATCTGACATTCTCACATCTCTTCAAGAGATGTTTCGGAGACTGCCAGCCAATCCTGCCATGACTCCAGTCCAAGCACCTCAACCAGCACCTCAGCCAATGCCTCCTAACCCAAGCTACTTATCTGAACCCCGGTTACCTCCTCCTCAACACTTTTCAGGAGACCCTAGTGCCTGCAATGGCTTCTTGACGCAGTGTGCTCTCATTTTTGAGTTACAACCATCATCCTTCCCTTCAGACAGGGCTAAGATAGCCTATATTATCACCCTTCTCTCTGGAAGAGCCCTGTCTTGGGCCACAGCCAAATGGGAGGCCTACAGTCCTGTCTGTACCAGTTACTCGGCCTTTGTGGAAGAGTTCAAACGGGTCTTTAATCATCCCCTTCGAGGTCGGGAGGCATCAAAGAGGTTGTTGTCCATCCAGCAAGGTAAACGCAGTGTGGCAGACTATGCCATCCAATTCCGCACTGTTGCAGCAGCTAGTGGCTGGAATCAAGAGGCTCTCATTGTATGTTTCCAGAACGGCCTCTCAGAGGCCATCCAGGATGAGATTGCTACCAGAGATCCTGTTGATACTCTTGAGACTCTAATTGAGGTGGCGATCCGCTTGGACAATAGACTTAGAGAGAGAAAATGGGCCCGTAAGTCTTCCTTCCCCATGCCTGTACACCTCACAACTCAAGCTTCCCAAGAAACCCCAGAGCCCATGCAGTTAGGAGGTACCAGATTGTCACCCTCTGAACGTGATCGGCGTATGAAGGAGGGCCGCTGCCTCTACTGTGGACAGTCTGGACATTTCAGAACCTCCTGTCCTGAGCTTTCGGGAAAAGCTTTGTCCCGTGCAGACAGGGGGAAGTCTGTGACGGGAGTTACTCAGATCTCTCCCCTAACTGACACTGGTCTTCACCTTCCGGTCACACTCTCCTGGAGCAGTGAAAAACATTCTCTGCAGGCTTGGGTGGATTCCGGTGCTGCTGGTAATTTTATGGATATTTCCTTGGCCAAGAAGTTGAGCCTTCCTACGGAATCCCTTTCGTCCCCCCCTGGTTGTTACTGCTCTGGATGGGCGACCTCTAGGACGTGGAGAAATCAATTGTCAAACACTCCCTTTACGTCTCTCCATCCTTCAACATCAAGAGGAGATATCTTTCCATCTCATCCAGTCTTCTGCCTTCCCTATAATCCTGGGCTATCCCTGGCTTCTTCGGCACAACCCCCTTATCGACTGGTCCACCAGCACCATCCTTGAGTGGGGACCCACCTGTCATGCCACATGCATCTTCCCGAGTTCCTCATATGTTTCTCCTCAGTCCCAAGAACCCATTGACCTCTCTCGAGTGCCCTCCGTGTATCATACTTACCAGGAGGTTTTCAGTAAACGCAGGGCCACCTCGCTACCCCCTCATCGGCCCTATGATTGTGCCATCGATCTGCTACCAGGTACAATTCCCCCTAGAGGCCGTATTTTTTCACTATCCCCTCCAGAGCAGGAAGCTATGGACAGCTATATTACCGAAGCCCTTTCTGCGGGGTTCGTCCGGCCCTCTACCTCCCCTGCTGGGGCGGGTTTTTTCTTTGTGAGCAAGAAGGATGGTAGCCTTCGCCCGTGCATTGATTACAGAGGCCTCAACAGTATCACGATCCGTAATCGTTACCCCTTGCCCCTCATGTCCACTGCCTTTGAGTTGCTTTAAGGAGCCTCCATTTTCACCAAACTGGACCTGCGCAAAACCGGATTCCCTGTCTCGAGTTTACTCCCCCACTGGCCATGAGGAGCCAGCAGGAACCATCATTCCGAACTCTAAGGTGGTGGCTCCAGTTAGGTGGGAGGTTGAGGCCATAGTGAGGAGGGCTCAGGCTCAAGAACCTGATCCTGGAGGGGGACCGGCTAATTGTCTATTTGTCCCGAGCCTTGTCCGTTCCCAGGTTCTCCAGTGGGGTCACAGTTCTCTCCTTACCTGCCATCCTGGTGCTGCTCGGACCCTCGATTTCCTCCTGAGAAGATTTTGGTGGCCAACCATTAAGGAAGACACTCAGGCATTTGTGGCTGCCTGCCCGACTTGCAACCAGGGGAAGGTACCCCATCAAAAACCTCAAGGATTGCTGCACCCTCTTCCCATTCCTCAACGGCCCTGGTCTCACCTCTCGATGGACTTTATCACCGGGCTCCCACCATCCCAAGGAAATACCGCCATTCTAGTAGTAGTCGACCGATTCTCTAAGGCATGCAGATTTATCCCCTTGCCCAAGTTACCGTCTGCTAAGGAAACTGCAGAAATTGTTATTGAACACGTGTTCAGAGTCTTCGGGATTCCTCAGGACATTGTCACAGATAGAGGACCTCAGTTTTCATCCCGCTTCTGGCATGCCTTCTGTCGACTGCTGGGGACAATGGTGAGTCTGTCTTCGGGGTTCCACCCAGAGTCTAATGGACAAACTGAGAGACTGAACCAGGACCTAGAGACCACACTGAGGTGCATGGCAGCAAACAACCCGACATCCTGGGCATCTTTCGTCATTTGGGCAGAGTATGCCCATAACACTCTGCGTTCTTCAGCAACTGGCATGTCTCCCTTTGAGTGCCAGTTCGGGTTTACACCTCCATTATTCCCTGACCAAGAGGCAGAGGTTGGTGTTCCTTCTGCTCTACGCTTTGTTCGACGCTGCCGCCTAACCTGGAGGAAGGCTAGGCTCAAGCTTCTGCAGGTGTATCAGCGCCAGGCCAATCGTCGTCGTCGAGCTGCCCCTGACTTGCGTCCCGGCCAACGGGTGTGGCTATCAACTAGGAACCTGCCACTGCGTGTGGAGTCCCGCAAGCTGACTCAACGCTTCATCGGTCCTTTCTGCATTTCAAGGAAAGTTAATCGAGTTACCTACCGGTTACTCTTACCTAGATCGTTAAAAATTAATCCCACCTTCCATGTGTCTTTACTGAAACCTGTTGTTTCTTCCCCTTTTACCCCCGCAGTCAGACCTCCCCCTCCTCCCCGGATGATTGAAGGCCAGCCTGTTTACACAGTCCATCGGATCCTGGACTCTCATCGAGTACGGAGATCCCTTCAGTACCTGGTGGACTGGGAAGGTTATGGCCCAGAGGAACGCTCCTGGGTGCCCTCCCGGGACATCCTTGACCCCGAATTGATCAGAGAGTTTCACGTTCGTCAACCTGATCGTCCTGGGAGGAACGTCAGGAGCCGTTCCTAGAGGGGGTCCTGTCAGGGTCTTAGATTTATGTTTGGCCACTAGAGGTCCCCATTGCGTCTTTGGTTAGTTTTCAGTCTCTGTCATTAGGTCCTATTGTTGTCACCTGTGCCTTGTTCCCTGTTTGTGTATTTAAGTTACCCTTCTCCTGAGTTCTTTGCTGAGTGTTTCTATGCCATGACCGTGTCTAGGTCATTCCCATGCTGTGTCTCCTTTGGAGTGTCCTTACTCTCCTTCGTGTACCTGGTAGGGTTCTTTTGTTTGGTTTTGTTTTATTTACTTTTGTTATTTGAGATTTTTGGAGTTCTCACAGTTCTTTTAATCTTTTTCTAATTCCTTTTGGATTATCTTTGGACTTTTTGTTTTCTCTTTTTGGAACCTTTTGTCTTACCTTTTTTGGGAAGGTTTTTGGAGTTTATTTTTGGTAACATCCTAGGAATGTTTGGATGTCCCTTTATAATTGAATTAAAGATTTGAAGACATTCCCCAGGACTGTCATCTGGATTTCTGCATTTGGGTTCACCTTTTTGACGGTTCAAGTTTTCATTCTAGTCCTAACCCTGAGGCCTGACATTCTTAGCTTCCATGGCAACCACTACTGGAACCTTTCCCCAATAGAATCTTTCCCCCATGGGACCCATACCTGTTGGCATTCTCACAAACAATCGCAACATTGTTTCAATAATATATTGAACTTTTCTCGCAGCTCTGGTATATAAAGCTTTTTTGAATCCTTGCTCACAATTCATTCTGTGGCAGCACAATGACCATACGATATACTGTATGCGAGGCTCTTGAACATATCTTTGAACAGGACACTGGTGAGGAGAAGAGAGGCCAGGAAACAGTGAAGATGCATTAGAGGAGGAAGTGTCAGAAGTTGAAGACAACACAGAATATGATCCAGACCAAGAGACAACCGATATGGAACAATCCAGTGATGAGGAAGAGGGCCTTGCTGAGGTTGTTGCATTCCGGTCAAAGAATGGGAACTTGTCATGGTCTTCATCCCCACCTGAGAGGAGAGATCGGCTGTCGGCTGAAAATGTTATCAGGATGACCCCAGGTCCAAGGACGCCATATCCCGAGTTGATGACATAAAATCCTGCTTTGAACTGTTCCTGACAGTGTCAATCGAAACTATAGTGATAAACATGACTAACTTGGATGGGAGACGCATTTACAAAAGGAGGTAGACCGGACAGACGGCCAAGCATACATGGGTCTCTTGATTTTGGCTGGTGTGTACAGATCCAGAAACAAATCTACCAACAGTTTATGGGATGCAGAGTCTGGTCGGTCAATTTTTCATGCCACTATGTCACTCCAGACATTTCACATGTTGTCACGGGTGATTCACTTCGACAACTCTGATACAAGACCAGCCCGCTATCAACAAGACAAGCTGGCAGCGATCAAAGAGGTTTAGCACAAGTGGGGGAGCGCCTGCTACTCATCTACAGTGGGGCAAAAAAGTATTTAGTCAGCCACCAATTGTGCAAGTTCTCTCACTTAAAAAGATGAGAGAGGCCTGTAATTTTCATCATAGGTACACTTCAACTATGACAGACAAAATGAGGAGAGAAAATCCAGAAAATCACATTGTAGGATTTTTAATGAATTTATTTGCAAATTATGGTGGAAAATAAGTATTTGGTCACATACAAACAAGCAAGATTTCTGGCTCTCACAGACCTGTAACTTCTTCTTTAAGAGGCTCCTCTGTCCTCCACTCGTTACCTGTATTAATGGCACCTGTTTGAACTTGTTATCAGTATAAAAGACACCTGTCCACAACCTCAAACAGTCACACTCCAAACTCCACTATGGCCAAGACCAAAGAGCTGTCAAAGGACACCAGAAACCAAATTGTAGACCTGCACCAGGTTGGGAAGACTGAATCTGCAATAGGTAAGCAGCTTGGTTTGAAGAAATCAACTGTGGGAGCAATTATTAGGAAATGGAAGACATACAAGACCACTGATAATCTTCCTCGATCTGGGGCTCCACGCAAGATCTCACCCGTGGGGTCAAAATGATCACAAGAACGGTGAGCAAAAATCCCAGAACCACACGGGGACCTAGTGAATGACCTGCAGAGAGCTGGGACCAAAGTAACAAAGCCTACCATCAGTAACACACCTACGCTGCCAGGGACTCAAATCCTGCAGTGCCAGACGTGTCCCCTGCTTAAGCCAGTACATGTTCAGGCCCGTCTGAAGTTTGCTAGAGAGCATTTGGATGATCCAGATGAGGATTGGGAGAATGTCATATGGTCAGATGAAACCAAAATAGAACTTTTTGGTAAAAACTCAACTCGTCGTGTTTGGAGGACAAAGAATGCTGAGTTGCATCCAAAGAACACCATACCTACTGTGAAGCATGGGGGTGGAAACATCATGCTTTGGGGCTGTTTTTCTGCAAAGGGACCAGGACGACTGATCTGTGTAAAGGAAAGAATGAATGGGGCCATGTATCGTGAGATTTTGAGTGAAAACCTCCTTCCATCAGCAAGGGCATTGAAGATGAAACGTGGCTGGGTCTTTCAGCATGACAATGATCCCAAACACACCGCCCGGGCAATGAAGGAGTGGCTTCGTAAGAAGCATTTCAAGGTCCTAGCCAGTCTCCAGATCTCAACCCCATAGAAAATCTTTGGAGGGAGTTGAAGGTCCGTGTTGCCCAGCGACAGCCCCAAAACATCACTGCTCTAGAGGAGATCTGCATGGAGGAATGGGCCAAAATACCAGCAACAGTGTGTGAAAACCTTGTGAAGACTTACAGAAAACGTTTGACCTCTGTCATTGCCAACAAAGGGTATATAACAAAGTATTGAGATAAACTTTTGTTATTGACCAAATACTTATTTTCCACCATAATTTGCAAATAAATAAATTAAAAATCCTACAATGTGATTTTCTGGATTTCTTTTTCTCATTTCGTCTGTCATAGTTGAAGTGTACCTATGATGAAAATTACAGGCCTCTCTCATCTTTTTAAGTTGGAGAACTTGTACAATTGGTGGCTGACTAAATACTTTTTTGCCCCACTGTATAACCCAAGTCCAGACATCACAGTGGAATAGCATCTGGTCACTTTTAGGGGACGCTGCCCATTCAAACAGTAAATGCCGATCAAACCGTCTAAATATGGAATAAAGATATGGGTAGCATGTGAAGACATGACAAGTTATGCCTGGAACATGCAGGTTTACACAGGGGAACCTGCTGACGGTTTTCCCGAAAGGAACCAGGGGAAGCGGGTGGTCCTGGAAATGACTGCAGGTCTCCAGGGGCACAACATCACATGTGACAATTTCTTCACCTCATGTGCTCTTGGTAAGGAGCTGCTCCCAAAAACAATGACCATGGTGGGGACGGTCAGAAGGAAGAAGCCTGCGTTGCCTACTGCCTTACTCACTAGCAAGGACAGGGATCGTTTTTGCTCTAAATTTGCCTTCACAGATACACACACTCTTGTGTCCTACTGCCCGAAGAAAAATAAGAATGTATTCCTGATGACAACTCTGCACAGGGATGCCGCTGTGAGTACCAGGGAGGACAAGAAGCCCAACGCTGTCCTGGATTAACCTTAAGGTATGTTACTTTTTACCTTATGTACTTTTTTTTTCTATTACCAGATTTTTTTATCTGCACCATAACAATAAGACATGTTGTTGTTTGGTGAAATGCTCATTGAATTTGTGAACAATATGGAGTCAATTCTATTCATTTGAATATGTAAATATGTTTTAGATGTGATAAATTAAAACAACGCTTTGATGCAATTTTTTCACGTTACTATGCAAGGCATGAAGTATCACTTGTATGTACTCATTATTTTATTTACTGATTGTTGCACTTTTGCAGGTTACTGGCACATATTCTTGTAAGAGGATGACGGCACGTTGGCCCATGGTGGTGTTCTTCAACATCCTAGATGTGTCGGCCTACAACGCGTTTGTGGTGTGGATGGAGGTGAATCCAGGCTGGAAGCAGGGGAAATTCTTCAAGAGAAGACTATTCCTAGAAGAGTTGGGGAAAGCCATGGTGGCACCCCCTCATTCAAAGGCGCCAACACCTTCCTCGAACACCATCCTCTGCTGGATTGGTGAGAGATATACAAGGGCCAGAAGAAAGATTTACGGCCGCAAGAGACAGAAGAAACAAAAGGAAGAGGTGCAACAACCACCACGTATTGTTAAACAGGTGCATGAGAACACACAAAATGTAACCACAATTGATTTACAGATTGTGAACATGTTTTTTTTTTGTTAGTAATAATGTTATTGTTACTGTTGTTCTTTAATGTGTTCAGACATTCATTTTGTAAAATGGTAATGTTTTCATGTAGTTTTGGGCCTATGTCCTAAAAAAAAATGTGAAATGGTTTCTAAACAAATGTCCTTGTTAAACTTTCACACAAAGTAGTCTGTGATAAATAGCACAATATGTTTCATCTGAGTATTTGTTATAGTCAAAATAATCCATACATTATGCATTTTTTACTCAAAAACTAGTTGTATGAGCTCAGGTCAATGAGGCCTACGGGCCATAAATAGCAAATAGAAGTTCAAAACTTGTAATGTTCACACGAACTTAAGTTGATAAAAAGATCTAACACAACATTAGGTCATAATATATGCATTATTATGGATTTATAATCAGCTATAATGGAGCGGTCATTTTGGACCGGGAACACAGAATTAAAACTTCTTAGGGACAGGCGTCCTGCTAGCGGGACAACTTCCGGTGAAACTGGAGAGGACGCAATTCAAATAAATAATCATAAAAATTATGGATATTAAACATTTCGGTACATATAAGTGTCTTATACCGGCTGAAAGCTTAAATTCTTGTTAATCTAACTGCACTGTCCGATTTACAGTAGCTATTACAGAGAAAACATGCCATGTGAATGTTTGAGGACGGCGCCCCACATCAACATATTTTTCCACCGGCACAGGTTTCATAAATTCACAAATAGCGATTAAATATTCACTTACTTTTTGAAAAATCTTCCTCTGATTTGTCATCAAAAGGGTCCCAGCTATAACATGTAGTGTCGTTTTGTTAGAAAAAATCCTTCTTTATATCCCAAAGAATATGTTTAGTTGGCACCATCGATTTGAGTAATCCACTCGTTCAACATGCAGAGAAAGGAATCCGAAAATCTACCCCTAAACTTTGTTTCAACAAGTCAAAATACGTTTCTATTGGAAGACCCAGTTGAAGTCAGAAGTTTACATACACCTTAGCCAAATACATTTCAATTCAGTTTTTCACAATTCCTGACAATTCATCCTAGTAAAAATTCCCTGTCTTAGGTCAGTTAGGATTGGTAGCATTGCATTTAAATTGTTTAACTTGGGTCAAACATTTTGGGTAGCCTTCCACAAGCTTCCCACAATAAGTTGGGTGAATTTTGGCCCATTCCTCCTGACAGAGCTGGTGTAACTGAGTCAGCTTTGTAGGCCTCCTTGCTCGCACACGCCTTTTCAGTTCTGCCCACAAATTGTCTATAGGATTGAGGTCAGAGCTGTCTGATGGCCACTCCAATACCTTGACTTTGTTGTCCTTAAGCCATTTTGCCACAACTTTGGAAGTATGCTTGGGGTCATTGTCCATTTGGAAGACGCATTTGCGAACAAGCTTTAAGTTCCTGACTAATGTCTTGAGATTTTGCTTCAATATATCCACATGATTTTCCTTCCTCATGATGCCAACTATTTTGTGAAGAGCACCAGTCCCTCCTGCAGCAAAGCACCCCCACAACATGATGCTGCCACCCCCGTGCTTCACGGTTGGGATGGTGTTCTTCGGCTTGCAAGCCTCCCCCTTTTTCCTCCAAACATAACAATGGTCATTATGGCCAAACAGTTCTATTTTTGTTTTCAGACCAGAGGATATTTCTCCAAAAAGTACGATCTTTGTCCCCATGTGCAGTTGCAAACTGTAGACTGGCTTTTTTTATGGCGGTTTTGGAGCAGTGGCTTCTTCCTAGCTGAGCAGCCTTTCAAGTCATGTCGATATAGGACTTGTTTTACTGTGGATATAGATACGTTTGTACCTGTTTCCTCCAGCATCTTCACAAGGTCCTTTGCTGTTGTTCTGGGATTGATTTGCACTTTTCGCACCAAAGTACGTTCGCTCCTTCCTGAGTGGTATGACGGCTGCGTGGTCCCATGATGTTTATAGTTACGTACTATTGTTTGGAAATTGCTCCCAAGGATGAACCAGACTTTGAGTTTGAAGGTAGGCCTTGAAATACATCAAATGATGTTAATTAGCCTATCAGATGCTTCTAATGCCATGATGACATCTTCTGGAATTTTCCAAGCTGTTTAAAGCTACAGTCAACTTAGTGTATGTACACTTCTGACGCACTGGAATTGTGACACAGTGAATTATAAGTAAAATAATCTGTCTGTGAACAATTGTTGGAAAAACAAGTTTTAATGACTCCAACCTAAGTGTATGTAAACTTCCAACTTCAACTGTATATATATAGTGCATTCGGAAAGTATTCAGACCCCTTCACTTTTTCAACATTTTGTTACGTTACAGCCTAACTCTAAAATTGATTAAATAAAGCATTTTCCACTGCAATCTACACACAATACCCCATAATGACGAAGTGAAAACAGGTTTTTAAATTGTTGGCAAATATATAAAAACTGAAATACCTTATTTACATAAGTATTCAGACCTTTTGCTATGAACCTCAAAATTGAGCTTAGCTGAATCCTGTTTCTATTGATCATCCTTGAGATGTTTCTACAACTTGATTGCAGTCCACCTGTGGTAAATTCAATTGATAGGACATTATTTGGAAAGGCACACACCTGTCTATATAAGGTCCCAGAGTTGACAGTGCATGTCAGAGCAAAAACCAAGCCATGAGGTCGAAGGAATTGTCCGTAGACAAATCTAGGGGGGAGGGTACCAGAAAATGTCTGCAGCCATGAAGGTCCCCAAGAACACAGTGGCCTCCATCATTCTTAAATGGAAGAAGTTTGGAACCACCAAAACTCCCAGAGCTGGCTGCCCGGCCAAACTGAGCAATCAGGGGTAAAGGGCCTTGGTCAGGGAGGTGACCAAGAACCCGATGGTCACTCTGACAGAGCTCTAGAGATCCTTTGTGGAGATGGGAGAAACTTCCAGAAGGACAACCATCTCTGCAGCACTCCACCAATCAGGCCTTTATGGTAGAGTGGCCAGACGGAAGCCACTCCTCAGTAAAAGGCACGACAGCACGTTTGGAGTTTGTCAAAAGGCACCTAAAGACTCTCAGACCATGAGAAACAAGATTCTCTGGTCTGAAGAACCATGTTACGTTCCCCAGTTTCTGTGTTGTAGGTTTGTTTCTATGTGTGTGTTTCAGGATGGCTTCCTGAAATTACAAGCAGCTGATTGGTCGGCCCATTACTGCAGATTGGAGCTGACCCCACCCTGTCGTCAGAGGATACAACTGTCTTCAATTACCCCACTCCTTCTCCAGCTTTAAGATCCAGTGTTCCTTTGTAGGAGAAGAGAGCTGATGGTTATGTCCTGTATTTTGGTTAGTGTTGCTGAGAGAGAGAGAGAGAGAGAGAGAGAGAGAGAGAGAGAGAGAGAGAGAGAGAGAGAGAGAGAGAGAGAGAGAGAGAGAGAGAGCTGATTGTTATATCCTGTGTTGTTTGTTTCTTAGATCAAGCTGAGGGTTATTCCTGAGTTAGTTGTTTCTCAGAGTTTTTTTGTGAAGTGTTTTTGTAGCCGGTCCTGCGGAGGTTTGTTTAGGTCCAAAGGACTGTTTTGATAATTTAAATTGTTTGTATTATGTTTTTGTTCCCAGGGGGGAAGGGGAAGGCACCTAGGGAGTGCTTAGGCAAGAGGCCTGCGGGCATACATATACCCATAGTATGTACTATGTCTATACACACTAGGTAAGACCTGGGCGGACCATTCCCTGTACTTTGTAGGCAGGTAAGGTAGGAGAGGGGGCTTTGACATTTACTTTCTTTACTTTGGTTCCGTCCAGACCCTTTTCCCCATATTACCGTGTGAAGGAATAAATTCCCTGTAAACGGTAAAATTCTCTGTCTTTGTCATTCTTACTCGCACCTACAATCCCATACCTTTTTCACTCCACGGGGAGTTGAGTTGTAGCAGGGTGTTGCGTTCCCTCTTCCAAGAGGCGTACGTAACAAACCAAGATTTAAATCTTTGGCCTGAATGCCTAGCTTCACATCTGGAGGAAACCTCGTACCATCCCTACGGTGTAGCATGATGGTGGCAGCATCATGCTGTGGGGATGTTTTTCACCGGCAGGGACTGGGAGACTAGTCAGGATCGAGGCAAAGATGAATGGAGCAAAGTACAAAGCGATCCTTGATGAAAACCTTCTCCAGAGCCCTCAGGACAACAACCCTAAGCACACAGTCAAGACAATGCAGGAGTGGCTTCGGGAGAAGTCTCTGAACGTCCTAGTGTTGCCCAGCCAGAGCCGGACTTGAACCCGATCGAGCATAGAGAGACCTGAAAATTGGTATGCAGCAATGCTCCCCATCCAACCTGACAGAGCTTGAAAGGATCTGCAGAGATGAATGGAGAAACCCCCCAAATACAAGTGTGCCAAGCTTCTAGCATCATACCCAAGATGACTCAAGGCTTTAATCGCTGCCAAAAGTGCTTCAACAAAGTACTGAGTAAAATGTCTGAATACTTATGGAAATGTCATATTTGAGGTTTTATTTTTAATAAATTAGCAAAAAATTATAACCTGTTTTTGATTTGTCATTATGGGGTATTGTGTGTAGATTGATGAGGGGGGGGGAACAATGTAATCAATTTTAGAATAAGGCTGTAACATAACAAAATGGCGAAAAAGTCAAGGGGTCTAAATACTTCCCGAATGCACTGGATATACAGTTAAAGTCGGAAGTGTACACACACTTAGGTTGGAGTCATTAAAACTTGTTTTTCAACCACTCCACAAATTTCTTCTTAACAAACTATAGCTTTGGCAAGTCGGTTAGGACATCTACTTTGTATGACACAAGTAATTTTTCCAGCAATGTTTACAGACAGATTATTTCACTTATAATTCGCTGTATCACAATTCAAGTGGGTCAGAAGTTTACATACACTAAATTGACTGTACCTTTAAACAGCTTGGAAAATTCCAGAAAATTATGGCATGGCTTTAGAAGCTTCTGATAGGCTAATTGACATAATTTGAGTCAATTGTAGGTGTTTCAAGGCCTACCTTCAAACTCTGTGCCTCTTTGCTTGGCATCATGGAGAAATCAAAAGAAATCAGCCAAGACCTCAGAAAAACAATTGTAGAACCCACAAGTCTGGTTCATCCTTGGGAGCAATTTCCAAACGCCTGAAGGTACCACGTTCATCTGTACAAACAATACTATGCAAGTATAAACACCACGGGACCACGCAGCCGTCCTACCACTCAGGAAGGAGATGCGTTCTGTCTCCTAGAGATTAACGTACTTTGGTGTGAAAAGTGCAAATCAATCCCAGAACAACAGCAAAGGACCTTGTGAAGATTCTGGAGGAAACGGGTACAAAAGTATCTATATCCACAGTAAAACGAGTCCTATATCGACATATATCAGCAAGGAAGAAGCCACTGCTCCAAAACCGCCATAAAAAAGACAGATTACGGTTTGCAACTGCACATGGGGACAAAGATCGTACTTTTTGGAGAAATGTCCTCTGGTCTGATGAAACAAAAATAGAACTGTTTGGCCATAATGACAATCGTTATGTTTGGAGGAAAAAGTTGGATGCTTGCAAGCCGAAGAACACCATCCCAACCGTGAAGCACGGGGTGGCAGCATCATGTTGTGGGGGTGCTTTGCTGCAGGAGGGACTGGTGCTCTTCACAAAATTGATGGCATCATGAGAAAGGAAAATTATGTGGATATATTGAAGCAACATCTCAAGACATCAGTCAGGAAGCTAAACCTTGGTCGGAAATGGGTCTTCCAAATGGACAATGACCTCAAGCATACTTCTAAAGTTGTGGCAAAATGGCTTAAGGACAACAAAGTCAAGGTATTGGAGTGGCCATCACAAAGCCCTGACCTCAATCCTATAGAACATTTGTGGGCAGAACTGAACTGAGGCCTACAAACATGACTCAGTTACACCAGCTCTGTCAGGAGGAATGGGCCAAAATTCACCCAACCTTTTGTGGGAAGCTTGTGGAAGGCTACCCAAAACGTTTGACCCAAGTTAAACAATTTAAAGGCAATGCTAAGACAGGGAATTTTTACTAGGATTAAATGTCAGGAATTGTGAAAAAGTTTAAATGTATTTGGCTAAGATGTATGTAAACTTCCGACTTCCTCTGGGAGAAAACAGTTGATGATGAGATGGTGGCCCAGAAAAGAATGGGTGCACTGAACCGGTAAGAATTATAAACATACTACTATACACTAAGTGTACAAAGCATTAGGAACACCTTCCTAATCTTGAGTTGCACCCCCTTTTGCCTTCAGAACAGCTTCATTTTGTCAGGGCAATAACTGGACAAGGTGTCAAAAGCATTCCACATGGATGCTAGCCCATGTTGACTCCAATTCTTCCCACAGTTGGGTCAAGTTTTCTGGATATCCTTTGGGTGGTGGACCATTCTTGATACACACAAGAAATTGTTGAGCGTAAAAAACCCAGCAGCATTGCAGGTCTTGACACACTCCAACTGGTGCGCCTGGCACCTACTACCACGCCCCCTTCACAGGCACTAAAATCTTTTGTCTTGCTCATTCACTCTGAACAGCACACATACACAATCTATGACTCAATTGTCTCAAGGCTTAAAAATCCTTCTTTAAACTGTCTTCTCTCCTTAATCTACAGTGATTGAAGGGGATTTAACAGGTGACATCAATACGGGACAATAGCTTTCACCTGGATTCATCTGGTCAGTCCATGTCATGGAAACTCAGTGTAGATAACATTGTTATTAAAATGAGTAAGGGCCAGTGGCGACCTGTCATTCAGGGCAGGCAGAGCCCCACCTGTTTAGCTAAAAAAGAATAATAATAATAATAATAATAATAATAATAACAAAGATTTATTTTGGCATTAATTTGTTTAAATAAAAAAAAAAGTTTATAAAGCCACATACAAACATGGTCTCTTTTGTTTTCCTGAGTAAGGCAGCTCCAAAATGCAGGTGTTTCAGCCTAGCTCAGTGCTTTCTGTGGTGGTGGGGCAGCGAGTGTAAAATACTGAGCGTAGGGGTTGGTAATGTTCTCTAGTTGAGCCGTGATTGGCTCAGTGTTCTGTCACTCACGGGGGACACTACATCACGGCAAAATCTAAGGGGAGAGCTCGAAAATTCAAGCCCCTTGGGCGCTGTCATTGAGTTACATTAGAAGTGCCCATCCAAGAAGGCTCAAGGTCATTGGCCACAGATAAAATGACGTCAAATCACGTTATATCTACCTTAGCTTTGATTGGACTGATCATGTCAACATCATACTTTCAACATCTTAGCTAGCAAGCTACAGTAGCAGTCATCATTATGAATCAATTGGGCAATCTACTGGCAAATCCTTTTCAATCCTTGTCATATGAAGAGAAATTATAGATAAAACGTATCGGTGCTCATCAGTCATTGGACATAAACATTACACAAGTTGGAAATCGCTAATTCAACAATGAGTGGTTTGGAAGGAATCAGTGGCTAACTGCAAGCATTGCAAAGCAATAACTAGCCTGCTATTCAGTGGTGTGGGTGTGTGGACCAAGTCTGGGTTTAAGGGTTTTCCAAGCTTAAAATGATAAACATTCAACATTGGCCATGCTGTCAATCCAGCATGACTTCTGTATGGGGATGTGTGAAACTTGAAATAATATTCTCCATCCACTCTCCAAAGTCTCATTTATTCACCAGGTATTATTTTGAAAATATATTGTACTTACTGACGTAAAGGTCATAGGCTATCCTACAACAAGCGCTACTCCACAAAAATACCCTCTTGACTCATTTGTGGACGGTGCTGAATGGTCAGTCATTTATGATCTCTCCCCACACAAAAATATTGTACCAGCCTACTGCTGTCCACCCTATGACTGTAGCTGAATTTAAAAGGTCCAATGCATCCGTTTTAATCTCATTATCAAATAATTTCTGGTTAACAATTACAGTGAGGGAAAAAAAGTATTTGATCCCCTGCTGATTTTGTACGTTTGCCCACTGACAAAGAAATGATCAGTCTATAATTTTAATGGTAGGTTTATTTGAACAGTGAGAGACAGAAGAACAACAAAAAAAAACAGAAAAACGCATGTGAAAAATGTTATAAATGTATTTGCATTTTAATGAGGGGAAATAAGTATTTGACCCCCTCTCAATCAGAAAGATTTCTGGCTCCCAGGTGTCTTTTATACAGGTAACGAGCTGAGATTAGGAGCACACTCTTAAAGGGAGTGCTCCTAATCTCAGTTTGTTACCTGTATAAAAGACACCTGTCCACAGAAGCAATCAATCAATCAGATTCCAAACTCTCCACCATGGCCAAGACCAAAGAGCTCTCCAAGGATGTCAGGGACAAGATTGTAGACCTACACAAGGCTGGAATGGGCTACAAGACCATCGCCAAGCAGCTTGGTGAGAAGGTGACAACAGTTGGTGAGATTATTCGCAAATGGAAGAAACACAAAAGAACTGTCAATCTCCCTCGGCCTGGGCCTCCATGCAAGATCTCACCTCGTGGAGTTGCAATGATCATGATAACGGGGAGGAATCAGCCCAGAACTACACGGGAGGATCTTGTCAATGATCTCAAGGCAGCTGGGACCATAGTCACCAAGAAAACAATTGGTAACACACTACGCCATAAAGGACTGAAATCCTGCAGCACCCGCAAGGTCCCCCTGCTCAAGAAAGCACATATACATGCCCGTCTGAAGTTTGCCAATGAACATCTGAATGATTCAGAGGACAACTGGGTGAAAGTGTTGTGGTCAGATGAGACCAAAATTGAGCTTTTTAGCATAAACTTAACTCGCCGTTTTTTGAGGAGGAATGCTGCCTATGACCCCAAGAACACCATCCCCACGGTCAAACATGGAGGTGGAAACATTATGCTTTGGGGGTGTTTTTCTGCTAAGGGGACAGGACAACTTCACCGCATCAAAGGGACGATGGACGGGGCCATGTACCGTCAAATCTTGAGTGAGAACCCCCTTCCCTCAGCCAGGGCATTGAAAATGGGTCGTGGATGGGTATTCCAGCATGACAATGACCCAAAACACACGGCCAAGGCAACAAAGGAGTGGCTCAAGAAGAAGCACATTAAGGTCCTGGAGTGGCCTAGCCAGTCTCCAGACCTTAATCCCATAGAAAATCTGTGGAGGGAGCTGAAGGTTTGAGTTGCCAAACGTCAGCCTCGAAACCTTAATGACTTGGAGAAGGTATGCAAAGAGGAGTGGGACAAAATCCCTCCTGAGATGTGTGCTAACCTGGTGGCCAACTGCAAGAAACGTCTGACCTCTGTGATTGCCAACAAGGTTTTTGCCAACAAGTACTAAGTAATGTTTTGCAGAGGGGTCAAATACTTATTTCCCTCATTAAATTTCTATTCCATTCCAACATTTTTCACATGCGTTTTTCTGGATTTTTTTGATGTTATTGATGTTACACTGTTCAAATAAACATACCATTAAAATTATAGACTGATAATTTCTTTGTCAGTGGGCAAACGTATAAAATCAGCAGGGGATCAAATACTTTTTTCCCTCACTGTAAGTACCTTACTGTGATTGTTTTCAATTAAAATCGTTGAAAAAAGTACAAAAATATCTTCTTAGCAAAGATCAATTTGGTGCTCATGTGAATTCTCTTCCTTCAGTAGTTTTTAATTCATGATACAGCACTGCCTCACGTGCCTTATTGCTTTTATAAAACTGTTACTAACATATTAATATAACAATCGATTACATATTTTAATAAAAACATCCCTTACGAAAAAAAATTGCAGTTATAGTGCAGTATAACTGCATTATGCTGCAAATACTGCATCCAAAATAACGTTTTTTTTATTGCGTGCAATTTTGCAGTATAACTGTAGTTATTCTGCAATTACAACATCCAAAATACCACAGTTGACCGCAGTTACTGCACTTTTACTTAAATCTTTTTTTTAAGAGATTATTTTTGATATGTAAAATCCACCAGAAGATATAGTCTGTACAAAAACTTTTTGGTCATGTTGCTACAGACACAACCCAGGGCGCGTTCGTAAATTCACTCTGGCTATCTACTCCGATTTCATAGTGCTCACGTCTAGGCATATTATTAGTTATTTCAGAGAACCACTTCATAGTAATCAGCTAAATTAGACAATAAGAATATCATCGCCATAGTCCACTGGCCATTCTCGTTCACAAGCAATGACAACTTTCCTTGTGGACGAAGAACTCTCATATTCACATCGGGGATGAGTGTGTTGACATAGCGTTTTCTTTTTACACTTGCGTTTACATATGATTACAGGGAAGCGATTATTGCTTTCAAACAGACCGTTGCCCATAGGTGTGCCACCACCAGTACAAATGGTCCTGACCTGATTTGAATTGTATTTAATGAATGTGTTTTTTACTTAGCAATTTTCGCTATCAGACTCGGTCAACTCCAAGTAGCCTATCACACCCTGACACTTCTGTATTGTCATATCCCCCTTGACGTGCTGTCGGAGGAAGTGTGTATATTGACGGCCAATGTCGGCCGGTTGACCGTGTACCATCACTGTGGCACACATCAACACCAGGAACATGAAAGCCCTCTGGAACCCCAATGCATCAACAAAATGGAGAAACAGGAGGGGTAATTTAGACTATTACTAGTATATTACTATTACTATTAATTACTGTACCAGTGTAGACCATAAGCCAGGCGTCCCCAATTACATTCAGACGATTTCTCGGATGGTCAGGGGGCTGGAAAATAAATAATTTGTTCACTGCAACTTGACAGCAAGAATCCCAAACAGATATAGTATTTTGAGAAGAACAGAATAATTTCAGACCTTGATTACATTGTCATACGATCACATATGCCTCTATTTATGCGTGGGAATACTTATGAACAGGTGTCATACATTTAAATTACTTTTAGATAATTTCCTGGTGATTTCACAGTATTTTACGTCAAACAAGGAAAAATACATATTGTTGATAAATATACTAAAAATATCAACGCTTGTCAAATATTTGATGAAGTTAGGTAAAGTAGAGTCATCATACTCAAAAGCCATTTTGTATAAGTTATGCAAACATAAATTACATTATATAATTGAAATCCTAATTTGGTTTTTTAAAATGGCTAGATTTTACTTGAGAGAGAAAGCACTTACCTCTGGCAACTGGTTTCAATGGCCTTCGATGTGACTGATAAGTTGTTTTTTGTCCTCTCAGATATTTACAGATACAATACAGCATTAACCAGAGACAACACTCTTCAGATTCAGAGTTATTATTTTATGTTCTAGTACTGTAATGCTGAGGCAATTACATCTTACCTGTTTGAGTGTCTCCACTCTGAAGTGAGTAACTCTAACCTGAGTCTCGACTTACATATACACTGTCATGAACTTTGATTTTGGAACCCCTGCACCCATGTTGCAACATTGTAGGGGAGAAAGGGGTTTGACTGAACTCTTTCCCAAATAGCTTGAGAGCTTTGTATACCCTGTTATGTTTCTGTAGTATTGTTTGGTTGCTTTTTGTCTGTCTGCCTGCTAAGGGTTGGTTGTCATATGTTTCCTTGTCCTGTTGTATTCTGTGCTGCTCTGCATGTGCTCATTGTCTGTCTGTATTGTCATTTGAATTCATGTTAATAATCTGCCCAGCAACTACAGTTGAGAATTAGCTGGCTGGCTAAAACTAACACATTTACAGTAATGTTGATTAATGTGCTCTGTCCTTTTAAAGCTACATTTAATAAAGTAAAGTAAAGTAACTGGCCCAATTAATCAAGATATATCTCACATCATGTGTGATGCCAACCGTAGCAGTCCTAGGTCAAGTTATATTAATGTTATGCCAATAGTTACAGGACCCAATGTATGTGACTGAGATGAAGGAATTGCATCCCGTTGCTATCAAATATATAAACAAGAAATTAATCTGAATAAAACATTGGTTTCAGTTTAATTTAAAGGCCAAATATAGGGATGCAAGCCAGTAAAGTCACTACACAAGACAACACTAAACAATACATTAATTGCACGATACCACTGTTACACCTGGCTATCAGCGGAGCCTTGTCTTGCAGCGAAACAGTTCATTCAGCCTCATTTACTGCCTTTAAAAAAACATAGCTGATATGACTGACTTGCTTAAACAAATGTGGTTTCTACTGACAATTGAGATGTACAAACTATGGCATAAGGGCAAGACAATCGGATAAGAGGCAATCCGTAATTTCACTTAAGACAGTAATGAGCGAACTAGGACGGACGTAGTCAATATAACTATTTGTTCAGCACTTTTGAAATGTACAGCGACAGAATTCAGAACATGAGCTGTTCTTACCCAAGTCAGAGCCATAGGATAAATTAAGGGGGCATATAAGCAGACAATGAAAGCTCTTACAATATTCTATGAACAGGAATGTGGAGCGGCGGTCCTTTGTGGGAAAATGTTGTCATCAAAGTCTGGCATTCTCTGGATTTATGGTGCTTTCAAGACAACTGGGAACTCAAAACAAATTAAAAGTTGAATCATGATGACGTCAGTGATCTTCAGGTCGTAGAAAGTTGGATGAAAGTTCAGTCGTAGCTCGTTTTTCCGAGTTCCAAGTTTTCTTGAACTCACTAAAGTCAGATTTTGCACTTCCGAGTTAAGGCTCAAGGTCATTGGCCACAGATAAAATGGTGTCAAATCACATTATATCTACAGTAGCTTTGATTGGACATTATAGTTTCAAAATCTTAGCTAGCAGATGTAGCCTATAACCTGTTTTTGAGAAATTTAATTATTGAATATTGTAAGAGCTTTCATTGTCTGCTTATATGCCCCTTTTATTTATCCTATGGTTCTGACTTGGTGTACAAGGAGAACACCGTAGAAAGGCTAATGTTCTGAATTCTGTCGCTGTACATTTAAAAAGTGCTGAACAAATACTTATATTGACTATGTCCGTCCTAGCTCGCTCATTAATGTCTTAAATGAAATTACGGATCGCTTCTTATCCGCTTGTCATCACCTTATGCCATAGTTTGTACATCTCAATTGTCAGTAGAAACCACATTTGTTTAAGCAAGTCATCTATATCAGCTATGTTTTTTTTAAAGGCAGTAAATGAAGCTTAATGAACTGTTTTGCTGCAAGACAAGGCTCCGCTGATAGCCAGGTGTAGCAGTGGTAAGGTATTGGGACTGCTATTGGGACTGCGTTGGGGCAGCTTTATGTAGGCCCTAACAGTTTGTGGGCACCATTTGTCATTGTTATAGTGCAATTAATGTATTATTTAGTGTTGTGTTATGTAGTGGCTTTGCTGGCATGCATCCCCCATATTATTATTTTTGCCCCACCAAGATTTACATGCTAAAATCACCACTGGGCATTCCAGACAGCACTGTGTTGGATGGAGAGAGTTGACTGTTAATTTATAAAGTGACAGTTTTGTGGTGTGACTCATGACCCATTCAGCTGTGATGGCCATCACACCGCCTGATTTAAGACTTCTAAATCAAATGTCAACTCCCTCTATTAAAGACAAGATGCTGTACCATTCAAACTCAGTTATGAAAGTCCTGTTCAGAAATACTGGTATCCATAGTTGATTGAATACAAGTATTCTCTTCATAAGCAATTCATAATCATTGCCTGCTCTTTGCTTCTACTTTGCCTAACACAGAGAACTGTAAAACCAAATAAACCTGGAGATAAACACTAGTTAATGTCAACAGCTGTTGGGAAGTACAGGATTGCTACATAAATTGTTGGACTTTGGATTCTTGAAGAATACTGAATAACTTATTATAAAACGGGTTGTTTGGATCCTGGATGCTGATTGGTTGATAGCAGGGAGTTATTCACCACAATCTCTGGGTAATGCCTGTTAACAGTTCTATTAGAATTATCAATGTGCATCCAATATCCCACAGCCCAGCCAAGGGGGGAGGGGGAGAGGAGATGGAGCGGCAGAGATTTGTTCTTACCTGCAATTAATATTCAAGCCAATTGTTTTTGTAGTTTATGCCCATGTTAGCTATCTCTATCTATATGTTCAACAACAGCCATACCAACATCCATTTATATACAGTCCATTCTAGTTTGTTTGATGACGAGGACGTGGCTAAAATGAGATTCCCAGGGTTTAATTTACAGCCTGCATCAACCAGTTTCTGTCCCCCCGCCTCCAGGTGTCAGAGCTGAAGGAGCGACTGTGGCCCATGCGGGACTTCTGGGTGTCCCTCCCACACACCATCTGCAACGACAAGAACATGGCCGCCGACATCACCAACGAGGACTGCTGCTGGAATGGACAGACCAGGGGGAGGTGGGTATGAGGCTGTAATAGACAGACCAGGGGGAGCTGGGTCTGGACCAGGAGGAGGTGGGTATGAGGCTGGAATGGACAGACCAGGGGGAGGTATGGTGTGGACCAGGGGGATATTTTTAAATTAGGATCCCCATTAGCTGACGTAAATTGCGACAGCTAGTCTTATTGGGGTCCGACTTCACAAAAAAGACATTACAGACTAAAAACTTTACAATTTACATACAAATGTTTTTTTACATGTTGTGTGCGTGTGTGTATGCATGCGTGCGTGTGCGTGTGTGTGCGTGTGTGTGTGTGTATCTATAAGTTCCATGTCAGTACATACACACAAGTAGGTCACATGGGGGAGAGGAATTGTGCCATGAGGTGTTGCTTTATTTGTTTTTGAAACCAGGTTGTCTGTTCACTTGAGCTATATGAGATGGAGGGGAGTTCTATGCAATCATGGCTCTGTATAATACTATACGTTTCCTTGAATTTGTTCTGGACCTGGGGACAGTGAAAATATCCCTGGTGGCATGTCTGGTGGGGTAAGTGTGTGTGAGTGTGTCAGTGCTGTGTGCAAGTTGACTATGCAAACATTTGTGAATTTCCAATACATTCATTTTTCATATAAAACAAGAAGCAATGCAGTCTCCTATTCTTTAAGCCAAGAGAGACTGGCATGCAGAACAAGAGCACCTCCTCCCAGCTGCCCACTGCACTGAGGCTAGGTAACACGGTCACCACCGATAAATCACGATAATCGAGAATTTCAATAAGCATTTCTCTACGGCTGGCCATGCTTTCCTCCTGGCTACCCCAACCTCGGCCAACAGCTCCGCACCCCCCGCAGCTACTCGCCCAAGCCCCCCCAGCTTCTCATTCACCCAAATCCAGATAGCAGATGTTCAGAAAGAGCTGCAAAACCTGGACCCGTACAAATCAGCTGGGCTAGACAATCTGGACCCTATCTTTCTGAAATTATCCGCCGCCATTGTTGATTGGAGAGCTGCTGCGGTCATCCCCCTCTTCAAAGGGGGTGACACTCTAGACCCAAACTGTTATAGACCTATATCCATCCTGCCCTGTCTTTCTAAAGTCTTCCGAAAGCCAAGTTAATAAACAGATCACTGACCATTTAGAATCCCACCGTACCTTCTCCGCTGTGCAATCCGGTTTCCGAGCTGGTCACGGGTGCACCTCAGCCACTAATTGATCAAGGTACTAATTGATATCATAACCGCCATCGATAAAAGACAGTACTGTGCAGCCATCTTCATCGACCTGGCCAAGGCTTTCGACTCTGTCAATCACCGTATTCTTATCGGCAGACTCAATAGCCTTGGTTTCTCAAATGACTGCCTCGCCTGGTTCACCAACTACTTCGCAGACAGAGTTCAGTGTCAAATCGGAGGGCCTGTTGTCTGGACCTCTGGCAGTCTCTATGGGGTGCCACAGGGTTCAATTCTCGGTCCGACTCTTTTCTCTGTATATATCAACGATGTCGCTCTTGCTGCGGGTGATTCCCTGATCCACCTCTTCGTAGACAACACCATTCTGTTTACATCTGGCCCTTCTCGAGACACTGTGTTAACTAACCTCCAAATGAGCTTCAATGCCATACAACACTCCTTCCGTGGCCTCCAACTGCCCTTAAACGCTAGTAAAACCAAATGCATGCTTTTTAACCGTTCGCTGCCCACAACCGCCCGCCCGACTAGCATCACCACTCTGGACGGTTCCGAATTAGAATATGTGGACAACTACAAATACCTAGGTGTCTGGCTAGACTGTAAACTCTCCTTCCAGACTCATATTAAACATCTCCAATCCAAAATTAAATCTAGAATCGGTTTCCTATTTCGCAACAAAGCGTCCTTCACTCACGTCGCCAAACATATCCTAGTAAAACTGACTATCCTACCAATCCTCTACTTCGGCGATGTCATCTACAAAATAGCTTCCAATACTCTACTCAGCAAACGGGATGCAGTCTATCACAGTGCCATCCGTTTTGTTACCAAAGCTTCTTATACCACCCACCACTGCGGCCTGTATGCTCTAGTCGGCTGGCCCTCGCTACATATTCGTCGCCAGACCCACTGGCTCCAGGTCATCTATAAGTCTACGCAAGGTAAAGCTCTGCCTTATCTCAGCTCACTGATCACGATAACAACACCCATCCGTAGCACACGCTCCAGCAGGTATATCTCACTGGTCATCCCCAAAGCCAACACCTCCTTTGGCCGCCTTTCCTTCCAGTTCTCTGCTGCCAGTGACTGGAACGAATTGCAAAAATCGCTGAAGCTGGAGACTTACATCTCCCTCACAAACTTTAAACATCAGCTATCTGAGCAGCTAACCGATCGCTGCAGCTGTACATAGGCCATCTGTAAATAGCCCACCCAATCTACCTACCTCATCCCCATATTGTTTTTATTTACTTTTTCTACTTGCACATCATCATCTGCTCATCTATCACTCCAGTGTTAATTTGCCAAATTGTAATTACTTCGCTACTATGGCCTATTTATTGCCTTACCTCCTCACGCCATTTGCACACACTGTATATAGACTTTCTTTTTTTTCTCTCTATTGTGTTATTGACTGTACGCTTGTTTATTCCATGTGTTACTCTGTGTTGTTGTTTGTGTCGCATTGCTTTGCTTTATCTTGGCCAGGTCGCAGTTGTAAATGAGAACTTGTTCTCAACTAGCTTACCTGGTAATAAAATAAATAAATAAAAAATGCATAGTATTAATATTAGCCCTCTGATTACAATGAAGACCAAAATGTGTCACTCTGTTCTGGGCTAGCTGCAGCTTAACTAGGTTCTTCTTTCAGTGCTTGACCACATGACTGGACAATAATCAAGATAAGAAAAAACTAGAGCCTGCAGTAATTGCTTTGTAGAGTGTGGTGTCAAAAAAGCAAAGCATCTCTTTATCACAGACAGACCTCTCCCCATCTTTACAACCATTGAATCTATATGTTTTGACCATGATAGCTTATAATCTAAGGTAACACCAAGTAATTTAGTCTCCTCAACTTGTTCAACAGCCACACCATTCATTACCAGATTCAGCTGAGGTCTAGAGCTTAGGGAATCATTTATATCAAATACAATGCTCTTAGTTTTAGAGATGTTAAGGACCAGTTTATCACTGGCCATCCATTCCAAAACTGACTGCAAGTCATTGTTAAGGGTTTCAGTGACTTCCTTAGCTGTGGTTGCTGCAGTGGGATGCAGCATACCACCCTACATCCCACTGCTGGCTTGCTTCTGAAGCTAAGCAGGGTTGGTCCTGGTCAGTCCCTGAATGGGAGACCAGATGCTGCTGGAAGTGGTGTTGGAGGGCCAGTAGGAGGCCCTCTTTCCTCAGGTCTAGGGCAGTGATTGGGGACATTGCCCTGTGTAGGGTGCTGTCTTTTGGATGGGACGTTAAACAGGTGTCCTGACTCTCTGAGGTCATTAAAGGTCCCATGGCACTTATTGTAAGAGTAGGGGTGTTAACCCTGGTGTCCTGGCTAAATTCCCAAGATATCCCTCATACCATCATGGTCACCTAATCATCCCCAGCTTACAATTGGCTCATTCATCCCCCTCCTCTCCCCTGTAACTATTCCCCAGGTTGTTGCTGTAAATGAGAATGTGTTCTCAGTCAACTTACCTGGTAAAATAAATATGGTGGAATCATCAACATACATGGACACACAGGCTTTGTTGAATGCAAGTGGCAGGTCATTGGTAAAAATTGAAAATAGTAGAGGGCCTAGGGAGTTGCCCTGCGGCACACCACACTTTACATGTTTGACATTAGAAAGGCTTCCATTAAAGAAAGCCCTCTGAATCCATGATATGGCAGAGGTTGAAAAGACATAAAACATACGTTTTCTCAATAATTTTAAAGGCAGCACAGCACTGGCTAAACTAGTCTGGTATTGTCCAGTGTACGGTAGTGATGATCTCTCAAAGCCACATGCACCAACATTAGGACAATAATATAGTTATGTCAAGACAGTTACCGAAACACAAGAATCAATCACGTGCATGAATATCTCTGTAAGCAAGCACTGCAATCTAACAGTACAGCTCCCACAATCTTCTTATTATCAATTTATTTCAACCAATCATCAGTTATTTGTCAGTGCAGTACATGTTGAATGCCTTTCTCCATAAGCATTCTGAAAGTCTGTTGTTAATTTGTTTACAGAGAAATCAAATTGTATTTGGTCAAACACAATTGTTTCAAACAGTTTGTTAAGAGCTGGCAGCAAGCTGATAGGTTGGCTGTTAGAACCAGTAAAGGGTACTTTACCAATCTTGGGTAGCAGAATGGCTTCCCTCTAGGCTCAGATTAAATATATGACAGATAGGAGTGGCTATAGAGTCAGCTACCATCGTCAGTAGTTTTCCATCTGAGTTGTCAATGACAGGTTTGTCATTATTGACAACGTTACAACATTCAAACTTACAGTGCTTTTGTTTCAGTATTATTTTTTTGATGTATGAATATGATGGCCCACTGTTCGTTTTTGGCATTTCTTGCCTAAGTTTACCCACTTTGCCAATAAAGTAGTCATTAAAATAATTGGCACCACCAAATGTTTTTGTGATGAATAAGCCATCTGATTTGATGAAAGATGGATTAGAATTTTTCTTTCTGCTGATAATTTCATTTAATATACTCCCAAAATATTTTCCCATCATTCTTTATATCACTTATCTTGGCTTCATAATACGGTTTCTTCTTCTTTTTGTTGAGTTTAGAGGTGAGTGTGGTCCAGAGGGAGGTGGGCGTGGACCAGTGGGAGGTAGGTGTGGTCCAGGAGGAGATGGTTGTGGACCAGAGATCTCTGAGATCTCCAGTGGAGAAATTGTTCCTGGGACTCATGATTGGTTGGGAGCAGCATGTGTGTGTGGTTTTGTATCGTTTGAGTAAGGCTTAGTAAAAAAAAAAAAGGAATGGGGTGTTGATAGGAGATGTTACAAAATGGTGCTCTTACTGTCTTTAAACTTTTGCATGAACTTTTCTGAAAGACAACACAATCCCAATGGCAGCTTGGTTGAATTAGCTCTGAATTAAGGAGGATTAGTGTTAAAGGTATGTGAGAGTGATTGATAAGAGTGAAAATGGAGGTGTGGTGAGCATCTTAATCCTACAGTAAAGTCAAATTAAATGTAGCTCTCAGACAATTATTTTCTGAATGTCTCAAATCATTTACTAACACGGAACCGAAACCAGCTGCGCTTGTGCGCCATCGTGCATACATTTATTTTGTCCCCCCACACCAAACGCGATAACGACACGCAGGTTAAAATATCAAAACAAACTCTGAACCAATTACATTAATTTGGGGACAGGTTGAAAAGCATTAAACATTTATAGCAATTTAGCTAGATAGCTTGCACTTGCTAGCTAATTTGTCCTATTTAGCTAGCTTGCTGTTGCTAGCTAATTTGTCCTGGGATATAAACATTGAGTTGTTATTTTACCTGAAATGCACAAGGTCCTCTACTCCGCCAATTAATCCACACATAAAATGGTCAACCCGAAGCATTTCTAGTCATCTCTCCTCCTTCCAGGCTTTTTCTTCTCTTGACTTTATATTGTGATTGGCAACTTTCATAAATTAGGTGCATTACCGCCACTGACCTTGTTCGTCTTTCAGTCACCCACGTGGGTATAACCAATGAAGAGATGGCACGTGGGTACCTGCTTCTATACTTGCAGCACGATCTGCGTCACAAATAGAACTGACTTCTATTTTAGCCTTTGGCAACGCAGACGCTCATTGGCGCGCGTGAGCAGTGTGTGTGCAATAATTTTATAATATAGATTTCTACATATATTTTGCAACGCTCGCGCACGCGACACGAGCGGTGTAGTCAGCCTGTAACATACAACAGCGAGGGTTGAGAGAAGGTGAATGTTTATGACTGGGAACTTCAATAAAACTGATATGATGATGACAAAAGACTGGTTAAAGATGAGAAAAAGTAGCCAAGGACATTTAAGACTCCACCAAGCATAAAGCAAACAGCAAGTATTAACTCATAAAATAATAAAAAATAAAAAGCTCTACAAAGTAGAGACAGATCGAGACGAGAGCTTGAAGAAGTGGGAGCCTAGTATGTTTACTAAGGTTCTTAACCTTGTACATTAGGATAGTAAGTCTGTGTGGGAGTGGTTATGTATGCCAGATCTAAATATGTATTTTGTCTGTTTATTTAATGAAGCATCACTATTAAATTCAACAATGATAGATGCTTTTGACAATCAAAGTGCACAATTCAAATTAATGAGTGGTCACTGGATGGCGATTAGTTTTTATTCAAACGTTTGGTTTCTAGTCTGTTAGTGGAACCACTATGACCTCATATCAACGCTTACTGTAAAAGGATAGTCAGTACAACTTTTAGATGTAACAATTTTGGGAAATAGATTACTCCGTTTCATTAAACTGTCAAGAAAAGGTGCCTGTAAATCAATGTTTACTGTTTTCAGAATTCAAGTCTATTCTGGTAACTTTGTTCTTGCTACCAGTGGATCTAATGTTCGAATTCACATTTGTATTAATATCCACATGGCAGTCATAGACACAGATGCACAGGTACAGTATGACATCAATACAACCATTAAAACGAACACGTAATTTATAAAACAACAACTGAAAACCATGACATTTTATGTACATTTAAGACATTTCACAAGAGGTGCTAAGCCTGTAAACATTTGTGTACATACACAATCTTAAAATGAGTTTTTTCACTATTCTGTTCAATTAATTATATAATTGAAGTGTATGAAATTCTCTGTGCCTATGCAGTTTGACCCAAAGATGAGTCTCCTCTAATGGGGTGACGTTCCTCTGTGTTCTTATGCATGACGTGGTACTTCTTAGCCACAGGGTACTTGATGCACTACAATAGGATCAAATAGACAATTTTATTTGTAGCCGGGGTAAGCACACACACACAAAATAAAGATTCTCACAGAAGTTTCAATATTCAGATCAATATTTGGATTCCACCAGAGGAGGCTGGTTGGAGGAGATATAGGAGGACAGGCTCATTGTAATGGAATAATGTAACGGAATAAATGGAACAGAGTCAAACATGTGGTTTCCATTTTTGAAGCGTTTGCGTTCCATTTAAGCCGTTGCAGTGAGCCCGTCCCTCTATAGCTCCTCCCACCAACCTTCCACAGTGTGTATTTCACATTGTGTTACCTTCCACAGCAGAAAGCCGAGCAGAGCCAGCAGTAGCAGTCCTACCATTACTGAGAGGAAGATGACCCACCAGGCGACCTTAGCCCAGATGGCACTCTTCCTCTCAGGGAACACTGTCAGCCTCACCTGCAAACACACCATCAAACTGAAGGTGTTTTACAGTATTTAGCTGAGACAGCAAACACCATCAAGCCATCAAACTGAAGGTACTTTACAGTATTTAGCTGAGACAGAAAACACTCCATCAAGCCAACAAAATGAAGGTACTTTACAGTATTTAGCTGAGAGAGCAAACCCCATCAAGCCATCAAACTGAAGGTACTTTACAGTATTTAGCTGAGTCGATGAACACATGACATTCTTGAAAAGAGCCACAGATGTACTCGTGAGAGTGTTTGTATGCTGCACAGTGTGAGAGGGTGTGTGTGGTTAAATAGGCAGTGGCAATTACATCAGCCACACTGCATTGATCTGTGATTGTAGACTAGTAGACCAATTTCAACCAAACAACATCAATTTAGATTACAGGATTAGTCACTAAGTATGGAAGGCAATTCCATACAGATATGTATGAAAAAGTATGCTACAAAACAACAAGTAAGTAAATAATAATAGTTGAAAACTATTTCAACTCTAAAGAACAATAACATAGTTGTCCTCTGAAGAAACCTCAGAGATCAATTAGTAAACTCTGATTTACCACCCCAGGATATCCCTGCACAACGTGTGTTTGCGCCCCTTCTGGATGGAAACTACAAATGTAATGGCTGTGCTCAATGCAATGGCACTTATAAATATAGATCCTTCAAATACCCCCAAACAGGGAAACATATCCCAATCAAAGGTGTTATCACGTGCTTCACTAAGGCAGTTATTTATCTTATAACTTGTCCTTGTGGTAAAAATTATGTTGGTAAAACAAAGCACAAATTAAAAGTACGTATCTCAGAGCATCGTAGCACCATTAGGTGCAAAAACTCGACTTACCCAGTTGCGGCCCACTTTTTGGAAGCAAACCACTCGATTTCGTCCCTACGTTATATTGGCATTGAACATGTCACCCTCCCTAGGAGATGGGGTGACCTCGACAATTGATTGTTAAAACGAGAGGCTGCCTGGATCTTCAATTTAAAGACCCTTGCTCCCTTCGGTCTCAACGTAGACTTTGATTTGAAGCCATTCTTGTGATTATTGTGATTTTGCTATTGTAAATGTTTGTAGGCTTATGTAGCCTAATTGTATCTATGATCGTATGCTATCCATTTATGTTTTTTGTATGCTATTTTAATACATGAGAATTAACCAATGATATCAGGCCACACCCGGCCATGATATCAGACACCTGTGTGTGTCTTTTGACACTATATAAATGAGTCATCCCGCAGTGTTTGTCATTATACCCTGATGAAGACAGCTTGTCTGTCAAAACGTTGGACATAAATATTTTTGCATCTGAGCTCCTAGAGTGTGCAGCTCTCCTTTATTTTTTTAACTCCTCTGAAGATAGAGCAGGTATCCTTCAGTGGCGGGAAAAAATAGTAAATGTAAACTTCTTAACTTAAACACATAGGCCATCATTAAATTTCTAAGCTGACATGTGGAATTGTTTTAAGATGGTCATACTATGGATCATTTAGCTATATTAACACATAGGCCATCATTACATTTCTAAGCTGACATGTGGAATTGTTTTAAGATGGTCATAGTATGGATCATTTAGTTATTTGAACACATAGGCCATCATTATATTTCTAAATAAACAATCATAAGCATGTATTGTACCTGGGTTCCAGATTTCTCAGTCTTCCTTAGCCCAATATTCTCTGCAGAGTCTGTCAAGCTGAGGGTGGCATCCAGCACAATGTCCAGGTAGTTTAATGAACTGTAGTCCTATGATGAGATACGCAGAGAACAAAGAAACTGCACTGAAACTGGACGGCATGATGTCTATGCAACAGAATTAGGTGTTATGTACGTGAGGAACCTGTAGTAACAAAAATAATGGAAATAGGCACCTCAAGGAAAGTACTGTTCCAAAGGCGAGCTTGAAGAAACACCACTGAAGTACTGTCCAAACCCAGCAGAGGGCACCGTATCTCTACACATTTCAACTCGTCTGAACATGTCTGCAAGAAAGTGAGCGGGTTCAAAAATACAAGTCTCTCCACTCAGCAATGACTTGGCAAAAACAAAACCTAAAATTAATTATTTCGAATCTAACATGGGGGGCCTGCTAAGCTGACATATGGAATTGTTTTAAGATGGTCATACTATGGATAATTTAGCTATTTGATTTGAAATTTTAGGACCCCTTTAGGTATCAAGTATTATGGTTTTTTTTATTTGATAAAATATTTCCTACTAAACACCATAGAAACGCATTAAATAACACATTCATAAATGGAAAAAAAGGACAGTCAAAAGATAAATCATAAGAAACAAGGTTTTGAACTGTTTGTCCTAAATCTAGGAAATATAAAAAAATCTGGAAATATATATTTCTACACGTTTTTGGGGAAGGCATAAAACTACCTTCATACATAGCCGCGGAAAGTAGTTTGGGGGTGGGGGTGCTGGGATTTTTCATAATTTTTTTGTTGTTGCCCGCCCTACAAACTTCTATATTGGTCCGCTAATTCTATTGGTCCGCTAATACAGGACTAGTAAAAGCCCAGTGTACTACTTTTGTGAAAAAATTTAACTTGTGACTTGAGTCTGATAATTATCTGTACAAAACAGTTAATCTGATAAAAATACTTGCTTGATACATGTTTTCCAGTTCATTGAAATACTTTGCGAATGCAACTTTTTTGGAAACTGAAATGGTCTATTCAATCCTTTTACTAGACACTCTTAGCTAGAGCAACTTACAGTAGTGAGTGCATACATTTTCATACTGGTCACCCTTGGGATTCAAACCCACAACTCTAGCGTTACAAACACCATGCCCTACCACCTGAGCCACATCACATCATCACAAACCACTTGATGTCTCAATGTACTCAATTACTGTATTGTAAATAGTTTTTCTTCATGGTGATGGAAAGTCTACAGGTACAAACCTAGTAGATGACCAACCTACAGTATGTACAACACAGTAATGTACATTTACATTAAGTGGTTTGTAAGGATGGTAAATGAATACTGCACAAAAAGTGGTTGTTTTCCATGTTATTTGATCAAGAAAAATATTACATCTGATGTGGATGTTTTGGGTCTTTTCCCATAACTTTGCATCTTTTTGTTTAAATGTTTGAGGATAGGTTTTTGTTCTTTCTGGATTTCATAAGAATGACAATCGCATAGAAAGCAACAGGGCAACAACTCTTTCAATTCCATTTATTTAATCCTGCAAGACACTGTTCTTAGGTATACAACTACCTTTTTTACCAAAGTGGAGATGCTACAGATGTCTATATCGGTCCGCTAATAAAAGACCAGTAAAGGCCCAATGCACTACTTTAGTAAAAATAAAAATAAAAAAATATATATATATATATGTATTTTCTTTTGTTCTTCTGATTCGTCAGGGGGTGCTGCAGCACCCTCAGCACCCCTACTTCCCGTGGCTATGCCTTTAAACCGGTACCGGTTACATTCAGACGAGTTCTGTGACGCTTGTGTTGGTCGTAGAGCAAAAGGGAGAACTCCATCGTGTTCACGAGAGCCTCGGCGGTCCATAGATTGGTCATACTAGTGTGTAGCCCAACCTGTTTGGCCACTACAGACAGAAGTTGGTTGACCGGCTGAACCAACTTCAGACGAGTCTTCTGACACTTGTGGAGGTCGTAGAGCAAAACGGTGAACACCATCACGTTCGTGAGATTCTCCCGTTTCCATAATAGTTTGTATGTCAAACCGTTCAGATGCTACATACGTTTTTGTGAGAATACCGATTGGTCTGACAAGCACCGCTCTAGCTTTGCCACCTTTCACCGCAGATGTGTAAGTGTGACACTGGCAGATGCGGTGTATTGAGATGTATCCTATGCAAAAAACAGATATCTCTATCTCTTAAATGGATGGATTTTGATGGGGATTTTCTTTGTTATGCAACTTAGATTGACACACCGGTGCGTCAATTGACTCTAGTGGGTTAAACACATGATAGTTGCTTCAAATGAATTTTGTCTTACCAGAGTTTTGTATTTTCTTTTCTTTGACAGGAAGGAGAATCTATCCTCAGATGAGAATGCTTCCTGATGAGCATCTCGTCTTTTTCTTGAAATATCACGAAAGCCCTAGAGTTAAATATCATAATTAGGAAGATGTGCATTAACTACATCTTACAAACAGACAATATAGGCAACTTATGTAAATTGTGTGAATGATAATGCATATAAATCATTGGTTACTACACCACTCGCAAAAAAGGGCACTTCACTTGTGAAAGAGATTCACTCAAGACCCAGTAACCTCTCGATATTACCTCAGAATTGATGCTCAGAGGAATTTACCTTGATATGTTGGACCGGACTGATCTCCTTTAGTGGAGAGCAGGGAACGTTCTGTATGCCTTCACTGTGGATCTGCACCAGGTACAGCAGCCATTTCCCCGCTGTGTTCTCCTTGGGCCAGTAGATATTCAGCGACGCATTGGCAAAGGATTTCAGTGGCCTGCCCAAATTCCATATCTGTTAAAGTTGACAAATAGATGTATTTAAACATATATTTCGGGGGAACATTTTATACGCCCAGTGCAGAGCAGCGTGCAAAGGCATATGGAATTTCGCTAATCACCAGGGAACAATATAATTTTGAACCACAAATCAATGAGCTCACCCTGAATTCATACTCCACAAGGGTTCCAATATCGTCCTCTGATTTCATGGCGCTCTCTCCCTTTACAGCTCCTCCAAAGCTGACCTGGGAGGGCCTGGCCAGTCTGAGAACAAACATATCTCATAAACCTTAATTCCGTCACCACATTAAGGTTGCGTCCCAAATGGCACTCTATTCCCTATAAAATGCACTACTTTTGATAAGGTCCCATAGTGCTCTGGTCAAAAATAGTGCACTAAATATGGAATAGGTTGTCATTTGAGACACAAACTATATTTTCATGACAGGAGCTCTTCAAATATGTTAGCTAAAAGAGTGGGTTAGGGCAACAGCAGAACAAATACCATGTCCATACACCCACCCAAATACTTGTAGGTGCAGCTCAAAAACTACTTTGGCCTTTGCTTCACTTGCTTGTATCTTCTGCACACTTGTCCTGCAACCAAAATACTACTCTGTTAGAATAATCTGTGTGTGACTGGTGTAGAGCATATGAAAGAGACCGACTCAAATGTTACATTTATTACCCAGAGCTAATGGGTCCTCTAACAAAACATATGTGCACTGTAATACTTACGTTTCAAGCTGCAAGGTAACATTTACATCAGTTGTGCTCAGCGAGATGCGGGAAGTGGAAAATATTACATAGAAAGTAACCTAAGGGGCACAAATGTCTCTTACTTACAATGGACAACTATTCAATTGTGGTATCATAGAAAAAATAAATGTCTTAGACATACACAAAATGATTACTCACTTCAGCATCCTTTTTGAATGGGTTTCCCAGTTCACAGTCTGTCAGTGTACCATTGTCATTGGGGTTACACTTCACTAGTACTTCCTGTAGGGTCAACATATCCAATGAGGGAGGCAGACTTTTGAGTCATATGATAGCAGCTGATAATTTAATGAAATTATAGGCAGTAATGTAAAAATATACACTACATGATTAAAAGTATGTGGACACCTACTCGTCGAACATCTCATTCCAATATCATGGGCATTAATATGGAGTTGGTCTCCCCTTTGCTGCTATAACAGCCTATACTCTTCTGGGAGGGCTTTCCACTAGATGTTGGAACATTGCTGCGGGTTCTTGCTCCATTCACAAGAGCATTAGTGAGGTCGGGCACTGATGTTGGGCGATTAGGCCTGGCTCGCAGTCGGCATTCCAATTCCCAAAGGTGTTCGATGGGGTTGAGGTCAGGGCTCTGTGCAGGCCAGTCAAGTTCTTCCACATCGATCTCAACAAACCATTTCTGTATGCTTTGTGCATGGGGGAATTGTCATGCTGAAACAGGAAAAGGCCTTCCCAAACTGTTGCCACAAAGTTAGAAGCACAGAATCGTCTAGAATGTCATTGTATGCTGTAGCGTTAAGATTTCTCTTCATTGGAACTAAGGGGTCTAGCCCGAACCATGAAAAACAGCCCCAGACCATTAGTCCTCCACTAAACTCTACAGTTGGAAGGTAGCGTTCTCTTGGCATCTGCCAAACCCAGACTCATCCATCGGACTGCCAGATGGTGAATCATGGTGTTCTTAGGCTTGTGTGCAGCTGTTTGGCCATGGAATCCCATTTCATGAAACTCCAGACAAACAGTTATTGTGCTAACAATGCTTCCAGAGGCAGTTTTGAACTCGGTAGTGAGTGTTGCAAGCGATGACAAACTATTTTTACGCACTGCGCCCTTCCCGTTCTGACAGCTTGTGTGGCCTATCACTTCGCGGCTGAGCTGTTGTTGCTCCTAGATGTTTCCACTTCACAATAACAGCACTTACAGTTGACCGGGCAGTTCTAGCAGGGCAGAAATTGGACCTGTAAGCAACGGGTGTGGCTGAAATAGACAAATCCACTAATTTGAAGGGGTGTCCACATGCTTTTGTATATATAGTGTACCAATTTATTACCCTGGAACAATTACGGTATTGTTGATGTTTAAATTCAGAAGTCAAGAAGATGGGGGGTCAAATTTTCATTGATTTTACAGTATCCTGAATATAATCATGGCTAATTAACATTATTTTAACTTATTAACATTATTTTAAGGCCAGTATACAATGATTTTACAAAAAATGCATGGAACGGCGAAGGCCAGTAACTTACTGAAATGTGGTTGAAGTATAACGATGAGAATGAAAGAGAGTCAGGGAGTTTGATGATCAGATGACTCTGATGGGCATCATCACCGTCCCTATTGGTCACATTGACCTCCAAAGCTATGTCCTCATCTCCAGCAGAGATCACTGGAATACCTCTTTCACTAGAAAGACATGAGCCTTAGCATTACCAAAGCACTAGTCAAGAGGGACTTCTGGGTAAAATTCTAATCACACATTTCGTTACTACCTGGGCAGCGGGGTGAATACATCTTGACCCAGTAGTTTTGGTCTGGAACAGAACCTGTACTGTAGCTCCAAGTTACTTTGGCAAATGTTATCACTCCCACAACCTTTATTTATGAAGATAACCTGAAAAAGTTGAATTTATATATTAAGACTCACAATAACAGTTTCATAACTACTAGGCTTATACCTCCTCTCTCTCACACATCTTCACACACACACACACACTTACCTCTGAGGTGGCTGTACTCTGCTCATAGAGGCTAAGTATTGGAATAAGTGCAGGCAGGGGACTCTTGCTCTTCGTCTTACTGTCATTCAGTAAGGACACAGAGACAGAGATGGGGATACTGTGCAGTCTGTCCTTGATATCACCCTTGAACAGATGGAGATGTAGAACAGAATGTAAAGGTGATGATCAAATGTATAGTTGCTGCATCAATCTTACCAAACAAAATTAATGTCAATGCCAAATAGTATTTTAATTTGGTATTTTCATGATCGAGGAAATAGTGGCTTTACAAACAAAGTGTGTTGTCGTCTTATGACCCATGGCTGACCCTTGACCCTAGTCTATTTGGAGGAAGACACACGTTGATGTCTTCATGAACCACTGAATTAAGACTATAGTTGTGACGAGATGGAAAAATGGAGAGTCACTACCAATAGCTTGAGTTGGGTCTCAGTGCACTTCTCTTTGCCCTGCCCTGCTAGCTCCAGGACTCCCTGGGAATGACCCAGAAACTGCATCCTGGAGGAACGCCTCTGTTTCCTCGTCTCAGCGTCAGCCTCGAAGGCATAGTTGACAGCTATAGGAAGAGAATGCATCGCAAAAGTTCCTGAAGCACAGTGTACACAAAGGGTCAAGAGTACAGTGTCCATACTAGGACAGCCTCAATCTCAGCAGTACCAGGGCATGGTCATTTAGGGGGCTGAAACTAGTGAACTTACTCAGTCTGGGGTTGTAGGATGGCGGCTGTGCTGTGTAGGTAAAGCATGCCCGTGCCTTGAAAGTACTATGCAAATGTAGACAAAATTATGTTGGGTTTCATTACGGCAGTGTATTGATATTTGTTTATATGTTGTTTCTGGAAAGTCTTACCATTTGTGTTTGTCACAGTGTTCTGTCGCCATGTTGATTGTACTTGGGGTGATTTGTAAGTCCTCTCTGATATTGACTACTGGCCTTGCCCTGTAAGCAAATCCAAGTAAATCAAAATGACCAGTGGACATGATGACATGAAAGGTCTAAGGCAATGTATATTAATCCTGGTCCTGGGAACCCACAGGGTGTGAAGGCTTTTGTTACAGCCCAGTACTAATATAGGTGATACTACTGAAACTGCTGTAATCATGGGCTTGATGATGAGTAGTAGAATACACTTGAATCAGGTGTGTTGAAACTCAAGGATATCCTATAAATCCTGTGTGTTCTCTCAGGACTAAGATTGAGGAACACTGATATGATGTAATCAAGGCAAAGTTACCTGTAGACAAATATGGAATCTGAGAGTGATCCAACAGCCAAGTCAGGGTAATGATTGTCATCCATGTCTATTTTGCCAGTCAGAGAAAATCCAAATCGTCTTATATTATAAGATTCTGCTGTTATAATCTATAATAACAAGAGATACTGTATGTGACAAAATGTAGTTTGTGTTCAACATTCTTCAAACTTTACTGAGAGAATGGGGTAGTCATCACTCAGATGCAGGTGTTCCAGTTTAATGTAAAGGCTCCCACCTGTGCTGTCTTTTTGTGGATTCCACCTGAGGAGCCATAGTAAAGGTACACTCGACCTACACCATCATAGGGAGCCCCCACAGCAATATCTGTCAAGTAAAAAATTAAGTTAAGGTCTGAATTTATGAGGGAGATGGGTCGCTAAGATGTTCCCAAAGCCGAGAGAAAGGTTTAAGTTAACTCCCCTGAAAGTAATGAAGAAACCTCAGCCAACCTTCATAACCATCCTGATTGACGTCTCCAATGTTCTCAACTGCGAGACCAAACATGGAGTCTTTGTTCCCATCCAGACGGACAGGCTCAATCTTCTCCCAGTGTCTTCCCCTGTTGTTGATGTAGATGTACACTGCCCCTCCGACCACCCCATCTTTTAAGAAAAACTCGGGTGCCCCCACAGCAAGGTCGTCCCACCTGGAATCCCAAAATAACCAACCAACAGAATTACATACAATACATACTACCGCTGGTTCTCCCACATTAAAGGTCCAATGCAGATGTTTTTATGTCAATATCAAATCACTTCGGGGTAACAATTACAGTTCCTTCAGAAAGTATTCATACCCCTTGACTTAGTCCACATTTTGCTGTCATACAGCCTGAATTCAAAATGGATTAAATATATATTTTTCTCACCCATCTACACTCAATACTCCATAATTTACATACGCATTCACACCCCTGAGTCAATACTTTGTAGAAGAAATTACAGCTGTGAGTCTTTCTGGGTAAGTCTCTAAGCGCTTTGCACACCTGGACTGTACAATATTTGAACATCCTTTATAAAATTCTTCAAGTTCTGTCAAGTTGATCACTGCTAGATATCAATGTTCATGTCTTTCCATAGATTTTCAAGCCGATTTCAGTCAAAACTGTAACTAGGCAACTCAAGAACTTTCAATGTCATCTTGGTAAGAAACTTCAGTGTATATTTGGCCTTATGTTTAGGTTATTGTCCTGCTGAAAGGTGAATTTGTCTCCCAATGTCTGTTGGAAAGCAGACTGAACCAGGTTTTCCTCTTGGATTTTGCCTGTGCTTAGCTCTATTCTGCTTCTTTTTATCCTTTAAAACTCACTATTCATTGCCGATGACATGTAGGCCGTCATTGTAAATAAGATTTTTTTCTTAACTGACTTGCCTAGTTAAATAAAGGTTAAATAAAAAAAATTAAAAACATGATGCAGCCACCACCATGCTTGAAAATATTAAGAGTGGTACTCAGTGATGTGTTGTATTTGCCCCAAACATATGACTTTGTATCCAGGACCTAAAGGACATTTCTTATTTTTGCAGTTATACTTAAGTGCCTTCTTGCAAACAGGATGCACGTTTTTGAATAGTTTTATTCAGTACAACAGGGATCATCAACTAGATTCAGCCGTGGGCCGTTTTTTTTATGCCTGATGGTAGGGGTTCCGGAAAAGGCATAATCGAAAGGTCACTGGTTTGAATCCCAAAGCCGACTAGGTGAAAAATCTGTAGATGTGCCCTTGAGCAAGGCACTTAACCCTAATTGCTAATGTATGTCACTCTGGATAAGAGTGTTTACTAAAATGTAAACATCACTAGCACAGTGAAGCTGCTGCCTACATACAGACTTGTAATCATTTGCCACTTTAATAAATGGAACAGTCATGGAATAGTCACTTTAATAATGTTTACATATCTTGCATTACTCATCTCAAATGTATATACTGTATTCTATACTATCTATTGCATCTTAGCCTATGCCACTCTGACATTGCTGATCCATATATTTATATATTCTTATTCTATTCCTTACTTAGATTTGTGTGTATTAGATATTGCTGCACCGTCGGAACTAGAAGAACAAGCATTTCGCTACACTCGCAATAACATCTGATAACCATGTGTATGTGACCAATAAAATTTGATTTGATTTGATAAATACAAATAGTTTGCAGACTGCAAATGGACTGCAAGAAGCCCAAACAGTTACTGTATAATGTTTGACTAAAGCATAATAATTTCAAATCTTGCTTACATTTGTCTCTCAATTATGTGTGGGACTACTTGGGAAATTAAAATCACTTGGAACTGATTTCCTGGTGTTTTTACAGTCTATTATGTCCCCCAAAAAAAAAAAAAAAAAGTTGATAAATGTATGTATATATGTGTATATATATATATATATATATATATATATATATATATATATATATACACATGCATATATAAACAAAAAAAAACAGGAGAACTTGGGGGGCCCCGGTCCGCCAGTTGGGGTACCCTGATGTGCAGGCTTCATTCTTTTCACTCTGTCATTTAGGTTAGTTTTGTGGAGTAGCTACAATGTTGTTGATTCATCCTCAGTTTTCTCCTATCACAGCCATTAAACTCTGTAACTGTTTTAAAGTCACCATTGGCCTCATGGTGAAATCCCTGATCGGTTTCATTCTTCTCCGGCAACTGAGTTAGGAAGGTGTCTTTGTAGTGACTATTTGTATTGATACACCATCCAAAGTGTAATTAATAACTTTACCATGCTCAAAGGGCTGTTTTTTTACCAATAGGTGCCCTTCTTTGTGAGCCAATGGAAAACTTCCCTGGTCTTTGTGGTTGAATCTGTGTTTGAAATTCACTGCTCGACTGAGGGACCTTAGAGATAATTGTATGTGTGGGGTTATCTAGTCATTCAAAAATTTTGTTAAACCCTATTATGTGACTTGTTAAGCAAATGTATAACAAAGTGGTTGAGTATTTATTGACTCAAGACATTTCAGCTTTTCATTTAAAAAATATATAATTCCACTTTGACATTATGGGTTATTGTGTGTAGGCCAGTGACAATATTTTAAAATCTAAATTGAATCAAATAAAATAAAATTTTATTGGTCACATACACATGGTTAGCATATGTTATTGCAAGTGTAGCGAAATGCTTGTGCTTTTAGTTCCGACAGTGCAGCAATATCTAACAAGTAATCTAACAATTCCACAACAACTACCTAATACACACAATCTAAGTAAAGAAATGGAATAAGAAAATATACATATAAATATATGGATGAGCAATGACCGAGTGGCTTTGGCAAGACGCAATAGATGGTATAAAATACAGTATATACATATGAGATGAGTAATGCCAGATAAAGTTGCATTATTGAAGTGACTGGTGATCCATTTAAAGTGGCCAATTATTTCAAGTCTGTATGTAGGCAGCAGTCTCACTGTGTTAGTGATGGCTGTTTAACAGTCTGTTGGCCTTGAGATAGAAGCTATTTTTCTGTTTTTTTAACAGAAAACTGGGATAGGGAGAGATTGAATATGTCCGTAAACACACCAGCCAGCTGGTCTGCGCATGCTCTGAGGACGCGGCTAGGGATGCCGTCTGGGCCGACATCCTTGCGAGGGTTAACACGTTTAAATGTCTTACTCACGTCGGCCGCGGAGAAGGAGAGCCCACAGTCCTTTGTAGCGGGCCATGTCAGTGGCACTTTATTATCCTCAAAGCGGGCAAAGAAGGTGTTTAGTTTGTCTGGAAGCATTTTAAATTCGGGCCCTTGTACACAACACAATGTGGAAAAAGTGAAAGGTTGTGAATACATTCTGAAGGCACTGTAAGTATCTTACTGTGATTGTTTTCAATTCAAATGGGTTAATAGAAACAAAGAGCAATTTCTCAAGCAAGAATCTTGCTAAGACTGTCTGGGAGTGGCCTGAGTGGGGAGGGAAATCTGAATGGTCTATCAACCAATTTACCCCCTGGTGATGTCAAGTGATGTCACTAGGCAGATCAACACTCCATCCCAAGGAAACAGCCTGAAATGTCAGGTTGTCTTTTCAAACAGCTCTTACACTAAAATTATCATAATTTTCACAATATTATTCCAACCTCGTAGTTTGGAAAAATATTGTATATAAAACACAGAGAAACCTATACCTAGCGTGCACCACAATAATATCTCCTCTCTTCTGAAATGTGCACTTGATCACTTGCTCCCACAAATATTAAAGACATGCTCCGGAACTTTGGCGACTATTTTGTATTTTTTAAACCTCCTGCTTTGGGCTGGATGTGTCCATGTGTAGTTCATACATGCATAATCTATGAGCAGAATTACTGTCTCCTCAATTAACCACAAACTCCCTAGTTTGAAAGCAACTGTTTTTCTGGAAGCTGTGCTGCGCCATTTTCCCAACATTTTCCCCCAAATGGGCCAGCCCCCTAGCAATTCTAGCCATTGAGCTTCAGCCCCTCACCATTTGAGTGACAGCTAGCAAGATGTACAAACAGCAGAGCGAGAGAGAGCGCAATGATGTGGTGTACATCATTGCAGATATGTGACTTAGTAGGCAATTTTCAGGGACCACTTTTGGCTCTTGAGCGCTACTTTCAGAACTGTGTACCGGAGAATATACCGGAAAATCTCTTTAATGCATTGAATTTGTGGAGGCACGGGCTAGTGAGAGTTTCCACCATATTTCTTATACTAGTAATTTCCTTTCAAATCATTGAAAGGAAGTGAACAATGCACACTTTGGGAGGAAGGGGAGAGAATTGTGACAAAGCTACTGGCTGAAATCTGTACCCATCAGCGTTGAGGTCCACCACGGCTATGTCGTAGCCAAAAGAGGAGGCCAGGCCTGGGCCTTTAAGAATGTTTTCCACAGATAAACTTCTTTCAGCCAATGGGTCTCTCTTCAGAAACGCCACCTCCCCACTGAAACCACCTCGTGGTGCCCCAGACACTATAGTCAGCTGGCCCTTCTTGGTGAGGGCCATTCCAGAGTCGATTGAGAACCCTGGAAAAAAGACAGCAATTACTCAATGTTTGCAACTGCAATGCTACCAGGATGAACAGGGGGTCCCGTATTACTTACACCAACAGTATAAAAAAACGACCAAGAGTATCGATGACATTTACCACAAAACCAAGAACTTCTGTGTTTTCCTTTCAGTGTGATTGAATGGATTGAATAGAGGATGAAAAAAGCTCTATCCATCTAAACTGACCTAGATAACTGTTGTTAAGGAGAGGGATGAGGTCACGGTCAAGTCTGTCCACATCCCCAGTTTCACGGGGCTCTTCATTTGACACTTCAAGGTTGTCTAGGGACTCCATTCTCACAATTCCTGTGACAGGCAGATGGACAAGAGAATTATGTGAATAATGGACCCTTGGGAATAAATGAAGTTATTTTGAATTTATTTAAATTAAATGCTGTGGACACCAGGCTTCTTAAACAGGCATAAATCCGAGGTACAAATGAAAAGAAAGAATCTATAATACAGGTGCTTCAACCTGTCGGTTTGTCAAGACAAAACTAGGTCTGATCTCAGTTGCATTGACATCGACAGCTCATTCCAATATCAGTGCAGTGTGTACTGACCTCAAGTGTGTTTGAATGTCCCAAACATACAGTATATGAATACCATGTCTCATACATATCAGATACATATCATAATTCAGTGCATCATATTTTTCCATTAACAAGATGAAACCCGTTCAAAAAGTATCTCCCAACTCAAAACATGTACCTTTCCACTGGTAAGCTCCGGGGCCCCCAAACAGCAGAGATGTGTTGTCCTTGGCGAAGGCGGCAGAATGACCTTGTTGACAGTATCCGAACCAATCAGGATTCTTAGGCTTATCCTTGATGTGTTTTCTGTCATCACAGATCACCCTCCTCCAAATTCTATGGGCATCACTCTTGTGGAGATCCTCCCCCAGGATATAGCACTGACCGAATACGAGGTTAGGGTTGTCAGGATTGGTGCTCCACTCCTGGTATCGATGTGCGCAGGTCTGTGGTGGGAAGAATGATAGAATTCCTTACGTCTGAGAGAATTTCTAAGTAATAAACAAAGGGGTTGCCATAATATATCATGAAAATGATACGTTTATTACAAAACAAAACAAAAAACAATATAATATAAGTATATTATAGTCAACAAATGGCAATTCAAAGATTAAAGTACACAATATTTACCATACCATAACATTTTGACCAGGGCCTTGGCTTGTCACTCGTACACCCATCCATTGGTCTTTTACATCACTGCTTTTAAGAAACTCTGGGGAACATTCGTTTTCAAACACAAAAGTTAGCGTTCACGCACATTAATGTTAAACACACATTAACAAAATCTAATTTTCTTAACAGCAATCAAACACACAAAAACCTATTACACGTGAGTGGAAGCAAACAAACCATCGTTGTCGAGCTTGACACGCTCACAGCTCTTAGAATCAGTGGTGAGCTCACACTGGTAGATCCCTCCAGTAACTTCAGCTTTGGTCAATGACTTGGCACGTGGTGCTCCAACCAGCAATCTAGGAAAAATACATCAGAATGTTGTACATTGATGTAAAATTCACATGCAGCTCTACAATAAAATATTCAAACTAAAAACAACTTTGGCACTGCTGGTCTGAGTTGTATCAATCAATCAACCAATCAATCAATATTATTTATAAAACCCTTTTTACATCAGCAGTTGTCACCAAGTGCTTTACAGTTATCCTGCCTAGATCCCAAAGAGAAAGCAAAGCAGATGTGAAAACAGAGAAGCCAGGAAAAACTCCCTAGAAGGAAAGAACTGAGGATGAATCCTAGAGAGGAACAAGGCCCAGAGAGGTGGCCCATTCTCTTCTGGCTGTACCGGCTAGAGATTAAGAGTAGCCATTAAGGCCAGATTGTTTCTCAGTTCATAGTGTGTACTTATATCAGACAGATGGGTAATCAGACAGGATAGGGGACACACAAATAAGTTTATATATGACCAGCAAGGTCAGATAATAGTATGTATGGACGCTGTTAATAATTTCTTATAAGTGGTCAACTCACAGTTTCTTATTGACAGGATTCAGTTGTTGGTGCAGTGCCAGGGAGAATCCAAACAGGCTTCCCGGATCACCATTTTTCCTCAGAACATGCTTTGTGTCCGTGTCCAGATTGAAAGCTAAGATGTGAAATGGTAGGCAGGCCAAAATAAACCACAGGTCCAGTAGGAGGCCCCACCATTGAATTGCCATGTTGGTGTTGTTGGTACAACTTTCTGTTCTAGCTAACCCAATAGCTTCTTCTGTGGAGTCCTCGTGTTGTGAAGCAGAATGGGAGGGCAACACTACATAAATGGGATGTGACTCGGCACTGGCTGCAGTATACAGTGTTTGCTGCAGGAGTTGACAGACAGGGTGTGGTTCAAGGGGAATTTATCTCAAAGAACTCAAGCATTTTACATGTTTATGGTTTGATTGCTTTTGTTAATACTTACCTTGTTCCATTCTAAGGACATGAGGAACTTCAAACCCTTGGATCAAATGTCTGGTGGGTGTGTTCACTGCGGCAAATTAGTGATACAGTACTATACAGTGTTGATCATTTGATAATACTAAAGGGAAAAGTGTGGAAGTCCATGAGAAATGGCTAAAAGGAGAACCTGTACAATACGTAGCTGCTCACTGTCATGATCACTGTCGTGATAACAGCTATTATTTGTCTAAAGTTGTGAAACTTGATCTTGACAGTAGATGTGTTTTTGTAGGTATTCAATGAGTAAGGAATGATACAAAGCACATGTTACAATGTAAGATATAACAGAGTGGTGTAACGTGAACATGGTCACATTTCTGTCAATGACATTACAATTGCTACAGCATCAGGGAGGAACATTTTACATGATGGTACTCTGGTAGTCTTTCACCAGTTGTCGCTCCTTCACTAGTTTAGAACATAACCATCTTACCATTCTCACAGTCAATCCTTAGGTCAATGTAGTGAATCTTACAATTATGAACCACGTCTATGTTTTCTCTCAGTTGTAATCTATTCATACTGCTAAAACGCTGAAGTCTATTGGTCATGGTTAATGCAACCAATTTAATGGATCTTGTTAGCCTTCACAGTTGTATCTCATTAAACAATTAAATCATCAAATATGCCTTTACTAACATGAGATAATGTTTCAATCTGTTATAGCAATCAGCTGGATAAGTAGTGAGAGACTTGACCCCTCAAAATTCTAACAAATTGAAACTTGAAAAGAAAGGTACAAGTGAATCCAGCTAACCATATTCTTCATGCATATTGCACTTTGTGCATGCAACTCAAATTAATGTGTTGGCCTAAACTATACTCAGTTTTTTCAAAACTAACAGTAGAGTGGACTAGTGGGGAGAATCAAACTCACTCTTCAGCCAATACCTTGAAGTCAAATATATCCTATTGTTTGAGGTTAACAGCAAGCGTATAGAGTTATAGTGAAGTTCTTATTCATAGTGGGGAGAAGTAGCTACATCAGTGGATATGGCGAACATGGTGAGGGGGTCACATTCAGGGGAATAAGACCAAGAGGTTCCATCTGTGTTTGGCTTGAATAATGAGGGAGGGCTTCCAGAACGAGAGGGCCGTGACATTTTCCAACGCTGTCTTTTAGCCATCCGCAATGAAACCAGCAAACACAAAACATGTCCAGAGACAAACAATGACGCCTGGAAACTTGAACATCAGTGTGGTTTTGGTGTCAGAGGTGTGAATTCTACAGAGGCTACTCTTCCTGTAACAGACTCGCTCTCACACCAAGTGCACTGTGTGTGGAAAATATCATAGAGACATTCTCACATGAGTTTGAGTCCAGCTAACAAACAACAATTATGTGCCATTGTATATAATTTGCTGCATTTATATTTTGTTGAGCACACCACATGATGTTGACTGTACTTGTGTGTTTGCATTAGGCAAAACACAACTGCATATAATTCACATATTCTATAGAGTAGCAGCAAGACTTTTGGAACATATTGGGGGATTTATTGGGGCTCAACAAAGACATTCAGGTCCACCCACTGGGTCAGTTCAACGAGTAGTTTGGATTTACATTTGGTTGAGTTGTCAACTAACTGTGAATTCAACGTGAAATCAACAACAAATGTCACCATGTCATTGGATTTAGGTTAAAGGTTGGTTAAAAAAAAATGAAATGCCCCCATATTAGCATAAACTATGAGTGTCTTTAACAGCAGTAATGACTTGATTTCAGAAAATGACGTTCTATGTTAGTTCATCATCATCATTATGATCATCATCATCAGTATCATCATTAATATCATGATGATTATCTAAAAAGCCTCTGCTCTCTGTGCTTCAATCTTTTCAACATGAAGATGAACCACAAGCCAGAAATAATTTAAGACATCAAAAATCACATATGTTATAACTCTATCCGACAATAATTAATTAGGGTGCAATTTTGGACACACGAAAGACTGGCACTTTGGAACAGAGTTTTGAGAAACAGCTCTGTCTGATAATAGGTCACATTAAGGTGGTGAGTCTCAGAGAGTTACTGATTAACCCAATCACACTCCCTCAGCACACATGTCATCCTGGCCAAGCAGCTGAAACTGAGTGGGGCTTTTCAGTGTTCAGTGTTTCTGTAACAACCTCCCTGTATACATGTTTCCATACTTAGGCCAGGCACACTGCAGATATCAGTTAAAAAGCACATCTTGAGTGTAAGACATGTCATGCCAATGTCATATACATCAACAAACAGGTATGTATAGGTACCTCATGACCAGTTTTTCATATATTTGCATTGAACACTGCATTAACAACATGTTCTAGATGTTTGCGAAAAACGTACTTATACCTTTCTGTTTTCTCAATGACATTCAATTCAGCATTGAAAAAAGTTACAATTTGTTCTACATCGTTGAGCTCCGCCCCATAGGGGAGCTCTGCTCCTAGTGGTTTACCCCGCGAATAGCCCGAAAGAAAATTATGCACACACCTGCAGCCAATAGGAGTACAGGTGTCCCTATATAAGGGGACGCTTCCCCTCAATCAGCCTCCCATTATCTTCAGCGACAGGACTGGACTGAAGAAGCCTAGAAGAGAAGAGAAGAAGTCTCAGGACGAACCCGTCTGCGATTTCCTGTTGTCGGCGTCGTCCTTAAATGATGACGCATTTTCCACCCCCAAAAGCTCTTTTAAGAGCTCAGTGTCGCTGCTCCTCTATGGCGTCTTTGGACCCACACAAACTATGTTTTGTGTGCTTAGGTTCAAAGCACGCTAGGGGCGGCCTCACAGATCCTCCGGAATGCTCTAGCTGCTCACTCCTTTCTCTAAAGGAGAGAAAGCAGCGGTGGGCATTTTTCAGTGAGGATTTCCCTCTAGAAGATGCCATATCTATGATAGACTCAGGCTCTGAGGCGTCATATGATGACGGCACCTCTGGAGAGGATGAGGATGTTGGGAAGTGTCTGGGTTTTTCTCCGAAAGAATCCAGTCTACCGACCGAGGCTGAAAAGACCCCCCTCCCCAGGGAGAGCGAGGGGATTTTCACATCCTTATGCGAGGAAGAGACGGGCTCTGAAATTTCAGCAGCCCCCTCCTACGCAATGGCCTCTCTGCGCTCTGATTTTACAGGGCTCATTGAGCGGGCTGCGAGAAGGCTGGATATTACACTGCCCCCCATGGAGGTGGATATGATGGTGGGCGGCCCCTATTCCAGACCAAGACGGGCAGCTGTGCCTTTGGCACCGACCATGCCCTCACTCGCCAAATATGTGGAGGGTGCATGGGAAACGCCTTTGTTGGCCTGAGCGCCGGCAAAGGCGTATATCCCATTCACCAAAGTGGACGGGGAATGGCCTCAAGAGATCCCTAGGCTCGAGGTCGCACTAGCTGCGTACCTCATACCAGGCTCGAGCTCTTGGCCGTCGTCCAAGAGACCCACATTACCTACGACTAGGGACCGCCTCACAGCACAGCTGGTTGAGAAGTCCTACGTTCTAGGTGCACAAGCTGTAGCAGCAGCTAATAATATTGCCCTCTTGACAGCCTCTCTATCCTGTCTCACCACGGGAAGAGAGGGGCTGTCAGGAGAGGAGATGGAGGAAGTGTCGATGATTTCCGGCGCCATTCTCCATCTCACACAGGCATCGGCTGTATGTGCGGGGAGATCCATGGCCACTTCGGTGGTACGACACCTCTGGCTGTCTCTGGCTGTCGGTGGTACGACACCTCTGGCTGTCTTTGACGGCTATGAAGGAGACCGACAAAGCCGCCCTATTGAACGCCCCCATCTCTAACAGCGGTCTCTTTGGAGCCGCCGTCACAGATGCGACGGCGCGTTTTGGGAAGCTTGAGGAGGAGAGAAAGCAGCTGGCAAGACACCTGCCAATGGCAGGAGGTCCAAAACAGCTACAAATGATCCCCATCGCTCCACCGGCGTCAGTAGACCCGGGTCTATGGCCAGACGGAGAGCCCGTCGAGCAGCCGCACCTGGAGTACCGAGAGCGGGCCCCGCCCCTTCAGCGGCACCAGAGAAGGCGGCAGTGAGGCCGACGAGAGAAAAGGAGGTCTCATTTATTTCTTCGCCCTGGCAGCCGAGAGGCAGTCAGAAGAGACGACGGCTATGACGGGACGAGGGGGAGAGGACGGGAGAGAGCGAAGCACTTGTTGTGAGAGCGCCCACTGTTCATCCCCCACCCCTGCAAAGGGATGGAGGAGTCACTGTGTCTGTGGTAAATAAAGAATCTGTTCCATTTGACTTTGTCACAAGAGGACCTCTTTTCCATAACAAAACCGAGACCGCTCAGATTCCTTCTCTCTCTATCTCTCTCTTCCTCTCACCACTCTGTGTGCAGCACCAGTGCGGAGCTGAGCACACACAGAGGGGCGTTGTGAGTGGGAATGACATGAGTAAAGCAAGATGGACGCTCGTAATGAGCCGTCATGCTATACCTCATAAAAAACCTACACTACACACTCTTGGGAGTGAAGTAGATGAGGGTTTTAAGAACAGCCTGCGTACACAGCCCCATAGTGGGCCGATGAAGCAATCGCTGTTGGGAGACGGCGCACTAATTCAGGCTGGCGCCTCAGTTAGTGTAGAGCAGACCCGTGATGAGTTCACGGAGGGCTGGAACCACAAGGTTACATGTATAACCGAAGTGTCGGCGCCCCCGTTTCTCACAGAACGCGTTAGTGTTCCCTCCCCCTTTCGAAGGGGGCCCACCTTGGGCTGTCCCACCACTTCAATGTTGGGAGACAGCGGCTGTTTGGGCCATAGAGGAATACAGTGCTCTCCCGCTCTCAGAGCACTATTGGGAGAGGCGGCGAAGCTGCACCCTCTCCTCCTGGCTAAGTCGGACACTGGAGAAGGGTTATGCCATTCAATTCCATCGAACCCCTCCCCCTTTCTTGGGGGTGGTGGAGACGGTGATGAAGACGCCAGAGAAAGTAGCCGCTCTTGTGAAAGAGATTACGGAACTTTTGGCGAAAGAGGCAGTCACAGTAGTTCCCCAGGAGCAAAGGAACAGCGGGCTATATTCGCCCTATTTCCTAGTGCCCAAAAAGACGGGGGGAATGAGGCCGATATTGGATTTGCGCATTCTCAACGAGAGCGTAGCCAAACGGCCATTCTGAATGCTCACGACAAAACGTCTACTGGAATGTATTCACAGCAGAGACTTTTGTGTAAGCATAGATCTAAAGGACGCATACTTTCATGTGCCGGTAGTTTCTGCGTTTCGCCTTTCAAGGGGTGGCATACGAGTATGCGAGAATGCCATTCGGGTACGCCCTGGCACCTTCCACGTTTTCCAAATGTGTGGAGGCGGCAGTGGAGCTGTTGCGCCGTCAAGGGATAAGGCTGTTAGCTTACCTAGACGACCTACTGGTTTTGGCCCCGTCAGCAGAGCTGGCGATCACACACACGACACAGACAGTGATTCACCTCACACGTCTGGGGTTCGCTGTGAATTGGAAAAATAGTGCGCCTTGGCCCAGTCAGCAGATTGTCTATCTGGGATTACAGATAGACACTGTGACTATGAGGGCTCGAATTTCGGATCCTCGGCGGGCTGCCTTGTTGTTAACCCTAAGAAGATTTTATCCGAATCACATGGTGACGGCGCATTCCGTCATGACACTTTTGGGTCTCATGTCGTCTGCCCACTCCGTGGTTCCACTGGGACTTTTGCACATGCGCAAAACACAGCGATGGTTTGCTCAACTACGACTGGACCCAGTGAGACACCGTCGTCGGTTGTTGACAGTCCCCCTCTCGCTCAAAGCGGACCTGAACTATTGGAGAGACCCGTGCGTAATGACGCAAGGGGTTCCGATAGGCAGAGTGTCATCCTACATTCCAGTGTACACAGATGCCTGTCTGACTGGATGGGGAGGGACATGTCAGGCTCGGGCAGTCGGAGGTGTGTGGTCCGAAACGGGACGTCACATCAACCTCCTGGAATTTAAGACGGTTCTACTGGTTCTGACCCACTTCATGTCCACCCTACGGGGACACGACGTGCTGGTCTGGTCAGACAACAGAAGACAGTAGCCTATATAAATCGCCATGGGGGAGTCAGGTCTCCTGCAGAGCCGAGGTGGACCTGTTCGCGTCACGTGTGAACGCGCAATGTCCCCTATGGTTTTCTCTACGAGCCCAGGAAGAACCGCCACTAGGGATAGACGCTTTTGCGCACCAGTGGCCAGATGTTCTCCTGTACGCTTTTCCACCGCTGTCCTGCATTCTCCCACTGCTAGCCCGTGTGAGAACAGGAGGGCTGTCAACTATATTGATAGCCCCCGACCGCCCAGGGGCTCCGTGGTACCGGGAGATGATTCAAATGTTGATTGCGCCATCATGGCCAATTCAACATCGACAGGATGCGATGTCTCAGGAGGCAGGCATGATGGAGCAATTGCCTCTAATTGGCCAGCCACTAGGGCTCACGTGCCAGTTCCACATACAGGACTTATGCCAGTAGATGGAACATGTTTTCACAATGGTGCACCACAGAGAATGTGGACCCCGTGTGCTGTCAGGTTGAGTGTGTGCTCTCTTTCCTACAGTTCATGTTTGACAAGCAGCGCTCACCCGCCATCATTAAGGTGTTCGCGGCAGCGATTTCAGCTTGTCATGAGGGGTTTGGAAGAGACACTGTCTTCAGTCACCCTTTAGTGAATCAGTTTCTATTGGGAGCGGCTAGAGCCACGCTACCACAGTGGGATTTAACTTTGGTACTCGAGGCGCTCTGCGAGACGCCGTTCGAGCCATTGAATCAAATTCCCCTCAAGATGTTGTCTCTGAAGACGGCACTGTTGCTTGCCTTGACTACAGCCAAGCGTGTCAGTGATTTGTGTGCTCTTTCGACGAGACCCGACTGCCTTGCCATGAATGGCAACTTGAGCAGAGCGGTGTTACGTCCTAACCCGGCATTTATGCCAAAGGTTATTAAGAGCTCATACAGGTCGCAGACTGTTGAGCTATGGGCTTTCTCCCCCTCCTCATAAGGAGCGGAGAGAGGAGAGACTTCATCGCCTGTGCCCGGTGCGCGCCTTGGCGTGCTACGTGCAGCGCACGGCGATGATTAGGTCATCGCCTCAATTGTTTGTGTGTCACGGTGCTAACGCACTGGGTAGACCACTCTCAAAACAGGGGCTGTCTCATTGGCTTTGTGAAGGCGGAAGGGCGACCAATGCCTCATGGCGTAGGAGCCCACTCCACTCGTGGAGTAGCGGCGTCTACGGCACTTTTCAGAGGAATTGGGGTAGAGGATATTTGTGCAGCGGCGTCGTGGTCGTCACCGTCTCCATTTATCCGATTCTACCTGTTGGACATGTCGTCTAACTCTCTAGCTCGTTCTGTACTCAGCGTGGCTGAGGGCAGAACTTGAGTGAAGAAAGGTTGCAGGACTAATGGGCGGTGTTCCAATTAGGTCCGCTCTTTTTGACAGAAGAGAGAGACACGTGTAACATGACCTTTGTTTGACACTGTCAATACACAACAGGGAATGTCTAGACTCATTGTCATTGTGCTGGGAAATAGTACTGTAAGCAACTGTTACTTGACTATTAGACCGGTCACTAAAGTTGATGGAATATTGAGGCACCATCTATCTGCTGAGGCAGAATAGTGGACCTATATTCTATCGTCTACCCGTGGCTCTGCCCATGGATTGAGTGTGGCGGCTACACTGAGGAAGCAGTGAGCATATCTTCTAAATTGGTTCAGCCTATACTCAGCGTTGCTGACGTGAGGGCTAGAATTAAGGTGGGAAAACACAGGATTCATGGACAGAGTTTCCATCAGGTCCATTTTTTCCTTCATTAGAAAAATTGTAGGACATGACTCCTGGCTGGGTGGCCAGTAGGGTCATGTGTTTAATCCTGCCCACATGTCTATGACTGTGTTGGGCGGATGGATTAGGGATATAGTTCTGTAATTGATATTACAGTGCTATTAGACCAATCTGAATATCAATAGAGTTGAGGTCATCTAGCTGTGGTGCAGTTAGTATGACTCATATTCTGTTATCTGCCCACTAGTCATCGGCTTTGCCTTTAGACTGAGTGAGCGGATTGGATCAATGACACAGTACATTGTAACATAGTCTGTTCAGATTAAGTTACAGTACTGTGGGATTTGGTCGCAGCCATTGCTGAGCTGACCTTTTCTTAAATGGAAAGTGTTTTGGCTCGGCAGGGAGTACATTTTGGAGCGTTTCCCTCCGCCTTAAACCACTAGGAGCAGAGCTCCCCTGTTGGATTAATAAACTGTTATTACTTCGACGTTGTCTGCATCTGGGTCTTACCTGAAACATGTTACAAACACAGTCCGGTTTAGGGTTTGGCCGTGGTAGACCGTCACTGATAATAAGAATTTGTTCTTATTATATAAGTTCTTATAAGTTCTTATTGTTCTTATTATATAACTCTAGTCATACAGGGCTACTCTAGTCATAAAGGGACTAACTATAGTCTTATAGGGCTAACCATGGTCAAATAGGGCTAACTATAGTTGTATAGGGCTAACTATAGTCATATAGGAAAAGAATCTAGTCACACAAGGCTAACTATAGTCGTATACGGCTAACTATAGTCATATAGGGCTAACTATAGTCATATAGGGAAAGAATCTAGTCACACAAGGCTAACTATAGTCGTATACGGCTAACTATAGTCATATAGGGCTAACTATAGTCATATAATCAAATCAAATCGAATTTGTCACATACACATGGTTAGCAGATGTTAATGCGAGTGTAGCGAAATGCTTGTGCTTCTAGTTCCGACCATGCAGTAGTATCTAACAAGTAATCTAACAAATTCACAACAACTACCTTATACACACACAAGAGTAAAGGAATGAATACGAGTATGTACATATAAATATATGGATGAGCGATGGCTGACCGGCATAGGCAAGATGCAGTAGATGGTATGGAGTACAGTATATACACATACAGTGGGGCAAAAAAGTATTTAGTCAGCCACCAATTGTGCAAGTTCTCCAACTTAAAAAGATGAGAGAGGCCTGTAATTTTCATCATAGGTACACTTCAACTATGACAGACAGAATGAGGAAAAAAAATCCAGAAAATCACATTGTAGGATTTTTTATGAATTTATTTGCAAATTATGGTGGAAAATAAGTATTTGGTCAATAACAAAAGTTTATCTCAATACTTTGTTATATACCCTTTGTTGGCAATGACAGAGGTCAAACGTTTTCTGTAAGTCTTCACAAGGTTTTCACACACTGTTGCTGGTATTTTGGCCCATTCCTCCATGCAGATCTCCTCTAGAGCAGTGATGTTTTGGGGCTGTCGCTGGGCAACACGGACTTTCAACTCCCTCCAAAGATTTTCTATGGGGTTGAGATCTGGAGACTGGCTAGGCCACTCCAGGACCTTGAAATGCTTCTTACGAAGCCACTCCTTCGTTGCCCGGGCGGTGTGTTTGGGATCATTGTCATGCTGAAAGACCCAGCCACGTTTCATCTTCAATGCCCTTGCTGATGGAAGGAGGTTTTCACTCAAAATCTCACGATACATGGCCCCATTCATTCTTTCCTTTACACGGATCAGTCGTCCTGGTCCCTTTGCAGAAAAACAACCCCAAAGCATGATGTTTCCACCCCCATGCTTCACAGTAGGTATGGTGTTCTTTGGATGCAACTCAGCATTCTTTGTCCTCCAAACACGACGAGTTGAGTTTTTACCAAAAAGTTCTATTTTGGTTTCATCTGACCATATGACATTCTCCCAATCCTCATCTGGATCATCCAAATGCTCTCTAGCAAACTTCAGACGGGCCTGAACATGTACTGGCTTAAGCAGGGGACACGTCTGGCACTGCAGGATTTGAGTCCCTGGCAGCGTAGTGTGTTACTGATGGTAGGCTTTGTTACTTTGGTCCCAGCTCTCTGCAGGTCATTCACTAGGTCCCCCGTGTGGTTCTGGGATTTTTGCTCACCGTTCTTGTGATCATTTTGACCCCACGGGGTGAGATCTTGCGTGGAGCCCCAGATCGAGGAAGATTATCAGTGGTCTTGTATGTCTTCCATTTCCTAATAATTGCTCCCACAGTTGATTTCTTCAAACCAAGCTGCTTACCTATTGCAGATTCAGTCTTCCCAACCTGGTGCAGGTCTACAATTTGGTTTCTGGTGTCCTTTGACAGCTCTTTGGTCTTGGCCATAGTGGAGTTTGGAGTGTGACTGTTTGAGGTTGTGGACAGGTGTCTTTTATACTGATAACAAGTTCAAACAGGTGCCATTAATACAGGTAACGAGTGGAGGACAGAGGAGCCTCTTAAAGAAGAAGTTACAGGTCTGTGAGAGCCAGAAATCTTGCTTGTTTGTATGTGACCAAATACTTATTTTCCACCATAATTTGCAAATAAATTCATAAAAAATCATACAATGTGATTTTCTGGATTTTTTTTCCTCCTTTTGTCTGTCATAGTTGAAGTGTACCTATGATGAAAATTACAGGCCTCTCTCATCTTTTTAAGTGAGAAAACTTGCACAATTGGTGGCTGACTAAATACTTTTTTGCCCCACTGTAGCTGATGCCTGCTGGACTGTTCATTAATCACGGTACTCCATTTTGTTGATTTTTGGTTTATCGAGCTCCAGGCCCTGTGTATAGTTAACCAACCCTCTCTGCCCATTCATCACCATTTTACCTGTTGTTGTCTTAGCTGATTAGCTGTTGTTGTCTTACCCGTTGTTGTCTTAGCTAGCTCTCCCAAACATCACCTGTGATTGCTTTATGCCACGCTTTATGTCTCTCTCAAATGTCAATATGCCTTGTATACTGTTGTTTAGGATAGTTATCATTGTTTTAGTTTACTGTGGAGCCCCTAGTCCTCGTTTGTTGACTACTGTAACCGAAAAAGCCTTGGTTTCATGCATGTTAATATCAGAAGCCTCCTCCCTAAGTTTGTTTTACTCACTGCTTTAGCACACTCTGCCAACCCTGATGTCCTTGCCGTGTCTGAATCCTGGCATAGGAAGGCCACCAAAATTTCCGAGATTTCCATACCCAACTACAACATTTTCCGTCAAGATAGAACTGCCGTATAACTAAAGTATAATTCATTAACACCGAGATGACTGCAATTTTGAAAGTAAAATGATTTAAACATACCTATTTCTTCATCAATGTTGAAAACTGGAGTGGATTCCCAATCCACTGGTCCTTGTCTCTAAAATAAGATATGCAAAAAAGGATTAGACTTAAAGGGGCATTCAGAAGTTGATAAAGACATTTTTTTACATATATTAATTATTTGTACCCATTGATTCTTGAACTTATTAATGCCTCATGAGTTTAATTCAACTGTCGTACCCCATCAGAACCCAAACTATAAGCTTATTTTAGTCAATGTTTGCAAACAAAGTAAATGTAAAAAAAAACATTGTATAGCCTTAAAACATGGTTAAAACTATTATTTTAATAACATTGATGGTAAGTTATTGCATCCATAGCTCTGTCTATAAACCCCATCACTCAGCTTATAACCAAAACAGGGGAGGGGAATGTGCTTTGTTATTGTTTCAACTACCGATTACAGCTTTAATAAACATATAATACATGAATTACAAGGCCACTGAATAAGAAGGAATTATATAGATGAATCTATTCAATCGCTCATCAATACCTGATTCTTCCTCCTCAGTGACTGGCCTAAAATGTTGCACTAGTCTGGCTCTTGATGTACTGGCCCTTGGAGCTGAAAATATTAGTAATAAAAAGGTTTTTAATTCAAAAGATTTGCTGGAGTTCTGACTCTCCTTTCATTAAATATGTATTTTCATCAGAGAAAGACAACAGTTAGAGACAGGGAAAGGTGGGATCAGACCTGCATGTAATGTATTATGTGCTGTGGGTAGATGGTACTAGACCGGCCTATGGCATGGCAACAAACGTTTGATATGCCATGATACAGTATGTTTGAAAGGAAAAAGTCAGATCAGTGACCAATAAACAATGGAACAATCTGTCCTCTCTCATCCTTTGTCTCCATCTGAACCTAATCCCTGGAGGCTTGTTTGTATTTTTCTTATTATTTTCCAAAAGTGCATTTCAATTATCATGGCTGGCCCACTAATAAAAGTCTCCCACAAGCATGGCTTGCTTGTGCACATATGGACCACAAGCAATACTTTTATTTTCACATAAGGTGAAGTAAATAGGTGAAAATGATATCCAAATATATGCAAGTAATGCAACAAAGAAATCCACACATTCTATGTTGTGTATGCAACTTTCTTTATTCACCTTAGTTACGTAAACTTCCTTACTGGTTTAACACGTTTCTTAAACCAAACACTTTAACAAACACAAAACAAATGTGTATGCATGCTGTATTTCTGCCACAAGGGACGAACTGGCGAACTACCTGTTAACTGTCCAGACATCTGGTGAGGCGAAAAATCTATAAACAACAAATGTCACATGACCGGATGAGGTAACCATTCTTGTTCTTCTTGTAACTTCCCGGTATGCTAGAAGCTTTCCGGTGTTTTGCTGCAATTCACAGGTCGACGCAGGTATTGCACTTGATTTATCGTTCTCATAACCGTAGTTTTAGCCAAGTGGAAATAAAAATGCTTTCTAGCTATTTCGCACTGACGGTAATTTTAACACAAGAAAGTTTCTAGTGAAAACGTGCTTACACTCAGAGCCATGTATTTACACTCAGCCAGCTCATAGTACAACTCCACCCTAGCCTTATTACGGGTTAACGTTTTGGTAATTTTGTTTGAACAACAAAATGTAAGACTACAATGACTGCATACATTTCCCAAAATGTTCAGTTACATTCTGGTCAATAAAAATGGTTTACACGTTTGTTTTTTGTAAGAAATACATGGAACACCAACCGAATAAAACGCCATTAGCCATCATGCATAATGTTAAATGTTAAAAAGGTGGACTTCGTATTATTTATTGCAATGGCCATAAACTGTACCGCACAAGCGGAGAAGTCTAAGAAAATTGGAATCATTGTGTATACAGCTGAACGTTTTGGGGGGTCTTCGTGATTACAAGTTATATATAAAAATAAATAAAAAATCAGTTGACTTTTATTTTGTATGATGTCGTTTTCCCCCTTTCCTGGAATGTTTTTTTAAGCTTCTTATTGAAAACCCCGACCAGCTGGTGGCGGTAATGCACCATTAACATTGGATGCCAACCGCCGTTAAACTCCATCGAAGAAGTGTTGGACATGAGTTGAGAAAGTCTCTGTGGGGATCGGGCCCCTATGCAAGTGGCCATGTGTTGTGTGATCGAACTAAACCAGTGTCTACGGGACGAGAAGTCTTACTGGTTTAACAGTGTTGCTTCCGTCCCTCTCCTCGCCCCAAACCTGGGCTCGAACCAGGGACCCTCTGCACATCATCGTTGGTACAACGCACATCTAGGAACTTTAGCTCCGCCAAGTAATGGGCGTGATTTTTCCCGTATTCCTTCAGTTTGATGGCGTTTGCTCTCTCGACTAAATACTGTAAAGTAACTTCAGTTTGATGGTGTGTTTGCAGGTGGGGCTGACAGGGTCATCTTCCTCTCAGTAATGGTAGAACTGCTCCTGCTGGCTCTGCTCGGCTTTCTGCTGTGGATGGTAACACAATGTGGAATACATACATACTGTGGAAGCCAGAGGTTGAGTGGGAGGAGCTATAGGACCGGCTCCTTGAATGGATTAATGTACCACAAACGCTTCAAACATGGAAAACACGTTTGACTACGTTCCATTGAGTCCATGCCATTATTCCATTACAATGAGCCCATCCGGAAGCTGAATAATGAAATGTCTGATCTTTTGTTTTGTGTTTACGCCAGCTACAAATAAAGTTGTCTATTTGATCCTGTTGTAGTGCAGATGCATCAAGTACCCAGTGGCTAGGATGTACCACATCATGCATAAGAACACAGAAACGTCACCCCATTAGAGGAGACTCCTCTTTGGGTCCAACTGCATAGGCACAGGGACATTTATACACTTCAATACAATTAATTAAACAAAATGTTAAGATTGTGAATGTACACCAATGTTTACAAGCTTAGCACCCCCAAATATACATAATGTCATGGTTTTTACTTGTTTTTAATGGTTGTATTGATATACTGTACCTGTGAATCTGTCTGACTGCCATGCGGATATTAATACAAAATGTGAACACTAACATTACCCCACTAGTAGCAAGAATAAAGTTACCAGAAGAGACTTGAATTCTGAAAACAGTACAAATGGATTTACAGGCATTATTTTATTGACAGTTAAATGAAACGGAGTAATCTATTTCCCAAAATTGTTACATCTTAAAGTTGTACTGACTATCCTTTAACAGTAATGGAATGTGGTATCTTATATGGGAGTGTTGATATGAGGTCATAGTGGTTCCACTAACAGACTAGAAACCAAACGTTTGAATAAAAACAAATTGCCATCCAGTGACCACTCATTAATTTGAATTGTGCACTTTGATAATCAAAAGCATCTTTCATCGTTAAATTTAATAATGATGCTTCATTAAATAAACAGGCAAAAACCATATTTAGACCTGGCATACATAACCACTCCCACACAGGCTTACTATCCTAACATACAAGGTTAAGAACCTTAAGAAACATACAATCCCCTCAAACAAGGGATCTTGCAATTGGTCATAAAAAAAAAAGTGTGCTTGAATGTTCTCAATGCATTCTTATTGTATTAACCATCTTTACTTTTCTATTACACTTCTCTCTTTTTACACACTTTCATTACCTTTTCAACCTCTCATCTCTTGAATCAAGTCGATCTGTCTCTACTTTGTAGAGCTTTTTCTGTTAAGTTATGATTTAATACTTGCTGTAAGTGTTTGCTCTATGCTTGGTGGAGACTTGAATGTCATTGGCTACTTTTTCTCATCTTTAACCAGTCTCGTGTCATATCAGTTTTATTGAAGTTCCCAGTCAAACATTCACTTTCTCTCAACCCTCGCTGTTGTGTGTTAGTAAATATGAGACATTTAGTAAAGAATTGTCTGAGGTACATTTAACGTGGCTTTACAGTAGGGTTAAGCCACTCACCACACCTCCATTATACACTTTTATCAAATCACACACTGTTGCTGGTATTTTGGCCCATTCCTCCATGCAGATCTCCTCTAGAGCAGTGATGTTTTGGGGCTGTCGCTGGGAAACACGGACTTTCAACTCCCTCCAAAGATTTTCTATGGGGTTGAGATCTGGAGACTGGCTAGGCCACTCCAGGACCTTGAAATGCTTCTTACGAAGCCACTCCTTCGTTGCCCGGGCGGTGTGTTTGGGATCATTGTCATGCTGAAAGACCCAGCCACGTTTCATCTTCAATGCCCTTGCTGATGGAAGGAGGTTTTCACTCAAAATCTCACGATACATGGCCCCATTCATTCTTTCCTTTACACGGATCAGTCGTCCTGGTCCCTTTGCAGAAAAACAGCCCCAAAGCATGATGTTTCCACCCCCATGCTTCACAGTAGGTATGGTGTTCTTTGGATGCAACTCAGCATTCTTTGTCCTCCAAACACGACGAGTTGAGTTTTTACCAAAAAGTTCTATTTTGGTTTCATCTGACCATATGACATTCTCCCAATCCTCATCTGGATCATCCAAATGCTCTCTAGCAAACTTCAGACGGGCCTGAACATGTACTGGCTTAAGCAGGGGGACACGTCTGGCACTGCAGGATTTGAGTCCCTGGCAGCGTAGTGTGTTACTGATGGTAGGCTTTGTTACTTTGGTCCCAGCTCTCTGCAGGTCATTCACTAGGTCCCCCGTGTGGTTCTGGGATTTTGCTCACCGTTCTTGTGATCATTTTGACCCACGGGTGAGATCTTGCGTGGAGCCCCAGATCGAGGAAGATTATCAGTGGTCTTGTATGTCTTCCATTTCCTAATAATTGCTCCCACAGTTGATTTCTTCAAACCAAGCTGCTTACCTATTGCAGATTCAGTCTTCCCAACCTGGTGCAGGTCTACAATTTGGTTTCTGGTGTCCTTTGACAGCTCTTTGGTCTTGGCCATAGTGGAGTTTGGAGTGTGACTGTTTGAGGTTGTGGACAGGTGTCTTTTATACTGATAACAAGTTCAAACAGGTGCCATTAATACAGGTAACGAGTGGAGGACAGAGGAGCCTCTTAAAGAAGAAGTTACAGGTCTGTGAGAGCCAGAAATCTTGCTTGTTTGTATGTGACCAAATACTTATTTTCCACCATAATTTGCAAATAAATTCATAAAAAATCATACAATGTGATTTTCTGGATTTTTTTTCCTCCTTTTGTCTGTCATAGTTGAAGTGTACCTATGATGAAAATTACAGGCCTCTCTCATCTTTTTAAGTGAGAAAACTTGCACAATTGGTGGCTGACTAAATACTTTTTGCCCCACTGTAGCTGATGCCTGCTGGACTGTTCATTAATCACGGTACTCCATTTTGTTGATTTTTGGTTTATCGAGCTCAGGCCCTGTGTATAGTTAACCAACCCTCTCTGCCCATTCATCACCATTTTACCTGTTGTTGTCTTAGCTGATTAGCTGTTGTTGTCTTACCCGTTGTTGTCTTAGCTAGCTCTCCCAAACATCACCTGTGATTGCTTTATGCCTCGCTTTATGTCTCTCTCAAATGTCAATATGCCTTGTATACTGTTGTTTAGGATAGTTATCATTGTTTTAGTTTACTGTGGAGCCCCTAGTCCTCGTTTGTTGACTACTGTAACCGAAAAAGCCTTGGTTTCATGCATGTTAATATCAGAAGCCTCCTCCCTAAGTTTGTTTTACTCACTGCTTTAGCACACTCTGCCAACCCTGATGTCCTTGCCGTGTCTGAATCCTGGCATAGGAAGGCCACCAAAATTTCCGAGATTTCCATACCCAACTACAACATTTTCCGTCAAGATAGAACTGCCGTATAACTAAAGTATAATTCATTAACACCGAGATGACTGCAATTTTGAAAGTAAAATGATTTAAACATACCTATTTCTTCATCAATGTTGAAAACTGGAGTGGATTCCAATCCACTGGTCCTTGTCTCTAAAATAAGATATGCAAAAAAGGATTAGACTTAAAGGGGCATTCAGAAGTTGATAAAGACATTTTTTTACATATATTAATTATTTGTACCCATTGATTCTTGAACTTATTAATGCCTCATGAGTTTAATTCAACTGTCGTACCCCATCAGAACCCAAACTATAAGCTTATTTTAGTCAATGTTTGCAAACAAAGTAAATGTAAAAAAAACATTGTATAGCCTTAAAACATGGTTAAAACTATTATTTTAATAACATTGATGGTAAGTTATTGCATCCATAGCTCTGTCTATAAACCCCATCACTCAGCTTATAACCAAAACAGGGGAGGGGAATGTGCTTTGTTATTGTTTCAACTACCGATTACAGCTTTAATAAACATATAATACATGAATTACAAGGCCACTGAATAAGAAGGAATTATATAGATGAATCTATTCAATCGCTCATCAATACCTGATTCTTCCTCCTCAGTGACTGGCCTAAAATGTTGCACTAGTCTGGCTCTTGATGTACTGGCCCTTGGAGCTGAAAATATTAGTAATAAAAAGGTTTTAATTCAAAAGATTTGCTGGAGTTCTGACTCTCCTTTCATTAAATATGTATTTTCATCAGAGAAAGACAACAGTTAGAGACAGGGAAAGGTGGGATCAGACCTGCATGTAATGTATTATGTGCTGTGGGTAGATGGTACTAGACCGGCCTATGGCATGGCAACAAACGTTTGATATGCCATGATACAGTATGTTTGAAAGGAAAAAGTCAGATCAGTGACCAATAAACAATGGAACAATCTGTCCTCTCTCATCCTTTGTCTCCATCTGAACCTAATCCCTGGAGGCTTGTTTGTATTTTTCTTATTATTTTCCAAAAAGTGCATTTCAATTATCATGGCTGGCCCACTAATAAAAGTCTCCCACAAGCATGGCTTGCTTGTGCACATATGGACCACAAGCAATACTTTTATTTTCACATAAGGTGAAGTAAATAGGTGAGAATGATATCCAAATATATGCAAGTAATGCAACAAAGAAATCCACACATTCTATGTTGTGTATGCAACTTTCTTTATTCACCTTAGTTACGTAAACTTCCTTACTGGTTTAACACGTTTCTTAAACCAAACACTTTAACAAACACAAAACAAATGTGTATGCATGCTGTATTTCTGCCACAAGGGACGAACTGGCGAACTACCTGTTAACTGTCCAGACATCTGGTGAGGCGAAAAATCTATAAACAACAAATGTCACATGACCGGATGAGGTAACCATTCTTGTTCTTCTTGTAACTTCCCGGTATGCTAGAAGCTTTCCGGTGTTTTGCTGCAATTCACAGGTCGACGCAGGTATTGCACTTGATTTATCGTTCTCATAACCGTAGTTTTAGCCAAGTGGAAATAAAAATGCTTTCTAGCTATTTCGCACTGACGGTAATTTTAACACAAGAAAGTTTCTAGTGAAAACGTGCTTACACTCAGAGCCATGTATTTACACTCAGCCAGCTCATAGTACAACTCCACCCTAGCCTTATTACGGGTTAACGTTTTGGTAATTTTGTTTGAACAACAAAATGTAAGACTACAATGACTGCATACATTTCCCAAAATGTTCAGTTACATTCTGGTCAATAAAAATGGTTTACACGTTTGTTTTTGTAAGAAATACATGGAACACCAACCTTGAATAAAACGCCATTAGCCATCATGCATAATGTTAAATGTTAAAAAGGTGGACTTCAGATTATTTATTGCAATGGCCATAAACTGTACCGCACAAGCGGAGAAGTCTAAGAAAATTGGAATCATTGTGTATACAGCTGAGCGTTTTGGGGGTCTTCGTGATTACAAGTTATATATAAAAATAAATAAAAATCAGTTGACTTTTATTTTGTATGATGTCGTTTTCCCCTTTCCTGGAATGTTTTTAAGCTTCTTATTGAAAACCCCGACCAGCTGGTGGCGGTAATGCACCATTAACATTGGATGCCAACCGCCGTTAAACTCCATCGAAGAAGTGTTGGACATGAGTTGAGAAAGTCTCTGTGGGGATCGGGCCCCTATGCAAGTGGCCATGTGTTGTGTGATCGAACTAAACCAGTGTCTACGGGACGAGAAGTCTTACTGGTTTAACAGTGTTGCTTCCGTCCCTCTCCTCGCCCCAAACCTGGGCTCGACCCTCTGCACATCATCGTTGGTACAACGCACATCTAGGAACTTTAGCTCCGCCAAGTAATGGACGTGATTTTTCCCGTATTCCTTCAGTTTGATGGCGTTTGCTCTCTCGACTAAATACTGTAAAGTAACTTCAGTTTGATGGTGTGTTTGCAGGTGGGGCTGACAGGGTCATCTTCCTCTCAGTAATGGTAGAACTGCTCCTGCTGGCTCTGCTCGGCTTTCTGCTGTGGATGGTAACACAATGTGGAATACATACATACTGTGGAAGCCAGAGGTTGGTGGGAGGAGCTATAGGACCGGACTCCTTGAATGGATTAATGTACCACAAACGCTTCAAACATGGAAAACACGTTTGACTACGTTCCATTGAGTCCATGCCATTATTCCATTACAATGAGCCCATCCGGAAGCTGAATAATGAAATGTCTGATCTTTTGTTTTGTGTTTACGCCAGCTACAAATAAAGTTGTCTATTTGATCCTGTTGTAGTGCAGATGCATCAAGTACCCAGTGGCTAGGATGTACCACATCATGCATAAGAACACAGAAACGTCACCCCATTAGAGGAGACTCCTCTTTGGGTCCAACTGCATAGGCACAGGGACATTTATACACTTCAATACAATTAATTAAACAAAATGTTAAGATTGTGAATGTACACCAATGTTTACAAGCTTAGCACTTCCCAAATATACATAATGTCATGGTTTTTACTTGTTTTTTAATGGTTGTATTGATATACTGTACCTGTGAATCTGTCTGACTGCCATGCGGATATTAATACAAAATGTGAACACTAACATTACCCCACTAGTAGCAAGAATAAAGTTACCAGAAGAGACTTGAATTCTGAAAACAGTACAAATGGATTTACAGGCATTATTTTATTGACAGTTTAATGAAACGGAGTAATCTATTTCCCAAAATTGTTACATCTTAAAGTTGTACTGACTATCCTTTAACAGTAATGGAATGTGGTATCTTATATGGGAGTGTTGATATGAGGTCATAGTGGTTCCACTAACAGACTAGAAACCAAACGTTTGAATAAAAACAAATTGCCATCCAGTGACCACTCATTAATTTGAATTGTGCACTTTGATAATCAAAAGCATCTTTCATCGTTAAATTTAATAATGATGCTTCATTAAATAAACAGGCAAAAACCATATTTAGACCTGGCATACATAACCACTCCCACACAGGCTTACTATCCTAACATACAAGGTTAAGAACCTTAAGAAACATACAATCCCCTCAAACAAGGGATCTTGCAATTGGTCATAAAAAAAAAGTGTGCTTGAATGTTCTCAATGCATTCTTATTGTATTAACCATCTTTACTTTTCTATTACACTTCTCTCTCTTTTACACACTTTCATTACCTTTTCAACCTCTCATCTCTTGAATCAAGTCGATCTGTCTCTACTTTGTAGAGCTTTTTCTGTTAAGTTATGATTTAATACTTGCTGTAAGTGTTTGCTCTATGCTTGGTGGAGACTTGAATGTCATTGGCTACTTTTTCTCATCTTTAACCAGTCTCGTGTCATATCAGTTTTATTGAAGTTCCCAGTCAAACATTCACTTTCTCTCAACCCTCGCTGTTGTGTGTTAGTAAATATGAGACATTTAGTAAAGAATTGTCTGAGGTACATTTAACGTGGCTTTACAGTAGGGTTAAGCCACTCACCACACCTCCATTATACACTTTTATCAAATCACACACTGTTGCTGGTATTTTGGCCCATTCCTCCATGCAGATCTCCTCTAGAGCAGTGATGTTTTGGGGCTGTCGCTGGGCAACACGGACTTTCAACTCCCTCCAAAGATTTTCTATGGGGTTGAGATCTGGAGACTGGCTAGGCCACTCCAGGACCTTGAAATGCTTCTTACGAAGCCACTCCTTCGTTGCCCGGGCGGTGTGTTTGGGATCATTGTCATGCTGAAAGACCCAGCCACGTTTCATCTTCAATGCCCTTGCTGATGGAAGGAGGTTTTCACTCAAAATCTCACGATACATGGCCCCATTCATTCTTTCCTTTACACGGATCAGTCGTCCTGGTCCCTTTGCAGAAAAACAGCCCCAAAGCATGATGTTTCCACCCCCATGCTTCACAGTAGGTATGGTGTTCTTTGGATGCAACTCAGCATTCTTTGTCCTCCAAACACGACGAGTTGAGTTTTTACCAAAAAGTTATATTTTGGTTTCATCTGACCATATGACATTCTCCCAATCCTCATCTGGATCATCCAAATGCTCTCTAGCAAACTTCAGACGGGCCTGAACATGTACTGGCTTAAGCAGGGGACACGTCTGGCACTGCAGGATTTGAGTCCCTGGCAGCGTAGTGTGTTACTGATGGTAGGCTTTGTTACTTTGGTCCCAGCTCTCTGCAGGTCATTCACTAGGTCCCCCGTGTGGTTCTGGGATTTTTGCTCACCGTTCTTGTGATCATTTTGACCCCACGGGTGAGATCTTTCGTGGAGCCCCAGATCGAGGAAGATTATCAGTGGTCTTGTATGTCTTCCATTTCCTAATAATTGCTCCCACAGTTGATTTCTTCAAACCAAGCTGCTTACCTATTGCAGATTCAGTCTTCCCAACCTGGTGCAGGTCTACAATTTGGTTTCTGGTGTCCTTTGACAGCTCTTTGGTCTTGGCCATAGTGGAGTTTGGAGTGTGACTGTTTGAGGTTGTGGACAGGTGTCTTTTATACTGATAACAAGTTCAAACAGGTGCCATTAATACAGGTAACGAGTGGAGGACAGAGGAGCCTCTTAAAGAAGAAGTTACAGGTCTGTGAGAGCCAGAAATCTTGCTTGTTTGTATGTGACCAAATACTTATTTTCCACCATAATTTGCAAATAAATTCATAAAAAATCATACAATGTGATTTTCTGGATTTTTTTTCCTCCTTTTGTCTGTCATAGTTGAAGTGTACCTATGATGAAAATTACAGGCCTCTCTCATCTTTTTAAGTGAGAAAACTTGCACAATTGGTGGCTGACTAAATACTTTTTTGCCCCACTGTAGCTGATGCCTGCTGGACTGTTCATTAATCACGGTACTCCATTTTGTTGATTTTTGGTTTATCGAGCTCAGGCCCTGTGTATAGTTAACCAACCCTCTCTGCCCATTCATCACCATTTTACCTGTTGTTGTCTTAGCTGATTAGCTGTTGTTGTCTTACCCGTTGTTGTCTTAGCTAGCTCTCCCAAACATCACCTGTGATTGCTTTATGCCTCGCTTTATGTCTCTCTCAAATGTCAATATGCCTTGTATACTGTTGTTTAGGATAGTTATCATTGTTTTAGTTTACTGTGGAGCCCCTAGTCCTCGTTTGTTGACTACTGTAACCGAAAAAGCCTTGGTTTCATGCATGTTAATATCAGAAGCCTCCTCCTAAGTTTGTTTTACTCACTGCTTTAGCACACTCTGCCAACCCTGATGTCCTTGCCGTGTCTGAATCCTGGCATAGGAAGGCCACCAAAATTTCCGAGATTTCCATACCCAACTACAACATTTTCCGTCAAGATAGAACTGCCGTATAACTAAAGTATAATTCATTAACACCGAGATGACTGCAATTTTGAAAGTAAAATTATTTAAACATACCTATTTCTTCATCAATGTTGAAAACTGGAGTGGATTCCAATCCACTGGTCCTTGTCTCTAAAATAAGATATGCAAAAAAGGATTAGACTTAAAGGGGCATTCAGAAGTTGATAAAGACATTTTTTTACATATATTAATTATTTGTACCCATTGATTCTTGAACTTATTAATGCCTCATGAGTTTAATTCAACTGTCGTACCCCATCAGAACCCAAACTATAAGCTTATTTTAGTCAATGTTTGCAAACAAAGTAAATGTAAAAAAAACATTGTATAGCCTTAAAACATGGTTAAAACTATTATTTTAATAACATTGATGGTAAGTTATTGCATCCATAGCTCTGTCTATAAACCCCATCACTCAGCTTATAACCAAAACAGGGGAGGGGAATGTGCTTTGTTATTGTTTCAACTACCGATTACAGCTTTAATAAACATATAATACATGAATTACAAGGCCACTGAATAAGAAGGAATTATATAGATGAATCTATTCAATCGCTCATCAATACCTGATTCTTCCTCCTCAGTGACTGGCCTAAAATGTTGCACTAGTCTGGCTCTTGATGTACTGGCCCTTGGAGCTGAAAATATTAGTAATAAAAAGGTTTTTAATTCAAAAGATTTGCTGGAGTTCTGACTCTCCTTTCATTAAATATGTATTTTCATCAGAGAAAGACAACAGTTAGAGACAGGGAAAGGTGGGATCAGACCTGCATGTAATGTATTATGTGCTGTGGGTAGATGGTACTAGACCGGCCTATGGCATGGCAACAAACGTTTGATATGCCATGATACAGTATGTTTGAAAGGAAAAAGTCAGATCAGTGACCAATAAACAATGGAACAATCTGTCCTCTCTCATCCTTTGTCTCCATCTGAACCTAATCCCTGGAGGCTTGTTTGTATTTTTCTTATTATTTTCCAAAAGTGCATTTCAATTATCATGGCTGGCCCACTAATAAAAGTCTCCCACAGCATGGCTTGCTTGTGCACATATGGACCACAAGCAATACTTTTATTTTCACATAAGGTGAAGTAAATAGGTGAGAATGATATCCAAATATATGCAAGTAATGCAACAAAGAAATCCACACATTCTATGTTGTGTATGCAACTTTCTTTATTCACCTTAGTTACGTAAACTTCCTTACTGGTTTAACACGTTTCTTAAACCAAACACTTTAACAAACACAAAACAAATGTGTATGCATGCTGTATTTCTGCCACAAGGGACGAACTGGCGAACTACCTGTTAACTGTCCAGACATCTGGTGAGGCGAAAATCTATAAACAACAAATGTCACATGACCGGATGAGGTAACCATTCTTGTTCTTCTTGTAACTTCCCGGTATGCTAGAAGCTTTCCGGTGTTTTGCTGCAATTCACAGGTCGACGCAGGTATTGCACTTGATTTATCGTTCTCATAACCGTAGTTTTAGCCAAGTGGAAATAAAAATGCTTTCTAGCTATTTCGCACTGACGGTAATTTTAACACAAGAAAGTTTCTAGTGAAAACGTGCTTACACTCAGAGCCATGTATTTACACTCAGCCAGCTCATAGTACAACTCCACCCTAGCCTTATTACGGGTTAACGTTTTGGTAATTTTGTTTGACCAACAAAATGTAAGACTACAATGACTGCATACATTTCCCAAAATGTTCAGTTACATTCTGGTCAATAAAAATGGTTTACACGTTTGTTTTTTGTAAGAAATACATGGAACACCAACCGAATAAAACGCCATTAGCCATCATGCATAATGTTAAATGTTAAAAAGGTGGACTTCGTATTATTTATTGCAATGGCCATAAACTGTACCGCACAAGCGGAGAAGTCTAAGAAAATTGGAATCATTGTGTATACAGCTGAACGTTTTGGGGGGTCTTCGTGATTACAAGTTATATATAAAAATAAATAAAAAATCAGTTGACTTTTATTTTGTATGATGTCGTTTTCCCCCTTTCCTGGAATGTTTTTTTAAGCTTCTTATTGAAAACCCCGACCAGCTGGTGGCGGTAATGCACCATTAACATTGGATGCCAACCGCCGTTAAACTCCATCGAAGAAGTGTTGGACATGAGTTGAGAAAGTCTCTGTGGGGATCGGGCCCCTATGCAAGTGGCCATGTGTTGTGTGATCGAACTAAACCAGTGTCTACGGGACGAGAAGTCTTACTGGTTTAACAGTGTTGCTTCCGTCCCTCTCCTCGCCCCAAACCTGGGCTCGAACCAGGGACCCTCTGCACATCATCGTTGGTACAACGCACATCTAGGAACTTTAGCTCCGCCAAGTAATGGACGTGATTTTTCCCGTATTCCTTCAGTTTGATGGCGTTTGCTCTCTCGACTAAATACTGTAAAGTAACTTCAGTTTGATGGTGTGTTTGCAGGTGGGGCTGACAGGGTCATCTTCCTCTCAGTAATGGTAGAACTGCTCCTGCTGGCTCTGCTCGGCTTTCTGCTGTGGATGGTAACACAATGTGGAATACATACATACTGTGGAAGCCAGAGGTTGGTGGGAGGAGCTATAGGACCGGCTCCTTGAATGGATTAATGTACCACAAACGCTTCAAACATGGAAAACACGTTTGACTACGTTCCATTGAGTCCATGCCATTATTCCATTACAATGAGCCCATCCGGAAGCTGAATAATGAAATGTCTGATCTTTTGTTTTGTGTTTACGCCAGCTACAAATAAAGTTGTCTATTTGATCCTGTTGTAGTGCAGATGCATCAAGTACCCAGTGGCTAGGATGTACCACATCATGCATAAGAACACAGAAACGTCACCCCATTAGAGGAGACTCCTCTTTGGGTCCAACTGCATAGGCACAGGGACATTTATACACTTCAATACAATTAATTAAACAAAATGTTAAGATTGTGAATGTACACCAATGTTTACAAGCTTAGCACCCCCAAATATACATAATGTCATGGTTTTTACTTGTTTTTTAATGGTTGTATTGATATACTGTACCTGTGAATCTGTCTGACTGCCATGCGGATATTAATACAAAATGTGAACACTAACATTACCCCACTAGTAGCAAGAATAAAGTTACCAGAAGAGACTTGAATTCTGAAAACAGTACAAATGGATTTACAGGCATTATTTTATTGACAGTTTAATGAAACGGAGTAATCTATTTCCCAAAATTGTTACATCTTAAAGTTGTACTGACTATCCTTTAACAGTAATGGAATGTGGTATCTTATATGGGAGTGTTGATATGAGGTCATAGTGGTTCCACTAACAGACTAGAAACCAAACGTTTGAATAAAAACAAATTGCCATCCAGTGACCACTCATTAATTTGAATTGTGCACTTTGATAATCAAAAGCATCTTTCATCGTTAAATTTAATAATGATGCTTCATTAAATAAACAGGCAAAAACCATATTTAGACCTGGCATACATAACCACTCCCACACAGGCTTACTATCCTAACATACAAGGTTAAGAACCTTAAGAAACATACAATCCCCTCAAACAAGGGATCTTGCAATTGGTCATAAAAAAAAAGTGTGCTTGAATGTTCTCAATGCATTCTTATTGTATTAACCATCTTTACTTTTCTATTACACTTCTCTCTTTTACACACTTTCATTACCTTTTCAACCTCTCATCTCTTGAATCAAGTCGATCTGTCTCTACTTTGTAGAGCTTTTTCTGTTAAGTTATGATTTAATACTTGCTGTAAGTGTTTGCTCTATGCTTGGTGGAGACTTGAATGTCATTGGCTACTTTTTCTCATCTTTAACCAGTCTCGTGTCATATCAGTTTTATTGAAGTTCCCAGTCAAACATTCACTTTCTCTCAACCCTCGCTGTTGTGTGTTAGTAAATATGAGACATTTAGTAAAGAATTGTCTGAGGTACATTTAACGTGGCTTTACAGTAGGGTTAAGCCACTCACCACACCTCCATTATACACTTTTATCAAATCACACAATCACACATTTCTTTAACACTCAGAGCTCATTCAACCAAGTGGCCATTGGGATTTTGTTGCTTTTTAGAAAAGTTCATACAAAAGTTTAAAGACTAAGCACCATTTTGTAACAACTATCAACACCCCATTCCTTTTTTTTTTACTAAGCCTTACTCAAATGATACAAAACCACACACACACGCTGCTCCCAACCTATCATGAGTCTCAGGTACAATCTCTCCACAGAAGATCTCAGGGGAAAATTTAGACAAAGGCTGGTCCAGTGGTTCTTAAATATCCCTGGTTAATATCACCGCCTTCAAACAAAGACGCATGAAATGCATGTCCAGCGGTGTGGTGAGGAGAAATTATTCAATAAAAATGCTATTCTACTTTTTCAATTGTTTCAAGGACACGTCATTGTAAGCTTTCTGACAGACAGTGCGACACAATCCTCTCCTTAATGCACTGCTCCCATTTAAAAAAAAAAACATTGATTTGCTTTTAATGTTATTTACGCATCAGTTTATCTGGTTTGAATGAGACCTAAGCTTGTGATAAGCAACTGATTCAACAATGAACTGGCGACTGATGAACAATGAAATGGACATTAACTTCACAACATGACAATGTTACAAGGAGGTTGTCATCTGAGATGCACATTCCATAGAAACCAGCAGACCTCCAGGACTTGGGGGAAATACTGCCCCTAACACTTCCAATCAATTCCCGCATCGACATAAAACAACACTTATATCAATAAATACAAAAATACAAATAAACTGAATAAATTAGCAATCACTTCAGGGCAGGCTCCACAAAATGGTGGCATGCTCTAAGCACATTCCTAATAAGACCCTGACCTTACCATTTATCTTTTCATTCACTACAAGTTCTGTTATACCTTCCACATCTGACTAAAGTATGTGGAGGCTTTAACATTACAACTTAATGTTATTGCTGAGTGGACAGTGCTCGTGTCTATTTCTATGGGCACAAGCACTGTCCATGACAAACTGTTCACACCCTTCTAGTTGGCAAATAAAATGTTTGCTATTTCAAAGCTCATTTCCTGTAATTCTACACATTTTGCCACGGGGTGGAGAGAAAATGTTGCAGTTTTAAAGCGAATTACCTGCAATTCTACACATTTTGCCATGCCTTGTGTGTTCATGTAATACCTGAGGGACTCAAACATTACAGCAAATTCAATGGGCTAAAAAACGTTAGCTGACATGAGTTAGTTCAGGGCTGCCCAACCCTCTTCCTAGAGAGATACATTCCTGTGGGTTTTCAGTCCAATCCTAATTTAACACACCTGATTCTACTAATTAGCTGCTCAACTAGACCTTAACTAGCTGAATTAGATACACTAAATTATGGTTGGACTGAACACCTACAGGACAGTAGATCTCCAGGAAGAGGGTTGGGTAGCCCTGGGTTAGTTGATATGCAACTTGCACCCCACAGTTTGGGAACCATTGGGATAGCCAATCATAGGAAATGTAACTTCCCTTGTGCTTGAATACATTTTCCACAAGGAGATTATTTTGTGCTGGATTCATCCACATTTTAGATTCAACTCCTCTCTTTCTCCTCTAGAATAAGCAAACATATCTACGGTCATTGTGCTGATGATTAAATAGGCACACTACATCCCTCCTCAACCCAACCACAACAACCCAACCTCAGCTGGGTCGTATTCAATAGGCACCAAACAGAAGAAACTGCCTGAAACAAGGTGGGATTGCCTGGATTTATCCAATAAGAAATGCTTATTTTCATTTTGTGTTTCAAAAAGTTTTTCATTATTTGCCATAATGAACACAACCCTAAGCTTCAGGCTGTAGTAACTGGCTATCTCCACATGGGGGCGACAGTGACCATAACTGATATCCAAAACAAAACTGCCAGCGAGAAGGCTGGCCGGCTGACCGCTGAGATGGACCGTCCCTTGCTCCTGTTCCACTTGGATCCGGTTCGGTCTCTGACCCGAGGGGGCTTGATGGGTGTCTGGGGGTTAAGTGGGGGCTTACTGTAGGGAGGGGAGTATGGCCCGTAGCCAGGCCAATCATCACTGTACCTCTCCCCTCCGCCGCCTGATCCACTGCCCTCTTCGACCTCACCTTCAGGGAGAGACATGATATCAGACAGACAGAGCGACAGGCAGACAAAGGGCAGTTAAAGAGTGCAAATGTTGGGGGGGGACAGTAGTAATAGAATTAGAAAGGGGATGACGAACCAGTCATAATATTTCTGTTGGATGAGAGGGGACTTACTGTCCATGAAGTCAGTGTCCTGTCCAGCCTGTGCATGTTTCAGTCTGTTGGTGGCTACTCTGAGCTCCATGATGAGCTGTCTGGTCCTCACGTCCGGCCTGGCCATGTCCACCTCTACCTCTGGGTTATTGATCTGACTCATCAGCCCATCACCTGTCACATCAGGGAGGTACCTGATACACACACATCAATATGACATAGCTACAGCACTGAAACTAATATCAATATGATAACAAAAACACTAAATACCAGTATGATACATTCTTAGTTACCTGCTCACACACACAAATCTCCATCTTCTCTCCCCCTTGGACTAACATCTGTCTCTTATATAACACCCACCTCCCCCTGGTCCACACCCACCTCCCCCTGGTCCACACCCACCTCCCCCTGGTCTGTCCATTCCAGCAGCGGTCCTCGTTGGTAACGTCGGCGGCCATGTTCTTGTTGTTGCAGATGGTGTGTGGGAGGGACACCCAGAAGCCCCGCATGGGCCGCAGTCGCTCCTTCAGCTCTGACACCTGGAGGCGGGGGGACGGAAATTGGTTGATGCAGGCTGTAAAGTAAACCCTTATATAGCTGTTGAACATATGGAGGTGGGAATCTCATTTTAGCCACGTCCTCATCATTAAACAAACTAGAATGTACTGTATATAAATGGCTGTTGGTATGGCTGTTGTTGAACATATGGACAGAGAGAGCTAACATGGGCATAAACTACAAAAATAATTGGCTTGAATATTAATTGCAGGTAAGAACTCAACTCTGCCGCTCCATTTCCTCCCTCTCTTCTCCCCCTTCTCTTTCCTCTCCCCCATCTCACACTCCTTTTTCCTCCTCTCCTTTCCTGATCTTCCCTCTCCTCTCCCCCTCCTACCAGTCGGTCCAGGTTGGTGCCTGCAGCAGTGGTAGGCTTCTCCTCAGGGCTGAACGTACGGAAGGGTCTCCTGTTGCCCCCTGACTCCTTGGGGGAGCGCCGAGAACGGCCCGGGGACGGTCTGGGACTCCCACAGCCCTGGAACACCTAAAGCCAAACCATAGAGATAAAGCTATTTATCTACATGTTTCCATATTGATGTATCTCTGCAACAATAAGGGTGAAACATGGATTTAAGAAGAAATAGCATCCAAATATTATCACATACGTTGATAATGGTAGACAGTGGATACTTAAAATTAAGAACAATATATGAAGAATAATATGATAACTAGTAAAATTGCACTATGTACAGTTTTTACAGGTACTTCCACAATTTGATCAAGCAAAACAAAGGGGTTTTGGACCCAAAATGGTCTTAAACGTTAAGTCTTGTTTCAACCTAGGATGACAGCCAATGTGCATCTCATCAGCCATTCTGTTATATATATTCTGATGTACATTCTATGATCTATATTCTATTTCACTGTGGATGTATAGCACATTCTTTTAATATCCCTCCATGCCCTCCTCCCTCCCCTCCTCCTCCTCCTCCCTCCATCCATCCCAGCCATCCCCTCCTCCTCCCTCCATCCCTGCCTTAGTGGAGGTGGCGATGCTGTTCTCCTGCATGTGCATGATGGCCTCGGACACTTTAACAGAGATGGAGTCCGCAGCCAGCTCCATGTTAAAGGGCCCCTCCAGCTTCTCAGATACTTGATACAGAGCATCTGACAGAGTAAAGAGAGAGATGAAAGATGGAGAATTGGATAAAAGTGTGAAAACAGAAGGATGAAGGTAGGAAAGGGAAGAGATCTAATAAGAAAGGTATACATTTTGTTTTTATGATGGGTGCGATGTTCAAGACTTTAGATAGAAATGCAATGTATAGAACAGACATGACTCAGTTATTCTGTAGAATCGAAATGCAAGTAGGTTCTATACATTACATTTCTACATGCATCATGTTTAACATCCCACTCTACCGAATCAGCCCAACAAAAGCCACCCACACCCTCCCTAATGCCCGCCTCCAATCTCCACTCACCAATGAAATTGTTCCACTCAGTGTCCAGATCGGCCATATTGGCCAGGCAGCCCTTCACCACGTTGAGGCAGAGGGCGTGGCAGGGGCGCAGGGAGGGCATGCCCCGACACAATGGGCAGTACCACTGACGCATCAGGGCACGCACACACCCCGCACCAGCACTCAACTGAAGGAGGAGACGAAGAGCACAAGGTGTAGGATGTTAGGGAGATCAACGGAAGCGCTAAAAGCAGACCAATAGAAGACAGAGTATTCTTCTTAATATACGTGCACGCCCACATACACACAGTGTACCTTTGCTGCCTTGTTGACAATGTCACGGCCTGTGGCCAAGCCTTGAACCAGTCCTCTGGCTGCAATGAATGCCCTGGACACCTGAATCAAAGAGAGATCAGCTAATACCTTCTGACACAAATCTACTCTACTGTATATCAATGCACTCAGTTCATTGTTTTCAAATAGTTCTCTCTAATACGATCGCCTATGTGTTACTGTAACGTCATCGTTGAGTTTCAGTTGTGATTTGAATTACTTATCACATCGACTTCTTTTGTTAATTATGGTAACTTAGAGGGATAATTCAATCAAATTACAAAATAACATATTGGTTTTCTTACCCTGTAAGCAGTCTATGGACAAAGGTAATACCACAGTCTATGCTTTTCCAAAATGACATATTGGTAAACTATGCCTTTAATATTTTTAAATATGAACGATGTTAGTTTTCAGTTGATATACCAACCAAGCCTGCCTAACCTGTAAGCCTAGTTTCCGGGGCAGGTCCCCAAAGGGCTGCAGCTGCTCTGCATGTTTGTTGACACACTCAAGGTACTCGTCACTGAACTGGTACTGGGGGTTGACCAGAGAGAAGACCCGCTCCACCAGCCTGGACCAGAACTCTGACAACACCTCCGTCAGGCTCACACTGCCCCCTGTAGACAAAAAATGGGAAACATTTACCAAAATAAATAGAAAATTAGCATTTCTTGTTGGACAAATCCAAGTAGTCATTCTCTGTTACAGTCAGTTTGGTGCCCAATGAAAATGTCCCTGGGTTAGGTCAGTCTGTTTCTACTTGTTCAGACAATTTGTCGTCTTCTTGTCAAACAAGGCAAAGATGTAGCATTGTTGAACTGATGAGATGGTGAGGGAAATGTACCATAGTGACACAATTACACAAATGCAAAGTCCAACAAGAGAGGAGAGAGAGAACGGTGTCCCCACTAACCGGAGTAGTATCGACGGAGCTCCACAAACAGCTCCTGGAAGACATTGGCGTTCTGGGTGAAGAGGCGCCCGTAGGTCTTAGTAAACATCTGATTCATGGACTTTTCAGACAAGTCTATGAGCTCCCTGAAGAACTCTGACAGAAGAGAGGAAGGAATGAGAAGGTCAAAAGCACGATACGGGGTAGACAAGTTCTGAGTCCGACACCACTGGGATTCAATACCACATTCTCACCAATTCTCCACACCCCAAAGCAGAATTCAGTACCCCTAAACCACAAGTTGTTGTGATTCAGTGCTTGCACTGGCAGTTACACAGGTCTCAAGAACCATTGTCAAGAATAAGCTAGCTATGACTAGCTGATCCCCACTATAGGATATTGGTCTAGCAATAAAGGTACTTTTAGCCCTCTCAATAGAGAACATTTTACATACCACTCCTCAATGTTGTCATTTTACATCACACTATTTACAGTGTTCCCTTATGCATCCTTATTATGATTAGATTTGCATTCCAGCTCACCGTCAAACTTGCGGTGCCTCTGTGTGAAAGTGGTGAGAAGGAACTGGCTGGTGTCGTCGATAGCTGACAGGAAGTCCGTCTCACTCTGGTGGGCCAGCGTTTCCTCCATCTGACTGGAGCAGCAGGTGTAGTCCTGGGGACATAGACGCAGATGCTCGCCTGGACCAATAGATAAACAGACAGGGTCAGATGCAAGCCAATCACAGACTGGGACAAGAGGTGTGTTGGCATATTGAGGTGTTCACCTGAACCAACGGTGAAACAAGACAGGATCAGATATGAGCCAATCAGAGACAAAAGGTGTGGGCAGATGAACTAATGGTGAAGACCGAAGGATACAGCAGCGCTTGCTTTGACGTCATCAGCACTCTGAAGTCAACTTATGGTTATGGGGAGACATTTAGGCGAACTCAAATAAATCAGTATTTTTCCTTCATTTAGAGATTTAGAGGGGGAGACGTAGAAAGAAGGGCTGATTCGCACCCACACTGACGGTGATGCATATGTGCTTGAGACGACCGCGTTACCTGCTAGACCAGCCTCAGAAACAGGTTTCTTCCGACAATCACTTACCACCACTGCATATAAATGAGTAATGTATTAGGGCTTTGGCGATAATAACAGTACCGCAATGTTTTTTTACATGGATTTTTTTTCTTTACAAGAAGCAGACCAAGCGCTTTGGTCCTTTAAAAACCTGCTCCATGTAAAATATTGTGTGCTATATCTTGGAAAATAAATTTAATGTGACTCTGGATGACAACATAATGATGTTTGTTTCCAACATTAGGGCTGTTTTCCTAAAGAAGTTAAGTCCACGTTGTGTTTTGTTTCCTTGCCACGATACTAACAAGTATCCCCCAGCCCTACAATGTATCATATGAGAAATACCTCATTATCAAGAACTGATCATTCTATCCTGATTCTCCCTTAATTGGAAAATGTCAATTACCCTTCGTTGTGTCATGCTACCATGACTTTTCAAATGCTTTCATTTAATATAATAGCTCACAAAGTAGGCTTACTGTGTTCATTCATTGAATATCTATCAGTTTCGAACACCCACCAACTCTACCAATGTGGCAGTGGTTCTTCTGATCAGGCAGATATCCTTCTTCTTAATCTGTCTGTCATTAATAGAGCCTTATTAAACATAAGGTAGTAATTAAAAATGGGCATTTATAAACATGAATTATTAAAACACAATCTATGGTAGCATCCCAAATGGCACATTATTCCCTATATAGTGCACTACTTTCGACCAGGACACATAGTGAAATAGTTAAAAGTAGTGTATGAGATAGGGGAATAGGGTGCCATTTGGAAAGTCACCCATGTCTTTGTTCACCAATACCCAGTTTGGACTTATAACATGACCGGCGGTAATGATATGCAAACATTAACGACCAGTAACAAGTCGACAATCTCCAATGTCTCAACGGGGGTGGAAAAAACATCTTATTGAGGCAAACATAATATTACTCCATGATACCGACACCTGATTCTCTTTCCTCCGAAAAACTTGGAGTGAGGATCCCAACCCCAACCTTTTATTTTTGGCTCTAGCTTTGATTTCTCCTCTGTCGCTCATTACCAGCCCTCTCTCATTCCTCCAATTCTACTCTCCCTCTCATCATCCCTCCTTCTCTCGGCCATCTGCTCCCCTGGCCCACGGGACAAGAAGAGCCAAGACCCAGAGATAACCAGACACACAATCAATATTGCAGTTCCCACATTCAGCAATCACATACAGCCTACAGTCAAACCACTCAAACAAACTCTCATACACACTAAGGCGTGCAAAGCAGCACAACAAAATCAACATTTGCCACCCAAATGACACTCTAAAAAAAGGGGCAATCAGCAGTTGCTACATACATTTTTGGACTTATAAATTAATGATATGTACCCATTGATTCTTGAAGAATATAACTTAGAAATGCCTCATGACCTTTGTTCAACTGTCATACCCCACCAGAACCAAAAATACACTACATGAACAAAAGTATGCAGACATTGGCTTGACGAACATCTCATTCCAAAGTCATGGGCATTAATAAGGAGTTGCTATAACAGCCCACTCTTCTGGGAAGGCTTTCCACTAGATGTTGGAACATTGCTGCGGGGACTTGCTCCATTCAGCCACAAGAGCATTAGTGAGGTCGGGCACTGATGTTGGGCGATTAGGTCTGGATCGCAGTCTGCGTTCCAATTCATTCCAAAGGTGTTCGATGGGGTTGAGGTCAGGGCTCTGTGCAGGCCTGTCAAGTTCTTCCACACTGATCTCAACAAACCATTTCTGTATGGACCTAGCTTTGTGCACGGGGGCATTGTCATGCTGAAACAGCAAAGAGCCTTACCCAAACTGTTGCCACAAAGTTGGAAGCACAGAATCTTATAGAATGTCATTGTATGCTGTAGCATTAAGATTTCTCTTCACTAGAACTAAGCGGCCTAGCCCGAACCATGAAAAACAGCCCCAGACCATTATTGCTCCTCCACCAAACTTTACTGTTGGCACTACGCATTCAGGCAGGTAACCTTCTCCTGGCATCCCAGATTTGTCAGTTGGACTGCCAGATGGTGAAGTGTCATCACTCCAGAGAACGCGTTTCCACTGCTCCAGAGTCCAATGGCGGCGAGCTTTACACCACTCCACCCAAAGCTTGGCATTGCGCATGGTGATCTTAGGCTTAGGCTGCTCGGCCATGGAAACTCACTTCATGGATCTCCTGAAAAACAGTTATTGTGCTGATGTTGCTTCCAGAGGCAGTTTGGAACTTGGTAGTGAGTGTTGCAATGAAGGACTGACGATTTTTATGCGATACAGCACTTGGCGGTCCCGTTCTGGGAGCTTGTGTGGCCTACTACTTCACAGCTGAGCAGTTGTTATTGTGAAGTAGAAACGTCTAGGAGCAACAGCACTTACAGTTGACCGGGGCAGCTCTAGCAAGGCAGAAATTTGACAAACTGACTGGTTGGAAAGGTGGCATCCCATGACGGTTCCACATTGATAGTCACTGAGCTCTTCAGTAAGGCCATTCTACTGCCAATGTCTGTTTATGGAGATTGCATGGCTGTGTGATCGATTTTATACACCTGTCAGCAACGGGTGTGGCTGAAATAGTCGAATCCACTCATTTGAAGGGGTATCCACATACTTTTTTGTGTGTGTAATGTAATATATATAAATAAAAAGCTTATTTTACTCCAACTTTTGTAATCAAAGAAAATGTAAACAAAGACTACACAGCCTCAAAATATGGTTAAAACTATAATTTCGATATCATGGATGGTAAGTCCTTGCATCCATGGCTCTGTCTATGCATTTGGGAGTGATTACATTTCTCCAGGTTTTTACGGAAACAGAGGCGGGGACCCCGTTTTGTTGTTGTTTCTACTGCCGATTGCCGCTTTAAAATATCCACAGCTCACTATCTTTGTCTGTCTGTTCTCTCACTTGAGCTCTCACACACACCCCTTGACAATATCCCATGATAATGCAAAAACTAACAGCAGTTCTCAAGTGCCACAGGCACAAAACACTAATTATAATAAAAGCAGTCTTTTCAAAAAAAGAAAAAATTGTTGATAATGATTATTTTCTTTCAGTCATTCCCAGACCAGTCTAAAACAGCCATACTAATTAGGGGCGAGGCTCTTTGTTACACACCGGTGTTAGCAATTTACTCATCCCATAAATAAGCCTTCCTGACAGACAAACCTGTTAATTCTCAATTTCGCTTTGTTCAGCAGTTTCTATCACATGGCATATTATCCAGTAAAGCTATACCAAGCAGTCTCTCAAACCCTTCATGTTCTGTAAAATAACCTATAGCCTACGTTTGATGATTATTTGAAATAAAAAAACACCAGTTTACTTTGAATAGCCTGTCTTACCGGAGATTTGAGTCAGCGGGGCAGTGTTCGTACTGTAGCCCTTCTCTGAGTACACATGCCGTGTCTCCGAGCAACTCCTACCCGCTGTTACCGGGCCACAAGTCCATGACAGGGCAGCCAGCGTGCAGAGCAACACCGGGGGGTACTTCTGAGCATATAGCCGGGTATCCATCTACCACCGTGCACACGGTGACAGTGTCACTCACGGTAAATAGGCGAATTAATGGGTGACAAAAGATTGGCGACCAGGCAGCTCAAAAATGACAAAAGTAACGATAAACTGAAGACTAAGGCAAATAAATCCCTCGAAAAATCTATGGGATTATCTCCAGTTCCCAAATGTTGTCTGTGAAAAGAAACACCCCAACAACTTCAAAAGATAAACTAGTCTATATTTTTTTCCAGAGAAAAAGATCAATCGACAATTGGTCTGGGTGCCGTGAATAAATGAGCGCTTGGTTTGTCGGGTGCTCAGGTCCCACCCGGTGTTCTCTCCATCCCTTGTCTAGCTATCTGCTTCAGAACAATGAGCCGTGCAGCACGAGGAGGGCAGAAAGGGGTGAGGTGCGGCCATGGGGGGGGGGCTGTTATAGATGAGCCACTGCAAGGTCCTAAATTCGCAACCGCCAGACTGAACTATTATTTGGACCCACTACAACCCAATGCGAAAAATCAATCACCCTTTTCTACATAAAAAAATAATATCCACACAAATCTATTGCAGGCACACAATTTAAATAGACTAGAATCAAAATCTCGCTGTTCTGAAATGTTTATAAGTTTATTGACTTGCATACCTGAAGAATAATTCATCCTGTATTTGCATTTCTGAAGGTCACATGCAAAATAACGTTGTCCAGCACCAGACAGCTTTGCAAATAAGGTATGTCATACAAGATGCAACCGTTTCAAGTAGGTCTATTTACAGAAAAAATCATTGGCTAATGCAAACAGGCTTTGTCATTGAATTGTTCTTTTTTTATTAATTGCTTGATTACAGTAACAAACCAATGCAAATGTGATCAGCAGTCCAGTACGAACACTGGCCCATTAAATGTCAATTGAGAGCTATATTACCGCTTTCATGATCATTTGAGCCCCTATGGGCCCCCATAATCCAGATGTAGCCTATTGTGAGAAAGACATAATACCCAAAGATGATTCCATCTTCAACATGAACATTGTGCATTCATAGTGTTGTACATGAAATGTTATAATCAAAGTAGCTAATATGTGACCTGGTATGAGCCAGTGATCATAGGCCTACAGGTAGCCTAGTGGTTAGAGCGTTGGATAAGCAACCGAAAGGTTCCAACATCGAATCACCGAGCTGACAAAGTAAAATTCTGTCGTTCTGCCCCTGAACAAGGCAATTAACCCATTGTTCCTAGGCCGTCATTGAAAATAAGAACTTGTTCTTAACTGACTTGCCTACTTAAATAAAGGTTTTAAAAAAACAGTCTGCTACAGTGTTGAGTTGGCCTGGGCCATTCTTAGTACACTTGTTTGAATGGAGGAAAACATATTTTTAGGTCTGGTGAAGACCTGCAAAAGGACTGCTGATCACATTTGCCAGCACTGCCTGTGAAACAGATGTTACTTTTCAATCACCCCCAGGCATTCTTTGCCTTATTCCGTTATTGATCAGTATTGGGGAGGGTAAATAGGCTATATGGACGTAGGCAGTGGGTAAATTAGAGCAGTAATAATTTTAAGTAATTTAGCAGACAATCTTATTGAGAGCAACATACAGTATTGAGTGCATGCATTGTTGTACTGGTCCTCCATTGGAATCAATCTCACAACCCTGTTGTTGCAAGCACCATGCTCTACCAACTGAGCTACACGGAGCATAATATATTAGACTATTATACAGTATCAAAATATTATCCTATCAGAATTACAAAAATTTCTTTACCCTATTAAAAGATTTGCAGACTCCAAAAGTATGTTGAAAATAGTACAACACAACCAGTATATTCTTCCTTTTGTAGTTGGATGTGAGAGTTTGTGTTATAGACATAGCCTGTTGCATAGCATGTTGAGAATTAATTGGGTCCTATGGTAATACAAGCAATGCCTATCAAATTCCAAATCGACTTTTCAAAAGTTCGTTTGTACTTTAACAGAACGTCCCTTTTATATATCATTCTGTATCTTCCTATAAGTACAATTGTTAAGGGTGTAACGCCTGATCCTAAATCGATTGTCTTTAGGGCCAATTAGTTCACAATTTTTCGTTACCGTCCGGAAATATGTGCTAACAACCAATCATATGAACTACATCACAAATTGTCAGCCAATCGCTGAACTCCACTGAGAGTTGTGTGATTTTCGCGCCATCGCGTAGTGTATATTCTTTCCAGAGATCGTCTGTCGTCCGATCTGAGGGGATCTTGTTCTATCCAAAATAGTTAGCTAGCTACCAAGTCATTACTTCAGATTAATACTACACTATTATCCAGGTAGGTAGCTATTATTTAACACAAGTTTGTTGTAGTTAAAACGTTAGTCAATAGTGCGAAATTCAAACTAGCAAGCTAACTTTTACGGATAACGTTAAACAGCGAACTGTAACAGTAATTAGCTAACGTTAGCTATAATGTTAGCTAGCATGTTAGCTCTTGTCCGTTTTGCTTTTGCCAAGGCAGAATTTTAATATCCCGAACTCAATATGCTTGATAATATCCTAAAACTGTTGTTTCTTCTAATGGCCAACCTGTTTAGCCAAGGTTCCTGAATCCAACGTCATCTACCTTTGTGAAGTGAACACAACAGTAACGTTAACATTACTGCCTCACCAGAAAAATGGAAGTGCAGCACTCTGATGAATCAAGCCTTGACAGGTAAGTTAGGCTAGCTACCGGTAGCTAAACATGACAGCCATAGCTATCACAAATATAGAAAGAACCAGCTAGCTAGATATTTATGTAGACGTATTGCATTAGCTGATAGTGTGATTGTTTATGACTTGTGTTGGCTTTGTTCATTACTACTTTTATTTGCAGTCTTAAGGAGATCGAGGACATCTCAGACTCTGGCAGTGACTTTGAAGTCCAGCTGAAGGCCATGAAGCGGAGAAAACAGACCACTGCACTACTAGGACCTCGGGTCTGTAGTCTGTAATGCTTTTTTCTCACACACACACACCACAGGAGGTTGGTGGCACCTTAATTGGGAAGGACAGGCTCGTGATAATGGCTGTAGGCGAATGAGTGGAATGGTATCAAATTAGGGATGGGCATGAGTAATCGAGTTCTGGAACTGACTTCAAAAATCGATCTTTAACCATAGATCACATTTTGTTCAAATACTGTAAAACTATTTGGTCGAAATGTTGTCTTCAAGACAAAGTTAATGTGCTTTGACTAGTGTTCAATTTGTACATGTGCATTTGTGGGACACAACAAAAAAGAATCAAAATTCTGCTCCAAAAGGGCCTTTCTCCTTCAATTGCGTTTCCACCGCTCCCTCTACACATGAGTGCTGAGTGCACCTACAGAAATAAATGCCTATTAAAACGTATCTAACTGGTGGGATACACAAGCTACATTCCTTGCCAAACGACTTAAGTTTTATCACAAATTCAAAAGGGACTGGTTAACTGAAGTAGGGAAATATGTGTTCCAAGTTTTGGAATAATTGCGTAATTTTCGCTTAGGCTACTTTCCGGATATCACTAGCTGCACAGCCACAAAGTCAACATTGGCTATATCGTAAAAATGTATGAAAACAAAAATGTGCTATTTGGTACATTTCTGTTTTCAAAAAGCAGTGTGGTTAATGTTAGGATTAGATTTAAAATCAGATTTTAAGATGTAAAATTGTAGAAACAGGCAGGATTTATGACTTTGTGAACCAATAGGGGCATTTAGAATTGGTTAGCGGCGTCCGGGTTTGGCCGGGGTAGGCAGTCATTGTAAATAAGAATTTGTTCTTAACTGACTTAAAATCTAATTTTATTAGTCACATGCGCCGAATACAATAGAAGACAGAGACCAGTAAAAATATACCTATAAACTTTGTCCAAGCAAATCAAATCACGTTTCTAATCGATCCTTAGGTAAACTATTATGTTTATTAACGATTATATTTCACACGGATAATATCTTGAGCGATAGAAAAGTAAAAATCCGAGGCAAATGCTCCCGGGTCCTGCGCGACACAGACAGAAATTGCCTTCTCACTCCACTGATATAAACTTCCTGCATTCGTCTAGTTTTCAAGATAAACGCATGAAGCCTTGTCTAAAGACGGTTGACATCTAGTGGAAGCCATAGGTACTGCAACCTGGGAGCTGGAATTCAGCAGATGCCATAGCAACTCATTGGAAAATGAGAGCTCACAAAATGACATTTTCTTGGATGAGAAGGTGATGAAGCGTACTTCATGAGCTGTAACCGAAAAACAGCTGGCATTTGGAAAGTTTGAGGTGAGGGAGAAAGTGTGGTGGAACAAGTATTATTAGCATTCCTAAGAACTTGCTAGCTGGATCGAATTCTGTTAGCTAGCAGGAGAAATGTTGAGCAACATTAGCCAACTTAGCTGATCAAATAATTTTGTGTAATTTTGTGAACATTTGCTGGTCAGACAGCTAGCTAGCTAACATTACTGTTGTAAATTTTATGGGTTACAGAGTTAATGTTTACAGTTAATTAATTGAGCTGTATCTAAAGACATTTTCTTTAGTTATTTACATATGTAATTGTATTAGAATTTGTGTGTTGGAGATTGAGAGAACTACATACAACAAAATATGTATTGGATTACGCTTTTGACTACAAGTTCCAGAATGCCTTGTAACAGGAAGTAGAGGGAGAGATCGCGCCAGTTCCAGTTATGTACAAGTGACAAGTGATTATCCTGACTTTCGCTAGCAACTTTCTTTTATTGTTTTGTAGAATCTAAAGTTATTAAATGTAACGTGAACAAGTAGTATTACTAAAAGAAGCTTTCATCTCAAATCTGACGTCCCGAGTCATTACTTTGAAGATAGTTATTCTATATTTTGGTGCCGAAACCTGGGAAAAGTATGAGCTGCGACAAAGATCGTAGGGATGAAGCGGCTGAAATGGCTGAAGAGGAACGTCGACATGAAGCAGAAAGAATGAGACGAAAGCGGGGTACCATTCGAGGTGCCACAACACGGATTTTGAATCAGATTGACGTGGAAATAACCCAGTCAATTTCGGATACCGATCACTTGAGTACATTGTTGGAATTGCTGTCAGCTAAAGAGGACAGCTTGTTTGAACTTGATCATGGAATTGAGCAGTTAACGCCATTGGACGAATTGGAGGCGTAGATGGCTTGCACAGAGGACTACAAAGACCGCGTTACCATGCTGAAGAGCCATGCACAACGAGTGATGAAGAAAAAACAGGACCTCAATCCACTACCAGCACGGGGGAGTGACGCTAACTCAAACAGATCACAGAGACAATCAGTAAGGCTACCAAAGTTGGTTATTGAGAAATTCTATGGAGATGTCATTATGTGGCAGGAGTTTGAGCCAGCATGAGACTGCTATTCACAACAATTATTCACTGTGTAATAGTGTTTATTATTCGTAGACGCTGGTTGCTTTAGAGAGCACCTTTGAATGGTCGGTGCAGGGACCAGTGTCCATGTCAAGTGTCGCCGAGGCAACATGCATGTTCATCCCACTTGCTGAAGACACACTAGTCTCCAAACAACTGCATGCATTCTGGGAGCTTGAGTCTCTGGGTATTATAAGCGAGAAAACACAGAACCCAGAGGAAAACGAGGCTCTACAGAGGTTCAAGAAAAGAACCACCTTCAAAGATGGACGATACCATGTGGAGTTGCCATGGAAACGAGAAATGCCAGAACTATAGAGTCGCCAAGAAAGGTCTGAAGAAAAGACTGAATAATGATGTGACGTTGTACAGCAGATACAATGAAGTAGTAGAGGACTACCTACAACAGGATTTGGCAGAGGACATGCCCAAGGACAACGCATCAAGCACAGACAACGTAAAATACTACTTACCTCACCATGCAGTACTCCAAGAAGATAAGGTGACGACAAAACTGAGAGTGGTGTTTGATGCCTCGTCCCATGAAGATGGCTGTCCATCCCTCAATGACTATCTACTCACAGGACCGAACCTGAATCCAGATCTGCTCAGCGTTCTGATTAAGTTCAGACTACATGAGATCGCATTCATGGCAGACATCAAGAAGGCTTTCCTGCAGATATTCCTAGCAGAGAGAGATAGACTCCGTGAGATTCCTATGGCTCACAGGCCCACCAAGGGGAGAAAATGAAGAGGAGCTGCGCGTTCTGAGGATGAAAAGAGTGGTATTTGGAGTCCATTCTTGCTGGCAGCTACAATCAGGAAGCACCTGAAACAATATTAAACAGAACAACCAGAAGTTGTAGAGATATTGAGAGAGTCACTCTATGTAGATGACTTCATTGCAAGTTCACGCAATGTTGAAGAGGCTTACCTTATGACAACAACTGCAAAGCGAATGCTGCCGATTGCAGGCATGGACCTCTGCAAGTGGATGACCAACTCTCCTGAACTGAAAACAAAATGGGAGGAGAGTATGACAACGGACCACCCGTTGACGCTAGAAACACAAGGAGTAGTGCTGAAGATTTTAGGTTTAGTATTGAGACCAGGAACAGATTACTTTGTGTTTGACCTCAGGACGCTACTGAGCATTCTAAAGCAAAAGGAAAACAAAGAGAAGTTCTGCAGACATCTGCACGTATCTTTGACCCTCTTGGTTTCTTGACCCCCTTCACCATCAGGATCAAGTGCATGTTCAAGGAAATGTGGGAGAGGGGACTCAGCTGGGACGAAGAATTACTACCTGATCTGACACGAGAATGGCAACAGTGGTGTTCAGAACTACCACAGTTACACCAGCTCGCTATGCCAAGGTGGTACAGAACAGACATGCGGCCACAGAACAGCCACCGCTGAACCTACACGTGTTCTGTGATGCAAGTGAAAGGGCTTACGGTGCAGTAGCTTACTTGCAAGGTGAATCACAAGACAGGAAAACAACGACAAGTCTAGTCACATCCAAGTCCAGGGTAGCCCCACTCAAGAAAATGACGCTGCCACGCCTGGAGCTCATGGGAGCTGTGATTGGAGCGAGACTAGCAAACAACCTGATGACCACACTGAAAATGGAAGACAAACAGATGTGGACAGGCTCGATGATCGTGCTGCATTGGATGTGCAGCTCAGCTCAGAAATGGAAACAGTTTGTCGCAAACAGAGTGACGGAGATCCAGTCTGACCAAGTCATGATCACATATTGAAGGGAAAACTAATCCAACCGACCTCCCTACAAGAGTACAAACTGTTAGGAACTTGACACAGAGCCAGCTATGATGGAATGGACCCAGAATTCTGACATCACCCAATCAGTCCGAGGAGACTGATGATAACAAGGTTCCAGAAGAGGTTAATACAGAACTCAAGTCCAGTCGCCAGCTTACTGTACAACTCGCAGCAAACAGCACAGACATCACTGAACCTGTGTTGGAGCTTGAAAGGTTCAGCAAACTGAAAGGAGTGTTCAGAGTCACCGCCTGGATAAAGAGATTCATAGCTAATGCTCGTACAAACATAAAGATGCAAGGTGAACTGACTGCTGACAAACTGTTCGATGCAGAAAAGTACTGGATCAAGGTAACACAACAACAGAGTTTTGGACACAAGATCAAACTACCTAAGGCAGGAAAAAGCCTAAACAATGACTGTAAAATCAAAGAACTGAAACTGTTCTTGGACGAACACAAACTACTCTGTGTAGGAGGAAGACTGCAACAGTCCAACTCACATTCAGAGCGCAGCACCCATGGGTTCTTCCCAACAGGTACCGATACTCAGAAATGCTGATACAGTACCATAATGAGAAGGTGATGCATTCTGGAGCAAGAGACACTCGTACAAATCAGAGAGCGATACTGGATCTTGCGTGCTAGGCAACTAGTCAAGAGCACAGTGACAAGATGTATAGTGTGCAAGAGATTCAAGGCAAGGGCCGGACAGCAGGTCACTGCGCCTTTACCAAAAGACAGAATAACTGAATCCCCACCATTCGAAGTCACCGGTGCGGATTCTGCAGGACCGCTCTACGTGAAAGAAAATGGTTCTGTGAAGAAGTCATACATTGCGCTGTTCACTTGTGCTGTAACCAGAGCAGTGCATTTGGAACTGGTCTCAGATCAGTCAACAGAGACATTCCTGTTAGCTCTAAAAAGAGTCATCTCAAGGAGAGGATTATGCAAGGTAATCAACTCAGACAATGCAAAAACGTTCAAGAAAGCTGATCGGGACTTGAAAGAGCTGTGGAAGGCAATCGAAGAGCCCCAACATTTGGCGTTTTTCTCAGAAAGGGGCATCACCTGGAGGTTCATCGCCGAGCGAGCAGCCTGGTGGGGCGGATTCTGGGAAAGACTCGTCAGGTCAGTGAAAACATGCCTGAGAAGGGTTCTTGGGAGAGCTTCACTCAACTTTGAAGAGATGTGCACAGTCCTGACAGAGGTTGAAGCTGTCATGATTATCTTCTCTCGGGACAGACCAAAGCGCAGCGACGTAACCAGAATACATATTTATTAATAAACGGGAAGAGACGGAACAAAACAATAAACGATGAACAAGACGTGAACCCTAACGCTAAATCCTAAACTGGACACTGTGATCTAAATCTAAACATGACTGGCAAACCTAACTAAACACGAATGGCTGAACCTAACTAAACCCGAAGGGCAGAACCTAACTAAACCCGAAGGGCAGAACCTAACTAAACATGAATGACAAGAACCTGACTGAACACGATAACCATCACATAAGCAATAACCCACAAACCCCAAACATATATATGGTTCCCAATTAGAGGTAACGAGACTCAGCTGCCTCTAATTGGGAACCATTATCCCAACATAGAAATAGACACCATAGAACACAAGAAACCCCTACACCAAAGCAAAACTAAACCCTCCAGCCTGTGCACTCAGGCCTGGACGTTACAGAAGCTATCCTAAATTCTAGGCCTCTGACCTTCGGGCACAATGAAGTGGATGAACCACAACCCCTGACCCCAGCACACTTCCTGGTGGGTAAAAGACTAACCTCTGCCGCCCAAGCCATTTCCAGCTGACACTCAGCACCCAACGCTTGTGACCAGCTTCTGGAACAGTTGGCGAAGAGACTACTTTCTGGATCTAAAGTCAGCACACCGCTGTGACACACCACAGCCCACCCACTGAAAGCGGGTGACGTTGTACTCATTGGAGAAGATAACACACCCAGACAAACCTGGAAACTAGGAAAGATTGAGGAACTGTTTCCAGGCCGAGATGGCCTAGTTAGGTCATGTTCAGTTCATACTGCTTTAGAGACTTTGTTGAGGAGACTGCCTAGACAGTTAGATTAACACAGTTGTTCATCGGGGGGGGATGTTGTAACTTTTATGGGTTAAAGAGTTAATGTTTACAGTTAATTATTTGAGCTGTATCTAAAGACATGTTCTTTACAGTTATTTACATATGTAATTGTATTAAAATTAGTGTGTTAGAGATTGAGAGAACTACATACATATTTTGTTGTATTGGAATACGCTTTTGAATGCAAGTTCCAGAATTCCTTGTAACAGGAAGTAGAGGGAGAGATTCCAAGTGATTATCCTGACTTTCGCTAGCAACTTTCTTTTATTGTTTTGTAGAATCTAAAGTTGTTAAATGTAACGTGAACAAGTAGTATTACTAAAAGAAGCTTTCTTCTCAAATCTGACGTCCCGAATCATTACTTTGAAGATAGTTATTCTATAATTACAACATCAGATGAGCTAACGTTAGTAACCTAACCAATTCGCTATAGTATTATAATAACTGGTATATGACTCCTTGCCGTTCCTCAAGTTATAACACGTTAGTTTCTTACTGGACCCTGGCAATCTGTGAAACATTAACTAGTTAACTAGCTAAAGAACTAACTACTATCTGTGAACTAATGTTTTCCCTCTACAGTATGTGGTTAATTTTCAGAATGAGAGAATAAGGTGAAAATGAGCCGTTGCTTTTTAAACAAGTGGATTCAGGGATCAAGTGTAGCTGGTGCTGGGTCTGGCTTATGCTGGATGCCAATAGAGGTGAAAGAAACACCACACACTTTCCATCTTTCAATACAGTGGATAAAAATGGGTATGTCAGGTGTACTCTCTGCCTGAAAGAGATCAATTATGCCAACAAAGGGTATCATGCTCTGCTGGCACATTGTAGAACAGATGTCCACAGGCAGAAAGTGTACAATGTGCAGTGTAGCCCAAAGATATTGCTTTTGTTGTGTTGAACTGGACAGTAACACTTTTTGCACACATGTAGCCTTGTGCACTTGATCGGTGTCTACTATAGTAGTCACTATAATTTGTACAGTGCTGCAGAGATGGTTGTCCTTCTGGAAGGTTCTTCCATCTCCACAGAGAAACTCTGGAGCTCTGTCAGAGTGACCATCAGGTTCTTGGTCACCTCCCTGACCAAGGCCCTTCTCCCCCAATTGCTCAGTTTGGCCGGGCAGCCAGCTCTAGGAAGAGTCTTGGTGGTTCCAAACTTCTTCCATTTAAGAATGATGGAAGCCACTGTGTTCTTGGGGACCTTCAATGTTGCAGACATTTTTTTGTACCCTTCCCCAGATCTGTGCCTCGACACAATCCTGTCTCGGGAACTCTACGGACAATTCCTTTGACCTCATGGCTTGGTTTTTGCTCTAACATGCACTGTCAATTGTGGGTAGACAGGTGTGTGCCTTTCAAAATCATGTCCAATCAATTGAACTTACCACAGGTGGACTCCAATCAAGTTGTAGAAACATCTCAAGGATGATCAATGGAAACAAGATGCTCCTGAGCTCAATTTGAGTCTCATAGCAAAGGGTCTGAATACTTATGTAAACAAGGTATTTATTTTTTTTTATTAAATTTTTTTTATGTGCAAAAATGTCTAAACCTGTTTTCGCTTTGTCATTATGGGGTATTGAGGTACATTTGTCTTTTTAATCCATTTTAAATAATGCGCTGTATATATATGAGGCAATTTAGCAATTTGGATGTGTTATCTGTAATGGTTATGCTAAATTAGTAATTGTTGCTCACTGTTGGCATATAGATAAATGTGCAAATATTTTTTCCAGTTATGTTTTTTTAGCCCTTTTTCTCCCCAATTGGTAGTTACGGTCTTGTCCCATCGCTGCAACTCCCGTACGGACTTGGGATAGGCAAAGGTCGAGAGCCATGCGTCCTCAGAAACACGACCCTGCCAAGCTGCACTGTTTCTTGACACACTGCTCGCTTAACCCGGAATCCAGCTCCACCAATGTGTCGGAGGAAACACCATACAGCTGCCGACCGTGTCAGCGTCCATGCGCCCGACCCGCCACAGGAGTCACTAGAGTGCGATGGGACAAGGACATCCCGACCGGCCAAACCCTCCCCTAACACAAACAATGCTGGGCCAATTGTGCACCGCCTCATGGGTCTCCCGGTCGCGGCTGGCTGTGATACAGCCCGGGATCGAACCCGGGTCTGTAGTGACGCCTCAAGCACTGCAATGCTGTGCCTTAGACTGCTGCACCACTCGGGAGGCCCTTAAAAATAGCTTTTTTTAGCTTCCTTTTTTTTTTTAGAGTAGAGTACTCTGGGTAAAAAATAATAAATCATGCGAGTCCTCGAACAGTCAAAAAAGGTCAAATGCCTGTCCCAATATCAAATACATCAAACACATGGGTTCCATTCCATTCGCTCCTTTCCAGCCGTTATTACGAGCCGTCCTCCCCTCAGCAGCCTACACTGGCACACACAGATTCAGACATAGCCACCACTATTAAAGTTAAGCAGGTGCCATCATAACCCACTCACTGTAACATCTGTTTGTTTAGATATTATAGAGCTACATAAACTGTTTTGGGGGAAGCAACAGCACTAACTACACTATTCATATAATTACATTAATTCAGCCTTTTGAACCCCTTTGTCTTTTATCCCCAGCCACCCAAGAGACCTAGGCGTAAAGCTGCATCCCAGGCCAGCCCAAATCCCAGCACCACCTCCACCCCACCAGCCCGTTCCCCTCAGCCACCGCAGCCTTCCCTGGGGACAACCAGACAGATCGGCTCGCCCAGGCGAGAGAGAGAGAGGAGGGGGAACCAGGGCATGAGCGCTGGGGATATGTATGAGGCTGTGAGGTCTGGAAAGAGTGCCATGGTGGTGAGAGAGGGAGTGAGGTATTGGGGTGTGGGGAGAAAAAAAGAGAATAGGCAGTGGGAGGGATGACAGGGAAATGAAGCCTTTACAGCCCACAATGGGGGTGATTATCATGCACTGTCAGTAGCTGACAGATCTGACCCTACTAAGGCCATTTGATGTAGAGAGGTAGGAGAGCTGCCATTTGGCCACATAGTCAATGATTGACAGCTCATGGTTTCCCACCCACTATTGGGCTCTGAAGCTCCAGTTCCCCTGTCTCTTGAGGGTTCGGGAGTAAAAGTGTGTTGAAAAGAGAGTTCCCTATTATATAGGAGCACAATACAGATTGTTTTCAGCCTTCAGCACTCTCACATAGATGGAGAAGCTTATTCAACTCAATGAGTACAAATTGCAGCCTAGTAGTACTGTATAATAGTAGCTCTGCTCTAGGGCTGACCCCAATTAGTCGACTGGTCGATTGTTTGGTCGTTAGGCTGTTGGTCAACCTTTTTAGTCGAACAATATATATACACACTACCGTTCAAAAGTTTGGGGTCACTTAGAAATGTCCTTGTTTTTTAAAGAAAAGCTATTTTTTTGTCCATTAAAATAACATCGAATTGGTCAGAAATACAGGGTAGACATTTTTTATGTTGTAAATGACTATTGTAGCTGGAAACAGCAGATGTTTTATGGAATATCTACATAGGCGTGCAGAGGCCCATTATCAGCAGCCGTCACACCTGTGTTCCAATGGCACGTTGTTAGCTAATAAAGTTTATCATTTTAAAAGGCTAATTGATCATTAGAAAAACCCTTTTGCAATTATGTTAGCACAGCTAAAAAACTGTTCTGATTAAATAAGCAATAAAACTGGCCTTCTTTAGACTAGTTGAGTATCTGTAGCATCAGCATTTGTGGGTTCGATTACAGGCTCAAAATAGCCAGAAACAAAGACCTTTCTTCTGAAACTCGTCAGTCTATCCAGATGGGAAATAGCCTCGTACAACGCTATCTACTACTCCCTTCACAGAACAACGCAAACTGGTTCTAACCAGAATAGAAAGAGGAGTGGGAGGCCCCGGTGCACAACTGAGCAAGAGGACAAGTACATTAGAGTGTCTAGTTTGAGAAACAGATGCTTCACAAGTCCTCAACTGGCAGCTTCATTAAATAGTACCCGCAAAACACCAGTCTCAAAGTCAACAGTGAAGAGGCGACTCCGGGATGCTGGCCTTCTAGGCAGAGTTGCAAAGAAAAAGCCATATCTCAGACTGGCCAATAAAAATAAAAGATTAAGAAGGGCAAAATAACACAGACACTGGACAGAGGAACTCTGCCTAGAAGGCCAGCATCCCGGAGTCGCCTCTTCACTGTAGACGTTGAGACTGGTGTTTTGCGGGTACTATTTAATGGAGCTGCCAGTTGAGGACTTGTTCAATAGAATATTAGCTCAAAAGTATTGAACACTCGGATCAACCATACTCGTGGCCAGAGCGTCCAGTATGCGCTCTGAACGCTCCGAGAGCTAAATGCTCTGGATTTACGAACACACCTAAAATCGTAAAATGTTTAGCTAGTCATTTGTTATTTTAACAAGCTAGCAAGGGGTTGCATAGCAACAGCATCAACTTCCGGTAGACAGGCGAAGCTCTAGTACTCTCAACTGAAACGATAACGTTTGTTTACAGTATACTAAAATGTATTCATAATATATAGTATGTAGTATATACTCATTAAGTATGTAATATACAGTATGTTGGTATGGGTATTCGAACACAGCTATTGTCTTTTTGTTTGGAGCGCTCCTGTCAATGTTGAGTAAGGACACTCATGCATAGAAGTAGGACTATAGGCTACCTTGCCTGCGCGTAAAGGTAGGCATAGGGAAAGGGAAAAATGTCAATAAGCCTACCTGATTACTTCTTATCAGTGCTTGACTTGGACTGAAATAGGTTCCGGTACTCATTTTTTGAGGGCTGGTTCTGTTTATATTTAGGTGCAGGAGCTCCACAATACTTTTTAGCTAATATTCTATTAGATGAACAGGAGCTCAAGCAGTAGAACATTTGAGGTGCTGGTGCTCCGTTCCGGTAAGCTCCTGCCCAAGTCAAGCACTGCTTCTTATCCCTTGCGCAAATAGCCTACAGCCGTGTCTGTCCCAAGCTGGTGCTGGAAACTCTGAGTGCCCAGAATATTTCATACAATGTTGCAAGTTCGCTAGCTTTTAAGCTTCAGGCCAGACCCAAGTTAATAGTTAATATGTTTCAAGTTTGTTGCAGACAGGCCATGTGTAGCCAATGCGATTTATAGGATATTTATTTTTAGCAGGATATTTTCTACCTGCAGGTTGCAATGTTTTTATTTGTTGGCTTTAGTTAGGCAATTTTTACATAGTTGACAATGGCAATAGAAGTAGCTTTTTAGGTTTGTATCATTTTCATTTACATTTGGATAGAATTTTTATTAACCACATGACAATGAGATACGAAGACATTATTATAAATTAAATGAAACTGTTTCACAAAAATGTGCATATGAAAACCATAACTGGCACACAGATGGGTAGAACTGGTAAGATAAATTGTCATTCAACATGAGAAAGGTTGCAGACTCCTCGTGTAGCCTATTACAGGCAACTTCAGGAGAGTAATGGCAGAATCTGCGAAAGCCAGCAGAAGCGGGAGGAGAATAGTTGGGTCAGGTTTTTTTTCTTCTTCTGGTTATCAAGATCTCTTGCGCCCTCTTGAGGCGTTTGTCTTATTTCATCAAACCATAAGCTCAATGCATACAGTTTATTTTACTAAAACACATAGGGTGTGTCTGTATGTGGAAAAATACATTTAAAAGAACAGACGACTTTCGGTTGACTAAGAATTTTTTTGTCAGGTACAGCCCTACTCTGCTCATACTCTGCCATCCTAGGGATATGGAGAGACTGGGCGGGAGAAGATGACAGACAGAAAATACAGTTAGAGGTTAAAGGAGAAAGGGATGACAGTGTATATACCCATTTCTGTTTAGGGAGTGATAATAAAAAATAAGGGAGGAGGGCGTTAACTGGTAAGAAAGGAGTAACTGTAATCGCCACATAATGATGACAGTTTTGACTTTGTACGCTGCTCTCCCCTCATTGGCTGTGGCCTCCCTGTCAATCTCCAGGCAGTGGTGGACGAGTGGCTAGACAGCTACAAGCAGGACCGGGAGGCGGGCCTACTGGAGCTCATCAACTTCGTCGTTCAGTGCTGTGGCTGCAAAGGTCAGGGGTTGCAATGGTGTCTGAGAGATGGAGAGGGCAGTGGGTGATTGGGGTCAGGGGTCACTGGATTTTCTTTTAACCTGATCCCCAGAATAGCCGTTAGCACTCTGTCTATTGATTTCCGGGCCGGCTAACAATGCAAGGACCAGCGTCAAGCGGCCAGTCATTTCAGTGTATACTTACACTGGTCTATGGATGGATGAAAGACTGATGAAGAAAGTTATGGGGGATGGAGGTTTAAAACACATCATGTATTTAGCACTGGGTTTCATTAACAAAATTAGTTTGTTAGCTTTTCATGTTTAGAGAAAATGAACTGCTTGTATGCTAGGGCCAGGTGATGTCAGCTTTGGTCCTCCTCACCAGGGTTGTGTTCATTAGGACGCAATGGAAAACGAAAAAGAAAATGTTGCAACACAAAATGATCTTTTCTTAACGGATAAGTCCAGGTAGTTGTTTTCTTGTCCGTTTCTTGTCTATTGAATACGACCCTCCTCCTCAGGTGTGGTGAGCAGAGAGATGTTTGACGGCATGCAGAACGCTGAGATCATCAGCACACTGACCAAAGAGTTCAACGAGGTGAGAGAGCGGGGGATGCCTTTTGGAAGTCAGTTGAACTTACAGTTTTTTATTGTGTTTTTACACTTATCTCTTCGCGGGCTCATGTAAAGTGCCCTGGGTTTGAGAAAAGCTTAATATGAGTGATGATATCATAATTATTTAGTTGGAACACTGTTATTCAATTTTATTTCCGACAGCTAACTTACACAACATTGAGCCCAAAACTAAGGAGATATTTTTAGCCCTTATATCTACTGTTCTCCTCCCCAACACAGGACTCTGTGAACTACCCCCTGTGCTCCCCTGGCCCCCAGTGGCGTAAGTTCCGGGCTGGCGTGTGTGAGTTTGTGCAGGTGCTGGTGCGCTCCTGCCAGAACAGCCTTCTGTACGACGAGTACCTCTTCTCCGCCCTGCTGGCCCTGCTCACCGGCCTGTCTGACTCCCAGGTCAGGGCCTTCAGACACACCAGCACCCTCATCGGTGAGACACGGGACAGCCACCGCATAATGACCACAGTAGTGTTTTTGTTGAGTCCCAGCACACACTCATTGGTTCAATGTATTTACCAGCGAGGTGTGTTCTGTCTGTCTGTGTGTGGTCATGTCTGTGTGTGCATGACCATATTTTGGGGCATATTTCTGGCCCTGTGTTTCCATCCCTGTATGTAACTGTCCCCTCCCCATAGCGATGAAGCTGATGACTGGTATAGTTGAGGTAGCAGTGATGGTGTTTGCCCAGATGAAGACCACCCAGAGACGGTACGACGTGGAGAGGAGCAAGAGTGCCGAACACAGAGCCTCAGAGAGGCTGGAGGAACTACAGGCCACCATCAGCGAGGTAACACACACACACACACACCCTGATTTGGCTCATCTTCGGCACATCCCTACACATTCTGTTCAGTCTGTGTGTGTGTGTGTGTGTAGCTGCAGGAGCACCAGGAGGAGCTGTCCTCCATGATGAATGCTACGTTTCGGGGCGTGTTTGTGCACCGCTACCGGGACCGTGTAGCTGAGATCAGGGCCGTGTGTATCGAGGAGATGGGCGTGTGGCTCCGAGAAAACCCCGGAGACTTCCTCAACGACGGATATCTCAAGTACCTGGGCTGGACCCTGCACGACAAGGTGGGCAGACAGACAGACACCCAACTAGTGTTGTCACGATAGCAACATTTTACTAACGATACAATAACAGGCCAAGTATCACGATACCAAGTTGTAAAAAAAACTGTGGCCTAGCGTCCTGGTCACCCCGTCCCCCAGACGCTTGTTCCCATTTTCTAAACATTATGCGCATGAGCTACACAAAAAACCTGCCACTGTTATTCACACTTCTACTCAATACAACACGTTGAATTTAACTTAAAACTGTTCACTGTATAATAGAATATTGTATAGAATCGCTAATTTGATGATATTTGCAAAGGCCTAGCTGTGATTTGGCTGGAGGAATGTGAGAGGGGAATATACATGCATAATGATCTGCATGTCATTGTGGCAGTAAGGGGAAAATATTGCATGAAACCTCTACTCTTTCATGAAACACACTCCTTCCCTCACACACTCTGTCTCCCTCTCTCTCATAAACACACACGCCACTTTCTCCCAACAATCATACACACTGCAAACAGAATGTAAGTAGCACCAGAAAGATATATATTTTTGATATAGTTAGCCTTATATGACTAGTTAGTCCTATACGACTATAGTTAGCCTTGTTTTTATTCATTTGTTTAACCTTTATTTAACTAGGCAAGTCAGTTAAGAACAAATTCTTATTTACAATGACGGCCTACACCGGCCAAACCCGGACGACGCTGGGTCAATTGTGCGCCACCCTATGGGACTCCCAATCACGGCCGGTTGTGATACAGCCTGTCGAACCAGGGTGTCTGTAGTGACGCCTCAAGCACCGAGGTACAGTGCCTTAGACCGTTGCGCCACTCGGGAGCCCTTATCTGACTATAGTGAGTCCTATATGAATATAGTTAGTCCCTATATGAATATAGTTAGCCCCTATATGACTATAGTTAGCCCTATATAGTTAGCCCTATATGACTATAGTTAGCCCTATATGACTAGAGTTAGTCCCTATATGAATATAGTTAGGCCCTATATGACTATAGTTAGCCCTATATGACTATAGTTAGCCCTATATGACTAGAGTTAGTCCCTATATGAATATAGTTAGGCCCCTATATGACTATAGTTAGCCCTATATGACTATAAGTAGCCCTATATGACTATAGTTAGCCCTATATGACTATAGTTAGCCCTATACGACTAGAGTTAACGTTATATGACTAGAGTTAGTCCCTATATGAATATAGTTAGGCCCCTATATGACTATAGTTAGCCCTATATGACTATAGGTAGCCCTATATGACTATAGTTAGCCCTATAGGACTAGAGAGACCCTATATGAGTATAGTTAGCCCCTATATGACTATAGTTAGCCCTATAGGACTAGAGAGACCCTATATGAGTATAGTTAGCCCCTATATGACTATAGTTAGCCTTATATGACTAGTTAGCCCTATATGACTATAGGTAGCCCTATATGACTATAGTTAGCCCTATAGGACTAGAGAGACCCTATATGAGTATAGTTAGCCCCTATATGACTATAGTTAGCCTTATATGACTAGTTAGCCCTATAGGACTATAGTTAGCCCTATATGAATCCTACCTTTCAAGAACATCTCATGAGTAGAAGACCCTTCTCCTATCTTCATGTGCCAAGCTGCAAGCATGCCTGTCGCGAAGCTGTTTTGCCTTTCTGGCACTGCTGCGTGACAGTGAACTTGCAAATCAAGTTCACTGATCAAACTGGCCTGTGCTCTTGGTTATGCCAGATAATAAATTATATACAATGTATCAACTTTGCTTGCTCTGCTTGCTGCTCCAATGTATCAAATGTTACAACAGAAGCCTGACCAGGGTCTACATCCCCCATCGCCATCACGGCTAAAATTATATTTTAAAAACTGATGGAAAAATAGATGCACAAGAAGAGTGGACAGAGAGAAGCAGGTGAGTGATGGCTGGAAGGGGAAACAGGTGAGTGATGGTTGGAAGGGTAAGCAGGTGAGTGAATGCTGGAAGGGGAGGCAGGTGAGTGAATGCTGGAAGGGTAGGCAGGTGAGTGATGGCTGGAAGATGAAGCAGGTGAGTGATGGCTGGAAGGAGATGCGGCTAGCCGATAACAGATGCCGCACGTGAGATGTACATGAAAGTAAAGTAGACATTATTAGACAGGTGCATACAAGAGACTAGTTGCTCGTTGCTTAAAATAATTTAAGCTGAACATATAAACAATTGACTTTATAAGCATTTTATAACGGGCCAACGGGTTCTATAGATCGGTAGGGCCGAAAAAGTTGGTAGTATCATATGAAACGGTACTACGGTATTCTAAAATGTTGGTATCATAAGTATCATGATGTTTTGGTAAAGCGATAATACCGCGGTACACTACACCCAACACAGGCACACAAGGGGTGATATTTTCCCTGTCTAAATGGTCTATTAGCCACAAACATTCTATCTAGTGGAATATCTTAAAACTTTGCTTTGAAAGATGACCATGATATGTTATCTATTTATCCAGATTGAAAGTAAACAGTGCAAGAATGTGTTGCATGTGGTGTGTGACTGTGCTCTTCCGCCACAGCAAGGCTCAGTGCGTCTGCAGTGTGTGCGGGCCCTGCAGGGCCTCTACAAGGAGAAGGACTTAATTGGACGCCTAGAGCTTTTCACCAGCAGATTTAAAGTAGGTTTCCCTCTGCATCTCTTTATCTGGTCTCTCCATCTTGCTCTCTCTCTCTCTGTTTCTCTATTTCTATCTCACTCTTTGTTTCTCTCTCTCGTTCTTTCTCTCTCTCTCTCTCTCTCCCTTTCTTTTTGTCTGTCTCCCACAGTTTTTTCTGTCCTTCAGTGTCATCTTTCAATGTGTCCGTCCTTAGGTGGACACCAATTGGGATGTAGCACAACTCCCATGTTAAAAAGCTCTCCATCATCACTAAGCATGTGTGTGTGTGCCCTCGCATTTTGGACACTCACAATACAGAATGCATGTCACGTCACCATATCAACTATACCTCTAAACAATAGCCATTTGCGGTGGTATTTGTTAAGTTCATGTTTTAAGTATCCCTATTCTGTTATTACAGGGCTATCACTCAGTCAAGAGTGTGCCTGCGCGTGAAGTCTTGTAGTTGATGGGCCTAGCCTTGAGTGGAATGGCTATCTTGTAGTGTGTTCATATAGTATAGTAAACTTAGTTAAACTGGAACCTTGTCGTTGTTTCTATTTCGAGTTAACATTGGTAGCAGAGGATGGCTAAAAACTACAATGTGCCACCTCGCTTCGACGAGAAGAGGTCGTACGAAAGCAAGCACATTTCGAGTTAACAGTATTTTCACCCTCTCTGTCCCAGTTTGTGGTAACCATTTGTGGTAGGGTTGTCATGATTCCAGTATCATGATGCTACGATACCAGATATTCCATGGCAAAAAAAAGACAAGGCTGACGTTTTACGTATTCCTAACCAATTGTGTTTTTTTGTTTGTTTCTTTGCGTTGTTTGTATCTTATTTTTTACTTATTCTGTACATAATGTTGCTGCTACCGTCTCTTATGGCTGAAAATAACTTCTGGGCATCAGAACTGGGATTACGGACTGGCAGAATCCTTTTTTTCTTAAACGAGTCCGACGAGCCCGACGTGAAGGATATACTGCTTCTCCGGGAACAGGCCCAGATCCCTGTCATTTGCGTGAAGAGAAGGCGGAGAAAAAGGGGCCAGAGGGCGGGCTGCCTTCTGAGAATTCGTAGGCGATCTAATAAACCCCCACTTCTTTCCATTCTGCTAGCGAACGTGTAATCTTTTGAAAATGAAATCTATGACCTACGTGGAAGATTAAACTACCAACGGGACATTCAAAACTAATATCTTATGCTTCACGGAGTCGTGGCTGAACGACGACATTATCAAAATACAGCTGGCTGGTTATACGCTGTATCGGCAGGACAGAAGAGCGGCATCTGGTAAGACAAGGGGCGGCAGACTATGTATTTTTGTAAATAACAGCTGGTGCACGATATCTAAGGAAGTCTCAAGGTTTTCTCATGATAAGCTGTAGACCACACTATCGACCTAGAGAGTTTTCATCTGTATTTTTCGTAGCTATCTACATACCACCACAGACTGATGCTGGCACTTAAGACCGCACTGAATGAACTGTATTCCACCATAAGCAAACAGGAAAACGCTCACCCAGAGGCGGCGCTCCTAGTAACCGGGGACTTTAATGCAGGGAACCTTAAATGCATCTTACCAAATTTCTATCAGCATGTTAAATATGCAACCAGAGGGGAAAAACTCTGGACCACCTTTACTCCACACATAGAGACGCATACATTAGAATCCAAGATGGCATAGCAGTAAGACGTGTGTATTTGTCTTAACTTCTTAGGGAGAGGTGGGGCGCTACTCCCGACACTACCCTGTGAAATGCAAGGCGCCAAATTCAAAATCCAAAAGTTGAATTATTAAACATGCATCAATATACAAGTGTTTCATAGTCATCAAAAGCTCTGCTTCTTGGCAATATCACCACATTGTCAGATTTCAAAAAGGCTTTACGGCGAAAGCACCACATTTGATTGTTTGAGGATAGCACCCCACATATTCTTTCCATTACCATAAATTCATAAGCCTTCACGGTTCACAGAAAACACATTTCACAGCGAAAACAAATCAATTACCTTTTGAAGAACTTCTGCTGAGGGCTTCCCAAGTGTCCAACGAAGACAATCCATGGTTCTTTTGTTAGAAAAAGTAATGTATTATATCCATAAATCTCTGTTTGGTTGGCGCGTTATAATGAGAAAATATAGCGTCGACTCCTCCATTGAAACGTGAAGAGAACTCGTTCAACTTATACCTATAAACTTGTCCAAGAACAATCAAACATAATTTTAAATGTATCCTTAGGAACACTTTTATGTATAAATAGTATAATATTTCAACCGGAATATAAACTGGTCGATAAGAAAGGAAAAAAACAAAGAGCGCGCCAGCCGTGAACGTGCGTTTTCTTGTATTGACATCTGTGTGGCCACTTCCTTATTCGTCTTCTTCTATGCTATAAAAGCATCTAAAAAGAATCAGAACACTTTCTCGAGACTGTTGACATCCAGAGGAAGCAATAGGTACTGCATTCATATGCCCTTATATGGGCATTTTCATAAGGGAGGGGTTCTAAATGAGGAAATGTGTCAAAACCACTTTTTCCAGGACAGAAATTCCTCGGGTTTTCGCCTGCCATATCCGTTCTGTTATACTCACAGACAAAATGTTAACACTTTTAGAAAATTCAGAGTGTTTCCTATCCAATGGTACTAAATATGTGCATATCCTATTTTCTGGGCCTGAATGGGAGGCATTTTACTTTGGGCACGCCAGGGTCTCCAAAACGGTCACCTCGTGCGCTGCTCCCAAAGAAGTTAAACCGTGTCTTATCCCGTGTAAATATTATTCATATATATCTTAATTTCACATTCTATCTACAAACTAAATATACTTTCCTGCAACCCGCCTCACCCAATGTGGAATGGATATTTTTATTCTTTATAACTGGAACTTTAATCAGGAGCTAGCCAGCTAACTAGCTACTAGTCTGTGTTAGCCACAGCTAGCAGTCTTCACCTTTTTCTCGGTCACCAGCCAGCCTTTGCTTGGACAATACCTGCCAGTTTGCACAGTGCGATATCAACCCAGAGCATATTAGACTGCTTCTCTCTACGACATCACCAGATTCCTGATGCTCTGGATCATTACACCGGATCATTGCAGCTAGCTAGCTGCAAACGAGTGGCTACTGTTACCTAACACCTCTGCCCCGAAGCAAGCACCAGCTAGCCTCGAGTTAGGCCCATATACCAGCTAATTATAGGGCTACAATGCCAATTGGCCTGGACCCTTTATTGTCGACACGAAGCCCTGCCGATCCATCACAACTGGACTGCCGACGTAATCGCCCAATGTGGTCTCAACAGGCTATTCTGGTACAATGTCGCCGAAGAACCATCTACTAGCCCCGGCCCGCTAGCTTTTCTGAAAGCTGTGTCCCCTGGTCGCCTAGCGTAGTAGTGGCTACCGAACGGCACCCTAACTCACCTATTGCTGCTCTTTTGACCCTATGATCACTCGGCTACAAAGCTGATGCACCCTGGACTGTTTCAATATCACTGTACCTCATTTTGTTTACCTGTCGGCCCCAGACTCGAACTCAGGTCCTATGTACCTAACGGACCCGCTCTGCCCATTCATCGCCATTTACCCGTTGTTGTCTTAGCTCTCCTGATCAACAACTGTGAATGCGTTTTGCCTCTTTCTAATGTCAAAATGCCTCTACTGCTGTCTAGGCTATTTCTTATTGTTTTATTTCACTGTTGAGCCCTCAGTCCCACTCAACATACCTTAGATAGCTCTTTTGTCCCACCCCACACACATGCGGAGACCTCACCTAGCTTAACTGGTGCCTGCAGAGACGAAACCTCTCTCATTGTCACTCAACGCCTAGGTTTACCTCCACTGTACTCACATCCTACCATACCATTGTCTGTACATTATGCCCTGAATCTATTCTACCACTCCCAGAAATCTGCTCCTTTTATTTGTACCCAACACACTAGACGGCCAGTTCTTATAGCCTTTAGCTGTACCCTTATCCTACTCCTCCACTGTTCCTCTGGTGATATAGAGGTTAACCCAGGCCCTGTAACCCCCAGTTCCACTCCTATTCCCCAGGCGCTATCATTTGTTGACTTCTGTAACTGTAAAAGCCTTGGTTTCATGCATGTTAACATCAGAAGCCTCCTCCCTAAGTTTGTTTTGTTCACTGCTTTAGCACACTCCGACAACCCTGATGTCCTAGCCGTGTCTGAATCCTGACTTAGGAAGGCCACCAAAAATTCTGAGATTACCATACCCAACTACAACATTTTCCGTCAAGATAGAACTGCCAAAGGGGGAGGAGTTAGCCTGCAAAGTTCTGTCATGCTTTCCAGGTCTATGCCCAAACAGTTCGAGCTTCTAAAAAAAAAATGAATCTTTCCAGAAATAAGTCTCTCACTGTTGCCGCCTGTTATAGACCCCCCTCAGCTCCCAGCTGTGCCCTGGACATCATATGTGAATTGATTGCTCCCCATCTATCTTCAGAATTCGTACTGTAAGGTGACCTAAACTGGGATATGCTTAACACCCCGGCAGTCCTACAATCTAAGCTAGATGCCCTCAATCTCACACAAATGATCAAGGAACCCACCATGTACAACCCTAAATCTGTGAACATGGGCACCCTCACAGATATTATCCTGACCAACTTGCCCTCCAAATATACCTCTGCTGTTTTCAATCAGGATCTCAGCGATCACTCCCTCATTGCCTGCATCCGCTATGGGTCCTCGGTGAAACGCCCACCCCTCATCACTGTCAAACGCTCCCTAAAACACTTCTGCGAGCAGGCCTTTCTAATCGACCTGGCCCGGGTATCCTGAAAGGATATTGACCTCAGTCAGTCGAGGATGCCTGGTCGTTCTTTAAAAGTAATTTCCTCACCATCATAAATAAGCATGCCCCTTTCAAAAAATGTAGAACTAAGAACAGATATAGCCATTGGTTCACTCCAAACCTGACTGCACTCGACCGTCCTGCACTAGCAGTCTTTTCAGGGAAGTTAGGAACCATTACACGCAGTCAGTCAGGAAAGCAAAGACTAGCTTTTCAAACAGAATTTTGCATACTGTAGCTCTAACTCCAAAAAGTTTTGGGACACTGGAGAATAAGAGCACCTCCTCCCAGCTGCCCACTGCACTGAGGCTAGGTAACACTGTCACCACTGATAAATCCACGCTAATCGAGAATTTCAATAAGCATTTCTCTACGGCTGGCCATGCTTTCCTCCTGGCTACCCCAACCCTGGCCAACAGCTCCGCACCCCCCGCATCTACTTGCCCAAGCCTCCCCAGCTTCTCTTTCACCCAAATCCAGATAGCAGATGTTCTGAAAGAGCTGCAAAATCTGGACCCGTACAAATCAGCAGGGCTAGACAATCTGGACCCTCTCTTTCTAAAATTATCCGTTTACCCCTATTACCAGTCTGTTCAACCTCTCTTTCGTATCGTCCGAGATCCCTAAAGATTGGAAAGCTGCCGCGGTCATCCCCCTCTTCAAAGGGGGTGACACTCTTAACCCAAACTGTTACAGATCTATATCCATCCTGCCCTGCCCTTCTAAAGTCTTCGAAAGCCAAGTTAATAAACAGATAGATCACAGACCATTTCTAATCCCACTGTACTTTCTCCGCTGTGCATTCCGGTTTCCGAGCTGGTCACGGGTGCACCTCGGCCACGCTCAAGGTACTAAACGATATCATAACCGCCATCGATAAGAGGCAATACTGTGCAGCTGTATTCATCGACCTGGCCAAGGCTTTCGACTCTGTCAGTCACCGCATTCTTATCGGCAGACTCAACAGCCTTGGTTTTTCAAATGACTGCCTCGCCTGGTTCACCAACTACTTCTCAGACAGAGTTCAGTGTGTCAAATCGGAGGGCCTGTTGTCTGGACCTCTAGCAGTCTCTGGGGGTGCCACAGGGTTCAATTCTCGGGCCTACTCTTTTCTCTGTATACATCAATGATGTTGCTCTTGCTGCAGGTGATTCTCTGATCAAACTCTACGCAGACGACACCATTCTGTATACTTCTGGCCCTTCTTTGGACACTGTTAACCTATTAGGGAGCGGCAGAAGAGGTGTCTGTTTTGGAGAGTCTGGCATGCCCAAAGTAAAATGCTTGCCACTCAGGCCCAGAAACTAGGATATGCACATAATTAGTACTATTGGATAGGAAACACTCTGAAGTTTCTAAAACTGTTAAAATAATGTATGCGAGTATAACATAACTGATATAGCAGGCGAAAACCCGAGGAATTTCTGTCCAGATTTTTTTTGTGTGTGACATGCCTCCACTTTCAATGTCTTTCTATGGGATTCTCAGTGAAATAGCTCCCAGATTGCAGTACCTATGGCTTCCACTAGATGTCAACAGTCTGTAGTCAAGGTTTCATGCCTTTATCATGGAAGACAACCGAACAGAAGAATTTGTAAGAGTACTGAGGAAGTCACTTCAGTTTTTGGTGCGTGAGACCGTGTGCGCGTTCCTCTTTATTTTCCTTATATATCGTTTAGGATACTATCCGTGTGAAATATAATCGTTAATATACATAAAAGTATACCTAAGGATACATTATAAATTATGTTTGATTTGTTTGGGCTAAGTTGATAAGTATAATTTGAACGCTTTCTCTTCACTGTTCAATGGGCGAGTAGACTGTGGATTTTCTGAACATAACGTGCCAACCAAACCGAGATTTATGGATCTAAACAATGACTTTTTCTAACAAAAGAAACATGGATTGTTTTGCTTGGACACTTCGGATTGCCCTCAGCAGAAGATCATCAAAAGGTAAGGGATTTATTTTAGCTCTTTTATGTGTTTTGTGAGACCCGCGCTGGTTATGGATTTATGCTAATGCGTAAAATATGTGAGGTGCTGTCATCAAACAATCAAATGTTGTGCTTTCGCCGTAAAGGCTTTTTGAAATCTTACAACGCTGTGATATTGCCAAGACTCTAAGCTTTTGATGACTATGCAACACTTGTATATTGATAAATGTTTTATAATTCAACTTTTGGATTTTGAATTTGGCGCCTTACATTTCCCCGGGTAGTGTCGGGAATGGGGAGCTAGCGCCCCAATGATCCTTAAGAGGTTTTAACAAACCTCCAGACAAGCTTCATTTCCATACAACATTCCTTCCATGGCCTCCAACTGCTCTTGAATGCAAGTAAAACTAAATGCGTGCTCTTCATCCGATCGCTGCCCGCACCCGCCTGCCCTTCGAGCATCACTACTCTGGACGGTTCTGACTTAGAATATGTGGACAACTATAAATACCTAGGTGTCTGGTTAGACTGTAAACTCCTTCCAGACTCACACTAAGCATCTCCAATCCAAAATGAAATCTAGAGTCTGCTTCTTATTTTGCAACAAAGCATCCTTCACTCATGCTGCCAAACATACCCTCGTAAAACTGACTATCCTACCGATCCTTGACTTTGGCTATGTCATTTACAAAATAGCCTCCAACACTCTACTCAGCAAATTGGATGTAGGCTATCACAGTGCCATCCGTTTTGTCACGAAAGCCCCATATACTATCCACCACTGTGGCCTGTATGCTCTCGTTGGCTGGCCCTCGCTTTATATTTGTCGCCAAACCCACTGGCTCCGGGTCATCTAAGTCTTTGCCAGGTAAAAACCCCGCTTTATCTCAGCTCACTGGTCACCATAGCAGCACCCACCGTAGCACGCGCTCCAGCAAGTATATTTCACTAGTCATCCCCAAAGCCAACTCCTCGTTTGGCCGCCTTTCCTTCCAGGTCTCTGCTGCCAATGACTGGAACGAATTGCAAAAATCACTGAAGCTGGATGACTTTAAGCATCAGCTGTCAGAGCAGCTTACCGATCACTGCACCTGTACACAGCCCATCTGTAAATAGCCCACCCAACTACCTCATCCCCATATATATTTTTTTTTGGGGGGGGCTCCATTGCACCCCAGTATCTCTACTTGCACATTTATCTTCTGCACATTTATCACTCCAGTGTTAATTGCTAAATTGTAATTATTTCGCCACTATGGCCTATTTATTGCCTTACTGCCCTAATCTTACTACATTTGCACACACTGTATATAGATTTTTCTATTGTGTTATTGACTGTACGTTTGCTTATCCCATGTGTAACTCTGTTGTTTGTGTCGCACTGCTTTGCTTTATCTTTGCCAGATCGCAGTTGTAAATGAGAACTTGTTCTCAACTGGCCTACTTGGTTAAAAAAAAGGTGAAATGAAAATAAATACATGAATAAAATAAAATAAAAATACAAAGCTCTCCCTCACCCTCCATTTGAAAAATCTGACCATAATTATTATCTCCTGATTCCTGCTTACAAACATAAATTAAAGCAGGAAGCACCAGTGGCTCAAATGTTTTTTAAAAAGTGGTCAGATGAAGCAGATGCTAAACTACAGGACTGTTTTGCAAGCACAGACTGGAATATGTTCCATTATTCCTCCGATGGCATTGGAGTACACCACATCAGTCATTTGCTTCATCAATAAGTGCATTGATGACGTCCCCCACACAGTAACCATACGTACCCCAACCAGAAGCCATGGATTACAGGCAACATCCACACTGAGCTAAAGTCTAGAGCTGCCGCTTTCAAGGAGCGGGACTCTAACCCGGAAATCCCACTATGCCCTCCGACGAACCATCAAACAGGCAATTAGTCAATATAGGACTAATATCGAATCGTACTACACCGGCTCTGATGCTCGTCGGATGTGGCAGGGCTTGCAAGCCATTACAGACTACAAAGGGAAGCACCGCTGAGAGCTGCCCAGTGACACAAGCCTACCGGACGAGCTAAACTACTTCTATGTTCGATTCGAGGCAAATAACACTGAAACGTGCATGAGAGCACCAGCTGTTCCAGAAGACTGTGTGATCACGCTCTCCGCAGCCGATGTGAGTAAGACTTTTAAACAGGTCAACAAGGCCTCTGGGCCAGACGGATTACCAGGATGTGTACTGCGAGCATGCTCTGACCAATTGGCAAGTGTCTTCACTGACATTTTCAACCTCTCCCTGTAAGAGTCTGTAATACCCCACATGTTTTAAGCAGACCATCATAGTCCCTGTGCCCAAGAACACTAAGGTAACCTGCCTAAATGACAACCGACCCGTAGCACTCACGTCTGTACCCATGAAGTGCTTTGAAAGGCTTGTCATGGCTGACATCAACACCATTATCCCATTAACCCTAGTCCCACTCCAATTTGCATACCGCCCTAACAGACCCACAGATGATGCAATCTCTATTTTACTCTACACTGCCCTTTCCCACCTGGACAAAAGGAATACCTATGTGAGAATTCTATTCATTGACTACAGCTCAGCGTTCAACACCATAGTGCCCTCAAAGTTCATCAATGAGCTAAGGACCATGGGACTAAACACCTCCTTCTGCAACTGTATCCTGGACTTCCTGAAGGGCTGCCCCCAGGTGGTAAGGGTAGGTAACAACACATCCTCCACGCTGATCCTCAACATAGGGGCCCCTCAGGGGTGCATGCTGGGTCCCCTCCTGTACTCACTGTTTGCTCATGACTACACGGCCAGGCACGACTCCAACACCATCATTAAGTTTGCTGTTGACACGACAGTGGTAGGCCTGATCACCGACAACGACGAGACAGTCTTGACAGTCGTGAAGAGGGCACGACAAAACCTATTCCCCCTCACGAGACTGAAAAGATTTAGCATGGGTCCTCAGACTGAAAAGATTTGGCATGCGTCCTCAGATCCTCAAAAGGTTCTACAGCTGCACCATCAAGAGCATCCTGATTGGTTGCATCACAGCCTGGTATGGCAACTCCTCAGCCTCCAACCAGCAAGGCACTACAGAAGGTAGTTTATACGGCCCAGTACATTGAGGCCAAGCTTCCTGCCATCCAGGACCTACAGTTGATGTTGGAAGTTTACATACACCTTAGCCAAATACATTTAATCTCAGTTTTTCACAATTCCTGACATTTAATCCTAGTAAATATTCCCTGTCTTAGGTCAGTTAGGATCACCACTTTATTTTAAGTATGTGAATTGTCAGAATAATAGTAGAGAATGATTTATTTCAGCTTTTATTTATTTCATCACATTCCCAGTGGGTCAGAAGTTTACATACACTCAATTAGTATTTGGTAGCATTGCCTTTAAATTGTTTAACTTGTTTAACTTTTTGGGTAGCCTTCCACAGGCTTCTCACAATAAGTTGGGTAAATTTTGGCCCATTACTCCTGACAGATCTTGTGTAACTGAATCAGGTTTGTAGGCCTCCTTGCTCGCACACGCTTTTTCAGTTCTGCCCACAAATGTTCTATTGGATTGAGGTCAGGGCTTTGTGATGGCCACTCCAATACCTTGACTTTGTTGTCCTTAAACCATGTTGCCACAACTTTGGAAGTATTCTTGCGGTCATTGTCCATTTGGAATACCCATTTGCGGCCAAGCTTTAACTTCCTGACTGATGTCTTGAGATGTTGCTTCAATATATCCACATAATTTTCCTGACTCATGATGCCGTCTATTTTGTGAAGAGCACCAGTCCTTCCTGCAGCAAAGCACCCCCAAAACATGATGCTGCCACCCCCGTGCTTCACGGTTAGGATGGTGTTCTTCGACTTGCAAGCCTCCCCCTTTTTCCTCCAAACATAACAATAGGCATTATGGCCAAACAGTTATATTTTTGTTTCATCAGACAAGAGGACATTTCTCCAAAAAGTACGATCTTTGCCCCATGTGCAGTTGCAAACCGTAGTCTGGCTTTTCTATGGCGGTTTTGGAGCAGTGGCTTCTTCCTTGCTGAGCGGCCTTTCAGGTTATGTCGATATTGGACTCGTTTTACTGTGGATATAGATACTTTTGTACCTGTTTCCTCCAGCATCTTCACAAGGTCCTTTGCTGTTGTTCTGGGATTGATTTGCACTTTCCGCACCAAAGTACGTTCATCTCTAGGAGACAGAACGCGTCTCCTTCCTGAGCGGTATGACGGCTGCGTGGTCCCATGGTGTTTATACTTGCGTACTATTGTTTGTACAGATGAACGTGGTACCTTCAGGCATTTGGAAATTGCTCCCAAGGATGAACCAGACTTGTGGAGGTCTACAATGTTGTCTGATTTCTTTTGATTTTCCCATGATGTTAAGCCAGGAGGCACTATGTTTGTAGGTAGGCCTTGAAATACATCCCCAGGTACACCTCCAATTGACTCAAATGATGTCAATTAGCCTATCAGAAACTTCTAAAGCCATGACATCATTTTCTGGAATTTTCCAAGCTGTTTAAAGGCACAGTCAACTTAGTGTATGTAAACTTCTGACCCATGGAAATTGTGATACAGTGAATTATAAGTGAAATAATCTGTCTGTAAACAATTGTTGGAAAAATTACTTGTGTCATGCACAAAGTAGATGTCCTAACCGACTTGCCAAAACTATAGTTTGTTAACAAGAAATTTGTGGAGTGGTTGAAAAAACGAGTTTTAATGACTCCAACCTAAGTGTATGTAAACTTCCGACTTCAACTGTAAATACTAGGCGGCATCGGAGGAAGGCCCTAAATATTTTTAAAGACTCCAGCCACCCTTGTCATAGACTGTTCTCTCTGCCCCTGCACGGCATGCGGTACCGGAGCGCCAAGACTAGGTCCAAGAGGCTTCTATACAGCTTCTACCCCAAGCCATAAGACTCCTGAACAGCTAATCAAATGGCTACCCAGACATATTGCATTGCCTGCCCCGCCCCCTCTTTTACACCGCTTCTACTCTCTGCTGTTATCATCTATGCAAAGTCACTTTAATAACTCTACCTACATGTACATATTGCGTCAGCTAAGCGGTGCCCCAGCACATTGACTCTGTACCGGTACCCCCCTGTGTATAGTCTCGCTATAGTTTTTTTACTGCTGCTCTTTAATTACTTGTTACTTTTATTTCTTATTCTTACTCTTATTTTTCTTAAACTACATTGTTGGTTAGGGACTCGTAAGTAAGCATTTCACTGTAAGGTCTTGTAACGTCTGTTGTATTCGGTCGCATGTGACTGATTTGAAATAGAAAACAGAAATAAGACTTAACTTGATGGTCCTGTTAAAATCTACTGTATGTAAATTGTGGGTGCTATAGCTTGCCAATTAAACTAACGTGACTCTAGGTGACAACATAAAGCTGTTTGTTTCTAACATTAGGACTGTTTTTTTCATTTTTTTGTTTCCTTGCAGCAATACTTCCGAATATTGCGATACAACCCTAATTTGTGGTATTTTAACTCTGAACATATTGCAGTTCGCAGGTTTTGTTTGTTTCTAGAACAGATGGCTAATAGTCAATTCTCAAACATGTCAGTTCAAATGGCTTAATAAACCCCTTCAAGCCCCATGTGTTGCATGAGATAGTGGCTGTTTATTCCTTGGCTTAGTGAAATTGGACGGCTCCATCCTTTCTGTTGTTTGTGTGTGTGTGTGTGTGTTTCTGTTTAGGAGAGGATGCTCTGCATGGTGCTAGACAAGGACCCAGACGTGGCGGTGGAAGCTGTCCAGCTGCTGCTGCTCCTCCAACAGTGAGTGTGTGTGTGTGTGTGTGTTTTGTGTGTGTGTGTGTGAACGTCTGCCAGAAAGATTTTTCCGTTATGGAAATCTAAAGTGTGTGTGTGGGTGTAACTGTGTTATGTGAATTTCTTGTATGTGTTTATTTTTTGGTTCACACAGTAGTAGATTGATGTATATGCGCATGCGTGAGTGTGTGGCATTTACTCTGTAAATAATGTGTGTGTGTGTGTGTGTGTGTGCGCCCAGAAGGACAGAGGAGGGCTTGTCCGAGGAGGAGTGTAGCCATGTGTATCCTTTGGTGTTTGCCTCCCGCAGAGGCCTGGCATCTTCTGCTGGTGCCTTCCTCTACCACAAGTCAGTCATATCTCCATCCTTCAACCATCTCTACCTCTCTCCATCCCACATGATATCCCTTTATCCTCTAGCCATCCCTACCACTATCACTTAATAATATCAATCTATCTTGTGTGTGTCAGGCTGTGTAGTGCGATGAGCAGTGAGCCACAGGAGGCAGACATGGGCGGTCGCCGGGCTGCCTTCTTCAACCTGCTGGTCTCCTTTTACATCCAGAGTGAGGTAAAGCACACTACATTGCTGCCTGCCATAAGATGAGGGACAGAGTCTGACAGACCAACCAAGCTGCGCATTTCTATGCTTGTTGTTATTGTTATTGTTCAATGTATGGTTATTTTGACCCTTAATTATTGTTACTGTTGTCCCGTTGACAATATTGATTATTATTATTTTAATTATGTTAATATTGTAAATCTCCAAAATAAGCTTTGGCAATATGTACACTACTGTTCAAAAGTTTGGGGTCACTTAGAAATGTCCTTGTTTTTGAAAGAAAAGCACGTTTATTTGTCCATTAAAATAACATAAAATTGATCAGAAATACAGTGTAGACATTGTTAATGTTGTAAAGGACTATTGTAGCTGGATTTTTTTTAAATGGAATATCTACATAGGCGTACAGAGGCACATTATCAGCAACCATCACTCCTGTGTACCAATGGCACGTTGTGTTAGCTAATCCAAGTTTATATTTTTAAAGGCTAATTGATCATTAGAAAACACTTTTGCAATTATGGTATCACAGCTGAAAACGGTTGTTCTGATTAAAGAAGCAATAAAACTGGCCTTCTTTAGACTAGTTGAGTATCTGGAGCATCAGCATTTGTGGGTTTGATTACAGGCTCAAAATAGCCAGAAACAAAGAACTTTCTTCTGAAATTCATCAGTCTATTTTTGTTCTGAGAAATTAAGGCTATTCCATGCGAGAAATTGCCAAGAAGCTGAAGATCTCGTACAACGCTGTGTACTACTCCCTTCACAGAACAGCGCAAACTGGTTCTAACCAGAATAGAAAGAAGAGTGGGAGGTCCCGGTGCACAACTGAGCAAGAGGACAAGTACATTAGAGTGACTAGTTTGAGAAACAGACGCCCTACAAGTCCTCAACTGGCAGCTTCATTAAATAGTACCCGCAAAACACCAGTCTCAACGTCAACAGTGAAGAGGCGACTCCGGCATGCTGGCCTTCTAGGCAGAGTTGCAAAGAAAAAGCCATATCTCAGACTGGCCAATAAAAATAAAATATTAAGATGGGCAAAAGAACACAGACACTGGACAGAGGAAGATTGGAAAAAAGTGTTTGAGGTGTTCGGATCACAAAGAAGAGCATTCGTGAGACGCAGTAAAAACGAAAAGATGCAGAGTCTCAATGTGATTTTTGTCCCATTTTGTGAACTCTTGGTTGATGAGTGGACTCCAGACCTCACAACCATAAAGGGCAATGGGTTCTATAACTGAGTGAAGTATTTTTAGCCAGATCCTAATTGGTCTGTCAAATTTTATGTTCCCTTTGATGGCATAGAAGGCCCTTCTTGCCTTGTCTCTCAGCTTGTTCATAGCTTTATGGAAGTTACCTGTGGCGCTGATGTTTAGAATCTGTGCAGAATATCTAGGTGCTGCTGTAGGCCCTCTCTCTCCTCTCTCTCTCTCCTGTCTCTCCTCTCTCTCTCTCCTGTCTCTCTCGCTCTCTCTCTCGGACTCTCTCTCTCCTGTCTCTCCTGTCTCTCTCTCTCCTAACTCACCTCTCTCTCTCCTGTCTCTCTCGCACACTCTCTGTCTCCTGTCTCTCTCGCTCTCTCATGTCTCTCTCTCTCTCTCTCTCTCTCTCTCTCTCTCTCATGTCTCTCCTCTCTCTCTCTCTCTTTCCTGTCTCTCTCCTGTCTGTCTCTCTCTTGTCTCTCTCTCATTCAATACAGTTTCTGGGTCAAACACTTTTGCCTGGCTTAATTAATAAAAATACAATAAAAACGTTTGAAATAATTCGCTTTTCCTTTTCAGTTTATTAGGAGGTCATTGAAAATGTCAGCTTAGTTCTGGAATTGATCCCAACCCTGGTATATACTGCAACACCACAACATACTCTCCCTTTCATTCCTCCCCCTCTTTTCTCCCTTTCGATGTCTCTGCATCTCCCTCCCTCCCCCTGTGTCTGTGTGTCAGTTCCATGAGCACGGGGCCTACCTGGTGGACAGTCTATGGGGTGTAGCAGGCTCTGAGCTGAGGGACTGGGACACCATGACATCACTGCTGGTACAGGAGACTGACCAGGGACAAGGTACAGAGTTTGTTAAATGTTTACCTGACAACGACCATGTCGGTCGAAACATTGCATTTCAATCACTCATAGCTCTTAAAGGATCAGTTATTGTGAGCGAACAGTGAGCGGACGTTGTTGTAAACCACTGGTAATGGACGTTGTTGTTGTAAACCACTGGTATTGGACGTTGTTGTTGTAAACCACTGGAAATGGACGTTGTTGTTGTAAACCACTGGAAATGGACGTTGTTGTTGTAAACCACTGGAAATGGACGTTGTTGCTGTAAACCACTGGTAATGGACGTTGTTGCTGTAAACCACTGGAAATGGACGTTGTTGCTGTAAACCACTGGTAATGGACATTGTTGTTGTAAACCACTGGTAATGGACGTTGTTGTTGTAAACCACTGGTAATGGACGTTGTTGTTGTAAACCACTGGTAATGGACGTTGTTGCTGTAAACCACTGGTAATGGACGTTGTTGCTGTAACCCACTGGTAATGGACGTTGTTGCTGTAACCCACTGGTAATGGACGTTGTTGCTGTAACCCACTGGTAATGGACGTTGTTGCTGTAAACCACTGGTAATGGACGTTGTTGCTGTAAACCACTGGTAATGGACGTTGTTGCTGTAAACCACTGGTAATGGACGTTGTTGAGGTAAACCACTGGTAATGGACGTTGTTGCTGTAAACCACTGGTAATGGACGTTGTTGCTGTAAACCACTGGTAATGGACGTTGTTGCTGTAAACCACTGGTAATGGACGTTGTTGTTGTAAACCACTGGTAATGGACGTTGTTGCTGTAAACCACTGGAAATGGACGTTGTTGTTGTAAACCACTGGTAATGGACGTTGTTGTTGTAAACCACTGGTAATGGACATTGTTGTTGTAAACCACTGGAAATTGACGTTGTTGTTGTAAACCACTGGTAATGGACATTGTTGTTGTAAACCACTGGAAATGGACATTGTTGTTGTAAACCACTGGTAATGGACGTTGTTGTTGTAAACCACTGGTAATGGACGTTGTTGTTGTAAACCACTGGTAATGGACGTCGTTGCTGTAAACCACTGGTAATGGACGTCGTTGCTGTAAACCACTGGTAATGGACGTCGTTGTTGTAAACCACTGGTAATGGACGTCGTTGCTGTAAACCACTGGTAATGGACGTCGTTGCTGTAACCCACTGGTAATGGACGTCGTCGCTGTAAACCACTGGTAATGGACGTTGTTGCTGTAAACCACTGGTAATGGACGTTGTTGCTGTAAACCACTGGTAATGGACGTTGTTGCTGTAAACCACTGGTAATGGACGTTGTTGCTGTAAACCACTGGTAATGGACGTTGTTGCTGTAAACCACTGGTAATGGACGTTGTTGTTGTAAACCACTGGTAATGGACGTTGTTGCTGTAAACCACTGGTAATGGACGTTGTTGTTGTAAACCACTGGTAATGGACATTGTTGTTGTAAACCACTGGTAATGGACATTGTTGTTGTAAACCACTGGTAATGGACGTTGTTGTTGTAAACCACTGGTAATGGACGTTGTTGCTGTAAACCACTGGTAATGGACGTTGTTGTTGTAAACCACTGGTAATGGACGTTGTTGTTGTAAACCACTGGTAATGGACGTTGTTGTTGTAAACCACTGGTAATGGACGTTGTTGTTGTAAACCACTGGTAATGGACGTTGTTGTTGTAAACCACTGGTAATGGGACGTTGTTGTTGTAAACCACTGGTAATGGACGTTGTTGTTGTAAACCACTGGTAATGGACGTTGTTGTTGTAAACCACTGGTAATGGACGTTGTTGCTGTAAACCACTGGTAATGGACATTGTTGTTGTAAACCACTGGTAATGGACATTGTTGTTGTAAACCACTGGTACATTTCTTTCACTCCACCCTTACCCCCTCTTCCTCTTTCCTGCTTTTCTTTCCTCGAATGCCCTCGTCTTTTTCCCTCCCTCTTCTCTATTTCTTCCCTCTCCCTCCTTCCCCGACTGTCCTCTTTCTATCCCTCACCTCGTTCTCATTCTCTCCCCCCTCCCCATCCCTCCTTCCCTCTTCCTCCCTCTCTCTCTCTCTCTCTCTCTGTGTGTCAGGTCTGGTGGATGAGGAGGAGGGGGCGTTGATAGAGTTGATGATGTGTGCTGTCAGACAGGCAGCTGAGGGACACCCGCCTGTAGGTAGAGCTCAGGCCAAGAAGGTGACCACCACCCACACCACACCAACACTAAACCATCAGACAGGAAAACGACTGCAGGGTCACTAAATTGCATTGACAAGAGTGTGTGTGTGTGTGTGTGTGTGTGTGTGTGTTAGATCCTGAGCATGAAGGATAAGAAGACCCAAGCCCAGGACAAGAGACGCATCACCACCCATTTTATCACCCTCCTGCCCCAGCTGCTGGCCAAGGTAGTGATAAAGAGAATATTGATACCACTGCATGATAAACCGTTTGATCCTAACACATAGATCCTAACACACCTGGATCCTAACACACCTGTCATTCAAACCCATCAACACATGCTACTTCACTAGCTGGTAACGGCACCATACATACAGTGCCTTGGGAAAGTATTCAGACCCCTTGACTTTTTCCATATTTTTTAGGTCACAGCCTTATTCTAAAATAAATAATAATATTTTTTTTATCCTCATCAATCAACACACAATACCCCAGAATGACAAAGCAAAAACTGTTTTTTATAAATTGTTGCTTATTTATAAAAATATAAAATCGAATTTACATAAGTATTCAGACCCTTTACTCAGTACTTTGTTGAAGCACCTTTGACAGCGATTACAGCCTCGAGTCTTCTTTGGTATGACGCTACAAGCTTGACACACCTGTATTTGGGGAGTTTCTCCCATTCTTCTCTGCCATTCTTCTCCCATTCTTCTCTCCTCTCAAACTCTGTCAGGTGCGATGTCGAGCGTTGCTTTTCAGGTCTTTCCAGAGATGTTCGATCATGTTCAAGTCTGGGCTCTGGCTGGGCCACTCAAGGACATTCAGAGACTTGTCCCGAAGCCACTCCTGCGTTGTCTTGGCTGTGTATTTAGGGTCATTGTCCTGTTGGAAGGTGAACCTTCGCCCAAGTCTGAGGTCCTGAGTGCTCTGTGGCAGGTTTTCATCAAAGATCTCTCTGTGCTTTGCTCCGTTCATCTTTGCCTCGATCCTGACTAGTCTCCCAGTCCCTGCCACTGAAAAACATCCCCACAGCATGATGCTGCCACCACCATGCTTCACCGTAGGGTGCCAGGTTTCCTCCAGACATGACACTTGGCATTCAGGCCAAAGAGTTCAATTTTGGTTTCATCAGACCAGAGAATTTTGTTTCTCATGGTCTGAGAGTCTTTAGGTGCCTTTTGGCAAACTCCAAGTGGGCTGTCATGTGCCTTTTACTGAGGAGTGGCTTCCGTCTGGTCACTTTACCATAAAGGCCTGATTGGTGGACTGTTGCAGAAATGGTTGTCCTTCTGGAAGGTTCTCCCATATCCACAGAGGAACTCTGGAGCTCTTTCAGAGTGACCATTGGGTTCTTGGTCACCTCCCTGACCAAGACCCTTCTCCCGCGATTACTCAGTTTGGCCAGGCGGCCAGCTCTAGGAAGAGTCTTGGTGGTTCCAAACTTCTTCCATTTAAGAATGATGGAAGCCACTGTGTAACGTAACAAAATGTGGAAAAAGTCAAGGGGCCTAAATACTTTCCGAAGGCCCTGTATAGTTCATATATTATGTTTCAGGACTGGTTTAACAGTTAGTTATTTTTTTTTGATTGTTTGAGTTATTTCAGGGTTTTTTATGGATGTGTGACTTGATCACCATGGCTATTTGATGTTACTAACATATTTCTGATTATAAGCTTTTTTCAAATAGTTTTGTAATTTTGTCACACAGTACTCGGCGGACGTGGAGAAAGTGACTTGCCTTCTGAAGGCTCCGCTTCATTTTGACCTGGAGACCTACAGCAGCGCTGGTAGACTGGAGAAGGTGAGAAAGAGAGAGAGAGAGACAGGTGGGAGAGAGAGACAGGAGAGAGAGAGAGACAAGGGTTGTCAACTCAAGTCACATGACTTGGACTCAAGTGCAACTTCTTTGTTTTTTCCCCCCATCTCCCCCTTCAGTATCTGGATCTGCTGCTGGCCCAGGTGTGTGGCATCGTGGAGAAGCACACAGAGTCTGGCGTTTTGGAGGCGTGTGCCCGCGTGGCGTGTGCCCTCTGCCACGACAAGTACACCTTCTCTGGCCGTGCCGACCTGGTAGTCAGCCAGCTACTGGACAGTCTGACCGACCGCTTCAGCTCCCACCTCAACCAGCTGCTGCAGGTACACACACACACACACACACACACACACACACACTCTCTTGAAGCATGTTGATGATGTTCTATCGCTCCGTCTATCTGTGCTCAGGGCACTGCTGATGAAGATGAGGTGTACAGTGCTGCTACTGCCCTGACGAGGATCGCAGCCTTCAGCAGGTACGCGCGTGTGTGTGTGTGTGTGTGTGTGTGTGTGTCATTAGTGTTAGACTGATACTGAGGTGTGTGTTTTCAGTGCCAAGGACCTGACTTCATGGAAGCTGTTTGAGCCCTGCTTCCAGCTGCTGAAGAGTGGAGTGGAGTCCAGAGACATCGACAAAGAGGTGTGTGTGTCCGTGTACACACACACACTGACTGAGACACACACCTATTGAACATTGCAGGACGAAGTGTCATGTAAAATAACCAAACTCCATCAGTGTTGTCCCATGTCGTTTCAGCTGATGGTTCCTGCTCTGAAGTGTGCAGCGTTCCACGTGCTCTGGGACAAAGTCAGGGTGGCCAACTCTACACCAACCAAGGTGCTCATAGCCTGCCTTGTTAAGATGGCCCTACTTCCCTACCTTATGTACCCACTGAGGTTCCCCCCTTAGAGCATGGCACTGCTACCCTGTCATATTTACCAGCTCACCAGCTGTGTGGACAGCAGGCAATTAACACAGCAATCTGTTGGAGTGCACCACAGCGACACTCACAGGCTCAGTCTCACACACAGACACACAGTTATGACTAGGCATTCACATGTGTTGTTTACCCAAGCTTGAGCCCCGGCATAAACACAGACAAATAATTTTCTTAATACTGCTTAGTCACTGTCTGTCACTGTTGTCTCAATCTGTTGCTCTGTCCCTCACCCTCCCTCTATCCCTCACCCTCCTTCTCTCTCCCTCACCCTCCCTCCCTCTCTCTCACCCTCGCCCTCCCTCTTTCCTCTCTCTCTCTCCCTCACACACACACACATCATGTACACACATATCTGCAAATTCACATGTACCCATGCACCATTCTTTCACACACCCCTCCAAGGCAGAGGTAAAGCGTCTGAAGAAGGAGGTGCGTTCGTTCTGCATCGTGTGTCAGAGCTGCCTGTCTGTGGGCCAGCCAGAGATCAGAGACCAGGTTAGCGGGGGGGGGTATTGGTGTGTGGGTGTGTTCAACAGGATTAAGGTAAATTCGAATTGAAGGCAGTCAATTCAAGAAGTAAACTGAAATTTCTAATTCAATAATTGAAAAGGGTCATCTATTTTCAAATGACTGAGTAAACTGAACAGGAGATGTGATTTATGGCATGTTTTTAACATTTTTTTTTATTATTCATGACTTGACTGACATCAATTGGAATTAAGCACAAACCCTGGTGCTGGAGTGTGTGTTGATGTGTTGTGTCTCTCCCTCGGTAGGCGTTTGAGCTGCTGTGTGACATGCTGCTGTTGTTTGGGGTGAGCTCAGTGAGGTCTCAGCCCACCTTGCAGCCCCTGGCCCACCCCCCCTCCGACTCCCTCCGCTTCGACATGGCTGCCTTCCTCCTTGACTATGTCTTCACTGAGCCTGATGACGACCAACTGTCTGGTAGAGCAACCATCACAACTACACTACCTACACCAAAATGGCACCCAACTCCCTATTTAGTGTACTACTTCTGACCTGGGCCATCTCTTTCTCTATTCTCACCCTCTGCCATCTCTCTCCCTCACTTCTTTCTCCAGGTGAGGCAGAGGGAGAGGAGGAGGTGAAGATGGCTAATCTCCAGCGGCGGCGCAACCAGCTGGCCGGATACTGTAAACTGGTTATCTACGGCATCCTGGACCTCAGCACTGCCACTGATGTCTTCAAATACTACAGCAAGGTAGAGGAGACAGAGGGGAGGGGAGAGAGAGAGGGGGTAGAGAGATAAAGAGTGGGAGAACAGGGAAAGAAGGATGGGAGAGGAATGAGAAAGGGGTAGAAATGGTGAGGAGTGAGAGAAAAGATGGAAGACGAAAAGAGCGAAATAGAGGATTAGTGAGAGAAGGGCATGAGGGGGGATGTGCAGTGAGTGAGAGGACAGGAGGATGATGGAAGGGAGGAGTGTGAGAAAAGGTGGAGGAGGGATGAGAAAGTAGAGGAGGGGTTAGAAGGTGGTGGGGTGAGAAGGTGGAGGAGGAGGAGGGGTGAGAAGGTGGAGGAGGAATGGTGAGAAGGTGCTGGAGTAGGGGTGAGAAGGTGGAGGAGGAATGGTGAGAAGGTGATGAAGTAGGGGTGAGAAGGTGGTGGAGGGGTGAGAAGGTGGAGGAGGAGGGGTGAGAAGGTGGTGGAGGAGGGGTGAGAAGGTGGTGGAGGAGGGGTGAGAAGGTGGAGGAGGAGGGGTGAGAAGGTGGAGGAGGAGGGGTGAGAAGGTGGTGGAGGAGGGGTGAGAAGGTGGTGGAGGGTGTCGTGACGTGGCCCTTTCTGGGTATAGATCCCCCTCACTCTCTCCTACACCCAGGTTCTGTTATCTCAGGTTGTAAATTCCTGGCGGAGACTCTCTCCCCCTGGCCATGCAGTATGGAGAGAGAGAGAGAGAGACACAGAGAGAACAAAGGATTTCACGTTGCAAACTCCTAAATCCCCAAAACGGGAATATGAAACAAAATTTCCACTTGTGAGAAGGCGGGAATGGTCCGTGGACACTTAAGGGACGGGTTTGATGAGTGTGTTTCATTTGGTGACCTCAGAGACGACAGGAAACACACATAACTATATCTCTGAATGTGTACTTTTCTCAATTATGGGGTTAGCATCTAATTCTTGTATAAAAGGAATGAGTAAAGATGAAACTATTTGTGAAATGATGTAATGTGATGTTAAACCTTTAATGTGAGAGAAATGAATTACCTTTAAAGTTTAACTAAGTCATTTGCACGCCCCTCATGAGCACAGACACGATCAGGCGTTATAGAACCAGCTTTTCTACTGTTACGAATAAAACCCCCTCCTGAGTAAATCCTCTTCAGACCACGCGTACCTTGGTGTAAACTGAGGTGGCACAGGTTTGAGTAGCAAAATTAAGCAAACCCCACAGCGTGAGCTGTGATTGCGAATAGTTATTGAATTCCTAACCATACCACGTGGAGCATTGGCTACACGGCTGGAAATGGTTGAACTCTGAGACTAATGATCCCTACAGAAGAAAAGCAAATCTTAGATTCTAATTACTAGTCTGCCGCTAGAAATTATGTCAACCTGGGATGCGAATACCGGCAACCGCCGAAACAACTATTCTATGAGAACATTTCTGAATGGTACACTGAAATATCCATTCTAACCACGAAAGACTTTGATCTTCGGGGAAACCGAGAGAGAGAAAGAGACGCGGATGAACTGACTCTCCAGCAGACGGACCGGATTCCAACAGAAAAGATCACGACACATGGGCGTAAATATATATTGATTGCAATTATTCCCGAATGAGTGAGCGTTCATGTGCAAAGGATTAGCATTTCAATTAATATAATTATCAACTGTGTGTAGGGATCCCTTTTTCCTTTCCCGCTCTTTCTCAGTCCACACCCACTTCCCTTAGTCCACCAAGCCGTCATATCGGCTTAACCCACTAGGCAATCTTCCCTTTCATTTGTTAGTAACATATCTACTGTTTGTTTATGCATTTCTGTGATTATTTAGTTAGTTAGTAAATAAATGATTAATGGTGTATGGATTATTTATAGTAAAGGCTGGGTTCGTGCAGATAACCAACAATTTACAACGTTTGGAATGAGACTGACGTGAGGTAAAGAATTGATAGAAGACTAATTGATCAGATGTAAAAAATATCTGAAGAGTTATATTCGGAAAATTATAACTTTGTAATCTGAAAATTTTCCGTGGTGCCCTGACTTTCCTCGTTAATTACATTTACATGATTAGTTTAATCACGTAATAATAATTACAGAGAATTGATTTGATCAAATAACAGTCTTCACTTTGAATGATTCCAAAGACACTACAAGGGGTTAGAAAAGGATGGTAGGATATCTGAAGAGGAGGAGTGAGTAAGTCAGGGAAAAGAGTGGGTGAGAGACTAACTGATGAAAGTGGTAGCTGTATTCGAGAAATAGTAACAGCGTCTTTTTGTAGGCACTAAAGGCATCAGCATGCTTGAGTTCAGCTGGTGGCTGCCCGTAGCTGGCTAGGCAAACCAAACGAGTGTGCTCGCATACTTCCTTAAAAGATCTTTGCTTGAAAAACGAGAAAAGAGCAGAATAGTACTTTGTCCATTTTGAGACACCGTAGCCAGTGTACACTTACTCAAAATTGTCCGAATTAATCCAAGATAACTCAAGAAATCTGTCATAAATGTTAACGTTTTTGCCGAGTAGATCTTAGTCACACAATTTTACATCTAAGGTTTGGTGCAGTATTTCTAAATGAAACAATGTGCATGAAACTGAGTAGTCTCTCCTTGAATGACATCAAAGACTTTACTGAAGAATCCCTACTTTTGACCAATCACTGACAACGGCTTGCCTTAAGAAAAAATAATGTGTGCCCGAATCAAACGCCCTTACCGAAGTCCAAAACAAACAAAAACGTCACAAAATGTCATCATAACATATGCAGGAACTGATTAGGCTGGGAAGCATGCAGACGCCTTAACTCTTCCATGGTTCTTTGGACAAAGCCTCTCAGGAAAATAAATGGCGTTCTGGTAGGGTTTTGGGATAAATTCCGAAAATAAGATCAGTGGTAAAAACAGGCTTAGGAGATCTTATACGTTTTGTTCTATATCATCATCATCACCTAACATCGCGTTTAGTGAATTTAAGTTATAAAAAAAAAACAAAGGCTTCATAATTCATAAATGTCATGTTAACTGACTGAAATTATCTCATAGAACAACGCGTTTAAGATCTCCTGAGACTGTGTTTAACCTCAGACCTTATTATCAGCATTTATCCCAAAACCCTATTCTTTCTCCATTAATGGTTGAACCAACCAGAGGAAACTAACTTCTGGGTTTTAGGACTACAAACTCTATAGGTAGCTGTAGAAATGCAGAGATGGACAGGTAGAACCAAAGAGATGTGACGAGGTAGAACCAGAGAGATGGAGAGGTAGAACCAGGGAGATACAGAGAGATCGAGAGGTAGAACCAGAGAGATATGGAGAGGTAGAACCATAGAAGTACAGAGATAGCATAGATTGAATCATTGTAATTCTAGAGGCAGAACCATATAAATAAAATGAATCGTAATTATAGAGGTAGAACCATAGAAATTGGATGAATCATTGTAATTATAGTGGTAGAACCATAGAAATGTAATGAATCATTGTAATTATAGAGGTAGAACCATAGAACTTTGATGAATCATTGTAATTATATTTGTAGAACCATAGAAATAAATGTAATCATTGTAATTATAGTGGTAGAACCATAGAGAGGGTGACAGTCTTGTCTACTTCCTCTAGTTCTACAAAGACTACGGTGACATCATCAAGGAGACTCTGAGCAAAACCAAGATGATCAGTCCAGTGCAGAGCGCCAAGACTGTCTGCCTGAGTCTGCAGCAGGTGTGTGCTTGCGTAAATTAAATAATATGTTTTTTATTACAGATGTACTATATATTCATATATTACTAATTGTGTGTGTGTCAGTTGTTCTCAGCGCTAGCTCCAGAGTGCGTTGGTGGAGGCCAGGAGTTTGGGGAGATCAGAGAGCTAGCTAAAAGGCTGGCCATGAGCTTCGGCATAGACCTGCACCGCGTCCGCAAACCATTGGTGTCCCTGCACATGTCAGTCACAGATACACACTAAATGTCAATATACACTACCGTTCAAAAGTTTGGGGTCACTTAGAAATGTCCTTGTTTTTTAAAGAATAGCAACAACAAAAAAATGTCCATTAAAATAATAGCAAATTGTTCAGAAATACAGTGTAGACATTGTTAATGTTGTGAATGACTGTTGTAGCTGGAAACGGCAGATTTGTTATGGAATATCTACATAGGCATACAGAGGCCCGTTACCAGCAGCCATCACTCCTGTGTTCCAATGGCACGTTGTGTTAGCTATTCCAAGTTTATAATTTTAAAAGGCTAATTGATCATTAGAAAACCCTTTTGCAATTATGTTAGCACAGCTGAAAACGGTTGTCCTGATTAAAGAAGCAATAAAACTGGCCTTCTTTAGACTAGTTGAGTATCTGGAGCATCAGCATTTGTGGGTTTGACGACAGGCTCAACGTGGCCAGAAACAAAGACCTTTCTTCTGAAATTCGTCAGTCTATTTTTGTTCTGAGAAATTAAGGCTATTGAGAGAAATTGCCAAGAAGCTGAAGATCTCGTACAACGCTGTGTACTACTCCCTTCACAGAACAGCGCAAACTGGTTCTAACCAGAATAGAAAGAAGAGTGGGAGGTCCCGGTGCACAACTGAGCAAGAGGACAAGTACATTAGAGTGACTAGTTTGAGAAACAGACGCCCTACAAGTCCTCAACTGGCAGCTTCATTAAATAGTACCCGCAAAACACCAGTCTCAACAGTTAAGAGGCGACTCCAGGATACTGGCCTTCTAGGCAGAGTTCCTCTGTCCATTGTCTGTTCTTTTTATCATCTTAATCTTTTATTTTTATTGGCCTGTCTGAGATATGGCTTTTTCTTTGCAACTCTGCCTAGAAGGCCAGCATCCCTGAGTCGCCTCTTCACTGTTGACGTTGAGACTGGTGTTTTGTGGGTACTATTTAATGAAGCTGCCAGTTGAGGACTTGTGAAGCATCTGTTTCTCAAATTATACACTAATGTACTTGTCCTCTTGCTCAGTTGTGCACCGGGGCCTCTCACTACTCTTTCTATTCTGGTTAGAGCCAGTTTGCGCTGTTCTGTGAAGGGAGTAGTACACAGAGTTGTACGAGTTTCTTGGCAATTTCTTTTATGGAAAGAAATTGCCTTCATTTCTCAGAACAAGGATAGACTAACGAGTTTCAGAAAAAAGTTATTTGTTTCTGGCCATTTTAAGCCTGTAATCGAACCCACAAATGCTGATGCTCCAGATACTCAACTAGTCTAAAGAAGACCAGTTTTATTGCTTCTTTAATCGGGACAACCGTTTTCAGCTGTGCTAACATGATTGCAAAATGGTTTTCTAATGATCAATTAGCCTTTAAAAATATAAACTTGGATTAGCTAACACAACGTGCCATTGGAACACAGGAGTGATGGTTGCTGATAATGGGCCTCTGTACGCCTATGTAGATATTCCATTTAAAAAAATGTTTACAGCTAGAATAGTCAATTACAACATTAACAATGTCTACACTATTTCTGATCAATTTTATGTTATTTTAATGGACACTTTTTTTTATGGTAGTGTATGTATTGTCCCAATTGAGAAATTAGTTGTGCAGACAGTAATTTACAATTTACAAAAACATATGCACACTTGACAAAAAATCTGTTTAAGCTCAAACTTTTTGATAAATAAAGTTATGTCTAGCTGGTATGTAGAACAACGTGTTCTCTGTTGGTCAGGGATGGTATCCGTTTTGCGTTACGGGAGGCGGCAGAGGGGGAGCAACCCCCCAACCTGCCCTTCCTTGAGATACTCAGCGAGTTCAGTTTCAAACTCCTACGTCAGGACCGAGCCCAGCTGTGAGTCACACTAACAGCAACTAGACACATCTAAGGATATGCATGTCCTTTTTCTCACATTTCACACAAGAAACACAAATAGAGCTGTCCGTTTGTTTCAGATCTACATGAAGTGCCTAGAGGATAGTCCTGACCTGAGTCTGTTTCTCCCTCCCTCACTCTTCTCTTCCTCCCTCGCTCTTCTCTCCCTCCCTCCCTCTCTCTTCTCTCCCTCCCTCCCAGGTCTGCTTTCCTGAGTGCTGAGTGTGGCTCTGCTGCCCCCTCTTGGCCATCTCTGAGGATGTACCAGTGCTCTCTGCAGTCTGGCTCCTCCAAGCCCCGAGAGGAGGGGGAGAGAAGCGCCACGCTGTCCCCCCACAGCACCCCTGCAGCCAAACGCAGGAGGACTACCCCCCAGGGTCAGCAGCACACATACATACATATTACTAACAAAGAGATAAAGGTATAGAGAGGTGATTATTATTATGAATCCCCATTAGTTTCTGCCAAGGCAGCAGCTACACATCCTGGGGTCCAGCAAAATTAAGGCAGTTTTTTTTTTTGTATTACAATACATTCACAGATTTCACAACACACTGTGTGCCCTCCGGGCCTTACTCCACCACTACCACATATCTACAGTACATTATTGTCCCGGTGAACCAGAATTCCAGATGTTTGTGACCCACCTTTCTGCAACCCATGGCCTAATGTAGTTGATAAAATGTGTTAAGAGGGGAGTAATGGCTTGGAACATTTGAGAAGGTGAATGGTTTTCTTTAAAAAGAAAAAAAAGGGTTGGATAGGTGGAGTTTTGCGAGCTGAACAGAAATCTATGTTTTGACCCACAGAAATCCTATAAAAATCACGAGTTGTACTGTATATGTAATTCTATGGTTTGACCCCTGACCTCTCCTTCAGGTTCAGTGTCCAGTGCTAGCAGAGGGCCATGGCTGGACAGCAGCAGTATCCATAGCAACGTGGCCACCCCAGGCCTCACCTCCACCGTGCAGAGACAGCCGTCCAAGCAGCTGCCCGTCACACATAATACACAGGCCTCCACCGCAGGCTCCGACAAGGGCAGCATCATCTCCGAACCCGAGTCTGATGACGACTTGTTAGAGAGGTAACTTTCTCACCTTTTAACCTAAAAGAGAAAACTAAATGTTTTACTTCGCTACACTCACCTACTTATTTATTTGCTTAGGCGAGCTAAAATATTTAATTTGGCTCTCTACTCCAGCATTTTGGATTTAAGATCAAATGTTTTATATGAGGTGACAATACAGAATGTCACCTTTTATTTGAGGGTATTTTCATAGGGTATATCTTTTTTTTACAGTTTAGAAATTAATGCACTTTATGTATCTAGTCCCCCCATTTGAAGGTGTCATAAGTATTTGGACACATTCATTTATAGTTTATTCAATTTAGTCAAACGTTAAGTATTTATTCCCATGTTCATAACACGCAATGATTAAATCAAGCTTGTGACTCTACAAATTTGTTAACTGGATTTGCTGTTTTGGTTGTGTTTCAGATTATTTTGTGCCCAATAGAAATGAATGGTAAATAACCTATTGTGTCATATTGGAGTCACTTTTATTGTAAATAAGAATATAATATGTTTCTGAACTTCTACATTAATGTGGATGCTACCATGATTACGGATAATCCTGAATGAATTGTGAATAATGATGAGTGAGAAACTTACAGGCACACAAATATCATACCCCCAACCTCTCACCATTACAATAACAGGGGAGGTTAGCATTTTGGGGGGCGTATGATATTTATTGCTTTTAACTTTCTCACTCAACATCCACAGCGGCATCCACAGCAACCTGGCCACCCCAGGCCTCACCTCCACTGTGCAGAGACAGCCATCCAAGCAGCTGCCCGTCACACATAATACACAGGCCTCCACCACAGGCTCCGACAAGGGCAGCATCATCTCCGAACCCGAGTCTGATGACGACTTTTCAGAGGGGTAACTTTCTCACCTTTTAACCTAAAAGAGAAAACAAAATGTTTTACCTAGCTATATATGCACCTACATACACTACCGTTCAAAAGTTTGGGGTCACTTAGAAATGTTCTTGTTTTTGAAAGAAAAGCGCATTCTTTGTTCATTAAAATAACATAACATTCATCAGAAATACAGTTTAGACATTGTTAATGTTGTAAATGACTATTGTACCTGGAAACAGCAGATTTTTTATGGAATATTTACATAAGCGTACAGAGGCCCATTATCAGCAACCATCACTGTGTTCCAATGGCACGTTGTGTTAGCTAATCCAAGTTAATTATTTTAAAAGGCTAATTGATCATTAGAAAAACCTTTTGCAATTATGTTTGCACAGCTGAAAACTGTTGTTCTGATTAAAAAAGCAATAAAACTGGCCTTCTTTAGACTAGTTGAGTATCTGGAGCATCAGCATTTGTGGTTTCGATTACAGGCTCAAAATAGCCAGAAACATAGAACTTTCTTCTGAAACTCGTCAGTCTATCATTGTTCTGAGAAATGAAGGCTATTTCATGGGAGAAATTGCCAAGAAACTGAAGATATTGTACAACGCTGTGCACTACTCCCTTCACAGAACAGTGCAAATTGTCTAACCAGAATAGAAAGGAGTGGGAGGTCCCAGTGCACAACAGAGCAAGAGGACAAGTACATTAGAGTGTCTAGTTTGAGAAACAGACGCCTCACAAGTCCTCAACTGGCAGCTTCATTAAATAGTACCTGCAAAACACCAGTCTCAACGTCAACAGTGAAGAGGCGTCTCTGGGATGCTGGCCTTCTAGGCAGAGTTGCAAAGAAAAAGCCATATCTCAGACTGTAAAAAAAAATGCACACAAAAAGTAAAGATTAAGAAAAGAACACAGACACTGGACAGAGGCACTCTGTTACACTGTATTTCTGATCAATTTGATGTTATTTTAATGGACAAAAAAATTGCTTTTCTTTTAAAAACAAGGACATTTCTAAGTGAGCCCAAACATTTGAACAGTAGTGTACATTCATTTACCTACTTTTTCCTTTTTTTCTCTCTTTTCTGGCAATTCCTCCCCCCTTTCTCTGTCTGAAAACATTTACATTTGAGTCATTTAGAAAGATGCTCTTATCCAGAGTGACTTACAAGTGCATTCAACTAAAGTAGCTAAACAATCACATATCACAATCACTGTGAATAAAACCTTCTCCAAAAATAGCAGCAATCTGCTAAGTTAGTGCTATTAACAAAAGCCAATTTTAAATGCAGGGAAACTCCATAACCCTTACCTTAGTTCCTACTGGTGTTTCCAGATGGGAAGAGACTGGATAGGTGAAGCAATATGAAGGAAGCTCCCCATAAACCACTGGAAGGAAAGGTGGAGCCATCATATGCCTTACACCTATCCAATATCTTCCTATTTGCAAACACCAGTAGTATGTACCCGTATATGATCTCACTTTTTGAATAACTAGTTAATTATTTATGGGGGCAGATTTGTTCTGTTACACACAAATATGTAATGGAAATGTGTTACTTGCATACCCCAACTCCCCCTGAAACACCAGCAGGGAGTAGGGTCACCACTGTCCAGCGCCCCTGGAGCAATTAGGCTTAAGTGCCTTGTTCAAGGCCACAGAGACAGATTTATCACCTTGTCGGCTCCGATATTCGAAAAGGCGACGGCTCGGTTACTGGCGTAACGCTATAATCTCGAGGCCACCTGTCTCCCCTTTGAGTTAATTGATGAAATGAAAACTGCATTAAAATGTAATTTATTATTATTATTAAACCTGTCCAGTTTGTTCAGATCTACAATCACTGAATAGGGAAAGGGCTAGTTCCTTTCTGAATATGTTTTGACTTTGTATCTTGTCCAGTTCACTGCAGCGCAAGGTGGAACCCAGGCGAAGGAGCAAGCTGCCTATTGCACAAGCCAGCCCCTCCTCTGGGCACTGTGACCTCGAATCACATCTCACCATGTGAGTGTATGTGTGTGTGTTTTTGCGTGAGTGTGTGTTTGCGTGTGTGTGGGTTTAGGGAGAAAGCTACAATTATTTTATTTTATCTGATCATGTAATGTTCATACGATCTTGTTTCCAATTTCACTTGACAAAGTTATATTAAAATAAAAAGAGAATTGATGTGGCTGCATGGGGGGTTTCTGTTACATTTAAAAGAGTTTGTGGTTTGAAATACCCATATACAATATGTGTTATTAGGCTGAGTCTGATTGAGGAAGATGAGGATGATGAAGTGGAGGAAGAAGAGCCTGAGATTGAGGACTTCGAGAGTGACGATTCTGACCACAACACTGCCTTTACACTGGTAAAACACAAGCCCACTCAGATCTGACGTATTGGTGCACTGACCCTAAAATGTCTACCATGGTTGCTATTCTTTTGTTCCCTCACCTCTTTCTTCTCTTTTCTTCTCACCTCTCTTTTCTTTCTTTTCCTTCTCCTTTCTTCTCCTCTCCAGCCGTCCACTCGTCGCTCCACCAGTTACTTAGAGGAGTTGTTTCAGTGAAGGAAAGGACCCCAACACAGTAACAAGAAGAACACTACTTATAGGATAAGATTTGGAGAAGTCCTGATAGTCTTACATTGGTATCTCTCAGACAGGCATTTCATGGTTAAACAGTACAGTACATAACATTGTTACACTTATTATAATTTTTTACGTTGAATTAATAAAATACAGGTGCCTTAACATTATGAATGTTTCAAAGATGCAATGTGAAAAATATCTTCATGGCTCATATAGGAATTGTTTGACACATGGTGTTTTTTTGTTTTTCTTGTTTATGACTTTGTTGTTGTGGTTCCAACTGTTAAATGAGCACTGATTTAATATGTATCAATAAAGAACCTATTTCTGTGGATATTGTTCTGTGGTTTATTGAAACAGATGAAAGTTGAGCTTTTAATGCAAGAAGGAGATATTGTGTGTTAGTGCATGTTAGTATACTTCTGTTCCATCATACCCGTCGCAAGACCCACTGATTTATGCTTATTTATAAAACCCTCGTATCTCTCACTCCCCCTATCGGAGATACCTACTGCAGCTCTCTTCCTCCACATACAACACCCGTTCTGCAAGTCACATTTTGTTAAAGGTAGGCCGTCATTGTAAATAAGATTTTGTTCTTAACTGACTTGCCAAGTTAAATAAGGATAAATAAAAAATATTAAAAATCTTCATGATGTGTGATCAAATGATGATCCAGTCATTGATTAACAGTTAATGGCTAGTTGGAATTATTGAAAAACTGAAAAAATGCAATAATGCATCATTCCTTCCTTTTAACTTTCACTGATCTGAGTTTCCAAGACTACTTCAAAGATGCTTTTTGACTAGCTATTTACTTTCATATTAAATGTTCAAATGTGTCATGAAATGAAGGACAATATGTTGGTTGTGTCATTGACATTTTTTATTAAATGAATTTATACTGAATAAAAATATAAACGCAACATGTAAAGTGTTGGTCCCATGTTTCATGAGCTGAAATAAAAGATCACAGAAATAATCCATATGGACAAAAAGCTGATTTACATCCCTGTTAGTGAGCATTTCTCCTTTGTCAAGACAATCCATCCACCTGACAGGTGTGACATGTCAAGAAGCTGATTACACAGCATGATCATTACACAGGTGCACCTTGTGCTGGGGACAATAAAAGGCCATTCTAAAATGTGCAGTTTTGTCACTCTGCACCTTGCCACAGATGTCTCAATATTTTAGGGAGCATGCAATTGGCATACTGACTGCAGAAATGTCCAACAGAGCTTTTGCCAGAGAATTTAATATTAATTTCTCTACCATAAACCGCCTCCAACTTCGTTTGAACCAATTTGGCAGTGCATCCAACCGGCCTCACAACCACAGACCACTGTAACCGAGCCAGCCCAGGACCTCCACATTCTGTTTCTTCATCTGTTGGATTGTCAGAGGAGAGGGTGTACTGGGGAGTATTTCTGTCTGTAATAAAGCCCTTTTGCAGGGAAAAGTAATTCTGATTGGCTGGGCCTGGCTCCCCAGTGGTTGGGCCTATGCCCTCCCAGGCCCACGATGGCTGCACAGTCATGTGAAGTCCATAGATAAGGGACATTTAATTTATTTCAATTTACTGATTTCCTTCTGTGAACTGTAACTCAGTAAAATATTTAAAATTGTTGGATGTTGCGTTTATATTTTTGTTCAGTATACTTTTTATGCACACAATTTCGAGGTCTTAGCTTTAAACGCAATCTCCAATTTTCGCGCCACGGATGACGTGGTATACTAGTTTGTTGAATCATGTGACCACCGCTTTGCCGCAATTTTCGCGCCACAGTGAAGCCACGCCTTTGGTAATAGAAATACCCGTTTTGATTGGAGCACGCAGACGACAGACTCGCGCCAGTTTTTGCAGTTGGACCTCGAATTTGTTGTCTCCCGTTTCAGAAAGAAAAGTGATTGTTTAAAAAAAAAAAAGTATAATAACTGATAAGTAACGTATACATTTCGGTTTAAGTCAAGCCACATTACTCAACTATTCGACAAGCATGGCTCCTAAGGATTACTTGGCTGAGAAAGGTAAGATATTTTTACAAGCCTGCTGAAGCTAGCGCGCTAACGTTAAGCACTTTCATTTTGATAATGGAGGCTAGAAGCGTTCTCACACTACGTCTGAGCAACAGTTAATGTCGGAAACCATGCTATTGGACTTTAGAATTACTTGTTTAAATAGCTTGCTAACCAACATTTTGGTTTTATTAGCGAATGTGTAAATGTTTTTTTTTACGGTAAGTTGGGGTTGGCTAGCTAACGTCAATCAGTCTGCTCAGCCAAGGAGCCAACAATTAGTTAATATCTAACAATTTACAAAACTGTTCAGGCTTGGTCGCCCCTACCCCAATAAAGGAGCCTAACGTTACTTCTAAGGACCATCGTTACACGATCTGTTTAAAGAGTGGCTCTTGAAGCCAAAATAGACGTTACTCTTTCTAAACGGCAATCGATTATCAATTGCGGTAACGTTTCTGTTTATAGAAACAAATCCCTCTACTTTGCTATCACAATTTCACAAATGCAATATACACACGTAATGTACAATGTTGACAGTATTTTAGTCACGGCCGTCTACGGTTTACACACGGGTGTTCAGAGGCGCAGTTTGCTAATTAGTACAGGTAGTCGACGTTTTTACGCTTCCAAAACCTTACCGCAGAAGATGCGTGTTAACTTTTAAGGCCGAGCGTCGGGGCTCTTATTAACTAAACTCCCCGTATAGAACTAGTCGTGGTCACGGGCTGTCGCCCCTGCACAACACTATCTGGCTACTTGTGAAATTGTTTTGGTAGTTTACATTTTGGGCAAAGATACCGGTTAGGGATTGCTACAGGGGGGCATGCAAGTTACCAAGCTAGCTTCAATAAACTAGCTTCAAATCCCAGTAACCCGGATGGCACTCAAGAGGACAAAGAATTACGCGCGATGAGCACATGGTCTAGGGGCGGAGCAAGATAATGCTGGGTGTTGCACTGTAGTGAATGATAACTCACCAATACTACAAAAGTGACTCAATCAAAGAAGCGTAAACAATTTTTGTACATTTCATTTGCACAATTTTGATAGTGGAATGGAATAAATGGCTTGCCAGTGGCTAGCTAGCAATCCACACGCATTTTCGCCAACGATACCCTTCTCATCCGCGGGAGTAGGCTGTTCTTTGTTACAGGCAGCTGCACGTATGGGCGTTATGTTTGTCGGTTGCTAGCTACTGCTGGACTGAAGTCCAGGCTAACGTACCGGTGAATTCGACCATGGCACGTCAATACACTGGTATTGAAATTAAGTTATGTTTAGAAGCAATAACCAACTCAATCCCTCAGTTAATTTGGGACTATTTTATGAGCGATGGTATAGGGGAGGATTCCTCTGAGTGACAAGGCTCAAAGCCATGTGCTGCTTTGTTTACAAAAACATTCAGAATGTTTAATTTTGGGCTCTACTAAGAAAGTGAAATATGCATATTGTGTAGCTATAGATTGGTTTTGTTTTGAGGTGTTTAAAATACAGAATGGTTCACATTTTGAGGTGGAACGGACACGACGACTTTGTTGGAGTGCACTGCTAACCAAACCTGTAACGTTAAATCATTGGTTACATTGTTGTAAGGGTTTGAAAGCATCCACTAAATTGGAAAACATTTGACGCCCACGTCCGAGTTAAAGGGACTGTACTTCAATGACTCATCGAGATTCTGTGGGATGCCATGTTAAAGTGGGTCGTCAGAGGACAACACAGCTTGCAGTATGTAGGCCCTGGACTCTTTTCAAACGTTAAATCCCACACAAATGTATACATCTCATTACCTGAGAATTGTATTGACACTGAAAACAATTATTTGTGGATGGTGAGCTAAATAAGATTGTTTACTCAGTTTGACACAAGTTCCCCAGTTTAGACCCAGGCTTTGCTCTACCTGTAATATTCATAACATTCAATGTACACTGTTAAATACACTGTTCTCTCTTTCCCACAGAGAAATGCAAGAAGTTCCTTCAAGAGTTTTACAGTGAGGATGACAATGGAAAGAAGGTCTTCAAATATGGAGCTCAGCTTGTGAGTATGGCACTGCCTTTCATGATCTTGTTCTTTCTGTAATGCGTCACGCCAGTCCTCCTTCGTCATTTGTAACTTAAATTCCATGATCTAATATGATAAATGGTTTTAAACCATGTGGTGGGTCAAGTATTACGGATAAAGTACTCAAAGTAAAAGACAAATTGTCAAAGTATGTGTCGGGGTGAGCCTGGAGGCCAACATCTTCCTCCCCTGCCAACCCACTGAATGATTGAGTGAAAAGGCACAGTAATACATTGCATTGTTTTGAAGAAGAGAAGCTGAAACCTGTTGCTTCTACTCTGCAATAAGTGAGGTGGTGGCAGTGACCTTTTGACTAATGACTGATGGGCAGGAACGGTTGTCGTTGTTTGCACAAAAGGGCTGTGCTATGCCACCAATCTAAATATTCTACAGTCCCTGATAGCAGCCCTGTTTTCTGTAGGTTGCCCTGTCCCACAGGGAGCAGGTGGCTTTGCAAGTGGACCTGGATGATGTGGCCGAGGAGGACCCAGAGTTGGTGGAGAGCATATGTGAGAACGCCAAACGCTACATGGGCCTGTTCGCTGATGCCGTCCACGAACTGCTGCCAGAATACCGCGAGAGAGAGGTATTGTTTAAGCTGCATTAATATCAACCTACACATTTAAGACATCTGTCCTGCTTGACTTGGATATTGATTCTGATCAGGCAGTTGCTAATTGTTAGTTTTAAGGATGAGAGAACCTGTAAAACATTGAGTCTGAGACTTAACTGCCCCGATACCCATCTCTTCTTTCACCCAGGTGGTGGCCAAGGATTCCCTGGATGTGTACATTGAGCATAGGCTGATGATGGAGCAGAGAGGTCACGACACTGCAGACACCAGGGACCCTCGCAACCAGTACCCAGCAGAGCTCATGAGGAGATTGTGAGTTCACTTAGCTAGCATGTTTGCCATTGTCTCTGAGTTGGAACTGGACATGAACCTGGATGAATTACTTAGAAAAGTGAGAAATGGAAAACTGGTATATAGTACCAGTCAAGTTTGGACACAACTACTCATTTAGGGGGTTTTCTTTATTTGTGCCATTTTTATGCGTTGTAGAATAATAGTGAGGACATCAACTATGAAATAACACATGGAATCATGTATTAACCAAAAAGTGTTATTTAAAGTAGCCACCCTTCGCCTTGACAGCTTTGCACATGCTTGGCATTCTCTCAACCAGCTTCATGAGGTAGTCACCTGGAATGCATTTCAATTAACAGGTGTGCCTTGTTAAGTTGTGGAATTTCCTTAATGCGTTTGAACCAATCAGTTGTCTTGTGACAAGCCCCATTTGGTAAAAGACCCAAGTCCATATTATGGCAAGAACAGCTCAAATAAGCAAAGAAACTACAGTCCATTACTTTTAGACATGATTGTCAGTCAATCTGGAAAATGTCAAGAACTTCAGTCGCAAAAGCCATCAAGCACTATAATGAAATTTGTTCTCATGGGGACCGCCACAGGAAAGGAAGACCCAGAGTTACCTCTGCTGCAGAGGATACGTTCATTAGTTACCAGCCTCAGAAATTGCAGCCAAAATAAATGCTGCACAGAGTTCAAGTAACAGATAAATCTCAACATCAACTTTTCAGAGGAGACTGCATGAATCAGGCCTTCGTGGTCGAATTGCTGCAAAGAAACATTACTAAAGGACACCAATAAGAAGACGTGAAAATTTGTCCTTGTGAGATTTTTGGTTCCAAACGGCGTGTCTTTGTGAGACTCCTGAGTAGGTGAACAGATCTCCGCATGTGTGGTTCCCACAGTGAAGTGTGGAGGTGCGTTGCTGGTGACACTGTCTGTAACTTATTTAGAATTAAAGGCACGCTTAACCAGCATGGCTACCACAGAATTCTGCAGCAACATCCCATCTGGTTTGCACTTAGTGGGACAGTCATTTTGTTTTTCAACGGGACATTGACCCAACACACCTCCAAGTTGTATAAGGGCAATTTTACATAGAATTAGAGTGATGGTGTGCTGCATCAGATGACCTGGCTTCCACACTGTAGAAAATAGTAACAAAGAAACAATCGCACGAATAGGTGTCAACTTTTGACTGGTACTGTATATCAAAAAGTATCCTTATTTTGACTTGATGCGTGTTCTGCTAGATACAGGCCATGCCCATTCATCTCATGATGGCTGATTTTGCGTATTTATGCATCAGGGAATAACAATTATTGCATCCCCTCTGACTGATCTCTCCCTCTCTCTCAGTGAGCTCTACTTCAAACCACCCAGCACTGCCAAGCCCAAAGTGGTCCGTGATGTCCGTGCAGACAGCATTGGCCAGTTGGTGACAGTTAGGGGCATCGTGACCCGTGCCACCGAGGTCAAGCCCATGATGGCAGTTGCCACTTATACCTGTGACCAGTGTGGCGCAGAGACATACCAGCCGGTAGGCGATTGGTGTCTTGTGGTGTTTTATTGCACCAACAAGATGCCAATCAAGTAAAGTTGATAAATTATATAATGAATTGACTTGATCTCATAGGTGGTCTGGGTAAATGCATTAAACACCATCTGGTACAGAGACATTTCAGTTCTCTCGGTTCCTTTCCTTGTGCTAACCCAAATACCTCCCTGTCTTATCAGATTCAATCCCCCACATTCATGCCCCTCATCATGTGTCCCAGTCAAGAGTGTGTCACCAACAAGTCAGGCGGCCGCCTCTACCTGCAGACCCGAGGCTCAAAGTTCGTCAAGTTCCAGGAACTGCGCATACAGGAACACGTAAGGACCTTTTGACTAAGGAATCTGAAATGCAGCAACACATTCAAATCACGTAGCTTTCCGGCATGAGAAGTTGAAGGCAAATAAATAAACACAAGTTGGACTAAGTCTGACTTTGCGCTGGTTTGAATCCCTAAGTAACCCGTGCCTCCATCCCATCTCCAGAGTGACCAGGTTCCTGTGGGAAACATCCCCAGGAGCATGACCATCTACACCCGCGGGGAGAACACGCGCGTGGCCCAGCCCGGAGACCACGTGGCTATCTCCGGCGTCTTCCTCCCTCTGCTGCGCACTGGCTTCAGGCAGGCTGTCCAGGTGAGTGTACTCAAACGCGTTAGAAAGTTTCTTTAAAACTTACATACTGTAAGTTGGAGGAAAACTGGAATTTTACTCTACCTGTGACTTGACTGAGATGTAAAGTAAGACTTGTTGGTACTAGAACGGCCCATAGGGCTGGAGGTTGTGTCCTGTTTCTGTAACCTGAGGCTACAGATGTACAACTACATCCCCTGGACAGCAGGCTACTTGGCTGGCGTAGAGGTGCTGCTGTAGTTTTCTTTTAGCTTTTATTTAACTAGGTAAGTCAGTTAAGAAATTTACAATGATGGCCAAACCTGGATAATGCTGGGCCAATTGTGCCCTATGGGTCTCCCAATCATGGCTGGGTGTGATACAGCCTTGATTCGAACCAGCGACTAGTGATGCCTCTTGCACAGAGTTGCAGTGCCTTAGACTGCTGCGCCACTCTGGAATTGTAATGTCTGACTGTTTCTCTCCCTCTCAGGGTCTGCTCTCAGAGACGTACCTGGAGTCCCACAGCATCACTCTAATGAACAAGACTGAGGATGATGAGCTGGGCACAGCAGAACTGAGCGAGGAAGAGCTGCGCCAGATCACAGGTTCTTAATCCTTTCAGTGATCACAGATCAATGTTGGCAGTATTATGAAGCTTCTCAGTGTTGCTTACATGTTTCCTGTCTTTTTGGCTCTGCCAACAGTGTTTTGGGACTGTTCCCCCCCAGGCCTTTCTCATGCTGTTTATCCAAGAGGATGTTCTGACCTGAATGGACTTAGTGTAACTGAATAGTTTGATTCATGCGCTCCTCTCTTACTTGCAGAGGAAGATTTTTATGAGAAGCTTGCTGGCTCCATCGCTCCTGAGATTTTTGGCCATGAAGATGTGAAGAAGGCTCTGCTGCTGCTCCTGGTTGGAGGAGTGCAGCAGGCCCCCAAGGGTATGAAGATCAGAGGTGAGTGCAATAAAACCCTTCCACTGGCCTGCAACATTGTCCCTTTTAAAATAGCTACTTTTGCTTTCATTTGAGTTAACTGGAGTTTTGGGATGTTTTACTAATGACCCTGTTTGGCTCCTTCCAGGCAACATAAACATCTGTCTGATGGGAGACCCAGGAGTAGCCAAGTCCCAACTGCTGTCTTACATTGACCGCCTGGCTCCTCGCAGTAAGTACATTCTTCTGGAACTATCTGAAATATTTATTCTCTGTCTCCTCCTTCAATTTTCACTGGTCCTAGGTCACACAAATTGACTAAAAGCCTTACCCTTTTGCACAGTGGTTGGATTTATATGTAAGGACTTGAACCTAGTATAGTCAATGAAAAGGGAAGGGAGAGGTATTCAAGTAAATAAAGGAATTAAAGATGATTGTATTTGTGCTCCTGACATTATCATTCCCACTTACCCCCTCCAGGCCAGTATACAACAGGCCGAGGTTCCTCTGGCGTGGGGCTGACGGCAGCGGTGATGCGTGACCCCCTCACCGGGGAGATGACCCTGGAGGGCGGAGCACTGGTGCTGGCCGACCAGGGTGTCTGCTGCATCGACGAGTTTGACAAGATGGCAGATGCCGATCGCACAGCCATCCACGAGGTGATGGAGCAGCAGACCATCTCCATCGCCAAGGTGAGCTTTCTCCTTACTCAAGCCATATCTGTCTGGCAACTAACACTTTAGTTGTACAAGGCTATTCATGGGTGGTTTTAACAAAGGACACCTGACTAGATTTTCTACCTTTAGCAGGTTGGTTTTTGTCTTCAGTCTTGTCCTGGAGACAGCTGGGCGATTTCCCCTTAAATGGGCCAGCTGCGAAGTTGAATTTGGCTAGATTGTAAAATTTAATGACAACCAAAATGCTAATTGAAGATTACACTAAGGTTTTACTTTGACTTTGTGGCTTTACCAGCTAGTGAACACTGCAGAGTTGTCTCCTGAACAAGATTCATGGCGATTAACACTAACCTGCCCCAATAAGACAACATAGAAAATGACAATCTCAACACTGAGCTTTTCCCCTACTCAATGAGAATTGGGATTGACTATTATCCCGGTATTTTACAAATGTTTCATCCCGGGTAAGCCGGTATTTCCCTCCAAAACTGGAAGTGCCATTCAAAAGCATATAAATGTCTGGATTTGATTAGAGCTTAGATCAGCATAAAAATTCTAACCTGATGCTACCGAGCCTGATGAGCCACATATTAAATACATTTGATGAGCCCTTCATTAGGTATTTTATGAGCCTAAACAAGCCCAAATGATTATGCAATTATCCAATACATACTCTGTGATATAGGCTACTGCACATTACGCACGACAGAAACATACAAGCCCATAGCTGTAGCTAGCTACAGTACATTCTGAAAGTATTCAGACCCCTTTACGTTACAGAATTCTAAAATGTATTAAATATGAATTTCCCCCTCATCAATCTACACACAATACCCCATAATGCAAAGTGAAAACGGGTTTTAAGAAATGTTTCCAAATTTTATTTTTAAACTCAAAGCACATTTACTTAAGTATTCAAACCCTTTACTCTGTGCTTTGTTGAAGCACCTTTGGTCTTCTTAGGTATGACACTACATGTTTGGAATACCTGTATTTGAGGAGTTTTCGCTTTGTCATGAGGTATTGTGTGTAGATTGATATATTAAAATAATCCTCATCTTAGAATAGGGCTGTAGCAAAATGTGGTAAGTCAAAAGGTCTGAATACTTTCTGAAGGCACTGTAGATGGATGACAAATAAAGCTAGGCACATTTAAGTTAGGCTATTTATTATAAACTTAATTAAGAGGGTTTCCTCCTCGCTTTTCTTTAACAATTAAGGCAAGGACTGTTTTCTCGTCTCCTAACTCCACTGCTGCCTCCGCCATATTGTTCTCAACACCAATATACTGGTTAACTTTGCTATTATGCTTCTAGCAACATGGTCTAGGAAAATGCACCAATTCAACAGTGCACTGATGTTTCAGAACTGCGGACAGCGACCACTATCCCAAAGCGGGAGAGAGGCTCATGTTTGCAACAAACGCGCTATCACAATAAGGAGAGAAATGTGAAGAGAACTGTAGGCTGTTACACATTACTTATCATTACCATATGTTGGAGGCATGAAAAATGAGAGAATGGACTTAAATGGGTGTAAGGCCTGTAGCCTACCAAGACGCACCTCCAACAACACACCACATTATTCTTGCTAAAAACAATAACTTCTCTCACCCAGTGGCATGGGGGCTATTTAGGTGTGTGCTGATGCTGCCCCAGGTAGGGGCGCAAAATATTTAGCTTGCCCAGCGCGCCTCTCCAGGGTGCTGTTGGAGAGATGTGGCGCTCCATCAAGTTAATTTAACATAAATGATGTAGCCTACAGTAGAATGAGTAGCCCACAGACTGGAGACCAAATGTATTACAATGTCATGAGACACACCTTTTCAATCATTAACGTATTAATGAGGAGAGAGTGCGGGAGAGAGTCTACTAAAAAGGCAAGCAGGCAGTTGTCAGCTTTGGAGCAGTTGCTGCATAATCACCGGTGGACAGCAAATGGTGCTGAAAGTAATTAATTTCAACAATTGTCTTCGTTTTAATGACTTCACTACAACGAGGGCTTTGTTGGAGCCTTTCTTCCTATATAAAAAAAGAGTAGGCCTACCTGTTTGACAGATGCAGTTATCGATAGATTAGGGCGTAATGAATATATTTCAATTGACTAGTTTCCTTATGTAACCCAGTAAATTCTTTGAAATGTTCATGTTGTGTTTTATTTTTATTCTGTGTGCTATCTAGAACAGGATTATATTTTTGGGATGCAATTTGAAGAGTTTGAGAGATTGCGAGTGCTTGCGCGTGCACTTTAATTTTTTTATAAAAGCAACAATATTAGTGATGGGCTGTAATTTAACCCTTTGCAGCTACAATTAAAATATTTAATCTTCAGAATTTCTTTCAAAACAAGGTGACCCCCGCAAGCCAGGTGGAGATGGGTAAATTAAACGTTTATTCTGTCTTTATATTACTGTAGCATAGGCTATGCTGCAGCAAGTGTAGGCCTACCTGTTACTATGATGATCTGAGATGGGCTGTCTGTCCCCACCCTGAGCATTGATTTATCATGCGGAGGCTGTAGAGAAGCCAGATTTAGACATTGCATATAATTTAACAGTTCCATTTCACACCATGCTGTTAAAATAAATAATTTATTATAATTGACCGGTTTCTCAGTGCTTTATCCCAGTAAAAGGGAGTCATTTTGTGCTGTAAGTCTCTGTAATCGGGTTCCCGCCATTCAACTCTAAAGAGAATATGGGTGACTGACTCACTTGTTCCCTTCCCTGGTCAGGCGGGTATCATGACCTCCCTCAACGCCCGCTGCTCCATCCTGGCTGCCGCCAACCCCGCCTATGGCCGCTACAACCCGCGAAAGACCATAGAGCAGAACATCCAGCTGCCGGCTGCCCTGCTGTCCCGTTTTGACCTGCTGTGGCTCATCCAGGACAAGCCTGACGCGGAGGCCGATCTCCGCCTGGCCCAGCACATCACCTATGTTCACCAGCACTGCCGTCAGCCACCCACTCACTTCACCCCCATCGATATGAAGCTCATGAGGTCAGTGGTAACAGAGCCTGGTTGACCTATTGCTCTTTGTGGGGCTGGAGGTAAAATAAACTATTTAGACATCATTGACTATAAATTCCTCGCATGTTTTAGCTTATGTGACTAATTGTATGCTCCCTCCAGACGTTACATCTCCCTGTGTAAGAGGCGACAGCCCGTCATACCCGAGGCACTGGCTGATTACATCACGGCGGCCTACGTGGAGATGAGGAAGGAGGCGCGTGTCAGCAAGGACTGCACCTTCACCTCCGCCCGTACACTCCTGTCCATCCTCCGCCTCTCCACCGCCTTGGTGAGACTCACCCCATCCTGAGTACCAGCTCCTTCTACCCTAACTGGGAGCATATTTAGGATGTGGAGCGGAGTAAGACTGGATGGTTGGACTGTACTGCAGCCCAGTTTGTGCTAAAGTGCTTACAGTGCAGGTAGTGGTGATGCCCAGCCTACCCGCAGTATGAGCACTTCTTTCACACGCTGGGCACTAGGCCTAGGTTTACGCTCATGCCTGCACTGACTCCTCTTTTGAATGACTGCTTCCTGTCCGTTAAAACTGGAGGAATGTGATGCTTCTCACTCTGGTCTCGTAGCTCCTGGGTGTCAAAAGTGCTGTTTGTGCAGGTAGCTGACTCACCCGCCCTACTGCAAAACCAGCACTTCCTGACACCCTGACTGCACTGTCCTACATCTGGGTGGCCACCAGGGCAAGCCTGCCACTACTGGGTGACCCTGTACTTATTGAGAAGGTGCAACCCTTGGTCACCATTAGAAATGCATTGTTTTATTTAAGCATGGTTAGAAGATTATTCAGATGAAGACCGAAACTAATCACACAAAGGGGATGGACAAGTTCATATAGAGCATGGGGAAGACTTATGGAGAACTCTCTCCAACTGGTTAGTGCTAATGGTCTGTCTCCACCTAGTGGCAAAATTCAGAAAACGGTGAAACGATTGGAAAGACTGGACAATTTTTCCACTGGTAGATATTGATGTAAAACCATTACTGTAAAATACAGCATAGGCAAAAAGGACTAACACAACTGATTTAAACAGTTGGTGAGCTCCAATAGCCAATGGGGGGGTTGACCCTCTACTTACCCAAATTCTGTCAAATACTACTTCCAAGCCCTTTATGGAGTTTGCTGAATTAATATTGTCCTAGTTGTGCTCAAGCCTGGGTATAGTTACTGTGTGTTAATCTGTCTGTTTTCCTGTCTGGTCCCAGTCAGCTTTGCAGGGTGGGCAGTCAGCCTGTTTGTAGGAGCAGCTGTGCAAACCCAAGCAAAACTGACTGTGACTGGAACCAGTCATCGCTTGTTACCTGAGAGCCTTCTACAATACTACCATGGCCTGTACAGCCACCATCACTTTTTTTACCAATTCATATTGTGTTGATTGACTGTCGAGCCTCATCCATTGGGAGAGACTAGCTGGTGTTGAGAGGCGGAGACTTGGGCAATTGCCAGCTATTCCAGAGGGCATTGCACTTGTCTCGGTCTGACAGTGCCGGCACAGCGCGACCTACGATGTCTGAAAGACACTTAACAGTTGAATATTGCATTTATTTTTGGTGTGTGTGTTCTGTGCTGTAGCCTATATAGCTACCTGACCTGTGGTCTTGCCCCCCCCTCACAGGCCCGTCTGCGGCTGGTGGATGTGGTGGAGAAGGAGGATGTGAACGAGGCGATGAGGCTCATGGAAATGTCCAAGGACTCCCTGCATGCCGACAAGTCCAGCACCACCAGGTCAGCTCCTCTCCTGCTCTAGGAAACATCAAGGCCGTCCCCGGTGACACTGTTATGCATTAATAAGATCTCTGAGTGGATACCTTTTGGGTGAGGATTGGGTTATAGCAGAGTAGGGGGATGACTTCAAATGTAATAGGTATTCCGGAGCTATACCAGAAGGTGGTTAAATTCCAGGGTTTTTACTGCCTTTGGTTCACATGAGTGTTAACTGGAGAAGACCTTAAACCCTATAGAAATGTCAGCCGATAAGTGCTTCTCCACACGTCCCTGTTGACTTCAAATGTTTTGTCACATACTACTGTGCTAGTGTATCTCGAGGGATTCAAAGGAGTTGATGGGAAGATGTAAGTATGTTGCGCTGTACGTTTCAGAAGCAGCAGAGCTATATGGCCAACTGCATTTGAAGCACAGATTGGGTCAATGAAATTTTCTGTCAGTTTATTTGGACATTGATTTGTTCCTGTCAAATAGGCATTCCGTTTCTGAACAGACCAGTCTGTAGGCCTAATTTGTGGGTCTGACCCTCAACCTTTTTTTGATCCTGTTTTCCAGAGCCCATCGGCCAGCAGACGTGATCTTCTCCCTGCTGCGTGAGCTGGCCACTGAGGGTGTGAAGGGCCGGGGTGGGTCTGGGGGCCTGGTACGCATGGCAGAGGCCGAACAGCGGTGTGTTTCCCGTGGCTTCACCCCTGCCCAGTTCCAGGAGGCCCTGGAGGAATATGAAGAGCTCAATGTGTGGCAAGTCAACCAGGCCCGTACCCGTATCACCTTCGTCTAAACCAGGGCGGTTTTATTCCGGTCCTAGAGGGCCTGAACACTTTCTGGTATTTAATTTTACTCAACTGGTGTCCCTGGTCTGAATTAGTCCCTGATTAGGAGGAGAGGATGAAAACCAGAAGTGTTTCGGCCCTCCAGGACCGACGTTGAGCTCCCTTCACCAGCCACAGGCCTCTCGCCCAAACCTGGTCAAGGGCTCTGCCTGTGACGAGATGCCTAACGGGCTGCTGACTGCAATGGGACCCCTTAGTGTGTCCCCATCCACACCGTCACAACAAATAATTAAATGCAAACATGCATGGTGGTTCTTGGCTTGGTTTTGCAATGGTTAAATGTTGCTAACTGGGATTTTGCTTACTTGGCTATTAAGTGCTTTTTTAAAAATGTTGAAAGGCTGCTTTCAAATAAAACTCTGTAAATACAATTATTTCATATGCAATCTGTTTGACACTCAACCTCTTTGTATTACGTATACAATGGCCATTGGAGTAGGTAGGCCTTTAGCTCTTTAGTTAAATCAATGCCTGGAGCTGACGTTTTGAGCTTCTGCGTGACAACTTTAATATACTTCAGCTATAGGAGAATTAATGGACAATACTTTGAATGCGCTCTTAATAAATGCTTGTACATTATGCATGTCAGTGTTAATAAATTCATGGCTTAACTTTATTTGTGCCTTGTTACACATTTTGTCTTAACTATTCCTAGATTTTCAAAACTATATCGAAAGCTTTTCATTTCCTAATACATCATGACTTGTGCCACAGGATTATTTGACACAGCAGGCTAATGTATGTAGGTCACTGTCCCTCTGACTAAAACCATTTTGTTTCTGTACATGTGGAAAGAAGAGCTGTAAAGGCCCCTGACACCTGGTTTGTTTTAGGATCAGTCTTGCTGTGTAGACAGTAATTTATGCTTTCAGTAGCGCCTGTCCATGGTTGTCTCGCCTGTGACTACAATCATGCATGTTTTGTCAAACATTTAAAAACCTGCTTTATTTAAAAACCTGCTTTGCAGGAAATGTAAAACTGTATTCCGTAAACCGGAGTTGATTGATAGCCCAGGTGAGACTTGAATTGGGTCCATAACCCGAGGGGAATTTTATGTATGGTCCACTGTTTGTTTTACCACAATAGGACAGCGTCGTCTCGCTGTAAATACTCCACCCAGCCAGGTGTTCGTTCAAATCCATCTCATCAAAATTATACACCTGTCGCAGAAAGGCGCTTATTTCCTCAACTATAAATTCAAATACAACATTCGGCTGCAGGGCCGTGCACATACCTTTTTAGGGGACATGTGTTCAAACAAAGGGCACGCACATTTGTTTCTTCCCCACAAGCGCAGTCCGACTCATTGAGCTGTTACAGGAGGGGAAAGCCGCACAATATGACTGAACTATTTTGAACTGGAATAAATGCTGCACTGAACATTGACCAACACGATTCCAATCAAAATAGAAAATTGTTAGAAATACTGTAGCCTACTATTACTATAGCCTTACCAACCCAACTCAAATTGTTGCTTGATGTATCCTGTGGTTTTCAAACTGTTTGGCCCGCAACCCCCAAAAGGCAGTGATCGAAAACGTGTGTGCACAATCTCTGCAAATGTAGCTTGTCATTACAGCCATAAACGGTGATGCATTTTCAAAACGCAAGATAAGCTACAGAAATAAACTGCGTTTTACATCTGCATTTGGAGATGAAAGTAATTCATGTTAGCAGCCAATATCAACTAGGGATATGTCACTGCTCTGGAGTCTAGAGCAAGCAAAATCATATGGCATAAGTGTAACTAGTGGCCTAGGATGCAGGATCGGATGGAAAGCATGTTTTGTCTGCACCACACCATCACTTTGAAGGGCATCCTGCCTGTTGAATGCTCGTTGCCAGCAGGGTAGCCCTGTCCTCAGAAATATCGTAATAAATTCACCAGAATGTTACATCTTCATCCCATAGTATTGAAGGCAGTACAATGTTAAAGCTGCTTATCTTTAGACATATCGCCAGTAGACACCCAAACGATGTGTCTACTGAAATAGGACATTTCTCAATCGCCAGCTAACCTATTGTTCTGGTAAAGATGTGTCCGTAGTAGATCACTAATCTGGATATGAGCACCCATTTTTGCACGCCAATTGATGACTGTTCGGGTCAACAACCAACGTTTTGGTTCTGAAGCATAGATGACAATTTAAGGACGACTTGCGTGCAGTGGGTTAAGAACAACTACAAAAATATATACTTTTTGGAGAAATTATACCACCACCAAAAAGGGCACTTCGGAGACTGGAAGGTGCATGTGAAAATATTGCCCCCATTGGTGTGAAGTTTAGATGGAAAAATGAAATATATCAACAAAAAATGTATATCAAGTTTGATTTCAAGTTTTATTGTGGGCATGTAGAGAGAAAAACAGCTGTCCCACGAAAAGAACGGTTTAATTTGCCCTGTTTGTTGACGGCTTGGTCGGGTACAGTTCCTCTGATTTAACACTACACACAGGCTTGTATATAATGCTCAGTTGCGTAACACACATTTTGTTCTATATTAGTGTTGTTTTCTACACATTCTTGGCTTCATGCTGTTGTAGGTTAGATTGCTTGGGTCCACTTTTGGAAATTCTAGTTTTGCTCTGATGAAAAGGCTGTAAGGTTTTTACCTAACATGGCAATATTTTCCTCAGGGATACCCTGCTATTTCTACTCAGCAGGTAATGTTTCCTCGCAGACTTAACTGTGAGTTTCCATTTGAAGTAAGGAGTTTTTATGACTGTGCTGCTCACGTCCAGGAGTTTTTATTCTTAATTGGCGCCAGAGGCTCTGTATTAAAATAGAATTTTAAAGGAAGGAGGAGACAATATTATTGTTTCAATGGTTTTGTGATTCTATTGGACAGGCACTCACACGTCAGAGTGATTGACATGGAGACATATATTTATCACACCTACCCTCACCGGTACAGGAAAGACAGCAGCCCATGCACAGGTCAGTACGGAGTTTCTTCTTTAGCACATATGATCTGATAATTTAAGTAATATTATGCACAGAAATCAGTCTATTTTCTATACTGCATGAAGAAGCATCATTTTACACAGAAATGCATCTTATCTCTCCTTTTATATATTTCCATGCTGTTTCATACCGAGGATAACAAAATATATGCTGATCGTTCACAGGACATGTTATAGCCTATTGCTGTTTGAATGTATTTACTTGCGTTGTCATTGGTATTTGGTCTGCATGGTTTAATTACATTTGGGGATAGGGTATTCTTAGAACATACAGAGATGAAAGTATTTACATGTGAAGATCAGATCTTCAACAGTTTCCAAGTTAAACTAAAAATATAAAATGTCAATGTTTCTTTCCCCCTTGGAAATTAAAACAACAATGTGACATTTAGATTTTTAGTTTTAGCTTGAAACTGTAAATAGGTCACATGTATATACATACATCTCAGTATGTGCATGCACAGTACATTTCATTAAATCATATATGTCGATGCTCACTGGAAAACAAAAAAATTTAAGCAAGATGTACAATGCAAGTGATAAAATGCAGTGGCTGGTTTGCAGGTGGTCAAGATGATTTCTCCATTGTGGCTGGTGGGGGCAATATACTGTCTGACGTTGCTACCAGGTGGGATAACATTATTTTAGGTTACATGAGTTTGGTAAAATGAAAGTTATTGAAATTATTGTCAATTATTGTCAATAGAAGTAAATAGAATATATTCGATGTGGAATTGGATGATAACTGACTGATGAGTCTGGCATGTGTATCCTCTGCAGTTTGGCTGGAAGCAAAGTCTCTGCTGAATACTATCAAGCAGGAAGGTAACTGAATGTTTAGGGGGGATTACATTTAAAGTTTTTGCATTTAAGCTTATTTATACAATTATGTGTAGTACCAATGCTTTACTTTTGTTTCGATACTGAAAGCAACATATCTATGGTAGTTATAAATGGTAGTAGGCCTCATGTTTTTCTCCCTCTGTGGCTTTGCTCTCCCTCTCCACTGATCCACCTCTCCCCACAGAGATGAACCCTGTTAGTGATGTGAGTATTGATTCGGACAAGGCTCATGGCTTCCTGACTCACTCACGACCAAAGCGCAATATGGAACCCAGGTGGTACAGAGGCAACCCCGACTTCCAGGCTTACTACCGCTACTACAATAGCATTGGACACACAGAGGGGGTGAGAGAGGAAAGAAAAACAATCAATAACACTCACGCTACGCATTAACTAATGAAGCACTAACCACCACTAACAATAAATTAGGCATTGTTTGTTTTCTCAAATTATTCCATCTCTCTCTCTCTCTATGATTAAAAAAAATCTGTATCTTGTCTTTATTTCAATCTGTCTTGTACCTCTCAGCTGTATGAGATTGACCGGATCAGGCTGCTGTACCAGCAGATGAGGCAGCTGGAGCATGTATACGGCCCCAACGCCTCACACTTCCAGAACAAATTGGGAGTGCCCACCGTCAAGAAGTGCGACCCGGCCACGGACAAAAAATGCAAAGCCCTACCCCCTCCCCCTCCTGCCCCAATAAAAAGCACCTCTCAACCCCCTCCTGCTCCGGCCATCTCCCAGACTGACGTCATGTACCTGTGCAATGCCAAGGACCCCCTCTGCAAGCCCCATATTGTCTACCTCCCCACCGGGGCATTGCCCGTACTGTGCGACCCCCGCTACCACCCCTCTTGCAACCTCCACAAGCTCCCTCCTCCACCGCCACCCCCCATGCTTAAAAAATCTGCCCCACAACTACCACTCCCTGCCCCAAAAAAGTCATCTCCCCCCTCCGGCCCCCATCCACACCTACAAGGGCATGGAGTATGACTGCAATCCCTACTGGGACCCAGACTGCCTGATAGACCACCCACCCAGACCCCTCCATGGCAAGGCTGGCACACCCCCTCCTCCCGTTGAGGAGGAAGCAGTTGAAGACCCACCACCCCCTGCAGCCAGCAACAAGAAAGTGGCCCATCCCTATCCCTACTATGGCTACCCCTATAACTATAACTATGGGCATGAACTCTATGATCCAGTCCGCTTCCAGTACCCCTCACCACCTTCTGATTCCCCTGATGATAGTGGTAGTGACTAGCTCATCAAAGCTCTAAAGGCAGTAGCTTTACTTACGTCTCAAGTGTTTTGTCAATAATGAAAGAAGAGTTGTTTTCCCCTCCAGATGTAGACTTAGAAGGACAAAGCAGCAGAGACCATAATTATAGGTCTTTGAGCTATTAAGCATGTAACCGTCTTATCAATGATGCTGTTATGGGCAGGAGAGCAAACCTATTTGTACAGCAATGTACATTGCAATGTACAGCAATGACCTGCAGGAGAGTGATGCTATATTACAATGATTGGAAATATTACAACGATAAGACTGATTGATTTATTACTATCCAATGTGCCGTTGTCTATTCAGCATCCAAAATCATTATTCAGTTAGATAATTTTCATAGCAAAAAAAAGATACAAAGTAAATATTGACTCAAATGCTGAAAAATAAACTTTTAAAAACTGTCTCTGGCTTGTCTCTCTACTGAACTCCGTTTGCATGTATACCACATGCCAGTATTGCTTGTTCTGCTTGTTACTGTAGGTTTTGTGTAATTAAAAGGCAAAAATGAAGATACGTGGCAACAGTGAGAGCTTGAAAGCGAGGATGATAAAATCCCATAGAGGAGGAAAGCTGACTCCTGTCTTTGCCACATGGCTGGTAAACTCGGGCTACTAAAGAAAAAGTGCAGGCTGGCGGTCATAATGTTGACATCTGCTCCCTTTTAATATCCAAATAAATTCTGATCTGAAACTGTCCTAACTCTGTTTCCTCCACCCCTTTCCTGTCTAATGCACCTCACACAGCGCCTCCCCAAGGCCATGCACAGCAGGACCAGACTACATTAAAAAAAACAGGTAACTGCAAACACATTGTCACCTCCGGCCAATAATCCTAAAACCGTGCTGACTCCACAGACCTGACTTTATACATTCGTTTTAACCTGTGGGTCTCTGTATTGTGTTGCGTTTGTGTACCTACTTGAGTACAGGCTACCTTTAAGCCAGGAACGTGGGTTCGATTCCAGCTGGGTTCACCTACATGAAAATGTCTGCAAATATAACAGAATTCTTAGTCCTGTTTATACCTGGTTCTAATATGCATATTTTTTCCTGATCTTGTCCACATCCTGATTGTGCCCACATTTTTAGACAGGTTTACTGTAGATGATTTAAATACGCATTTTGATCAGATCTTCCTTACCATCTCTGGAGGTAGTCAGGGGGACCCATTATGTCTGGATATCTTGAAAGTTTAGATGGATCTGGACAGTGAAATCATTTAAATCATCCTTATCCTGCCCTCTAAACTCATTTACAGGTGACGCAACTGACTTATGGCATCAATATGTCTTAAAATAAATACTTTCAACATAGTGGCGTCATCATAGGATGCCACCTTTCCAACAAGTCAGTTCGTCAAATTTCTGCCCTGCTAGAGCTGCCCCGGTCAACTGTAAGGACTGTCAATGTGAAGTGGAAAGTCTAAGAGCAACAACGGCTCAGCCGTGAAGTGGTAGACCACACAAACACAGAACAGGACCGCCGAGTGCTGAAGCGCGTAAAAACCACCTGTCCTCGGTTGCAACACTCACTACTGAGTTCCAAACTGCCTCTGGAAGCAACTTCAGCACAAGAACTGTTCATCGGGAGCTTCATGAAATGAGTTTCCATGGCCGAGCAGCAGCACACAAGCCTAAGATCATCATGCGCAATGCCAAGCGTCGGCTGGAATGGCGTAAAGCTCGCCACCATTGGACTCTGGAGCAGTGGAAACGCATTCTCTGGAGTGATGAATTACACTTCACCATCAGGCAGTCCGACGGACAAATCTAGGTTTGGCGGATGCCAGGAGAACACTACCTGCCCCAATGCATAGTGCCAACTGTAAAGTTTGGTGGGGGATGAATAATATTCTGGAGCTGTTTTTCATGGTTCGGGCTAGGCCCCTTAGTTCCAGTGAAGGGAAACCCTAATGCTACAGCATACGGTTTCTTGTGTCAGCATGAAAATGCCCCCGTGCACAAAGAAAGGTCTATACAGAAATGGTTTGTTGAGATCAGTGTGGAAGAACTGATCAGAAACGTGACCTCAACTCCATCGAACACATTTGGGATGGAATTGGAACGCTGACTGCGAGCCAGGCCTAATTGCTTAACATCAGTGCCCGACCTCACTAATGCGCTTGTGGTTGAATGAAAGCAAGTCCCCTCAGCAATGTTCCAACATCTAGTGGAAAGCCCTCCCAGAAGAGTGGAGGCTGTTAAAGCAGCAAATGGGGGGCTGACTCCATATTAATGCCCATGATTTTGGAATGAGATGTTCGACGAGCAGGTATCCACGTGCTTTTGGTCAAGTAGGGCCAGGATATCTGGTCACAATGCAGACACATTTTACTAATGCAATGGCTACAATTTGGGCACAATCATAATGTGAATAAGATCAGGACAAAGGACGCATGTTAGCACAAGGTATAAACAAGGCTCTTGAGTAATAGCGTCAGATGCCAGTTATGTTATGCGTGTCTGTCCACTAGAGATGGACGGAAGCACTACTGTGTTATTATAAACCAGGTGGTTTGAGCCCTGAATGCTGATTGGCTGAGAGCCGTGGTACATCAGACCGTATACCATGGGTATGACAAAACATTACTATCTACGTTGTTAACCAGTTTTATAATAGCAATTAGGCATCTCAGGGGTTTGCGGTATATGGCCAATATACCATGGCTACTGGCTGTATCCAGGCACTCCCTGTTGCACACAACTGCCATTAATTGGCAATATACCACACCTCCTCGGGCCGTACTGCTTAATTATATATTTGTTAGTGAATATGAATCTTTTAGCTATAATTTAATTGATAAATTGCCTTATTGTACTTTTTATAGGACAAACTGAAAAATCAAAGTCCCAAGAAAAATCAGCAGGTTATTTATTACTTACAGAAACATGGAACAACAAAACAAAGCAAAATGGGAAATTGTATTTTCTGTTCACGTACATGAATTCATTAATGTGCATACTCACAATGTCAAACAAACTGCGAGTGAGAATGTGAGTGATTTTGTACACGGTTTCCTTCTTCCTGTTTGTGTGTGTGATTTTATGGTATAGACGAGGCCTTTGAGACACTTCTAGCATTTGCTACCTTTGAAAACAAACTGGTTTGATGAGAACAACGTTCACTGGTATCAGAGTTTGTGTGTCACAAGTGTTACTTAACATAAAATACAGACAAACAAATGGAAAAGCAGTGCTTGTGACCTCTTCCTCCAATCACTCTTTCTGTGTCCCTCAAAAGAACAGTCCTCTCATCCTCCGGCCGATGCCCTGTCTATCGTACAAGACGTTGAACTTGTTGATGAACTGGTTCATGCTGTTGCAGGTCTTAGTAATGGTACCTAGGTAAGCCATGAGGCCCACGTCATTGCATTGCTGAAAAAAGTGAGAAGCAAGGAGATGAATATGCTTTTACAGTACTGTGCCAATCCAACCTGTCTAAGCATTCTCAAGTCATTACATTACCCTTATTGAGTGTTTTAAAGAAGGAATTTTGTCAAGGTTTTGTTCAGGGTAGCCTAGTGGTTAGAGCGTTGGACTAGTAACCGAAAGGTTGCAAGTTCAAATCCCCGAGCTGACAAAGTACAAATCTGTCGTTCTGCCCCTGAACAGGCAGTTAACCCACTGTTCCTAGGCCGTCATTGAAAATAAGAATTTGTTCTTAACTGACTTGCCTAGTAAAATAAAGGAAAAAAAGAAAATACATTCAAAACAACGTTGGTTAATTATCCTTCCAATTTGGCAGATTATCACATTACCAAGACTATAATCTAAAAACAAAGGCACACATGTTCACACCAGGAGCTGAGTTTTGCCAAGTGCCTAGGTGGGGATGACTTACATCATAGAAGTCAGTCTTGAATTTGATGGTGCTGAGAACGGGCAGTCTATGGCACAGGGCATTGGCTTCTCTGAGGATCTCGTGGTTAAATGGCACCTCTCCTGGGTCGTACCAAATCAGAAGGGGAGGGTTAAGAGAGCATGAGGGGAAAATATACATACAACAACAGGTGAGATAAGATGGGACCATATTGGGTTTTGTTTTAAAGCAAGGGCTGGAAATGAGATCTATGTTAGTAACAGCATCTTCTTTCCAGACTCACTTGAACATGCATTATTTCGGTCTTTCATCTCGGATCACACGACAGAGTAAGCAATTCTCTCACCTGCTTCCACTGCTTTGACATATTCCAAGATGACTTTCACCCTGCTGTGGAGCATCTTAATTGCACTGTGCTGTGCTATGAGATGTTCGGCCACTGAACAGAAGAGACACACATAATGGAGAGAGGGTGTTTAAAAAATACCTGTCAGACAGTGGGGGTAAATAGGCCACCATAACTACAGTTACCTGTTGAATTCTCCCCCGTGCCTGTGGCTGTCATGCGAGCCACGTGATCCACTCCGATTCGCTCCGCCTCTTCTGTGGCCAGAGTGTACCCCAGCTCAGCAAACAACATGGTCGCCTGGGATTGATCAAGTCAGAAGGACAGACAAGCTTACAAATCAGCCACTAGTACTAATCACAGTGGTGTGTTTCCACTAGCCAGTAATTGCTTTAAAAAAATTCAGAAAAAAAGAGAAACTAAGCCTATAAATGAAATTGCTGCTGGCCAAATTGACCAACAGAAAAAAAACAATGGTATGCAGGCTATCAGCACATCACCCACTTATGGGAGAGCAGCAGCCTCTGCCATACGGACACATTGATACACTGTGATCATTGGTGGTTAAATAGGATAAATGAGCGCATGGAACTCAGATGGCCAATAACTTCCATTGTCAAATAATTAAAAAGACATAAAACCGACAAATAAAACAATTCGGGTTCATTCAATCACATTGATCTCTCTACTAAACCGGTCTGCCTCCCTTTCTATCCAACTTGACTTGAGCTATCGCTAGTGAAGTGCAACATTGTATCAAATCAATCAACTGGATCAAACTAAAGCAGTCTCTAGCGAACTTGCAACATTGTATTAACTAGCCTATTCAGGACCCTCAGTTTCCTGCACACCAGTGAGCTCAGGTCAGACTGTTCTTGCGCAATGGACTTACTGTGTGAGGTGAAGAAAAAAATGACTGAGAAGCTCAGCTTATTAGTGGTGGCTGTGGTGAGTTAAGACAATCAGAAATCAAATGGGCACATTCCTACATTTGAGCCAGGTAGGCTACTTCAAAGCGTGTGCTCTCCCTCAACATTAACAAGACTGAGAAACCAACCCATGTTCATTGCTCACATGGAGCACCTCAAATAAAAGACATTGACAAAATGTACAAAACTCATAAATGATGGTTATGAAATAAACCATAACTTTTCTCACAAGTTTAGCAGGTTGTGAACTCTGCAAACAATGTTTCCACTCTGAGAATGAGAATGTAAATGACTGTAGGCCTAATTAGTAACAAAATGCATTAAACAGAAATTACTGTAACCAAATGTAAGGGATTAACGGTACATTTACTACTGGTGACATATGTAATGGGGAATGTATCAAAATAAACAAATCAAAGAGCAAACAATACCCACAATGGAACAACGAATGCACAATAATTGGCAGGAGATAGCTTGAGTGCATTCTGGAGAGCTCTCTCTACCACCTTCTGGAGATACGCAGCTATAGGCCATCTTCGCCACACATCCCTTCCCCTTTTTCTTTTCTCACCATTTAATATTAAGACAAATTATCTTCACACATATTTTAGATGCTTTTCATTGACAGCCGCCACTCAATCAGCTAGACCTTTTGCCATGCCTGTTGTCTACAAAATACTTCCTCATATGCCATTTCTCTCCTGTTCTATTGGTTTTCATATCAACTTTCTTTCCTTGTCCAGAAGCCAAAGGCACAATCCTAGTCATATTAACAACCCATCCTTGTTGTTGCATCATTAGATTCACCATCTTTCTAACTGAGATTTTAATCTCTGTCATATACCGCTGGCATCAGGTGAGGTGTTTAGAATGGCGTTTTTTAACCGCAAATTGCATTTTGGCAAATGTTTGAAAATTACGTTTCATTGTCTGCTTCATTACAGGAGTTGCAAATTTTGTTAAAATTAATTACCATAATCTAAATGTGAATTCTGTCATTCTGAGCACAGTGGTTTGACGCCCTAATGGGTTACGCACCCAATGCATATGGGTCCGGGAAATTTCTCAAATGGGCGGTAAATTAAAATCTTCCCGGTTACGTTGTCCAGCGCCACATTTTCCTAACGGAAACCCTGGTGTGTGTGTGTGTGTGGTAGGAGAGCTTGAGTTACCTCTCCACTGATGATGTCGATGACAGACTCATACACACTGACAGGGAGCTGGAACAGACGGGACATAAGCTTCAATTACCACATGTAGAGAAGCTATCTCTACCGCATCATAGCAATGTAACTGTCCGACATAAAAGTAACTAAAAATGTAAATGAAGAATAATGTTTGACATTAATATATACAGTACCAGTCAAAAGCTTATACACACCTACTCATTCAAGGGTTTTTACTTATTTTTTACTATTTTCTACATTGTAGAATAATAGTGAAGAAAACAAAACTATGAAATAACACATATGAAATCATGTAGTAACCAAAAATGTGTTAAACAAATCCAAATATATTTTAGATTCCTCAAAGTTGCCACCCTTTGCCTTGATGACAGCTTTGCACACTCTTGGCATTCTCTCAACCAGCTTCACCTGGAATAATTTACCAACAGTCTTGAAGGAGTTCCCACATATGCCAAGCACTTGTTGGCTGCTTTTCCTTCACTCTGCCTTCCAAATCATCCCAAACCATCTCAATTGGGTTGAGGTCAGGTGATTGTGGAGGCCAGGTCATCTAATGCAGCACTCCATCATTCTCCTTCTTGGTCAAATAGCCCTTACACAGTGTGTTGGGTCATTGTCCTGTTGAAAAACAAATGATAGTCCCACTAAGCGCAAACCAGATGGGATGGCGTAACGCTGCAGAATGCTGTGGCAGCCATGCTGGTTAAGTGTGCCTTGAATTCTAAATAAATCAGAAAGTGTCAACAGCAAAGCACCCCCACACCATCACACCTCCTCCGTGCTTCACGGTGGGAACCACACATGGGGAGATCATCCGTTCACTTACTCTGCGTCTCACAATGACACGGCGGTTGGAACCAGAAAACTCAAATTTGGACTCATCAGACCAAAGGACAGATTTTCACAAGTCTAATGTCCATTGTTTGTGTTTCTTGACCCAAGCAAGTCTCTTATTCTTATTGGTGTCCTTTAGTAGTGGCTCCTTTGCAGCAATTCAACCATGAAGGCCTGATTCACACAGTCTCCTCTGAACTAGAGGTCGACCGAATTAATCGGCATGGCCGATTTCAAGTTTTCATAACAATCGGTAATCGGCATTTTTGGATACCAATTACATTGCATTCCACAAGGAAACTGCGTGGCAGGCTGACCACCTGTTACGCAAGTGCAGCAAGGAGCCAAGGTAAGTTACTAGCTAGCATTAAACTTACCTTATAAAAAAACAATCAATCTTCACATAATCACTAGTTAACTACACATGGTTGATGATATTACTAGGTTAACTAGCTTGTCCTGCGTTGCATATAATCAATGCGGTGCCTGTTAATTTATCATCGAATCACAGCCTACTTCGCCAAACGGATGATGATTTAACAAAATCAGAATCGTTGGACGAATGTACCTAACCATAAACATCTATGCCTTTCTTAAAATCAATACACAGAAGTATATATTTTTAAACCTGCATATTTAGTTAAAAGAAATTAATGTTAGCAGGCAATATTAACTAGGGAAGTTGTGTCACTTCTCTTGCGTTCATTGCACGCAGAGTCAGGGTATATGCAACAATATTTAGACTTAGGGTTGCCACCCGTTCGATAAAATACAGAACGGTTCCGTATTTCACTGACAGAATAAACGTTTTGTTTTCGAAATGATTGTTTCCGGATTTGACCATATTAAGGACCTAAGGCTCGTATTTCTGTGTGTTTATTATATTATAGTTAAGTCTATGATTTGATATTTGATAGAGCAGTCGGACTGAGCAGTGGTAGGCAGCAACAGGCTCGTAATAGTCAAAGGTATATGGTTTAGAGAGAAATAGTCGACGCATCATAATTCCTATAATAACATGTGGCTGAACTTGAAAGGGGTTCCTTCGTTATTTTAACGTTCATGTCTTCACCAGAGAATGTCTTGATCTACTTCAAATAAGGTCTGTGTTTCATGTAGGCTTAAACCACCTCTGCTTTTTGATACTCGTGCAAATCTCACTAGGATAAGGTAACGTTTGTCAACATGTTTTCAAAAATCCATTATACAAAAAAAATTATCTTCGCTTATATTTAGCCAATATTGATCAGAGTTACCTTGTTCTATGGATATTTACACAGTTATCAAATTGGCAAGGTGGTGTAAGCCTACATGAAACACAGACCTTATTTGAAGTGAATCTAAAAATATCCTATGGAATAAATGAATGAAGGAACAGCTTTTCAGATTTTGCTGGAAGGTGTCATGGGAATTATGACTCACACTTTGGTAGTCAATTCTTACCATGCCCATTATTAAAATAGTATTTCCTGCATATAGAAATTAGAGTTTTTGTTTTCAACATTCATCATAGGTAACTTAAACTGTATTTTTATTATTCAAACAGACTCTTCAGTATCCTTGTCACTTCAGAGAGCTGTGTGTGTGTGTTTTACAGATGGCAGAGAAAAGCAGAGCACCAGTGTGGGACTATTACATTGAACTGGTACCAGGGAAAGCAAGGTGTCTTATTTGTGATAAAGATGTAAGCACCGTTGCTGACGGCTAAATCAAAAATACCACTAACCTGTGGAATCACCTTAAAAACACCCATCCAAAAGCCCATAAGGAAGCAATGATGAACAAAGCAAACGCAAATTCTTCACAAGGAAAAAGTGATACAGACACGTCACAGACATCGCAGGGTACAATCTTACAACTTTTTAATTTAACAAGCAAAATGGCAGGACAAAGACCCAAGGGCCAAGAAGATGGATGAAGCAATTATTGAGATGATTGCCACTGACAACCAGCTATTCACAGTGGTGTCTGACATTGGTTTTCAGCAGCTGATTACTCTTGCTGAACCCCGGTATAGGATCAAAGATGAAAAATAATTTTGCACCGAAATTCTAGATAAAACACATGAAAGAGTTGTGATGGAAGTGAAGAATCTGGTGGCACCCGTGTACACTCCACACATGGCATTCACAACTGACTGCTGGTCAGGCACTAGAGTCCCTGATGAGCCTTAATGGACATTTCATTGACAATGTTTGGACAAGAAAGCAGGTTGTGCTGAATGTCAAGACTATGACTAGATCACACACAGGAAACTACATCAGAGAGATGTTTTTGACCAAGTTGGAATACTGGGAAATCCACACAGAACGTGTATTGCTGGTCCTCAGGGACAGTGGGGCAAACATGGTGAAAGGTATGAGACTGGCAGAGCTTCCAGACTTCAGCTGCAGTGCACACACCCTACAGCCTTTAATCAATGATGGCCTATCCAGTCAGAGAACTGTGCTAGACATTATTGCCATGTTGAAGAGCTGTGCAACTCACTTTGACCACTCTGTACTGGCCAAACAGAGGCTGAGGGCCATTCAGGAAGAGCTTGACCTTCCCAAACACAGCATCATGAAAGCAGTTCAAACTCGCTGAAACTCAACACTACACATGTTGCAGAGGATGTTTGAACAGAGGCGTGCACTGAATGTGTATGCAGGTGAATACGGACACATCAGCAGTTTGTCTGCTGCACAGTGGGACATTGTCAGTAACCTAATTGAGACTCTGGCACCTATGGAGGATGTGAGACTGGAGATGAGCCACTCCAACTCTACAGCAGTGTGTTGGTGCTGAAGCTGATGCTGCAGCAGGAGGGTTCTTCTACTCAAGGCATCAAAACTTTACGGAAGACAATGTTGGACAGTCTGACAAGGAGGTTCTCCAAGGCCGAGGAGACAAAGTGCCTGGTGCTGGCAACTGTCCTGGATCCACGTTACAAGAGCTATGCCTTCACCTCAGGGACAGCACCAGAGAAAGCAAAAGAGTGGCTGAAGGAGGAGTCTGACCTACTAAGGAAACCAGATCCCAGAGCCACAGTAGATGGGACGAGTGAAGAGGAGGACCCAGATCCAGGTGCAAAAAGGCAAAGAGTCCGGGTAGATCAGCCACCCAGTCTGGTGGACAGCCTCTACGCTAGAATCCTTGGAAACCAAGAGGGCAGGGCTGAAGTCCAGTGCAGTTTTGAAACTGAGTTGGAGCGTTACCTCACAGAGCCTGTCATTGACAGAAAGAGCGGCTTGCCTTTGGAGTGGTGGAAGCAGAATGAGGACAGACTTCAATTACTCGCTCCACTGGCAAAGAAATGTCTGTCCCCCATACCTTCTTCGGTCCCAAGCGAGAGAGTGTTCAGTGAGGTGGGAATCATTTATGATAAGTGGAGGAGCAGACTGATGGGACCATGCAGACAAGCTCTGCTTTCTGCACTACAACCTAAAACTTCTTAACTGGGAATATTGAAGACCCATGAAAGATGGTGGTTCCTTTTAACATATGTTCTCATGTTATTTAAGACTAAATTGATTTTAATTATGTATTATATTAAACAAAAATAAAGGTGTTCATTGTTCATTCAGTATTGTTGCAATTGTCATTATTACAAATATATGTTTTTTTTTAAGTACAAAAATTACAACAACAAAAAAAGAAATTGCCCGATTAATCGGTAATGGCTTTTTTTGTTCCGCCAATAAATCGGTATCGGTGTTGAAAAATCATGATCAGTCGACCTCTACTCTGAACAGTTAATATTGAGATGTGTCTGTTACTTGAACTCTTTGAAGCATTTATTTGGGCTGCAATTTCTGTGGCTGGTAACTCTAATGAACTTATCCTCTGCAGCAGAGGTAACTCTGGTTCTTCCTTTCCTGTGGCGGTCCTCATGAGAGCCAGTTTCATCATATCGCTTTATGGTTTTTGCGACTGCACTTGAAGAAACTTTCAAAGTTCTTGTAATGTTCCGTGTTGACTGACCTTCATGTCTTAAAGTAACAGTGGACTGTCATTTCTCTTTGCTTATTTGAGCGGTTCTTGCCACAATATGGACTTGGTCTTTTACCAAATAGGTCTATCTTCTGTATACCACCCCTACCTTGTCACAACACAATTGATTGGCTCAAATGCATTAAGGAAAGAAATTCCACAAATTAACAAGTCACACCTGTTAATTAAAATGCATTCCAGGTGACTACCTCATGAAGCTGAATGAGATAATACCACGAGTGTGCAAAGCTGTCATCAAGGCAAAGGGTGGCTACTTTGAAGAATCTCAAATATAAAATATATTTAGATTTGTTTAACACTTTTATGGTTACTATATGATTCCATGTGTTAATTGATAGTTTTGATGTCTTCACTATTATTCTAAAAAGTAGAAAATAGTAAAAAGAAAGAAAAACCCTGGAATGAGTAGGTGTGTTCAAACTTTTTACTGGTACTGTATATTTCCATTATGTAAAAAAATAAAAATGAGAAACTCACATCTGTGTGTTTGGTCATCGGGTTGAGCTTGAGGAAGAGAGGACTCTCAATTATCTCACACACCTAAAGTGAAAAGAGAGGAAAAGCCAATAAGGAAACAGCACACAGTTGCCAAATAACCTCAAATGTATATCTTTCAAATCACAACAATTCACTGACCAATTACAGTTACTTTTGTCATGCCTCTAATTTCTCCCCCATGGAAAATGCCCAACCCCATGGAAAATAAATGTATTCTCCTTTGCTCCACCTACCTGCTTGTGAATGTGGATGTCTGATTGGTCACAAGGACCACCTGTGGTATACCAGCCCAGGAATTCCATGTCCTTGAAGACCTGTTTGACTGAAAGAAAGCAGAGGTCAAGAGGTCAAGTAGGTCCCCCCACTAATGTAATCTTAGTCACTGTGACCTAAAAGGCTAAACTGATCCTAGACCAGCACTTATGCAGAGGTTCAGTTCCACTTATAACACCAAGGGCTTCAGGTACAAGCCTACTATGAAATGTTTCCACTTCAGAGATGGTGGAAAACCATGACACGGCACATCAATCAGTCACAACGTTTTATCTAGCACTTTCAGCAATATCAGTAATCAATGGGGAGTGACATCTGACCTTTTCTTTGTATGGTAGGTTAGTGAAATTAGACTCACACTGCTCCTCCTTGGTGTAGTAATACTCCTTGTCAATGTGTGCTCGGTCATCTACCAATTGATGAAGCAGCTCAAAGGAGTTCATCACCTCAATGTTTCTACCCTCCTGCTTCCCAATTAATGCGCCGATCACTTGGTGGGAAGGAAAGGATGCAATGCAACATTAGGCAGCTGATTGGAATGGATACACATATAGACTATAGCAAAGCCCATTGAAATTGTGTCATTAAGTGTAACCTCTCCCATGTATGATTCCCTTCCCACTGTTGAGGTATTGGTTCTCTTATAGAGTCTTAACTATTTTAATTAATGTCTTAAAGTTTAAATACTTTGAAAGAAGCTAAGACATTTACAGAGCAATTTACTGAACCAATTTCAATATAGCTCATCCCCTTATTCCATGCCAAATGTGAGTCTGTATACAACTATCGGTATTCTTGAAAACTGATCAGCTCACATACCCTGCATGGGCCGCCCCTCCTGGGAGCGAATGCGAATCCAGTGGTCTGAGATGTTGAGGATGACGAGAGGATGCAAGGCAACAGAGACACTGCCGGTGACCCCAGAGACCATAACACTGGGGCTGGCTGTGGGACAGAGAAAGAGGGTGGGTTTCATTTACTGTTGGTAATCTCTAAAGCCAAACGTAGCTAATATGGCCTTAACACGACCACCTGCATTTGTGTTCTTGTCTTGAATAATATTATTTCATTTAGACGATTGTTACAATCTCCGTGTGCAGTTGAATTTGGTGGATTTTAGAAATCTAACTTTACAGGAAGAGTACAGTGACGACTAGTTCAACAAAGGTTAAATTTAAAAAATGACATTGATTCTACTCATCAAAGCTATGATTTATCAACAATGCTATCCCAATCAACATTTTAAAAGATGTGATCATGAAACTTACTAACAGCTTAGAAAATTCTCGCTACGTATAGAGGACCAGTTACTGGGCTGTTATTAAACTAGCTAAGAAAGCAAAATAGTTAACGTTTTAACATGTTATCTAGCTAGCAATCGACTAACCCTAGTTGTTTACATTGCCGATGTTTAGTTAGGTAATACCAATCAATATGTGACGGCAGGTGAATTAGTTTGTTAACTAGCAAATATTAACTGCACTTGTTTGGAAATTGCATATACCAGTAACGTTAATATACACACTACTGGACAGCTACATTAACTAACGTTAACGTTAGGTAGCCTCGCTGAAGTAACGTTAGCGAAATAATGGAAACTAAATGCGCTAACACCACCGACAAAGGAGTATAGTTGGAACCTACACAATATGTATACAACCTTATCATAATCAGATAAATCAATTGTGCTTGAAGGGAAATTATTACCTGCCCCATCCACTTCCATTCCACCACCATTGCTCGTCGCCATCTTGTCCGACTGACAGCTGCGCAAGCCCAGGAGAACGAGGCGTTTTTTCTCAAACGCTAAGGGGCAGTGTTTGCTGCATTTACACAGGAGTTTTGGTGATACATGTTTTGGAAATTATGCCGTTGTTATGCTTATTTATTATTTCAAATGTTTACGCCATTGTATATCTCTGGTACGGTCACATAAAATATGCTAATTTCGAGCATGTAATATTTCAGAACGTTTAGGAACGTTGTGGTTTTAGCACCCGTTTCTGCGGGGTTTATTACTTGAATGCAACTTTGGTACGTCGGCGTATTTTGTCCGTGTACTCGACGGTACTTTTTGTTTACAAAATGGCAGACTTCAGAACTTCTACCCTCGATTACTTTCCAGAGAACATTTTAATTGATATTTTATCATATTTAGGTGTTCGAGAGCTCATCCGAACTGGAAGGTAAAACAAGTTGGCTGAAGTCGATGTGCTCAATATCAATTTTCATGATAATAACTTCAATGTTAGCTTGAATAACACTTCTCTTTGTCATGTCATTCATGTGGTGTATTTGCAGGGTGTGTAAGAGATGGAGACGCCTTGTAAAAGACCAAAGACTATGGCGAGTTGTTGATCTAACTGCATGGAAAGGGGTAAGAATGGTGTCCATTATTTCATGTTGATATTACCATTTCAAGACTCGTCATGAAAATATTTTTGAGGCTACCATGTCTGTCTAAAGACGTCAGCCATTTTGTGATATAGCCATGTTTATCAGGTCCTACATTCAATGGTATTTCAGTAGACTTTATTTTATTATTGATAGCTACTTGTTTGAGGCCTCTCACATTCTGCAACAAAATGCAATGTTGATACTTGCATTGCAGTCTTATTTCCAGTGTTGGGGGGAGTTACTCTTAAAATGTGTATCATTTACAAAACTACCAATTACTTCATACTGGAAGAAGTTAACCTACACTAAAGTTACCCTTAAGACAAATATAGTTTACTTAACTAAAGTTACTTTGAAAAAGTAGTTCACTACATCCAAACTATTTTGTTTAAATTGTATCATTTTAAATGTCAGGCTACAAATTGCAAGACACATGACTTTGGGGTCATATGTTAACATAATGTGTAATGTAGCTTATTAAACACAAACTGTTTCAAGTGAGAATTAGGAAGATTCGAATCCTGAAAATGAAAGGAAATGATTGCCTACTTAACACACATTTAATTTTTTGCAAAAAACAGTGTGTAGTTCTAGTAGTTAGCGATATGGTAATGAACTACTGAAAACACTACCTAGATTTGAATTTAGTTCAACTACCACCAAGCTACTGCAAAATTAAGTTGAACTACATGTAGTTCACTACTCCCCAACACTGGCTATTTCCTACCTGTTGACTAGCTAACTCTACAGAACTTTCAAGTCATCGCTCAAACACTGATGCATTGTTTCTTCCCCCATCTCTCCCTCATTGGATGTTTTCATTCTTCAACTGCTCTTCCTGCCCTTGGTGTCCATTTTGGGTCAGGTGACATCGCGCATGCTGTGGGTTCTTCTACGCCAGTATCTGGGCACTGGGCTCCGATACCTGCGGCTGCGTGGCTTGCTGCTCTCTGCTAGAGGCGGGGCCTTTCTCTCAGAGTCCTGGCTCAAGGCTTTGTCCTCCAGGTGCCCCCGTCTGCGCAGTCTTTCCCTGCTGCATGCAGATCTGAGAGGCTTGCACAGTTGCCAGCTCCTGCCCACAACACTGCAGGTCCTAGAGTTGCGTGGCTGTGAGCTACCACAGGGCTTTTTCACCCAGACCCCACTCAGTCCTGAGAAACAAGCTGGAATGGCATCAACTGCTGCTACTCAGCAACAGGGACGTGTTCAAACTGGGAAAGTGCCTGCCTCCACATCAGGGATTGCCATTGAGACGATGGTCCTTGACAATGTGCCCTCCTTCACAGACCAGCACCTGCAGAGTCTGGCGTCTTGGTTAAGGCTTAGCCGCCTAGAACTCCGCAACGTCCTTCGTGTCACAGCGGAAGGCCTTAGGCGCAGTGCCGCCCAAGAAACCGACACGGGCTTAAACGGGCTCTCCAGGCTCAAGTACCTGGAGATAGGGCACTTTGGGCGGCCGGGCGCCCAGCTGCAGATGGCCTCCCTGGGGCTCGGAGTGGGCTGGCTGGGCCTAGAGGAACTAAGCCTTGGCGGTAAGGAGGTGGGGCCAGGCCTGCTGTCCGCCAGCCGTCTGAGGGACCTGAAGCGCCTGCGCCTGAGATGCTGCAAGCTGAGAGAGATGCAGGTGCTACGTAGCTGCAGGACACTGCGGGACCTGCGCAGGTTGGAGTTCTGCGAGGTGTTCTTCCAGGTTTGCCCAAAGACACCAGAGAGAGAGGGGGAGGTGGAGAGGCAGGGAGAGGGTGAGGAGGGGAGGGAGGGTGGCACAGATAGTGGTGATAAACTGGAAGAGAATGACCCCGTGCCAAGTCTGCGCCGCTCACTTGCTGCTCTGCTGCCACAATGTGCACTAGTGTTCACCAACTGCACCGTTACAATAACCTCAGACTAGATTACATACTGGATCTGTTACACATCTGGTCCCCTTATTCTACTATTGTAAAACATTCCTCTCAATTCAGCCTGTTGCAAACTCATGCTTTGCCTTCATTCACATATATGTAAAAAAAAAAAAAAAAAAAAAAAAAGAATAAATAGAATTGTTGCTAATGGGCAGTTTCTATTTTAAACTTGCTTACAGCTATGCTATTGAACAAAGGGACAGTTAACGGTGCAATGGGCATCACAGGAAATGTTAGGAGCATCGCAGCGACCAATAAACGATGACTTCAATCATGTACTGTAACGGCCCTGTGGAGTGTTTAAGTAACAGCTTGGACAGTTATCAGTACATTTCTGATATTATGCAATTTCAAAACCATTGCAGTTAAAAAAATTGCTGTAGCCCACTATATGTTTTGCTAACTGGAAAAATACACTTATCCCCACTTGAGTTGTGATTCTCCAGAGCACTATGTTATCTGTATTAATCACGAGAAAGTACAAATGAAAACTGTTTTAACCTTTTTCCATCAAGAAACTGTGGTCAATAAAATATTTGAAAATAAAAATGGCACAATGTATTTTATGTACGTGGGAAATGATCATCTATGAATAATGTTTCAGGGTTGAACTCCTTTATATGCTTTGTAAATAATTCCGAAAAAAAGAAAGGACATTGGGATACAATGATATGTCGGGGAAGGGGGAGTCAATGTTCTTTCATAATAAAATAATCAACTGTACAAGTTAATCCTCAAAAGTGACACACAGCCATAAGACAATAACCTAACCTAATATTGCAACACAAAACATTCTAGAGTATTTCAGCCAATAACAGATCAGTAGGCCTGCAGTCATAGTGAATGGTAGTGAAGTACATTACTGAATGTGAGCGTAAGTGTCTAATGGACAATTCTCATTGTAAGCAGTAATTTTGCAGTAGCACGAGCTTTGGGGTACATGTGAAAATGCTAAGGCTGATAGTGACAGGCTGAAAGAGCCATGAGCCGTGGCCAATAGCATGTTGGTAGAGCATGGTTAAAAGGCTCATTGTTGTTCTGAGAATAATCAGAATGACTATATAATTTACAGTGGGCTCCAAAAGCATTGTGACACATTTTTTGTTGTTTTGGCTCGGTACTCTAGCACTTTGGATTTTAAGTGATACAATGGCTGAAGTTAAAGTGCAGACTGTCCCATTTTAATATGAGAGTATTTTCATGCATATCGGGTGAACTGTTTATAAGTTACAGCACTTTACATAGTCCCTTCATTTTAGGGGTATTGGGACACATTAACTTTGTGTATTAAAGTAGTAAAAAGTTAAGTATTTGGTCCCATATTCCTAGCACACAATGGCTACGGCAAGCCAAATGTTTGTTTTGGTTGTGTTTCAGATTATTTTGTGCCCAATAGAAAGGGTAAATAATATTGTCGTTTTGGAGTCTCTTTTATTGTAAATAAGAATAGGATATGTTTCTAAACACTTCTACATTAATGTGGATGCTTCCATGATTATGGATATTCCTGAATAAATCATGAATAATGATGAGTATGAAAGTGAGACGCACAAATAGCATACCCCCTCAAAAACATTCTAAAGTATCCTGTCATTGTAAGTGAGAGTTTAGCATGTGTTGGGGTTATGGTATTTGTGGGTCTAACTTTCTCACTCATCATTATTCAGGATATGGATGAAAATACCCTAAATTGTAAAGCTGATAGTCTACTTTAACCTCAGTCATTGTTTTATTTAAAATCCAATGTGCTGGAGTACAGAGCCAAAACAAAACAACTTTCACTCTCCCAATACTTTTGGAGCTGACTGTATATAGTCATTCTTAATAACATAAACATGCATCATTACAGACAGTGGTTGGTATGAAACTGCTACAACATTCAATGAACAGAGAGACATTTGCTACTTTGTCGTGGTTTCTGGTACACTAGTCTTTATTTATTTTACTTTTTATTTAATCTTTATTTAACTAGGCAAGTCAGTTAAAAACAAATTCTTATTTACAATGACGGCCTACCCACGACGCTGGGCCAATTGCGCGCCGCCCTATGGTACTCCCAATCACGGCCGCATATGATTCAGCCTGGATTCGAACCAGAGCCTGTAGTGACACCTCTTGCACTGAGATAGTGCCTTAGACCGCTGCGCCACTCGGGAGCAAAGAGTACATGATGCTCAGTAGTTTGAACTAGTTCAAGATTAGAAAACAGAATGTACTTTGAGTGGGAAAGAGTAGGTGTTCTCAAGACTGAAACTAACTGTTTAGAGAAGACATTCTACTGTTGTGGTGGAACAAGTGAGCGTGGTTTTCAGTTAACTTTCTGCTATATGTGGATCTAGGCCACACCTCAGGGAATCACTTCTATCCTCACATAATAATTGTTCTCAGATAGTATGTGTGTGCATTCTGCAATAGCCTTTATCACTGCATAAAATTGCCTGTTTCAGAGGGTGTAAATGTACAGTAAGTCAGAATATCTTTCATGATAAGTAGAAGCTCAGTATTGACAAGTCATGATAAAAACTGAGCTTGACCAGTCTTCATTAGTGGGCTCTGGAGGATCATGGGTCTTTAGACATGCTAATAGCCCCTAACACCTTGTCTATTATCTTCATATCACACCCCAGTTCAGCTCAGCAGGCAATCTACTCCAAACATTTATTTAGTAGGCCTACAACCTAGCTCATAAATTTAAAAAACATCTTAATAAGAATAATAGACAAAAAAGATAATGGAGTCTATTTTCATACAATCATCAAAGATACATACACTACCGTTCAAAAGTTTGGGGTCACTTACAAATGTCCATGTTTTTGAAAGAAAGCACATTTTTTGTCCATTACGATAATATAAAATTGATCAGAAATACAGTGTAGACATTGTTAATGTTGTAAATGACTACTGTAGCTGGAAACGGCTGATTTTTAATGGAATATCTACATAGGCGTACAGAGGCCCATTATCAGCAACCATCACTCCTGTGTTCCAATGGCACGTTGTGTTAGCTAATCCATGTTGCTCATTTTAAAAGGCTAATTGATCATTAGAAAACACTTTTGCAATTATGTTGTCACCGCTGAAAACTGTTGTTCTGATTAAAGAAGCAGTAAAACTGGCCTTCTTTAGACTAGTTGAGTATCTGGAGCATCAGCATTTGTGGGTTCAATTACAGGCTCAAAATGGCCAGAAACAAATAACTTTCTTCTGAAACTCGCCAGTCTATTCTTGTTCTGAGAAATGAAGGCTATTCCATGCGAGAAAAAAACTGAAGATTTAGAACAATGCTGTGTACTACTCCCTTCACAGAACAGTGCAAACTGGCTCTAACCAGAATAGAAACAGGAGTGGGAGGCCCCGGTGCACAAATGAGCAAGAGGACAAGTACATTTGAGTGTCTAGTTTGAGAAACGGACGCCTCACAACTGGTAGTTTCATTAAATAGTACCTGCAAAACACCAGTCAAAACAGTTTTCAGCTGTGCTAACATAATTGCAAAAGGGTTTTCTTTTAAAATTATAAACTTGGATTAGCTAACACAACTTGCCATTGGAACACAGGACTGATGGTTGCTGAAAATGGGCCTCTGTACGCCTATGTAGATATTCCATAAAACATCTGTTGTTTCCAGCTACAATAGTCATTTACAACATTAAAATACAGCATTTTACAGCATTTAAAATAGCAACACACTTAAAACAATACAATGAAAAAGAAGCACGTCAATAAAAGAGATCCAATGTCATCAAAGAACATAAACACAAAGGCGTCATTGATTAAAACGGGATTTTAACATCAATCAGTTTCACAGTACAATGCAAAGTTATATATACATAAGATATATAATAAAACCTATAAAAAAGAATGATACACAAGCAATTTATGAATAATCTGGTTTTTTACCACTACAATTTAAGAAATAAACAGTAGTTTTGATCTTAAATTCCCAATGCTAGGCTCCTTGATTTCTGTTTGGGGGCAGGAAAATGATGTTGAGCTCACTGCAAATTCAATCAAATCAAATAATCAATATCAATATCAGTAGTATGTGTTAAATTGCTATACTGTAATTACCATGGCCTATTTATTGCCTTATGTTCCTTATCTTACCTCATTTGCACACATTGTATATAGATTTGTTTTTTTTTTGTACTGTATTATTGACTGTATGTTTACTCCAATGTGTAACTCTGTGTTGTTGTATGTGTCGAACTGCTTTGCTTGACCAGGTCGCAGTTGTAAATGAGAACTTGTTCTCAACTTGCCTACCTGGTTAAATAAAGGTGAAATAAAAAATAAATAAAAAATAGTATGTCGGGGTAGGTTCCTTGTCCCTTGTCAATCATTGGCTTATTGGTGAAATCAGTCATTCATTTATTAATGCAATTGCAGACAGAAGTTGACAATCAGGAACATAGCACGCATGTTAGCACGCATGCACCCCACCTAAGGGCACAGCTGATTTTATACATGTGATCACTCCCTAGTGGTATGATCACGTACGTCAATGTATGTGTGTGTCAATAAGCTGCGGTTACCTTATAAGGCAACCTAGTACAATAGGTTTTCTGAATTTATTAGAATTGTCCACTGTCACACAAGATCTCATTTACAACTGCGACCTGGCCAAGATAAAGCAAAGCAGTTCGACACATGCAACAACACAGAGTTACACATGGAGTAAAACAAACATACAGTCAATAATACAGTAGAAAAACAAATCTATATACAAAGAGTGCAAATGAGGTAAGATAAGGAAGATAAGGCAATAAATAGGCCATGGTAGCAAAGTAATTACAATATAGCATTTAAACACTGGAATGGTAGATGTGCAGTAGATGAATGTGCAAAGTAGAAAAACTGGGGTGCAAAGGAACAAGATAAATACATAAATATGGTAGGGGATGAGGTAGTTGGTAGGGCTTTTTACAGATGGGCTATAAACAGGTGCAGTGGTCTGTGAGCTGCTCTGACAGCTGGTGCTTAAAGCTGGTGAGGGAGATGTGTCTCCAGTTTCAGAGATTTTTGTAGTTCGTTCCAGTCATTGGCAGCAGAGAACTGGAAGGAAAGTCGGCCAAAGGAGGAATTGGCTTTGGGGGTGACCAGTGAGATATACCTGCTGGAGCGCGTGCTACGGGTGGGTGCTGCTATGGTGACCAGCGAGCTGAGATAAGGTGAGGCTTTACCTAGCAGGGACTTGTAGATGACCTGGAGCCAGTGGGTATGGCGACGAGTGTAAAGCGAGGGCCAGCCAACGAGAGGGTACAGGTCGCAGTGGTGGGTGGTATATGGGACTTTGGTGACCAAACGGATGGCACTATGATAGACTGCATCCAATTTGTTGAGTTGAGTATTGGAGGCGGTAGTGATTGACAGAGTCGAAAGCCTTGGCCAGATCAATGAATACGGCTGCACAGTAATGTCTCTTATCCATGGCGGGTATGATATCGTTTAGGACCTTGAGCATGGCTGAGGTGCACTCATGACCAGCTCTGAAAACAGATTGCATAGCGGAGAAGGTACGGTGGGATTCAAAATGGTCGGTAATCTGTTTGTTAACTTGGCTTTCAAAGACCTGAGAAAGGAAGGGTAGGATAGATATAGGTCTGTAGCAGTTTGGCTTAAGAGTGTCTCCCCCTTTGAAGAGGGGGATGACCACAGCTGCTTTCCAGTCTTTGGGAATCTCAGACGACACGAAAGAGAGGTTGAACAGGCTAGTAATAGGGGTTGCAACAATTTCGGCAGATAATTTTAGAAAGAAAGGGTCCAGTTGTCTAGCCCGGCAGATTTGTAGGGTCCCAGATTTTGCAGCTCTTTCAGAACATCAGAACAGAACCACAAAGACTAATATACATACAGTGAGGGAAAAAAGTATTTGATCCCCTGCTGATTTTGTACGTTTGCCCACTGACAAAGAAATGATCAGTCTATAATTTTAATGGTAGGTGTATTTGAACAGTGAGAGACAGAATAACAACAATAAAATCCAGAAAAACGTTATAAATTGATTTGCATTTTAAATGAGGGAAATAAGTATTTGACCCCTCTGCAAAACATGACTTAGTACTTGGTGGCAAAACCCTTGTTGGCAATCACAGAGGTCAGACGTTTCTTGTAGTTGGCCACCAGGTTTGCACACATCTCAGGAGGGATTTTGTCCCACTCCTCTTTGCAGATCTTCTCCAAGTCATTAAGGTTTCGAGGCTGACGTTTGGCAACTCGAACCTTCAGCTCCCTCCACAGATTTTCTATGTGATTACGGTCTGGAGACTGGCTAGGCACTCCAGGACCTTAATGTGCTTCTTCTTGAGCCACTCCTTTGTTGCCTTGGCCGTGTGTTTTGGGTCATTGTCATGCAGGAATACCCATTTTCAATGCCCTGGCTGAGGGAAGGAGATTCTCACCCAAGATTTGACGGTACATGGCCCTGTCCATCGTCCCTTTGATGCGGTGAAGTTGTCCTGTCCCCTTAGCAGAAAAACACCCCCAAAGCATAATGTTTCCACCTCCATGTTTGACGGTGGGGATGGTGTTCTTAGGGTCATAGGCAGCATTCCCCCTCCTCCAAACACAGCGAGTTGAGTTGATGCCAAAGAGCTTCATTTTGGTCTCATCTGACCACAACACTTTCACCCAGTTGTCCTCTGAATCATTCAGATGTTCATTGGCAAACTTCAGACGGGCATGTATATGTCCTTTCTTGAGCAGGGGGACCTTTTGGGCGCGGCAGGATTTCAGTCCTTCACGGCGTAGTGTGTTACCAATTGTTTTCTTGGTGACTATGGTCCCAGCTGCCTTGAGATCATTGACAAGATCCTCCCGTGTAGTTCTGGGCTGATTCCTCACCGACCTTATGATCATTGCAACTCCACGAGGGGAGATCTTGCATGGAGCCCCAGGCCGAGGGAGAATGACAGTTCTTTTGTGTTTCTTCCATTTGCAAATAATAGCACCAACTGTTGTCACCTTCTCACCAAGCTGCTTGGCGAGGGTCTTGTAGCCCATTCCAGCCTTGTGTAGGTGTACAATCGTGTCCCTGACATCCTTGGAGAGCTCTTTGGTCTTGGCCATGTTGGAGAGTTTGGAATCTGATTGATTGATTGCTTCTGTGGACAGGTGTCTTTTATACAGGTAACAAACTGAGATTAGGAGCACTCCCTTTAAGAGTGTGCTCCTAATCTCAGCTCGTTACCTGTATAAAAGGAAATCTTTCTGATTGAGAGGGATTCAAATATTTATTTCCCTCATTAAAATGCAAATCAATTTATAACATTTTTCACATGCGTTTTTCTTGATTTTTTTGTTGTTATTCTGTCTCTCACTGTTCAAATACACCTACAATTAAAATTATAGACTGATCATTTCTTTGTCAGTGGGCAAACAAAATCTGCAGGGGATCAAATACTTTTTTCCCTCACTGTAGCTTGTGCAACATATAGTGGCAGAGTTTTTAGACACATAGGAACAGTATCTTATTACAAGGCCTGCAGCAAAACATATGAATCTTAAGGATCACTTAATCAATAATGGGGAGGGTCTTTGGGACCCACGCCCTAGAAGTACTATAAAAAAGGGGCTATTTTGTGGAGTAGCGCTTGTTTAGCTTATGTCCTTTACATCAGAAATTACAATATCTTTCCAAAATAATATCTGGTGGGCAAATTAGACTTTGGAGAGTGGATGGAGAATATATTTTCATACCCGTTTTGTAGGTTAGGCTACTAGACTTAATTAAAAATTTTAACATTTAACGTATGATCTGGAGCGTTTTCCTAAAGTTAGTTTGATTATTTACACTCCGCTTATCCATTGAAGAAAGTATTGTAACGGTTTCGGATTATTATTAACCACCCAGATAAATCAATAAATACAATAAATAATCATCATTATCAAAATACGCCATAGCCTAATTTTACATGGAATTATAGAAATCAGTTGGCCTACGTCATTTATATTTTTGATACCTACAAATGTCATTATTTGTTGGTATTGTTAATCTAAAAAGTGAATGTAGCCTACATTAGACATGTTTCAATTGACGCAGGTTTATTCGACAAAAGCAAAGTCGCAAAAAAAATCACTACGACGTCTAATAGAAGCGGCAGATATAGGAGAAACCTACTAAAGATCGACACATTTTGTATTAGTTCCACAAGGGTGAATTTCTATTTTGTAGAACTTTCTTTGTGACAAATGAAGATGGAAACGGTGTTTTTCGAATAAATGGTGATTGCAGAATCATTTTGAAGGTAGCTGTTACGGTCGTGGTTCCGTATGGAAAAAGGAATCAGGCGCAGGAGGATTTTCCCGCAACAAGCAAACCGGTACATACAGGAATCAAAATACAATATCCCTCAGTGAACGAACAAGGAAGGTAACACAGAGAACAAACGGTAACATCAAAACAATCACGCACAATGGGAAGAAGGGAAGGAAGGAATATATACAGGTGCGTGATTGGGATAAATTAACAACAGGTGCGACAATTAGACAAATACATAACAACTAAGGGGAGCGATGATGGTCAGAAAACCGGTAAAGTCGACCGCCGAACACCGCCCGAACAAGAAGAGGGACCGACTTCGTCGGAAGTCGTGACAGTAGCTATGTTGGGCACGTTATGTCACCATGTAACTGTAATGTTCCACTTCACATTTCATTTTAAATGCCTACTGCTTGCAAAATAAACATTCAACTATACAAATAATGTTTATTTGCAAGAGAAGGATTGCTCTGACTTTCAAGAATGCCTGAATTGCATCGCCTTACTTTTGTGGTTGGCTGGCAAGTTTAACCATCCAATTGTTTCCGATCTACAAGAGTGCAAGTTTCACCATGGCAGCGACCGTGGCGATACGTTGGCACATTATAATTATTAGAATATGGCAAACATTACTAAATTCTCTCATTTTATCCGTTCGGGCTTTTGCGGGTTACCAGAGACATGAAACTGCGCAATTGGCCTAAATGGATAATGGAAACACTTCAATCACATTATTATTCTACACTATAGTTTTTTGCTAATATAAGGGCTCTGAAAGTGTTACAATTGTAATCAATCAAGAGCGTTGAAATCCTACCTTGAAAGAGCTGTCTTGCCGGTAATGATATCAGAGCACATCAGTCAATCAGTCACTGAAATAGCCGCCTGGGTAACATTTCAATTATTTTCAATCCCCATATTTGTCACTTTGGTCCTACATAGGCCTATATGTTCACCTGCAATTGAATTGATGAATGAATTATCTGTCTTTTATTGCACCGATAAAAGATAGCTATTGCGACACAAGATGGTTAAATGGAAATGCACCATAGCTGGCTGGCAATTGTCGAATTTATTTTCTATATGCGACTTTTCTAAATGACGACAAAACTAAATCACTGGACAAGTTCATGGAAACTTAGCAAGTGACTTTCCTTTTCCGAGTATGTAGACCACTCAGTCCTTTACTTTTTTGTACCAGTTTGTCGAGATGTGTTTCCCTCATCTTGTTTCCCATGCAGGAAACAGTATTTTTTGAGTAATTTATTACATTTTTGCAAAGTAACAATTTGGTGGCTTAGTCTTCACTAAGCAGTGTCATTATCAGACCTATATGAATATTAGGTTAATGTATCAAATGCATCATTATGTTTTCATTATTATTGTTATTATTATTATTTACTTCTGTAGGCCTATATGGATTTCAATCATGGTTGTTCAGCCCATATACAAAAGAGCATAAGAGCCTACAGTGACAGTTTTGAAGGTATTTCGTACACTTTGTATTTGATCAATAAGGCAAAACATCACTCTTGGATTGAAAACTCCTTTTATTAAGAACAAACTCTCAGATAGCCTATAAACACATTTTGATTATTTACAGACTATTTATGATACTCTAGTTTGATTTAAGGACAGCTTTGGACTGTCAGAAGTAGAAAGCATTGGCTGTAACAAATGTCAAAGCGTCACGTGCTATTCATGCAGTTGTTAAAGTTCCATAGTTGGTGCAAGATTGTAATCTTCAGAGGGACCTACTGCTCCGTTTATGGTATTTTACAGGAAAGTTGAATTATGTTTAGATATAATCCATGTAGCCTAAATTCAAGCAAATCCAGCATAAAATGTTTGAACATCATCTTTCATCATGACATTGTGTTTTATTACGCATTACAGCTATGCTGGAGTGGCAAGAACATGTCCCAACCTGCACCAACTGCAGCACAGCCTGCCCAATATGCTACATTTACAGAGACCTCATTCCTTGCTTCAGGTAGAAGTGACTGAGTATTTATTCCTGTCAACAGGGTTGGGGAGTAACTGATTACACATAAAAATAATTGGATTGCAAAAAACCTGAAACTGTAATCTGTTATGTTAGCAAAAATATTGAAATCAGATTACAGATACTTTTGAAAAACGAGATGATTACTTCTTGGATTATTTTAAAGGCCCAATGCAGTCAAAAATGTGATTCACTGTGTTTTATATCCATTTCCACACTATGAGGTTGGAATAATATTGTGAAATTGTGAAAATTATGATAATTCCCATTTAGTGTAAGAGCTGTTTGAAAGGACCACCTGAAATTTCAGCCTGTTGTGGTGGGATGGAGTGTTGGCCTGCCTGGTGACTTTACCAGGCAATAAGAAAGAGAGCTCCAAACCTCTCTGCCAATAACAGCTAGTTTTCCCCACTCAGACCACTCCTAGACAGTCCTAGCAAAATTCTTACTTGAGAAATTGCTCTTTGCTAAGAAGCTATTTTTGTATTTTTTGGAACGATTTTAATTGAAAACAATCACAGTAAGGTACTTAATTGTTACCCATAAATTATTTGATTATGAGATTAAAACGGCTGCATTGGACCTTTTTAAATTCAGCTCCAGTCATAAGGTAGATAGCTGTAGGCTGGTACACTCTTTTTGGGTGGGGAGAGATGGTCGGAAGCCGTTATAGGAGATAAACATACATGTCTGAGTATTCAGCACCGTCCACGAGTGAGTCAAGAGGGTATTTCTGTGGAGTAGCGCTTGTTGTAAGGTAGCCTATGACCTTTACGTCAGTAAGTACAATATATTTTCAAAACAATACCTGGTGAATAAATGAGACTTTGGAGAGTGGATGGAGAATATTATTTCATATCCGTTTTGTAGATTAGGCTACTAAACTTAATGAAAATTTGTAACATTTAACGTATGATCTGGAGCGTTTTACTAAGATTAGTTTGATTATTTCCTCTCCGCTTATCCATTGAAGAAGGTATTGTAACTAACAGTATTTTTATAAATGGCTTGAATGTGTGTGCATAGAAAAGGAGGAACCAGTGACAGACAGCATGTGGTCACTGTGGTACTGATAAAGGAAGAAGGCCTCTCCAGCCAGGGAGGGGAAAATTCAGTTGGGCTTGTAATAAGATTGTGTAAAATGTTGCAGGACAAGATAGTAAATGTATGTTTTGAAGTGGACAAGGAGGGACATATGTGACGCTATTTGTATGGACATTTATGACGCTATGTGTGACTATATAAACGAATGTGCATTGTATCTCAACAGAATTCTCATGAATAAACAATTCTGGACCAATTGCAGATGTGGGGTTTTGTCTAAATTCTTTATTGACATGGTGGTTGCCATGACATGGTGGTTGCCTACTAGAGTTAGAAGTTTAGTGGTTAGAGTGGTTAGAGTGCTGGACTAGTAACCGAAAGGTTGCAAGTTCAAATCCCCGAGCTGACAAGGTACAAATCTGTCGTTCTGCCCCTGAACAGGCAGCTAACCCACTGTTCCTAGGCCGTCATTGGAAATAAGAATGTGTTCTTATCTGACTTGCCTGGTAAAATAATAAATAAAAGAACATATCCCAACATGCCCCAGCTGCAGCACAGCCTGCCCAATATGCTGCATTTACAGAGACCTCATTCCTTGCTTCAGGTAGAAGTGACTGAGTATTTATTCCTGTCAACAGGGTTGGGGAGTAACTGATTACACGTACAAATAATTGGATTGCAAAAAACCTGAAACTGTAATCTGTTATGTTAACAAAAATATTGAAATCAGATTACAGATACTTTTGAAAAACGAGATGATTACTTCTTGGATTATTTTAAAGGCCCAATGCAGTCAAAAATGTGATTCACTGTGTTTTATATCCATTTCCACACTATGAGGTTGGAATAATATTGTGAAATTGTGAAAATTATGATAATTCCCATTTAGTGTAAGAGCTGTTTGAAAGGACCACCTGAAATTTCAGCCTGTTGTGGTGGGATGGAGTGTTGGCCTGCCTGGTGACATTACCAGGCAATAAGAAAGAGAGCTCCAAACCTCTCTGCCAATAACAGCTAGTTTTCCCCACTCAGACCACTCCTAGACAGTCCTAGCAAAATTCTTACTTGAGAAATTGCTCTTTGCTAAGAAGCTATTTTTGTATTTTTTGGAACGATTTTAATTGAAAACAATCACAGTAAGGTACTTAATTGTTACCCATAAATTATTTGATTATGAGATTAAAACGGCTGCATTGGACCTTTTTAAATTCAGCTCCAGTCATAAGGTAGATAGCTGTAGGCTGGTACACTCTTTTTGGGTGGGGAGAGATGGTCGGAAGCCGTTATAGGAGATAAACATACATGTCTGAGTATTCAGCACCGTCCACGAGTGAGTCAAGAGGGTATTTCTGTGGAGTAGCGCTTGTTGTAAGGTAGCCTATGACCTTTACGTCAGTAAGTACAATATATTTTCAAAACAATACCTGGTGAATAAATGAGACTTTGGAGAGTGGATGGAGAATATTATTTCATATCCGTTTTGTAGATTAGGCTACTAAACTTAATGAAAATTTGTAACATTTAACGTATGATCTGGAGCGTTTTTCTAAAAGATTAGTTTGATTATTTCCTCTCCGCTTATCCATTGAAGAAGGTATTGTAACGGGTTCGGCTTATTATTAACCACCCATATTAATCAATTATCAAAATACGCCATAGCCTAATTTTACATGGAATTATAGAAATCAGTAGGCCTACGTCATTTATATTTTTGATACCTACAATTTTCAGCATTTGTTGGACCTGTTAACCTTAAAAGTGAATATCGCCTACATTAGACATGTTTCCATTGGCACAGGTTTATTCGACAAAAGCAATGACAACATTTTTATTCGTTCCACAAGGGTGAATTTTTGTTTTGTAGAACTTTCTTTATTGCAGAATCATTTTGAAGGTAGCTATGTTGGTTGGGCACGTTATGTCACTGTGTAACTGTAACGTTCCACTTCACATTTCATTTTAAATGCCTACTGCTTGCAAAATAAACATTCAACTATACAAATAATGTGTATTTGCAGGACAAGGATTGTCCTGACTTTCAATAATGCCTGAATTGCTTCGCCTTACTTTTGTGGTTGGCTGGCAAGTTTAACCATCCAATTGTTTCTGATCTACAGGAGTGCACGTTTCACCATGGCACTGACCGTGGCGATACGTTGGCACATTATAATTATTAGAATATAGCAAACATTACTCAATTCTTGCATTATATCCGTTCGGGCTTTTACGGGCTACAGGAGACATGAAACTGCGCAATTGCCCCCTGATGTGCTCTGTGTGTACAGAGCACATCAGTCAATCAGCCACTGAAATAGCCGCCTGGCTAACATTTCAATTATTTTCAATCCCCATATTTGTCACTTTGGTCCTACATAGGCCTATATGTTTACCTGCAATCGAATTGAAGAATTATCTGTCTTTTATTGCAACGATAAAAGATAGCTATTGCGACACAAGATTGTTAAATGGAAATGCACCATAGCTGGCTGGCAATTGTCGAATTTATTTTCTATATGCGACTTTTCTAAATGTCGACAAAACAAAATCACTGGACAAGTTCATGGAAACTTATCAAGTGACTTTCCTTTTCCGAGTATGTAGACTACTCAGTCCTTTACTTTTTTGTACCAGTTTGTCGAGATGTGTTCCCCTCATCTTGTTTCCCATGCAGGAAACAGTATGTTTTGAGTAATTTAAGTACATTATTGTAAAATCTTCACTAAGCAGTGTCATTATCAGATGCCTCACAAGTCCTCAACTTGCAGCTTCATTAAATAGTACCCACAAAACACAAGTCTCAACGTCAACAGTGAAGAGGCGACTCCGGGATGCTGGCCTTCTAGGCAGAGTTCCTCTGTCCAGTGTCTGTGTTCTTTTGCCCGTCTTAATCTTTAATTTTTATTGGCCAGTCTGAGATATGGCTTTTTCTTTGCAACTCTGCCTAGAAGGTCAGCATCCCGGAGTAGCCTCTCCACTGTTGATGTTGAGACTGGTGTTTTGTGGGTACTATTTAATGAAGCTGCAAGTTGAAACTAGTTTTGGTTGCAGCCCTAGGAGTGGCAAGTAGAAACCTTTGATGATTGGGCTTAACAGGAAACAGCAACAGGGTGTCATCATTTTTACAGTACAGTGATAAGATTTCCTCTTTTTTGGGGTAATTTCAGTTTAACAGTTTGTTTTTTGCAATTTTCACAAGTGTGTGGTACATTTTCACAACTCTAATCACAAATCATCAAAATGGCTCATGTTTCAAAACTCTTAAGCACATTTTCAATTGACTGAGTACAACAAACAAATTCACAGTCACTTGTTCACACACCAAATCACTCTTCCAATTTGCATACATCTGCTTTTCACAATGCAATTTATTTGATAAGATTTTCTTGTCATTTGTTAACAGTACATTTAACTTAATAAAACTGCTCCAAACTGATAAATACTGAACCAAAATGGAATAGTGCCAATATACATATACAATGAACACTACAAACAATTCAGTCGAGCCTGCTACAGTTTATTTTATTTTTATATTGTTTTTGTGAAATACCATGTCAACGTTTAATCACTAATACATCAGATAATTATAGGTTCATCATTTAGTCATTTAAAATCCCCCGCCCCCCAAAAATAATACAAGATACAAATGTAAATTGTGCACACAGTGTCACGACTTCAGCCAAAGTTGGTCCCTCTTCTTGCTCGGGTGGCTTTCGGCGGTCGAAGTCACCGGTCTTCTAGCTACCGCCGATCTCTTTTCATTTTCAATGCTTTTTTGTCTTCATTATACACACCCGGTTTCTATCCCATAATTACATTTTCCTTATTTAACCCTCTGTTCCCCTCATGTTTTTGTGCGTGATTGTTTGTTTCTTTGGTTCCGTGTTTTCAAGTGGTTGGTTTTTCCCCCACTCATGTATTTTGGAAATATTGAGTAAAGCATTTGAAAACTCATATTCGTTGTCCTGCGCCTGACTCTGCCTTACCGGGATCATGGAGAACTTTGACACACAGCCTGGAATCCAACCAGAATCTGTAGTGACGCCTCTAGCACAGAGATGCAGTGCCTTAGACCGCTGCGCCACTCAGGAGCCCTATAGAGTGACTCTTTCCACTTTGTCCTATTGAAGCACACTGGCTGATGGTGAATGATGATGTGGTATTTAGGATTTGGTTTTATCATCCAACATAAATTGATGTCAAATTGATACATTAATGATGAAAAAAATCTAGAAATGAACAGTGTTTAGCAGTTATCAAACTATGTACGTTAAAGCTGCAATATGTACATTTTTGGGCGACCCAACGAAATTCACAAATTCACATAGATCTGTCATTCTCAATGAAAGAAAGTCTAAGAAGCAGTAGATCTGTTCTATGTACACTAGTTTTGTTTTTGCGTCCTTTACTTTCAGTTTTGTACACCAGCTCCAAACAGCTGAAAATCCAATCTATTTGGTTATGGAAAATACATATTTCAAAGGTTTAGATGGTACAATGATTCTCTGGACTATACTTGCTTGTTTTATCACATAAACTGAAATTAGGCAAAGTATTAGAATTTTAGCAACTAGGAAATGACAGAATGATTTCTAGGCACTACATAATTTTGCTTCAACATTCTCTGTTTTGAGCAGTTTGATTAAGTGATAGTTTATTGTATTGTTAACAAATTACAAGAAAATCATTTCAAAAGTAAACTGAATAGTGCATCGTGAAAGGCAGATACTTAAAATCAAAGTTTATTTGTCACAAGCGCCGAATACCACAGGTGTGAAGACCTTACAGTGAAATGCTTACTTACAGTCTCTAACCAACAGTGCAAAAAAGGAATTAGGTGAACAATAGGTAAGTAAAGAAATAAAAACAACAGTAAAAAAGACAGTGAAAAATAACAGTAGTGAGGCTATATACAGTAGCGAGGCTACAACAGTAGCGAGGCTATATACAGGCACCGGTTAGTCGGGCTGATTGAGGTAGTACATGTAGATATGGTTAAAGTGACTATGCATATATGATAAACAGAGAGTAGCAGTAGCGTCAAAGAGGGGTTGGTGGGTGGCGGGACACAATGCAGATAGCCCGGTTAGCCAATGTGCGGGGGCACTGGTTGGTCGGGCCAATTGAGGTAGTATGTACATGAATGTATAGTTAAAGTGACTATGCATATATGATGAACAGAGAGTAGCAGCAGCGTAAAAGAGGGGTTGGGGGGGGCACACAATGCAAATAGTCCGGGTAGCCATTTGATTACCTATTCAGGAGTCTTATGGCTTGGGGGTAAACACTGTTGAGAAGCCTTTTTGTCCTAGACTTGGCACTCCGGTACTGCATGCGATAGTAGAGAGAACAGTCTATGACTGGGGTGGCTGTTAGGGACTTCCTCTGTCACCGCCTGGTGTAGAGGTCCTGGGTGGCAGGCAACTTAGCCCCAGTGATGTACTGGGAAGTACGCACTACCCTCTGTAGTGCCGGTCGGAGGCAATTGCCGTACCAGGCAGTGATGCAACCAGTCAGGATGCTCTCGATGTTGCAGCTGTAGAACCTTTTGAGGATCCGAGGACCCATGCCAAATACTTTTAGTTTCCTGAGGGGAAATAGGCTTTGATGTGCCCTCTTCACGACTGTCTTGGTGTGTTTGGACAATTCTAGATTGTTGGTGATGTGGACACCAAGGAACTTGAAGCTCTCAACCTGCTCCACTACAGCCCCGTCGATGAGAATGGGGGCATGCTCGGTCCTTCTTTTCCTGTAGTCCACAATCATCTCCTTAGTCTTGGTTACGTTGAGGGATAGGTTGTTATTCTGGCACCACACAGCCAGGTCTCTGACCTCCTCCCTATATGCTGTCTCGTTGTTGTCTGTGATCAGGCCTACCACTGTTGTGTCGTCCGCAAACTTAATAATGGTGTTGGAGTCATGCCTGGCGATGCAGTCGTGGGTGAACAGGGAGTACAGGAGGGGGACTGAGCACGCACCCCTGAGGGGCTCCAGTGTTGAGGATCACCGTGGCAGATGCATTGCTACCTACCCTCACCACTTGGGGGCAGCCTGTCAGGAAGTCCAGGATCCAGTTGCAGAGGGAGGTGTTTAGTCACAGGATCCTTAGCTTAGTGATGAGCTTTGAGGGTACTATGGTGTTGAACGCTGAGCTGTAGTCAATGAATAGCATTCTCACGTAAGTGTTCCTTTTGTTCAGGTGGGAAAGGACAGTGTGGAGTGCAATAGAGATTGCATCATCTGTGGATCTGTTTGGGCGTTATGCAAATTGGAGTGGGTCAGGGTTTCTGTGATAATGGGGTTGATGTGAGCCATTACCAGCCTTTCAAAGCACTTCATGGCTAAGGATGTGAGTGCTACGGGTCTGTAGTCATTTAGGCAGGTTGCCTTCGTGTTCTTGGGCACAGGGACTATGGTGATCTGCTTGAAACATGTTTGTATTACAGACTCAATCAGGGAGATGTTGAAAATGTCAGTGAAGACACCTGCCAGTTGGTCAGTACATGCCCGGAGCACACGTCCTGGTAATCCGTCTGGCCCCGCAGCCTTGTGAATGTTGACCTGTTTAAAGGTCTTACTCACATCGGCTACGGAGAGCGTGATCACACAGTCGTCCAGAACAGCTGATGCTCTCATGCATGCCTCAGTGTTGCTTGCCTCGAAGCAAGCATAGAAGTGATTTAGCTCGTCCGGTAGGCTTGTGTCACTGGGCAGCTCGCGGCTGTGCTTCCCTTTGTAGTCTGTAATAGTTTGCAAGCCCTGCCCTACTTATATTGAATATGTATCCAAATTGAAAGAGTGACTTGATGCAGTGAACAAATTACTTTTGAAATTATTTTTTTTATGAAAATGTGCTTAGAGTTTTATAGAAAGAGGCATTTTGATGATCTGTTTAGATTTTTGTGCTTATGTAAAGAATGTCACCCTGCTTGCTTAGCGTGTACCGCTTCCTCCTGATTTGGCTCACACCAAAGCTCAACCCAGGACCTCTGGCTTGCTGGCACACGTCTTACCAGTCGGCGCCACCGGAAAGTTCACAATTCGCATTTTATTTGTCACATGCGCCAAATACAACAGGTGTAGACCTTACAGTTAAATGCTTACTTTCAAGCCCTTAACCATCAATGCAGAATTTAAAAAACTATTAGTAAGAAAATATTTGCTAAAAAAAACACTTGAAGCTGAGGAGCAAGTTTCACACATCCCCATGTTCTACACTGAAGCCTTGTTCACACTGCGGTTCTTACTGCTCAAATCAGTTGGGTTTTTCAAATCCGTTTTGGAATACTGACTGTCTAAACAGCAAGTGACGTGACCAAGTCAGACTGTGTGTTCAGATAGTCATTTGCTAACATGGCTATGCTATTTGTCATAGTAACGACTGGTGTGTGCTCAGTGGTTGCTGGTGGTACTTCCTATCACTCAGAAGTTATGTAGCAAGCTAAGGTGACAACAATGCCGGCCATGGACGTTTCCCAGTTGTTTGGAATATTCAAAATCATAGTGTAAGAACTATTTTTAAGTCTCAAAGGATAAGACAATCCAACTTAAAAAATGTGTCCTTTTTGGCAAAACATTGCCTTGAACATGACAGCTAGTTACATTTACTTGAGTGGCCTGCACAGTCCCCAGATCTCAGCCCAATAGAACATCTTTGGGATGAGATAGAACGGGCTGTTCTCTGCATGAATGTACCTCCGTCCAATCTGGAAAAAGTCTGCTCATCCATTCTAACAAAAATGGTTGCTATTCAGACTGACTAACATCACATATAGATGAAGGAGCCCGATATCTCACAGAATGTATAAATCAGAAATGTCCCTTTAGAACTTCAACTCACCACCAAATAGGGTAATAAGAGGAAGTCCAGTGGTGGGAAGAGGGAGAAGGTGGAGGTAGATGAAACTTGTCCGACATTCTACATTTTTTCATAAATGAAACATTCAATCTCAATTTAGTTTTCTTTTCCAGAACTATAATCTGTTACGAACAGAGTGAATTAATTTTTGTGGACTTTTTTTTGTTGTTTAAATGGAGTACAAGGGCGAATTGAGTTATTGCACACGTGCACTTCATAGAGAAGGCGTTCCCTGACGGAAATATGCAAATACATGCTCCCATTGGAAACGACGCTGATGAGATATCTTGGGTTAGTTACCAGTATCTTTGCTAATGTTCTTGTCACTTGCTAGCAAGTTAGCTAGCAAACTTCCGCTACCACAGTCACGTCAAACATTGCAACTGGAATGACACACTAGCTGCATTTTTGTTTGTTTGAGCTTTGTTTGATTGGTATTTATTTGGATATATCCATAATGATGTTGATGAGGTCTGACAGGCAGACAGCAAGGCTTATATTAACCCCCTCTGTTACAAAACAAATAGTAGCCTTCAATATAAAGTCATTTTTTATCGAATAAAAACCTGTCACTTTGTCACTTTTTTTGTGCTTTTACCCGTTTTTTGTGATATCCAATTGGTAGTTTCAGTCTTGTCCCAGCGCTGCAACTCTCGTACGGAGAGGCAAACGTCGAGAGCCATGCATCCTCCGAAACACAACCCTGCCAAGCCGCACTGCTTCTTGACACACTGCTCGCTTAACCCGGAAGCCAGCCGCACCAATGTGTCGGAGGAAAGCCGACAGAAGTCAGCTTGCAGGCGCTTGGCCCGCCACAAGGAGTCGCTAGGACAAGGACATCCAGCCAGCCAAACCCTCCCCTAACCCGGATGACGCTGGGCCAATTGTACTCCGCCTCAAAGGTCTCACGGTCACGGCCGGCCGGCTGTGACACAGCCTGGGATCAAACCCGGGTCTGTAGTGATGCCTCAAGCACCGCGATGCAGTGACTTACTACCACTGCACCACTCAGGAGGCCCCCTTAGTCACTTTCACAAGTATTTTTCTCACCTTTATTTAACCAGGTAGGCTAGTTGAGAACAAGTTCTCATTTACCACTGCGATCTGGCCAAGATAAAGCAAAGCAGTGCGACACAAACAACAATACAGAGTTACACATGGAATAAACAAACATGCAGTCAATAATACAATAGAAAAAAGTCTATATACATTATGTGCAAATTAGGTAGGATAAGGGAAGTAAGGCAATAAATAGGCCATAGAGGCAAAATAATTACAATATAGCAATTAAAAACTGGAGAGATAGATGTGCAGAAGATGAGTGTGCAAGTAGAGATACTGGGGTGCAAAATAAAAACAGTATGGGGATGAGGCAGTTGGATGGGCTATTTACAGATGGGCTATGTACAGGTGCAGTGATCTGTGAGCTGCTCTGACAGCTGGTGCTTAAAGCTAGTGAGGGAGATATGAGTCTCCAGCTTCAGTGATTTTTGCAAATCGTTCCAGTCATTGGCAGCGGAGAACTGTAAGGAAAGGCGGCCAAACGAGGAATTGGCTTTGGGGGTGACCAGTGAAATATGCCTGCTGGAGCTCGTGCTACGGGTGGGTGCTGCTAAGGTGACCAGTGAGCTGAGATAAGTCGGGGCTTTACCTAGCAAAGACTTATAGATGACCTGGAGCCAGTGGGTTTAGCGACAAATATGTAATGAGGGCCAGCCAACGAGAGCATACAGGTCGCAGTGGTGGGTAGTATATATTGCTTTGGTGACAAAACGGATGGCACTGTGATAGACTGCACCCAATTTGCTTAGTAGAGTGTTGGAGGCTATTTTGTAAATGACATGGCCAAAGTCAAGGATCGGTAGGATAGTCAGTTTTACGAGGATATATTTGGCAGCATGAGTTGTTGTAGTAATTACAGTTTCAGCTATTATGACATTGGCTCAAATCTAGGTTTTGCCTTTAGATTTCGAGAAAATGAACAACAATAATATCAGTCAGTTAACATGGCCTTTATGAATAGATGAAATCTTTCTGCTTTAAGTGATTTTGGGATTACATAAATGTGTCAAGATTTACAAAAACGTACGATAGCTGATCAAGATCTCCTAAGCCTGTGTTTACCACAGACCTTATTTTTGGCATTTATCCAAACAATTCATTTCCCTATAGGCTTTGGCCAACGAGCCATGGCGCAGTTAGTGCCTACAAAAAGATGCCATTACTATTGCTCTCTGTTGAGCCTCCAGACAGTGCCCATCTGCGTCTCCTCCAGTGCGAGCACGAGCTGCAGTATATAGCTTCATGCAGGAAGCAAACAACAGTTGAATTAGCAGCTCTCTATTTTCATCAAGAACAAGAGTGATAGGCTTTACCAAACAGAACTGAAAATGTGACCAGACAAGCAGCAAGTTGACAAAACAATGCATGCAGTCAATATCTAGCTAGCTAGATAGCTAACTTTAGCGTCCACCATCCTCATGTGGTTCTTTCTAGCAGTGAACTTCTCTCCAGAGTCCGAGTACAAAGCATGGGGCATTGTTGATATGCCCCATCAATCCTGTTGAGAAAATGTGATAAATTCAGCATTTCATTCATATTTGTATAATTGTGACTGTTTATTATTACAGTACTCATGTTCACTTTGATGTTCTCTTTAATTTACCAACAGATATATGGAGGATGGGAAGACTGCTTCAGCTACTGATATTGGCTTTGAGTCTATTGATCTGCATTTATATTTTATTTGTAAGTTCTGAAATGGAACCCAAGCCAAATGTATAGACAGAGCTTCAGATGTTAAGACTGGCATGCCATCCACAGCATAATTTTAAACATTTATTTGGTTTTAACCATTTTGAAGCTATACATTGTTTACGACAGCATTATTGATACAAGATTATACAGTACATTCGGAAAGTATTCAGTTCCTTTCCCTTTTTCCACATTTTGTTACGTTACAGCCTTATTCTAAAATTGATTTAATAAAAAAAAATCCTCATCAATCTGCCCCATAACATTTTAGAAACTTTATAAAAAATAAAACACAGAAATGCCTTAAGTATTCAGACCCTTTGCTATGAGACTCGAAATTGAGCTCAGATGCATTCTGTTTCAGTTGATCATCCTTGAGATGTTTCTACAACTTTATTGGAGTCCACCTGTGGTAAATTCAATTGATTGGACATATTTTAGAAAGGCACACACCTGTTTATATAAGGTCCCACAGTTGACAGTGTATGTCAGAGCAAAAACCAAGCCATGAGGTCGAAGGAATTGTCCGTAGAGCTCCAAGACAGGATTGTATCGAGGTGAAGATCTGGGGAAGCTTACAGGTCGAAGCAGAATGACAAGAATCATGCAAGCTAACAGACGGGCCACAAACAGGCAAATAACGGCGCAGTACAACAGTGGTGTGTAGAACGGCATCTCGGAATGCATAACTCGTCGATCCTTGTCACGGATGGGCTATTGCAGCAGACGACCACAATGGGTTCCACTCCTATCAGCTTCCAGTGGGAACGCGATCACCAAAACTGGACAATTTAGTAGTGAAAAAACATTGCCTTGAACATGACAGCTTGTTACATTTACTTGAGTGGCCTGCACAGTCCCCAGATCTCAACCCAATAGAACATATTTGGGATGAGATAGAACGGGCTGTTCTCTGCATGAATGTACCTCCGTCCAATCTGGAAAAAGTCTGCTCATCCATTCTAACAAAAATGGTTGCTATTCAGACTGACTAACATCACATATAGAGGAAGGAGCCCGATATCTCACAGAATGTATAAATCAGAAATGTCCCTTTAGAACTTCAACTCACCACCAAATAGGGTAATAAGAGGAAGTCCAGTGGTGGGAAGAGGGAGAAGGTGGAGGTAGATGAAACTTGTCCGACATTCTACATTTTTTCATAAATGAAACATTCAATCTCAATTTAGTTTTCTTTTCCAGAACTATAATCTGTTACGAACAGAGTGAATTAATTTTTGTGGACTTTTTTTGTTGTTTAAATGGAGTACAAGGGCGAATTGAGTTATTGCACACGTGCACTTCATAGAGAAGGCGTTCCCTGACGGAAATATGCAAATACATGCTAAAATGTGCCAATAGGATCTCGCAAACTCTTGCTTGGCTCTGACCACCTCCTTGCTTGTTCTGCACACTATGATTATTTTGCTCCCATTGGAAACGACGCTGATGAGATATCTTGGGTTAGTTACCAGTATCTTTGCTAATGTTCTTGTCACTTGCTAGCAAGTTAGCTAGCAAACATCCGCTACCACAGTCACGTCAAACATTGCAACTGGAATGACACACTAGCTGCATTTTTGTTTGTTTGAGCTTTGTTTGATTGGTATTTATTTGGATATATCCATAATGATGTTGATGAGGTCTGACAGGCAGACAGCAAGGCTTATATTAACCCCCTCTGTTACAAAACAAATAGTAGCCTTCAATATAAAGTCTTTTTTTATCAAATAAAAACCTGTCACTTTGTCACTTTTTTGTGCTTTTACCCGTTTTTTGTGATATCCAACTGGTAGTTTCAGTCTTGTCCCAGCGCTGCAACTCGAAATTGAGCTCAGATGCATTCTGTTTCAGTTGATCATCCTTGAGATGTTTCTACAACTTTATTGGAGTCCACCTGTGGTAAATTCAATTGATTGGACATGATTTAGAAAGGCACACACCTGTCTATATAAGGTCCCACAGTTGACAGTGTATGTCAGAGCAAAAACCAAGCCATGAGGTCGAAGGAATTGTCCGTAGAGCTCCAAGACAGGATTGTATCGAGGGGAAGATCTGAGGAAGCTTACAAAAAAATATTTGCAGCATTGAAGGTCCCCAAGAATACAGTGGCCTCCTTCATTCTTAAATGGAAGAAGTTTGGAACCATCAAGACTCTTCCTAGAGCTGTCAGCCTGGCCAAACTGAGCAATCAGGGGAGAAGAGCAATTGGTCGGGGAGGTGACCAAGAACCCGATGGTCACTCTGACAGAGCTCCGGTTCTGCTCCAGTTCTGCAGCACACCACCATTCACTTATGATAAAGTGGCCAGACGGAAGGCACTCCTCAGTAAAAGGCACGACAGCCCGCTTGGAGTTGACCAAAAGGCACATAAAGACTCCCAGACCATGAGAAACAAGATTCTCTGGTCTGATGAAACCAAGATTGAACTCTTGGCCTGAATGCCAAGCTTCACGTCTGGAGGAAACTTGGCATCATCCCTATGGCGGCAGGTAGCCTAGTGGTTAGAGTGTTGGGCCAGTAACCGAAAGGATGCTGGATCAAATCCCTGAGCTAGGTAAAAATCTGTTGTTCTGCCCCTCAACAAGGCAGTTAACCCACTGTTCCCCAATAGGCCGTCATTGTAAATAAGAGTTTTTTCTTAACTGACTTGCCTAGTTAAATAAAGGTTAAATTAAAGTATGATGATGGCAGCATCATGGTGTGGGGATGTTTTTCATCTGCAGGGACTGGAAGACTAGTCAGGATCGAGGGAAAGATGAACGGAGCAAAGTAAAGAGAAATCCTTGATGAAAACCTGCTCTAGAGTGCTCAGGACCTCAGACTGGGGTGAAGGTATACCTTCCAACAGGACAATGACCCTAAGCAAACAGGTGTAGCTTCGGGACAAGTCTCTGAATGTCCTTGAGTAGCCCAGCCAGAGTCCGGACTTGAACCCGATCTAACATCTCTGGAGAGACCTGAAAATAGCTGTGCAGCAACGCTCCCCATACAACCTGACAGCGCTTGAGAGGATCTGCAGAGAAGAATGGGAGAAACTCCACAAATACAGGTGTGCCAAGCTTCTAGCATCATACCCAAGAAGACTCGAGGCTGTAATCCCTGCCAAAGGTGCTTCAACAAAAGTACTGAGTATGAAGCATCTGAATACTTGTGTAAATGTGATGTTTCAGTTTTTAATTTGCTAAAATTTCTAAACCTGTTTTTTCTTTGTCACTATGGGGTATTGTGTATGTGTAGATAATCTGCACCCGGCACAGCCAGAAGAGGACTGGCCACCCCTCGCAGCCTGGTTCCTCTCTAGGTTTCTTCCTAGGTTCTGGCCTTTCTAGGGAGTTTTTACACCTGCATTGCTTGCTGTTTGGGGTTTTAGGCTGGGTTTCTGTACAGTACTCTGTGTCAGGTGCCGGGTGTAGCTGGTGCAATTGAGTCAGGCGCAGGACAGCAGAGATGAGCAACACAACGTAGTTTACTCAATAGAAATAACAAAGTACCAAACAATACCATGCCCACCAAAATATTGACTGACAATCACAGGAACAATAACGCACACAAACATGGGGAAAACAGAGGGTTAAATAATGAACATGTAATTGGGGAATTGAAACCAGGTGTGTATAAAACAAAGACAAAACAAATGGAAAAATGAAAAGTGGATCGGCGATGGCTAGAAGGCCGGTGACGTCGACCGCCGAACGCCGCCCAAACTAGGAGAGGGACAGACTTCGGCAGAATTCTGTGACATCAGCTGATGTAAGAAGGGCTTTATAAATACATTTGATTTGATTTGATTTAGGATGATGAGGGAAAATAACAATTTAATAAATTTTAGAATAAGGTTGTAACTTGTGAAAAAGGTCAAGACGTCTGAATACTTTCCCGAATGCACTGTGTTTGGGGTTTTGATGGGGTAAGACAGCTATACTAATCTCAAGAGGTATTAAGGTACACTTTCTGTGTGCCTTTAGGCTTTACTCAACATAATATTTTGGTGAATAGTTTGTTTGGGTGATAAACAGATTCTGTCTTTGTCTCCCTGTAGGTATGTCAATTCAACACGGATCTACCAAATGTGTTACCATCCTATCATCTCAAATACAACCACACTAGCTTCACAAGTTGTAGTGGAATCACCAACAGGACATTTTCACCAACCAATGACTCCTTAATAAGTAAAGAGGAATGGGAATCTCTGCTCACAGAGCTACAATGGTCATTGCCACCTGTTTCCCGCTTATCCACAGATGAGGCCACAAACCCCACTAAGTGCTCATTCTCTGTTGTCAACCCCAATTCAAACCACAAAGTTGGAGGGTTTATAGATGTGATTTTGATAGCTAGAGATACTAAAAACAGGATCAAAACCTATGGAGGGGACTTTTTTCAGGCCAAGTTGTTTAACTCAGAACTTAAGGCCAGTACTTATGGAGCTGTAACAGACCACTGTAATGGCACCTACACTGCCCGCTTGGCCCTGCTTTGGCCCGGACCTGCCAAGGTGTCCATCCGCCTAGTGCACTCCAGCGAGGCCGTGCAGGTACTGTGTAGGCAAAGGGAACAGGACCCAGATAAGGTCTACTTCCAAGGCTACTTTGAGGAGGGTGGCAAGCAGGAAACGGTGATGTGCAATGCCCAGAGAAGTCCTAGGCTGGTGGGGAGTGACTCACAGTGTTGCTGTGAGTACAGAGAGCCAGTCACTGGGGAGACCTGGTTCTGTCGTCGGCCATCTTCCCTGCCTTGCCAGGCTTTGACCTACCACAGCATGGGCGGTTACCAGGCAGTACTCTCCAAGTTGGACACGACCCTTCTTAAGAGGTAGATATAGTGCCTTCAGAAAGTATTCATACCCCTTGACTTATTCAAAAAAATTGTTACAGCCTAAATTCTAAATGGATTAAATGGATTTGTTTTCTGACCCGTCTACACACAATACCCCATAATGACAAAGTGAAAACATGTTTTTTGACATTTTGCAAATGTATTGAAAATGAAATACAGAAATGCAATTTATGTAAGATTCACATTGTGCAACATTTGCCAATTATTATTTTCAGAATTCTTCAAGCTCTGTCAAATTGGCTGTTTATCGTTGCTAGACAACCCTTTAAAGTCTTGCCATAGATTTTCAAGCAGATTTCAGTCAAAACTGTAACTCGGCCACTCAGGAACATTTACTGTCTTCTTGGTAACCAACTTCAGTGTAGATTTGGTTTTTAGGTTATTGTCCTGCTGAAAGGTGAATTTCCCAGTGTCTGTTGGAAAGCAGACTGAACCAGGTTTTCCTCAAGGATTTTTCCTCTGCTCAGCTTTTGTTAAGGACTCTTCAGCATTTTTTTTATTCTATGTTTTTGACAACTGTTACTTTTACTTCACTACATTCCTGAAGAAAATAATGTGCCATACATTTTCCCTGACACCCAAAAGTACTCCTTAGCAGGACAGGAAAATGGTCCAATTCATGCACTTCTCAAGAGAACATCCCTGGTCATCCCTACTGCCTCTGATCTGGCGGACTCACTAAACACAAATGCTTCGTTTGTAAATTATGTCTGAGTGTTGGAGTGTGCCGCTGGCTATCCGTAATTTTTTTTAAAAAGAAAGAAAACGGTGCCGTCTGGTTTGCTTAATATAAGTACCTTTAAATGTATACTTTACCTTTTGATACTCAAGTATATTTTAGCAATTACATTTACTTTTGATATTTAAGTATATTTAAAACCAAATACTTTTAGACTTTTAATCAATTAGTGTTTTACTTGGTGACTTTTACTTGTGTCATTTTCTATTAAGGTATCTTTACTTTTACTCAAGTATGACATTTAGGTACTTTTTTCACCACTGCTCCCTAGAGCTTAACGATTACAAGCATACCCATAACATGATGCAGCCACAGCTATGCTTGAAAATATGGAGAGTGGTACTCAGTAATGTGTTGTTTTGGATTTTCCCTAAACTTTACACTTTGTATTCAGGACAAAACATTAATTGCTTTGCAGTATTACTTTAGTGCCTTGTTGCAAACAGGATGAATGTTTTGGAATATTGAATAATGTACAGGCTTCCTTATTTTTACTCTGTCATTTAGGATAGTATAGTGGAGTAACTACAATGTTGTTGATCCATCCTCAGTTTTGTCCATTACAGCCATTAAACTCTGTAACTGTTTTAAAGTCAACATTGGCAGGAAGGACACCTGTATCTTTGTAGTGACTGGGTATATTGATACACCATCCAAAGTGTAATTATTAACTTGACCATGCTCAAAGGGATAATCAATGTCTGTTTTTTTATATTTACCCATCTATCAATAGGTTCCCTACTTTGCGAGGCATTGGAAAACCTCCCTGGTCTTTGTGGTTGAATCTGTGTTTGAAATTCACTGCTCGACTGAGGGACCTTAAAGATAATTGTATGTGCGGGTTACAGAGATGAGGTAGTCATTCAAAAATCATGTTAAACACTATTATTGCATACAGAGTGAGTCCATGCGACTTATTATGTGACTTGTTAAGTGGATTTTTGCTCCTGAACTTATTAAGACTTGCCAAAACAAAGGGGCTGAATACTTAATGAATAAGGACATTTTAGCTTTTCTTTTTTAATTAATTTGTCAAATTTGAAAAACATGATTCCACTTTGATATTAGGGGGAATTGTGTGTAGGCCAGTGATGAAAAATCTGAACTTAATCAATTTTAAATTCAAGCTGTAAAACAACAAAATATGGAAAAGCCAAAGGGTGTGAATTCTTTCTGAGATTGGACATAGCCAGTAGGATACTACCTTGTATTACTGTCTATGTTGACCGATATGAGGTGAATGGAATGTTGTTACCAAGGCCCTTTGGTTAATGCTAATTTGTAATATGACTCACGTAATGTATTACTGTTTGATTTTCTTTGTAAAGTTTCCCATTTAATGTTGAAAATGACTATGTAGAATTATTTTAGTAATCTCAGGAATACAGTGTGATGACGCCATTAAATTGCACGTCCCATTTTGCTCACCGCTACACAGTCAGATAAACATTACATACAAGGAGTCTGGGAATGTGTAGGAAATACCTACATACTTATAGTAACAACACAAAATGTTAATTTCTGGGGAAATTCCCCTTATTGGAATTAGGTCACTCCAGCCCACATTCAACAATTAGTGATGGAAACCATTATAATATATATATATATGTCATGATCGTCGTGAAGAACTATGGCCAGGACGACTATCTATGGCCAGGACGTGACAGTACCCCCCCAAAAGGTGCGGACTCGACCGCGCCCAAAAAGTCACTGGGAGGGGTCTCTCGGGTGGGTCCTCGCCTTAGGCGGCGGCTCCGGTGCGGGCCGTATCCTCGTTGCGGGCCCCGGACTGGGCAACCTCGTTGCGTGCCCCGGACTGGGCACCCTCGTTGCGGGCCCCGGACTGGGCACAGTGGCAGGACAAGCCGGGCCCTCGACGCGCACTGAAACTCTGGTGCGAGGAGCAGGAACCGGCCGTACTGGGCTCACGCCGCACACAGGGACAGTGCATGCTGGGCCCTGAAGACGCACAGGGAGCCTGGTGCGTGGAGCAGGGACAGGCCTCACCGGGCTCTGAAGGCGCACCGGGGGCCTGGTGCGTGGAGCAGGAACGGGCCTCGATGGGTTCTGAAGGCGCACAGGGGACCTGGTGCGTGGAGCAGGGGCAGGACGTGCCGGGCTCTGAAGGCGCACAGGGAACCTGGTGCGTGGAGCAGGGACAGGCCTCACCGGGCTCTGAAGGCGCACAACGCGCACAGGAATCCTGGAGCGTGGGACAGTGCATGCTGGGCTCATAACACGCACAGGGATCCTGGAGCGTGGGACAGTGCATGCTGGGCTCACCACACGCACAGGGATCCGGGAGCGTGGAACAGGGGCAGGATACACTGGGCCGTGAAGACGCACTGGAGGTCTCTGGCGTACGTACAGCCTGCACAACCGGTCCTGGCTGAATGGATAACTCCACCTGCGGGGCGCTGGCACAGGACGTACCGGGCTGTGGAGACGCACTGGAGACACAGTACGCAGAGCCGGCGCAGGATATCCTGGTCCGAGGAGGCGTACTGGAGGCCAAGAGCGCTGAGCCGGCACACTCCTCCCAGGCTGAACACTCCTACTCGCAAAAACGATGCGGGAAGCTGGCATGTCGCGCACCGGGCTGTGAACACGCACTGGCAACACCGTGCGTTTCGCCGACTCACACGGTGCCCTACCAGTGCGCTGCTCCCTCTGGTATGCACGGGGAGCTGGCCCAGGTCTCCAACCTGGCCCAGCCAAACTCCCCGTGTGTCCCCCAATTTTTTGGGGGGGCTGCCTCTCGGCCTTAAAGGCCAGCCGTGTTCCCGCATATTTTTGCTGATAGAAGCGCCGCTCCTTCTTAGCTGCCTCCAGCTCCTCCTTCGGACGGCGGTATTCCCCCGCTTGCCTCCCGGGTCCCTTCCCGTCCAGGATCTCCTCCCATGTCCAGGACTCCTTCTGGCCATGCTGCTTGGTCCTTTCGTGGTGGGTCATTCTGTCACGATCGTCGTGAAGAACGGACCAAGGTGCAGCGAGGTAACCAGTATACATAATTTTATTTAAATGTAACTGGTGAAAACAAAGAACAAACCGACCGTGAAGCACATACAGGTGCTCACACAATAAACAACAATGACCCACACCGCAAGTGGGGAAAAGAACAAACATATATATGGTCCCCAATTAGAGGTAATGACACTCAGCTGCCTCTAATTGGGAACCATCCACAAACCAAACATAGAAAATAAAACATAGAACAAAAACCACCCCTGCTCACGTCCTGACCAAAACCACCATAGAGCAGCCAAAAGGGCTATCTATGGCCAGGACGTGACAATATATATTTATATTTATATTGATTGTACCATTACTGATGATAGGGAGGACTTGAGGTGAGAGTACATTGAACTTAAACATAACTATTGAATTGTTCTGTAATTTGATTTGTAGTATTGATGGCTGTCTCAGGTTGAGTATTATTTATTTGGAAGATGCCCTGGTGTGAAACATGAAAATGGATGTTTCTTGCAGCAAAGATGTTGAAACATACGGCACAGCAGCCACGTAGTAAACCGTACTAAGAACAAAAACTCAAGAAAACACTTTTGGTTACTTGTTAACAACATTTGAAATAATTGTAAACTTCCTTCTTCTCTGCAGTTCCACAAACATTATTGTACCAGGTGACGATTCAGCTATCGATGTCCAGCAACAGGACACTGAAATCCGTAAGTTGTTCCAAACTACTTCTCCTATGAACCAACAGCCAAGTCTGACATAGGCCTAGCTAATTGACTGTAACTCACAAGACTTTTGCAGAGATATCCGTATGTGTTTCTCACAGCTTTGACTTTCAGGAACACATTTTTTAATTCATAACCACAATGATTGCACATCATTGTTGCTTCAAGGTGATGCAATTCCTTTGCCAGTACAATTTGTTTTGACGACATTACATTACTTGTTTAATAATCTATATAATTTGAATGATTTGTGTAAATAGATGATACTAAAAACATTTAAACTAATCACCTGATTAGTTGTGGGATTATCACAATGAGTGTCAAAATGAGGATATATAAAAACATTTCAAATAAATCACATACTTTAGCCTAATGCATATGATTAATTATTAACCCACTGTTATCTATTAACCCCATGTTGTTCTAACATAGGCCTGAAAGTATTTTTTCTCTCTCTAGGATCACAAACAGAATGTCGTCCTGGTTTGCACACCCCAGTACCGGCTGGATTCTACCTCCAGGATCACTGGAAGTCCCTGGTGTGTGACTCAAAATCCTTTCCCTCAGCTAAACTGATATCTGGATGCCTGAAGGATAAACAGATCCTTATGATGGGTGACTCCACTCTCCGTCAGTGGTTCGACTACCTGGAGGAAACTGTGCCAAGTATGATATAGTTTGTAATGAGTTTATTATGTCAATATGTTTGTAGTCAAGTCCATGCGTTCAAATGGGTTTACATGGGTAAATAAAGCTTTGGCCAGACAGTTATGTAACTAGCATTGTTGAATGCAAAGACACCCAAGTAAGTCATGGTATACGGCAAAACAGTAAAAATAACTTTTATAACTTATTTCTTTAATGCGTATCCCAGCGCATTCTTTGTCTGAATTCATATATTTGCATTAAACGTATGATCCTTCTGCAGCATTGAAACGCCTGAACCTTCACACATCAAGCAAATCAGGCCCCTTTGAGGCAGTCGACACCCAGTCCAACACCCGTATCATCTGGCGGGCCCATGGGATACCTATACGGACAAGCAAGACCCCCTGGGCTGACCTCCACTACATCGCCAGGGAGGTGGAGGGTCTGGCAGGGGGTGCACACTCTGTAGTCGTCTTCACCATCTGGGCTCATTTCACCACGTACCCATTGGCTATGTACGCACACCGTCTGGTCGTCATCCGTAGGGCTGTGGCGTCGCTCCTAAGACGATCTCCCACTACTCTGGTAGTGATCAAGTCAGCCAACACGGGCTACAAGGATGTGTACGGCAGCGACTGGCTCTCCTGGCAGCTCGACATGGCACTCAGGCAAATATTCAGGGACTTGCCTGTGGTCCTCATTGACGTTTGGCAGATGACCTCCTGCCACTATTCTCCGGACAACATTCACCCGCCCTCTGTGGTGATCCAAAATGAAGTGGATCTCTTCCTGTCCTTTGTTTGTCCTCATTGAAAAAATGTGAAGTCATGCCTGGAATAACATTGTGCCTTACTGTATACAAAATGCTGTCTCCGAAAGGAATCTACAGTATATTGGATTGTAATGTTAGAAAGATAATTCCTTTAAAAACTGTTTGCCTTATTCAAAATGAATGTAAAGCTAGTCTAAGTGGCATTATTTTGAAATAAAAACTACTTTAACTATGAACACTTGTCAAAACTATGGCCAACCACAGAGCTCAATGTTTTCTTTACAACCAAAATCCCCTCAACCTTAATCATTTCTGTTTCTCACATATTTCTTAGAATAAAATAACTATTCATATCCAGAGAAAATTGATTCAAGAGAAGCGCTGATACCCAGTGCTCCTGGTTGTATTTTAAGATTTTCATTTAAATAGAATTTGATAGATTATTATTGACACTTACTACAGATTATGTGAATTTACTTTCAGATACATTTTGTGCAATTGAGAAGGACACATGAGATTCGCGGTAAGAAACTCGTTGCAGGTTTTGAAAATCAGTGTTTTACTTTTAATCTTACCCTGTGATGTCACAAATACCTTTATTCTTATCTTTTTATCCACAGATTATAGAAAAGAAAGTGACACAATATCTTGTTAGATTGTTGTTTACTCAGTACTTTGTTGAAGCACTTTTGGCAGTGATTACAGTCTTGAATATTCTTGGGTATGACGCTAAAAGCTTGGCACACCTGTTCCTTAGAAGGCAGTTCCTTAGAAGTTTGGCTACAACCATTTTTGACGCTTATCTTTCTCAGCAGACCACTTCCTCTGTATGCCAAAGAGAATGTGTTTGTTTAAAGGCCCAATATATTTGGTACAAATACTCCAAAAAGCAGTGGTGTAAAGTACTTAAGGAGTAATGCTTTAAAGTACAACTTAAGTCATTTTTGGGGGGTATCTGTACTTTACAAGTAACATGCTTGGCTTCTTTTACTTCACTACATTCCTAAAGAAAATGATGTACTTTTTACTCCATACATTTTCCCTGACACCCAAAAGTACTCGTTACATTTTAAATTCTTAGCAGGACCGGAAAATGTTCTAATTCACACACTTATCAAGAGAACATCCCTTGTCATCCCTACTGCCTCTGATCTGGCGGACTCACTAAACACATGCTTCATTTGTAAATGATGTCTGAGAGTTGGAGCGTACCCCTGGCCATCCGTAAATATATAAAACACTAACAAATGTGGCCGTCTCCTTTGCTTTGAAATTATTTATACTCTTACATTTACTTTGATACTTAAGTATATTTAAAAACAAACACTTTCAGACTTTTACTCAAGTCGTTTTTTACTGGGTGACTTTAACTTTTACTTGAGTCATTTTCTATTACTTTTGTTACAGCATTTTTATTGGAATTTCACAATTTTCACCCATATTAAGAGATACATCAACAAAGACAAAGCAAAAAACAGCACTCACTTACACATACCTGCATACACATATACATACATATACACATATATACATATACAGATACAGATAAATATACACACACATACATATACACACATACATATACATACAGTTGAAGTCGGAAGTTTACCAAAATACATTTATACTCAGTTTTTCACAATTCCTGACATTTAATCCTAGTAATAATTCCCTGTCAGCTGGAATCACAACTTTATTTTAAGAATGTGAAATGTCAGAATAATAGTTGAGAGAATTATTTATTTCAGCTTTTGTTTCTTTCATCACATTCCCAGTGGGTCAGAAGTTTACATACACTCAATCAGTATTTGGTAGCATTGTCTTTAAATTGTTTAACTTGGGTCAAACGTTTCGGGTAGCCTTCCACAAGCTTCCCACAATAAGTTGGGTGAATTTTGTCCCATTCCTCTTGACAGAGCTGGTGTAACTGAATCAGTTTTGTAGGCCTCCTTGCTCGCACACGTTTTTTCAGTTCTGCCCACAAATTTTCTATAGGATTGAGGTCAGGGCTTTGTGATAGCCACTCCGATACTTTGACTTTTTTGTCCTTAAGCCATTTTGCCACAACTTTGGAAGTATGCCTGGGGTCATTGTCCATTTGGAAGACCCATTTGCGACCAAGCTTTAACTTCCTGACTGATGTCTTGAGATGATAGATCAATAAATCCACAAAATGTTCCCTCCTCATGATGCCATCTATTTTGTGAAGTGCACCAGTCCCTCCTGTAGCAAAGCACCCCCACAACATGATGCTGCCACCCCCCGTGCTTCACAGTTGGGAAGGTGTTCTTCGGCTTGCAAGCCTCCCCCTTTTTCCTCTAAACGTAATGATGGTCATTATGGCCAAACAGTTCTATTTTTGTTTCATCAGACCAGAGGACATTTCTCCAAAAAGTATGATCTTGTCCCCATGTGCAGTTGCAAACCGTAGTTTTGCTTTTTTTATGGCAGTTTTGGAGCAATAGCTTCTTCCTTGCTGAGCGGCCTTTCAGGTTATGTCGATATAGGACTCATTTCAAATCAAATCAAATCAAATTTTATTTGTCACATACACATGGTTAGCAGATGTTAATGCGAGTGTAGCGAAATGCTTGTGCTTCTAGTTCCAACCATGCAGTAGTATCTAACAAGTAATCTAACAAATTCACAACAACTACCTTATACACACAAGAGTAAAGGAATGAATACGAGTATGTACATATAAATATATGGATGAGCGATGGCTGACCGGCATAGGCAAGATGCAGTAGATGGTATGGAGTACAGTATATACACATATATATGAGATGAGTAATGTAGGATATGTAAACATTATATAAATGGCATTGTTTAAAGTGGCTAGTGATACCTTATTTCATCCAATTATAATTATTAAAGTGGCTAGAGATTTGGGTCGATGGCCGAACGGCATAGGCAAGATACAGTAGATGGTTTAGAGTACAGTGTATACATTTGATATGAGTATGTCGGATACGTAAACATTATATACAAAATTGTTTAAAGTGGCTAGTGATACATTTGTTACATCCAATTCCTATGTTTAAAGTGGCTAGAGATTTAAGTCAGTATGTTGGCCGCAGCCACTCAATGTTAGTGATGGATATAGATTATGTTTACTGTGGATATAGATACTTTTATACCCGTTTCCTCCAGCATCTTCACAAGGTCCTTTGTTATTGTTTTGGGATTGATTTGCACGTTTCGCACCAAAGTATGTTCATCTCTAGCAGACAGAACGCGTCTCCTTCCTGAGCGGTATGATGGCTGCGTGGTCCCATGGTGTTTATACTTGCGTACTATTGTTTGTACAGGTGAATGTGGTACCTTCAGGTGTTTGGAAATTGCCCCCAAGGATGAACCAGACTTGTGGAGGTCTACAATTTTCCAAGCTGTTTAAAGGCACAACTTAGTGTATGTAAACTTCTGACCCACTGGAATTGTGATACAGTGAATTATAAGTGAAATAATCTGTCTGTAAAAAATTACTTGTGTCATTCACAAAGTAGATGTCCTAACCGACATGCCAAAACTATAGTTTGTTAACAAGAAATTTGTGGAGTGGTTGAAAAACGAGTTTTAATGACTCCAACCTAAGTGTATGTAAACTTCCGACTTCAACTGTACATACATACACACATATACATACAATCACACACACACCATCTTCCTCTCCCCGCTTGGCGCTTCTCTCACCCCCTCCCCATCATTGCGTCTCTCAAAACATACATTTTAAACAAACATACAAACAGAAATTAAACAAAGAACAAAAAAACAAAAAGCTCAGTTTAAACCAAGAAGTTAGGTTCAACACATGGAACAGTGTAATTCTGAAATAAATAGATCACCACCATTCTAAGAGAATCCTTGCAGTATAATAGCTGATACCTCAGGTTCTAGATAATTTAGATAAGGTTCCCATACTTTGCAGAACTGATCTATTTTAGAATGCAATGTACATGTCAGATATTCCAGTGGCACCTAAATAGTATCTTATTCCAATCTTTAACAGAAGGAACCTTATCACTAATCCACTGTAAGAGGATGTTTTTCCTCGCTGCGAAGGTAAGGATGTTGTAAAGCCTCCTCTTACCCACCGAGGTAACATGCCTACTAGGGAGACCTAACAGTAAAGAAACTGGATCCAATTCTAGATCAACCCCTAGGATCTTTTCAATTTCTTGCAGAACACCAGACCAGTATCTTTGTATTTTGGAACATGACCATAAACAATGTGTTAGGGTGCCTGTGTCAGATTTACATTTAAGACACTGAGGAGAAGAGGAAGAGGGGCTAAAAGCATGTCTGCGGTTTGGGGATATATGCAATCTGTATTATTCTTAACTGGATTGCTCTAGTACGATTACATATATTGTTTTCGCATATCTCCAAATGTCCTCCCACATCTCTTCGTCAAAAGTAACAAGCAATTATTTCTCCCACACTTGTTTCACCCTCTGTGTCGACAGCAGAAAATGATCTTAAAGCATCATAAAACAAACTTACAGACATTTTCCTTTGTGGGGAAAAAAGCATTCTTTCAATGACAGACACATCAGGGTTGCCAATTAAGGTGGTGCTCTTCAAAATATAATAAACATATCATGCAATGGCTCAAGGATCAGGCCATGGAACTCCTTATAGAACTCACTACAAAACCCGTCTGGTCCTGGGGCCCTACCATTTTGCAGATTCTTAGTTGTGAACATTATCTTTTCCTCGGTAATAGGGGCATTAAGGAGAGACCTCTGTTCTTCGGAGATAGTGGGGAGCTCAATCTTAGAAAAGAAGTCCTCCATTAATTTGGGTGCGTCATTTGTCGATTCTGAGGCATAAATATTTGCATAAAATTTCTTAAATGAGTCATTTATCAATTTATTTTCATATAAATGATTGCCATCAGAATCATTAATAGTAGCAATTGACTGTGAGTCAGCTCTCTTTTTAGCTAGGTACGCCAAGTACTTTCCTATTTTATCTCCATGTTCATATAGCTTTTGCCTGACAAATCTCATTTTCTTTTCAGCGTCCTGTGTTAGGAGAGAGTCCAACGTTGATCTAAGGACTGATATTTCCTTTAATAGGGCAGGAGTGGGAGTTTTAATGTAGTCCTTCTCTTTAGTTCCTAATTCACCCTCTAACGGTTTTTGCTTTTCACACTTTTTCCACCTCTTAGTAGCTGTGTATGACATAATCAGACCCCTGGCGTACGCTTTATAGGTTTCCCAAAGGAGCGAGGGGTTATCTGTTGATTGAGAGTTATAAGAGAAAAATGCTTTAAACTCTGTAATAAATATGATGTAAATGTATGGTCTAAGAATGGTTGTATTCAACCTCCAATGTCTTGACAGATTGGATGTCTCGTTGAGTTTTATGTCCAGGATCACCTCCGCATGATCAGATATGACTATGCTTCCTATCCTAGCGTATAAAACAGACTGCAAAGACGTCCTGGGCATAAAAAAGTAATCTATTCTAGTCTGGCATCCATGAGGTGCAGAGAAAAAAGTGGTGGTGGTAAATATTCATTATGGAAATGTTCTGCCCTTGTAAAGTACCATTAATTATAACAAAACTACCAAATGTATCTTTCACACAATTCAACACCTTAAGTGGTAGGTTATTTTTCACAAGAATTGCTACACCTACTTCTGGATGTTAAATGATGAGAAAAACACTTGACCAAACCCCCCTTGTTGCAATTTCAGATGCTCCTTATCATCCAAATGAGTTTCTTGTAACAAAAAGAGCAATATCAATATTTTATTTTTTCAAAAAAAGACAGTGCCTTCTTCCTTTTAATGGGGTTATGGCTCCCTCTAATGTTCCATGTACATACACGCAGTCTGTTACCTGCCATTGCACTTAGACCAACCAATATCCAGACTGAATCCTACTGTATAGATGGGGTGGTACCTTTTCCCATGTGTTGAACTCTCCTCAATCTCACCAAGCATAAACAAATGCTGTGAACCCTGAACCCGAACTATACTAAACCAGAAAACGAAACATGTAAAGTTCCAAAAGGGTTTTTTCCCACTAGCTAACATGCAGGGGATTTCAACTCTCCAATGTAGACTCTTAAGTCCACATAGCCACTCTATAGCCTCATCCTTTATAAACAGTGGGGGAAAAAAGTATTTAGTCAGCCACCAATTGTGCAAGTTCTCTCACTTAAAAAGATGAGAGAGGCCTGTAATTTTCATCATAGGTACACTTCAACTATGACAGACAAAATGAGGAAAATAAATCCAGGAAATCACATTGTAGGATTTTTTATGAATTTATTTGCAAATTATGATGGAAAATAAGTATTTGGTCACATACAAACAAGCAAGATTTCTGGCTCTCACAGACCTGTAACTTCTTCTTTAAGAGGCTCCTCTGTCCTCCACTCGTTACCTGTATTAATGGCACCTGTTTGAACTTGTTATCAGTATAAAGACACCTGTCCACAACCTCAAACAGTCACACTCCAAACTCCACTATGGCCAAGACCAAAGAGCTGTCAAAGGACACCAGAAACAAAATTGTAGACCTGCACCAGGTTGGGAAGACTGAATCTGCAATAGGTAAGCAGCTTGGTTTGAAGAAATCAACTGTGGGAGCAATTATTAGGAATGGAAGACATACAAGACCACTGATAATCTTCCTCGATCTGGGGCTCCACGCAAGATCTCAACCCGTGGGGTCAAAATGATCACAAGAACGGTGAGCAAAAATCCCAGAACCACACGGGGACCTAGTGAATGACCTGCAGAGAGCTGGGACCAAAGTAACAAAGCCTACCATCAGTAACACACTCGCCGCCAGGGACTCAAATCCTGCAGTGCCAGACGTGTCCCCCTGCTTAAGCCAGTACATGTTCAGGCCCGTCTGAAGTTTGCTAGAGAGCATTTGGATGATCCAGATGAGGATTGGGAGAATGTCATATGGTCAGATGAAACCAAAATAGAACTTTTTGGTAAAAACTCAACTCGTCGTGTTTGGAGGACAAAGAATGCTGAGTTGCATCCAAAGAACACCATACCTACTGTGAAGCATGGGGGTGGAAACATCATGCTTTGGGGCTGTTTTTCTGCAAAGGGACCAGGACAACTGATCCGTGTAAAGGAAAGAATGAATGGGGCCATGTATCGTGAGATTTTGAGTGAAAACCTCCTTCCATCAGCAAGGGCATTGAAGATGAAATGTGGCTGGGTCTTTCAGCATGACAATGATCCCAAACACACCGCCCGCAACGAAGGAGTGGCTTCAGAAGAAGCATTTCAAGGTCCTGGGTGGCCTAGCCAGTCTCCAGATCTCAACCCCATAGAAAATCTTTGGAGGGAGTTGAAAGTCTGTGTTGCCCAGCGACAGCCCCAAAACATCACTGCTCTAGAGGAGATCTGCATGGAGGAATGGGCCAAAATACCAGCAACAGTGTGTGAAAACCTTGTGAAGACTTACAGAAAATGTTTGACCTCTGTCATTGCCAACAAAGGGTATATAACAAAGTATTGAGATAAACTTTTGTTATTGACCAAATACTTATTTTCCACCATAATTTGCAAATAAATAAATTAAAAATCCTACAATGTGATTTTCTGGATTTCTTTTTCTCATTTCGTCTGTCATAGTTGAAGTGTACCTATGATGAAAATTACAGGCCTCTCTCATCTTTTTAAGTTGGAGAACTTGCACAATTGGTGGCAGACTAAATACTTTTTTGCCCCACTGTATATGGAAATGAAAATCAATAGAAGAAGATTGAGGCTCTTCCACCTAAAACCAAGCCTGGGCACCAATATAGATTCACACATATCTCAGAGCTATAGTGACAGTTACTTTAGAAATAAAATAAAGATATGAACATTACTGAACAGGAGCATGTGAGAACTCACACCACTGCTTCATGATCAGATTCAAATAAAAAAGTTATCCAATGCTGCGGAGGTACATCTTACGCTTCGAACACACCGACTGCGTCCTTGCATTTTGATACACCAGTAGTACACTAATTTCCAATGGAATGCTGCATTTGCCTTACAGCATTGCGTTGCAGAGGCAGTTGCAGTGCGTTCTGTGTGGTGCATACATTGGATTGATCGAACGTGTGCATCAAATTGTATGCGTAGACTTGACAGAAAGAAGCAAAATGTGAATGTTGAATTTTTGTTGCACACATATCCAGTAAAACAATGTGGGATAACATAATAAAAACAGTTTGAATGTAGAATTTATTTATATATTATATTATTTATTCGATGACATCCACAAATTAATTGTGAGAGCCTATAATATAATTTCCCTCCAAAATGCAGATTTTGAGCGAAATGCAATAATAAATAGTCAAGATATCAGAGTAGGCTCTTTCAACAATGAGTCCAACGTTGAGAAAGGTGGTCTTGATCGCGCTAATGGGCAGGGATCAGCCCCGCCGACAGCGCACGTCTGTGTGGGTCCAGAGATGGTTAAAGTCCCGAAAGCAGGCAGGGGAGTTCCACCGTCTCATTCAAGAGCTTCATTCAAGAGCTTCAAGAGCTTTTTTTTTGGAGAGGAATTCCGAAGTTACTTTCGTCTGGACCGAAGCCAATTCGATCACCTGCTCCAGATGGTTGGAGCAAGGATCGCCCGGATGGATACCAACTAACGGGAGTCCATCAGCCCAGTTGAACGCCCACCTGTCTCCAGTAAGCTAAATTCTAGTACATGTTTAAAGCCTTTGATACCATAATTGATTGATATTTGATTCATTGTTTTTATGTGCAACCTAGCTAGCTAAAGGGCTCTCTAGTCAATAGTCCCTATTTGACATCAGATGCACTTTCACAGAATGTTCATTAGGACTATAACTTTTCCCAAAGTTGGTTTATAATCCTTTTTTAATTATGCAAAATTACCAAATGAAAAGAAAGTTGAGGTGCCTTCTGCCCTGATGAAGGTAGGCTAGTCTTCTCCAGGACCCATTGTTGTTCAAGACAGTTACAGTCATTCATTACATTCTTATTGGACTCACATACACTCTTAGAGAAAAAAGTTCAGAAAAAAGTGTCCTTCTGCTTTCACCATAGGATAACAATTTTTGGTTCCAGGTATAACCCTTTGGGGAAAAGGTTATACATGGAACCCTATAGGGTTCTACTTGGAACCAAAAGGGATCTACCAGGAACCAAAAGGGGTTCTTCAAAGGGTTCTCCTATGGGGACAGCCAGAGAACCCTTTTAAGTAGATAGAAAGAATGGTACTAAGAGTAGTTGGCCTGGGCTACAGTTTATTGATATACTCATAGACTGAATTGTACTGTTTCAAGGCATTGTTAATGATGGTTGAGTGTTACAATTTAATTAGTAGAGCATAATAAACAGTAATGAGGTAGCTATATGAGTAGATATAATATGTGGGTGGAATTCAAGTTACACACAATATTGATCATTGTTTTGAATTATATTTTAGATTCTTGGCGACAGGGGACTCCTACAGGACCATCGGATTCAGCTTCCGATTTGGACGGTCCATGGTGGCAGGCATTGTCCCCTCTGTGGCCCAAGCCATTTAGGACGGTCTGGTTGGTGAATACATGCCTGTCCTCAAGGAGGAAGACTGGAGGGCCATCGCTTCCGAGTTCCTGAAGAGGTGGAATTTCTCCAACTGTCTTGGCTCTATTGACGGGAAACATGTAGTAATCTAGGCTCCACCGTGCTCAGGTTCGCAATTCAACAACTACAAGGGTACATATTCAGTTGTACTCTTGGCTGTAGTAGATGCCATCTACTGTTTCCGTGTTGTCGATGTTGGTGCTTACGGCTAGTGAAGTGATGGCGGGACCCTCCGGGACTCTGCTTTCGGCCAGGCACTTCAGGATGGCACTCTGGAGATTCCACAACCTGCATCACTCCATGGGGCTGAAGACCTGGGACCTGTTCCCCACGTCTTCGTCGGCGACGAGGCCTTCCCTTTGAGACCCAACCTCATGAGGCCCTATGCCTGACGCCAGCTGCCATTGCCAAAGCCTGTAAGGATCTTTAACAAACAACTGTCCAGGGCAAGGTTAGATGTTGAATGCGCCTTTGGGATTCTGGCAGCCCGGTGGAGAATGTGTCGAAGAGTGCTTGGTCTCAGCCCCTCAAATGTCGGTGCCTGCGTGAAGGCCACATGTGTTCTCCACAACTACCTGCGGAGGTCATTCCAGGAGCCGCTCCGGATGGAGATGGGCACGCCAAATGGTCACATGGGCACGCCAAATGGTCACCTGATGATACCAGGCAGGTGCCAACAACGCCCCCAGACAGGCTCTCCAGGTGAGGGAGAAGCTGACCACCTACTTCTCATCGCCAGCAGGTGAAGTCCCATGGCAGCATGCCATGGAGTGAAACAGCTCTTTTAACCTCTTGGGGATAATTAAGGAGCGCTGGGGCGCTAGCGCCCCGTTCCCGACACTACCCGGTGAAATGTAAGGCGCCAAATTCAAAATCCAAAAGTTGAATTATTAAATATTCATCAATATACAAGTGTTGCATAGTCATCAAAAGCTCTGATTCTTGGCAATATCACAGCGCTGTCAGATTTCAAAAAGGCTTAACGGCGAAAGCACAACATTTGATTGTTTGAGGATAGCACCTCTCCTATTTTCTACATTAGCATAAATTCATATCCAGCGCGGGTCACACAAAACCCATATAAGAGCTAAAATAAATCACTTACCTTTCGAAGATCTTCTGCTGAGGGCATCCCAAGTGTCCAACGAAGACATCCAATGGTTCTTTTGTTAGAAAAAGTCATTTATTATATCCATAAATCTCAGTTTGGTTGGCGCGTTATGTTCAGAAAATCCACCATCGAGTTGCCCATTGACCCGTGAAGAGAACGTGTTCAAATTATACCTATCAACTTTGTCCAAAGAAATCAAACCTCATTTTTAATGTATCCTTAGGTATCCAAAACAACAACCAGACAACAACCAGACAACTCCTCTTCCTGTCCTTCCTGTGAGCTGGTCGGCGAAATAGACTCCATCTCTGGAAGGGAAGAGAAAAACAACACATACAAGCTTAACATAACATAAATCTCACCTTTTTGGTGTTATATTAACTAAATACTGCTTGTATAGTGTAGTTAGTGGTATAAATATTGGAACAGTGTGGTAAAGTTGGTTATACTTGCTGTTTACTCATGGAATTTGTATTTCAGATCAAAAGATGAATATGACAGGCAAATACTTAGACAGCAACCTGTTGTTTTAGGAAATTTTCTAACCCAGAAACAACAGCCATACATTTGCCTCATATTAATACTTTGATCTGAAATACCAATTAGCCTACATGAGTATACTGTAAAAATGACCTACTTTACTTCACTGCTGCAACACTTATAACACTACCTGTAATGTGGAGAAGAAAAAAAAAACATACCATTCAACTCGGCTTCGAAAATCAGCTGATACATTTTAACCTTGACTGCTGCTTTACTTTGCTGAGGCAGCCTCTTCAGTGTTGACACCAGGCTCATGGCAAAGAATGTCTCTTCATCCTCCTTCCTGTGAGCATCAGGTTGGGCTGCATCCCTCTCGATGGCTTGGAGGAGCCTCTGCTGAAATGAGTTGAGTGGATGTGGGGGCTGGTATCTCTGATGACGCCTGGTGTGACATTGTTCCTCTTCGTTTCTCTCTCTGTTTCTCTCCTCGTTTGTCTCCACGGCCACATCCTTTTCAACGAGGTCCTCAGTGGTCACTTCCGTGAGGTTCATAACAATCTCAAGTGGTCCGAGATCCAGAGGTGCTTCCTCCATTTCATCATCTTCCATGGCTGCACTGGTGGTGGTCATACTTGTGGATGATGTAGACGTTGTAGAGGATCTCGCTGCACCGGTGGATGCGATGGTCGCACTTGTAGATTATGTTGAGGGTCTTGATGTACCGGTGGCAACAACACTTGTGGATGACGTAGTAGAAGGTCTGGCTGTCAAATTGCCACTCGTTGCCCTAGGCACAATAAATGGATCCAGAAAAGAAAGAATGTGGCAGAAGCGCCAAGGGTGCTGACCCAGACCTCTTCTTCGCTTTCTCTGCCCTTCTCTCTCTCTGATACCTGTCCCTGAGTCCTCTCCACTTCCTCCAACAGTCTTCTTCTACATAGACATGAACATGATAAGCCAAACCATTACCTAGCATAACTATAGTTATTAGATAGCTATCATATGGACGTCACCTACTGTACACACAGACACACACACGGTTATCTGACCAAATTATCAGGGGTACAGTAGTATCTACCATTTCTATTTATCTGAGATACACACTCACACTCTTTCAAACATTATTATTTGGGAAAGTTATTAGGGGTAGTAACTAGCATAATTGATATGACTATTTCTTTCTCTCACACACACACACACACACACACACACACACACACACACACACACACACACACACACACACACACACACACACACACACACACACACACACACACACACACACACACACACACACACACACACACACCTCATTGGCTAGGTTAGCAAGCTAGGTTAGCTAGCTAACTAACTATCCACATCTAGCACAAGCTCACTACTAAACTGACCTGGCAATCCTGCTATTGTGGACACTTGTCTCCAAGCAGCATTTTTTGTGTTTATGTCACTGTAGCGGTCAGCAGTTGTGTCAAAAAGACACGGTTTTGCGGATACTGCGAAAATGATTCTCTCCTCCATGTGTCCAACCGCCAATCGACCATCTGCAAAAGATACCTGCATCAGTATAGTTGCCTAGCTGCGCAAAATGTTATGCAGCAGTGATGCAATGACACAGTCGGTGTGTTTGAAGCATTTGCTAGCTAGATATTTTACATCCAGTGTTTCACAAGACGACAGCCTGGTTTGCTGGTTGTTTCAGGAGTCCCTAAAACATTAAACAACCAGAATTACAATTTCATACTCATGTCACATCGCCCATAAAGCTAGCCAGCTAGTTTGCTAAATAGTGATTTTCGTAAATTAACTTTATGACAAAAAATATGCATAATCCTTTGTCTCTACATGAACTAACATATTCCTGTCAACTGTACATTTTTTGCACAGATGTTATAATTACTTACATTTGCTTCCATCCTAGTATTTTTGTCAGCCATCTTTGCTGAAGAATGTCTCCAGCCTTAGGTTACATAGCGTCAAATTCGTCATGGGAACCACTCGATATGACAGGTCATCGCCCAGCTGTCACCGCTGGTGATATGCATAAAGTGCATATGAGAACTTTTTCACTGCCATGTTTGCGCCGTCCAATGGTCCCCCGCCCACTCCGCTTCTCACCGCTTTCCTTCCATTGAAAAATTAATGGGAAGCTGTGTTTCACCGCACGGCACCGCGTGCTAGTGTACATGAAGGGTTAGACGGAGTCCGTCAGCTCCACTATGCACTGGGGGATGTGAAGGACATCCAGAACTCCCTGGCAGAAGTAAGTCCACAATGACTGGAGGTGAAGCATCAACAACATAGAGAAATCGGCCCAGAAGCGGCCCTCTTCCGGGGGGTCGGAACTGATTGAATCGGCCCGATTGAATCGGGTGTCGGGTGTTGGACTCGGCCCGGAATCAAAATGAATGACTGCCCAGAATCAGCCCAAGTACATCGGGCCGTTTCAGTCTAACAGAATTCATCCGACTTTGCCAGCATCTTACCAGAATCCCCCCAGAAGCGGCCCGATTCAAATTGAAATAAATGTATACAAAAGTTTGAAGGTAGGCCTTGAAATACATCCACAGGTACACCTCCAATTGACTCAAATGATGTCAATTAGCCTATCAGAAGCTTCTAAAGCCATGACACCATTTTCTGGAATTTTCCAAGCTGTTTAAAGGCACAGTCAACTTAGTGTATGTAAACTTCTGACCCACTGGAATTGTGATACAGTGAATTATAAGTGAAATAATCTGTCTGTAAACAATTGTTGGAAAAATTACTTGTGTCATGCACAAAGTAGATGTCCTAACCGACTTGCCAAAACTATAGTTTGTTAACAAGAAATTTGTGGAGTGATTGAAAAACGAGTTTTAATGACTCCAACCTAAGTGTATGTAAACTTCCGACTTCAACTGTATCTACAGTACTTAATCCAAGAGTATGTAAAGTGAGTATGTTATCGTGTGTGTGTGTGTTGACTTCAGTACTGTCTGACCGTCTGATGGTGTGTTGGTTTGTATGTCCAAACTTCGCAACAAGGTTGCTACTAATCCATGCGATCCATAACCGGTACGGTCCAAAACGATAACAACCACAAACTAGAGCCGTCACCCGATGATTGAGTTAAACAATTTATAAACTAAACACGCTGAAAATAAACAAGGACTTCTGCAGCATAGCACACACAATCAAACTGTCGCGCCAACCAAGAGCTTCCTCCCAGAGAGCTGAAAGAGCTGTCTTTATCTCTCCTCCTTCCTTACTGCTGATGCACTCTTAAAAAGTGGCAGCGCACGGTGAAGGCGCCGTGCAGAATTTCGCCATAGTACTGTGTGCCTCCCATAGTGTGTTCTGTACTTGGGGACTGTGAAGAGACCTCCTGTGGCATGTCTTGTGGGGTATACATGGGTGTCCGAGCTGTGTGCCAGTAGTTTAGACAGACAGCTTGGTGCATTCAACATGTCAATACCTCTCATAAATAAAAGGAGTGATGAAGTCAATCTCTCCTCCACTTTCAGCCAGGAGAGATTGACATGCATATTATTAATATTAGCTCTCTGTGTGTATCCAAGGGCCAGCTGTGCTGCCCTGTTTTGAGCCAATTGAAATTTTCCTGAGTCCTTTTTTGTGGCACCTGACCACACGACTGAACAGTAGTCAAGGTGCAACAAAACTAGGGCCTGTTGGACCTGCCCTGTTGATAGTGTTGTTAAGGCATCGCTTTATTATAGACAGACTTCTCCCCATTTTAGTTACTACTGCATCAATACAGTGAGGGAAAAATGTATTTGATCCCCTGCTGATTTTGTATGTTTGCCCACTGACATAGAAATGATCAGTCTATAATTTTAATGGTAGGTTTATTTGAACAGTGAGAGACAGAATAACAACAACAAAAATACAGAAAAACGCATGTGAAAAATGTTATTAAATGATTTGCATTTTAATGAGGGAAATAAGTATTCGACCCCCTTTCAATCAGAAAGATTTCTGGCTCCCAGGTGTCTTTTATTTAGGTAACAAGCTGAGATTAGGAGCACACTCTTAAAGGGAGTGCTCCTAATCTCAGTTTGTTACCTGTATAAAAGACACCTGTCCACAGAAGCAATCAATCAATCAGATTCCAAACTCTCCACCATGGCCAAGACCAAAGAGCTCTGGAATGGGCTACAAGACCATCGCCAAGCAGCTTAGTGAGAAGGTGACAACAGTTGGTGCGATTATTCGCAAATGGAAGAAACACAAAAGAACTGTCAATCTCCCTCGGCCTGGGGCTCAATGCAAGATCTCACCTCGTGGAGTTGCAATAATCATGAGAACGGTGAGGAATCAGCCCAGAACTACACAGGAGGATCTTGTCAATGATCTCAAGGCAGCTGGGACCATAGTCACCAAGAAAACAATTGGTAACACACTACGCCATGAAGGACTGAAATCCTGCAGCACCCGCAAGGTCCCCCTGCTCAAGAAAGCACATATACATGCCTGTCTGAAGTTTGCCAATGAACATCTGAATGATTCAGAGGACAACTGGGTGAAAGTGTTGTGGTCAGATGAGACCAAAATGGAGCTCTTTGGCATCAACTCAACTCGCAGTGTTTAGAGGAGGAGGAATGCTGCCTATAACCCCAAGAACACCATCCCCACCGTCAAACATGGAGGTGGAAACATTATGCTTGGGGGTGTTTTTCTGCTAAGGGGACAGGACAACTTCACCGCATCAAAGGGACGATGGACGGGGCCATGTACCGTCAAATCTTGGGTGAGTACCTCCTTCCCTCAGCCAGGGCATTGAAAATGGGTCATGGATGGGTATTCCAGCATGACAATAACCCAAAACACACGGCCAAGGCAACAAAGGAGTGGCTCAAGAAGAAGCACATTAAGGACCTGGAGTGGCCTAGCCAGTCTCCAGACCTTAATCCCATAGAAAATCTGTGGAAGGAGCTGAAGGTTCGAGTTGCCAAACATCAGCCTCGAAACCTTAATGACTTGGAGAAGATCTGCAAAGAAGAGTGGGACAAAATCCCTCCTGAGATGTGTGCAAACCTGGTGGCCAACTACAAGAAATGTCTGACCTCTGTGATTACCAACAAGGGTTTTGCCACCAAGTACTAAGTCATGTTTTGCAGAAGGGTCAAATACTTATTTCCCTCATTAAAATGAAAATCATTTAATACAATTTTTCACATGCGTTTTTCTGCATTTTTTCATTGTTCTGTTGAAAAACCAATGACAGTCCCGCTAAGCGCAAATGAGATGGGGAGACGTATTGCTGCAAAGTGCTGTGGTAGCCATGCTGGTTAAGTGTGCCTTGAATTCTAAATAAATCACTGACAGTATCACCAGCAAAGCACCCCCACACCGTCACATATTCTCCTCCATGCTTCACATTGGAACCACAGATGCGGAGATCATCCGTTCACCTACTCTGCGTCTCACAAAGACCCAGCGGTTAGAAAAAAATCTCAAAATTGTACTCATCAGAAGAAAGGACAGATTTCCAAGCCTGAGATTTTCAAGCCTGAGAACCTCTTGCTTGGCTTCTGTGGGCAGTTGAAAATTGCTGACTTTAGTTGGTCTGTCTATGCGCATCCTTAAGGTGAGGGAATCCTAAACCTTATCCAGCCTCATACGCTTCCTTCACAAATAAATACTACTAAATCAGCGTGAGCTTATTCACGTACACTAGCCTAACTCACTGAGACATAGGGGTGGTTTACTGGACACAGATTAAGCCTAGTCCTGGACTTAAAAGCCAGCTCAATGGAGAATCTACATCGGAAATTCTTTAGTCCAGGACTAGGCTTAATCTGTGTCCAAGAAACCGACCCATTGTATTTTTCCCTTCATCTTGATTGTTAACTTGTAGGTATATTGCAGTCTAAAGCTCTGTCAGAGCTATAACATTTCCTGTCTAGGCGCCGCACAATGTGTGGAACCCTGGACTACCTGCCCCCAAAGATGGTTGAAAAGATGGATCTGGCCTCCCGAGTGGCGCAGCGGTCTAAGGCACTGCTTGAGGTGTCCCGACAGACCCGGGTTCAATCCCTGGCTGTGTCACATGACCGGGAGACCCTTGAGGTGGTGCACAATTGGCCCAGTGTTGTCTGGGTTAGGGGATTGTTTGGCCATGCGGGATTTCCTTGTCCCATCGCTCTCTAGCTACTCCCTGTGGAGGGCCGGGCGCCTGGTAGCTGTCTTTGGTAACCAGCTGGATGGTGTTTCCTCTGACACATTGGTGCGGCTGGTTTCAGGGTTAAGAGAGCAGTGTGGCTTGGAGGACGCATGGCTCTTGACCTTCGCCTCTCCCAAGTCCGTAGGGGAGTTGCAGCGATGGGACAAGACTACAACTATCAATTGGATATCACAAAATTGTGGAGAAAAGTTTCTGAAAATTATACAAATAAAAAAGATGGACCTGGGGTGCTATGCTATGAGTGCTTAACATACAAGCTCATTATAAAGGTTTGTATTATTTTAACGGTCAAGTAACTTTTTTTGGTACTTTTTATACATGAGTGCATTCCCACTCATAGAAAATACATTGATGCAAATTATTTTAAATTCAGAATGATTATTGAAATATTCAGTAATTTATTATCCATAATTCAGCATCATCACTTAAATCAGGGGTGTCAAACTCATTCCATGGAGGGCCTAGTGTCTGTAGGTTTTTGGTTTCCCCTTTCAATTAAGCCCTAGACAACCAGGTGTGGGGAGTTCCTTACTAATTAGTGACCTTAATTCCTCAATCAAGTACAAGCGAGGAATGAAAACCCGCAAACACTTGGCCCTCCGTAGAATGAGTTTGACACCTGTGATAGTTGCATTGTGAGTGACATTATGATTCAATTAGAATAGACATGGATGTAAATATTTAAACAAGGCATCTCTCTTACTGGTGGTTAATGACCTCTCCTCCCTACCCATCTAAGGTGGACTTGCAGTTCCCCAAAGTGGTGTCTGACTGGGCAAAGGACATAATCTCTAAGCTTCTCTGCCACAGCCCCTCACACTACAGGGCGTCATCGACCACCCTTTGCTCCGCAACAACTCCAGCCGTGTATTACCTCTTGTCTACCCTGCCAAGAAACCCTAAAACTACACAGTCTGTTGTTCCAGCCTGCCATCTAGAGTGCGGGATACTCGCCTGCTGATTGATTGGGAGAGACTGCACTGCCTTGGGATTTACACTGCCAGCATTTCGGCAAGTTTCAGGCATGACTTGAAGGCCACCTTTACCTACAGAAATACTACTGCAGTTTGTCTCTTGTCTACATTTTCAAAGTTTCGCAAACACTTACGATTTTAAATGCTGAAACGTTTAGATACCCAGAGAGTCCTCGTTCATGACTAATAATCTCACTCCGTGGCAAATTGAAAGAACCAAAATACTGCTAAGGAGCAGTCTGGAATACTTGTTTTAACTGATTAGAAGGGGATGGGGTTATTTCAGCTACTTTTCTCTTTCTGCGGCCTGTCTGTATATACATTCTTTAAATAAATATATAAATACATTTGTTAGCCTTTTACCTCTTTATGCTGTTTTATTATCCCGTCAGCCTAGTCTAGTGAAATAGAAGAAATTGAATAGAACAGGGTTGGTATTTGTAGGTATCCAATAGTTGTTGAAAAAATGGGGGGGAAACATGCGCTATACACGCTATATCTTACACAACTAACAATAGTTCATGAAGGACACCGAATACACACTTTTAGGTCAATAACAGACAGCCTACTTTATAACCTGACGAATCGAACTAAATTCTTCCGCTGCTCTGTCTTTCGCTACATACTTTAGTCTGAGACTGCCGTCGTTTGTTTGTGGTGACGAAGGGCACGAGGAGCGTTGAAAAAACAAAGTTACCAGCGATTGGATCTTCTAACCAATAAGAGTATCAAAGTCAATGAATTTTCCAACCGCCGCTTTACTCACCTGTGTTCTAGTTGACTCAACCCATCGGTTTCTGGACCAATCAGACAGTCCCGAATGTGTTTGCATCTGGTTTTAATGACTATGGTTTGCATTTGGTAAAGGGTCGGGAAGGTACTCCGAACCAGACTCGTCGCGGAGAAGAAACTAACGTTCGTTGCTTAGCTTTTGGCCAGAGCAAGGAATGCGGGTAGCCAGGCAAAGTACTTTATGCCAGTGCTTATACAATTCTGTATATATAACTGGGGCAGCAGCAGAAGCACACACTGGTAGCCCACTCTAATGTTGCATTTATTCAGGTAACAACATTACTATGTATTACTACACTGACATTTGTCAGTATGATGTAACAACACTTCAATACCGTGAGTCAGTCATGTCTCAAAGGATTCAATGACAGTCTTTATCACTGTTTCATAAACTTACATTCATATGAGATGGAATGGAAATACTTAGCCATAGACAACTAGTCAAATATACAATTATCATACTTACTCATGGAATACGAACTCTTACATTATTTTCGATTTTAGCATCATCAAGCAGTAGCGGTGAGGGGGTAAAATCACTGAGGGAGCCAAGTCAAGCCAGTAGAAAATCCCTATTACAACCTATGTTGTAATAACTGCATTGTTTGCTCTATTACCCATTTGTTCTTAAGCCAACGTGATATACAATAAGGCCGTGACAACAAAAAGACAAGTCACACAGTGGTGGAATAAATTCAACTACACATACGCCACAAAACCGGAGAGCAACAGCTGTCTGGTGGAGTCCACAAAGCAAATATTGCATGCAACAAACAGTTATATGACATGAAGCATGGTCAAGCAAGTTAATGTTTTTGACAGTTTACTAAACAACTACTGATTTAGAACTACGGACTTACCGCAAGTCAGCACAAAGACAACAGGAGCACTGCCTCCCCTATTTCAGCACCATTTCAACATAAACATTTCAACATCATCAAATCAACAAGGCTATATATCCTTAGTGTAATACACTGAAAACAAACTAAAAGATAACAAAAACAATTGTCCAATCAATGCTGCTAAATATTATGTGGCTGTCCATTGAACTTCCGGCGCCGACAGAGATGGCAGCCTCGCTTCACGTTCTCAGGAAACCATGCAGTATTTTGTTTTTATGTTTTACTTACATTGTTACCCCGGAAAATATTAAGTTTTATTACATACAACCGGGAGGAACTATTGGATATAAGAGCAACGTCAACTTACCAACATTACGACCAGAATACGACTTTCCCAAAGAGGATTCTCCTTTCGTTAACCCAAACACAACAACAGACTGGATAGCACGTGGCTACTCAAAACAACGGGCGGCGCCGAGAAGAGGGAAACGCCGGTCTTTTGGTCAAGCTACGTCGACGGGCGCATCGTGCACCTCTCCCGAGTATTTTAATCGCCAATGTACAGTCTCTTGACAACAAAGTAGACGAAATCCGATCGAGGGTTGCCTTTCAGAGAGACATCCGAGACTGCAACGTTCTTTGCTTCACGGAAACATGGCTCACTCAGGACACGTTATCAGAGTCGGTACAGCCACCTGGTTTCTCCACGCATCGCGCCCGACAGAAACAAACTTCTCTCTGGTAAGAAGAAGGGCGGGGTGTGTGTCTTATGATTAACGAGACGTGGTGTGATCATAACAACATACAGGAACTCAAGTCCTTTGTTCACCTGACATAGAATTCCTTACAATCAAATGCCGACCGCATTATCTACCAAGAGAATTCTCTTCGATTATAATCACAGCCGTGTACATCCCCCCTCAAGCTGATACATCGACGGCACTGAAAGAAATTCATCGGACTCTATGTAAACTGGAAACCACATATCCTGAGGCTGCATTTATTGTGGCTGGGCATTTTAATAAGGCTAATTTAAGAACAAGGCTCAAATTTTACCAGCATATCGAATGTGCCACCCGGGCTGGTAAAATCCTGGACCACTGTTATTCCAACTTCCGTGATGCATACAAGGCTATTCTCCGCCCTCCTTTCGGCAAGTCTGACCATGACTCCATTTTGTTGCTCCCAGCCTACAAACAAAAACTAAAACAGGAAACGCCCGTTCTCAGGTCTGTTCAACGCTGGTCCGAACAATCTGATTCCATGCTTCAAGATTGCTTCGAGCACGTGGACTGGGATATGTTCCGGATAGCATCTGACAACAACATTGATGTATACGCTGATTCGGTGAGCGAGTTTATTAGCAAATGCATTGGTGATGTTGTACCCATAGCAAATATCAAAACCTTCCCCAACCAGAAACCATGGATTGATGGCAGCATTCAAAGTCAAAGTCACCATTATTAGTCAGTTGTACAACCAAATGCCTTCAACCGAAATGTGTCTTCCGCATTTAACCCAACCCCTCTGAATCAGAGAGGTGCGGGGCTGCCTTAATCGACATCCACGTCTTCGCACCCGGGAACAGTGGGTTAACTGCCTTGTTCAGGGCAGAACGACAGATTGTTCCTTGTCAGCTTGGGGATTCGAACTTGCAACCCTCCGGTTACAAGTCCAACGCTCTAACCACTAGGCTACCTGCCACCCCACGCGCAAAACTGAAAGCGCGAACCACTGCTTTTAACCAGGTAAAGGCTACCGGAAACATGACTGAATACAAACAGTGCAGCTACTCCCTCCGCAAGGCAATCAAACAAGCTAAGCGTCAATATAGAGACAAAGTAGAGTCACAATTCAATGGCTCAGACACAAGAGGAATGTGGCAGGGTCTACAGTCAATCACGGATTACAAAGAAAACCAGCCCGTCGCGGACCATGACGTCCTGCTCCCAGACAAACTAAACAACTTCTTTGCTCGCTTTGAGGACAATACAGTGCCACCGACACAGCCCGCTACCAAAACCTGCGGGCTCACCTTCACCGCAGCCAATGTGAGAAAAACATTTAAATGTGTTAACCCTCGCAAGGCTGCCGCCCAGATGGCATCCCTGGTCGTGTCCTCAGAGCATGCGCAGACCAGCTGGCTGGTGTGTTTACGGACATATTCAATCAGTCCCTATCCCAGTCTGCTGTTCCCACATGCTTCAAGAGGGCCACCATTGTTCCTGTTCCCAAGAAAGCTAAGGTGACTGAGCTAAATGACTATCGCCCGTAGCACTCACTTCCGTCATCATGAAGTGCTTTGAGAGATTAGTCAAGGATCATATCACCTCCATCCTGCCAGACACCCTGGACCCACTCCAATTTGCTTACCGTCCCAATAGGTCCACAGACGACGCAATTGCAATCACACTGCATACTGCCCTAACCCATCTGGACAAGAGGAATACTTATGTAAGAATGCTGTTCATCGACTACAGCTCAGCATTTAACACCATAGTTCCCTCCAAGCTCGTCATTAAGCTCGAGACCCTGGGTCTCGACCCAGCCCTGTGCAACTGGGTCCTGGACTTCCTGACGGGCCGGTCCCAGGTGGTGAGGGTAGGAAACAACATCTCCACCCCGCTGATCCTCAACACTGGGGCCCCACAAGGGTGCGTTCTCAGCCCTCTCCTGTACTCCCTGTTTACCCATGACTGCGTGGCCAAGCACGCATCCAACTCAATCATCAAGTTTGCTGACGACACTACAGTGGTAGGCTTGATTACCAACAACGACGAGACGGCCTACAGAGAGGAGGTGAGGGCCCTCGGAGTGTGGTGTCAGGAAAATAACCTCTCACTCAATGTCAACAAAACAAAGGAGATGATCGTGGACTTCAGGAAACAGGAGAGGGAGCACCCCTATCCACATCGAGGGGACAGTAGTGGAGAAGGTGGAAAGTTTTAAGTTCCTCGGCGTACACATCACGGACAAACTGAATTGGTCCACCCACACAGACAGCGTGGTGAAGGAGGCGCAGCAGCGCCTCTTCAACCTCAGGAGGCTGAAGAAATTTGGCTTGTCACCAAAATCACTCACAAACTTTTACAGATGCACAATCGAGAGCATCCTGTCGGGCTGTATCACCGCCTGGTACGGCAACTGCTCCGCCCACAACCGTAAGGCTCTCCAGAGGGTAGTGAGGACTGCACAACGCATCACCGGGTTAAACTACCTGCCCTCCAGGACACCTACACCACCCGATGTCACAGAAAGGCCAAAAAGATCATCAAGGACAACAACCACCCGAGCCACTGCCTGTTCACCCCGCTATCATCCAGAAGGCGAGGTCAGTACAGGTGCATCAAAGCTGGGACCGAGAGACTGAAAAACAGCTTCTACCTCAAGGCCATCAGACTGTTAAACAGCCATCACTAACATTGAGTGGCTGCTGCCAACATACTGACTTAAATCTCTAGCCACTTTATACATAGGAATTGGATGTAACAAATGTATCACTAGCCACTTTAAAAATTTTTGTATATAATGTTTACGTATCCGACATACTCATATCAAATGTATACACTGTACTCTAAACCATCTACTGTATCTTGCCTATGCCGTTCGGTCATCGACCCAAATCTCTAGCCACTTTAATAATTATAATTGGATGAAATAATGTATCACTAGCCACTTTAAACAATACCATTTATATAATGTTTACATATCCTACATTACTCATCTCATATATGTGTGTGTGTATGTGTATATATATATATATATATATATGTGTGTGTGTATATACTGTACTCCATACCATCTACTGCATCTTGCCTATGCCGGTCAGCCATCGCTCATCCATATATTTATATGTACATACTCGTATTCATTCCTTTACTCTTGTGTGTATAAGGTAGTTGTTGTGAATTTGTTAGATTACTTGTTAGATACTACTGCATGGTCGGAACTAGAAGCACAAGCATTTCGCTACACTCGCATTAACATCTGCTAACCATGTGTATGTGACAAATAAAATTTGATTTGATAACCCACAGTGGAGGTCAGATCAACGCTGATTGGCTAATTATTGTATACTTGTCTGCTTGTGAAATGTTTCCCCAAAAATTGGAAAGCTGCCACGGTCATCCCCCTTTTCAATGGGGGAGACACTCTAGACCCAAACTGCTACAGACCTATATCTATCCTACCCTGCCTTTTCTAAGGTCTTCGAAAGCCAAGTTAACAAACAGATCACTGACCATTTCGGAATCCCACCGTACCTTCTCCGCTATGCAATCTGGTTTCCGAGCTGGTCATGGGTGCACCTCAGCCACACTCAAGGTCCTAAACGATATCATAACCGCCATCGATAAGAGACAATACTGTGCAGCTGTATTCATCGACCAGGCCAAGGCTTTCGACTCTGTCAATCACCACATTCTTATCGGCAGACTCAACAGCCTTGGTTTCTCAAATGACTGCCTCGCCTGGTTCACCAACTACTTCTCAGACAGAGTTCAGTGTGTCAAATCGGAGGGCCTGTTGTCTGGACCTCTGGCAGTCTCTATGGGGGTGCCACAGGGTTCAATCCTCGGGCCGACTCTTTTCTCTGTATACATCAATGATGTAGCTCTTGCTGCTGGTGATTCTCTGATCCACCTCTATGCAGACAACACCATTCTGTATACTTCTGGCCCTTCTTTGGGCACTGTGTTAACTAACCTCCAGACGAGCTTCAATGCCATACAACTCTCCTTCCGTGGCCTCCAACTGCTCTTAAATGCAAGTAAAACTAAATGCATGCTCTTCAACCAATCGCTGCCAACACCTGCCAGCCCGCCCAGCATCACTACTCTGGACGGTTCTGACTTAGAATATGTGGACAACTACAAATACCTAGGTGGCTGGTTAGACTGTAAACTCTCCTTCCAGACTCACATTAAACATCTCCAATCCAAAATTAAATCTAGATTCAGCTTCCTATTTCGCAAGCATCCTTCACTCATGCTGCCAAACATACCCTCGTAAAACTGACTATCCTACCGATCCGTGACTTCGGCGATGTCATTTACAAAATAGCCTCCAACACTCTACTCAGCAAATTGGATGCAGTCTATCACAGTGCCATCTGTTTTGAGACCTGTATGCTCTCGTTGGCTGGCCCTCGCTTCATATTCGTCGCCAAACCCACTGGCTCCAGGTCATCTATAAGTCTTTGCTAGGTAAATCCCTCCTTATCTCAGCTCACTGGTCACCATAGCAGCACCCACCTGTAGCACGTGGTCCAACAGGTATATTTCACTGGTCACCCCCAAAGCCAATTCCTCCTTCGGACGCCTTTCCTTCCATTTCTCTGCTGCCAATGACTGGAACAAACTGCAAAAATCACTGAAGCTGGAGACTCATATCTCCCTCACTAGCTTTAAGCACCAGCTGTCAGAGCAGCTCACAGATCACTGCACCTGTACATAGCCTATCTGTAAATAGCCCATCCAACTACCTCATCCCCATACTGTTATCTATTTTATTTATTTTTGCTCCTTTGCACCCCAATATCTCTACTTGTACACTCATCTTCTGCACATCTATCACTCCAGTGTTGAATTGCTATACTGTAATTATTTCGCCACTATGGCCTATTTATTGCCTTACCTCCGTTATCCTACCTCATTTGCACACACTGTATTTACACTTTTTCTACTGTATTATTGATGTATGTTTGTTTATTCCATGTGTAACTGCCAGCTCTGTGTTGTTGTTGTTTGTGTTGCACTGCTTTGCTTCATCTTGGCCAGGTCGCAGTAGTAAATGAGAACTTGTTCTCAACTAGCCTACCTGGTTAAATAAAGGTTAAATTAAATTGAAAAACATAGCATCGGGATTGTAGTTCAAATAAGGCAGCTGTGGGTGAAGCTAATAACTGAGAACAGTAGGAAGAAGGCAGAATGCCACCTAGAGTTTGAGAGCTAGGTTTTGACTAGATCTATGGTTCACAGATACACCTAACGCAAATATGCAAATACATGCTAGAACGGGCCAATAGGATCCTACCTGCTCGTGCTTGTTCTGCCCACTATGATTAATTTGCTCCCATTGGAAACGACAGGCTGTGATCTATCTTTGGTTAGTTGTAAAAATATATTCTATCCAATTAGAGGGCAGATAAGGTGAACAACAGGCACAACTCCAATATAAAGTAGTTTTTTCCAAAGTTGCCTAAATGCCACGTTCGTCCACTTACATCAGTGCATTCAAAAACCTAACCATTTGATCAAATAAGAATCACGTTACAAATTAGCAATTACATTTTTGTTGACCAAATTCGACACTCTCGTTCACTTCCATACAAAAATTCCTCACTTCGTGCTTTATTTTCGTGGACAGTTAAATCTCGCTTCTCCTCTTCCTCTGGTATTACGTCTATCCGTTGTCATCCAATATCTAGCCGCAACCGACAGAGGGCGCCAATTATAAGTGGCACCAGTAATTTAGTTGTTTTTCTTCCGGTTGCATATCGTTCAACTTCCGAGTCAAATGCGTTAGTTCTAAATCAAAATACGGAGAATCTAAGTAGTTAGCAAGCGACTTTGTGGTGTTTTAATTACGTTTATTGTTTTGGATTTTATAACCATAAGCGTATAGTAACAGATGGCAGGTTTACCCCCCGGAGACCCGCAGTTGGTCTCTATGATCGTCAATCATTTGAAAACGCAAGGTCTTTTCGATCAGTTTAGAAGGGACTGCTTGGCAGACGTGGATACAAAGGTAACGACCGTTATGAATGGTGAATGAAACAGTAACAAGTAGCTAGCCAGCAAGTAAACAAAAATTGGCCATTATACATTAGCTAAGCATTAGTAATCTTTTCCAAAAGCTGTTGCCTACAATAGTACCTATGTCCCAGGTCGCGAGACGTTGCCCTGGATCAGACCTACCACAATTAGTTTTTTTCAGACAGGATTTAGTGCACGCATAACCAAAAATTGCAAACATGGCTGTGATAAAAAATGTTGTTAACTAGCTAACGTTATTCACTATTTTTAGCCTGCATACCTGAATTTAAGACAACGAGTGGACAACTTTGTGTCCAATCACCTCTCTAACCACACATGGAGTCCTCACTTGAACAAGAATCAGTTGAGAAACAACATCCGACAATTGGTGCTTCAGTAAGTAATTCGTGAGAGTTCCCATATGGCCCTATACAGAAAGCACACGTTTTGGTTATATATATGGATTTTAGCAAAAATGTACCTTTTCATCTTATTTCAATCTGGTCTCAGAGCATTTTGTATTATTCTGAACGAAACCTAAGAAACCCAATTTAGTGTGATATATTACTTTTGTTATGGTTACATAAGACATGGTTACTTAAGGTAAAAACGAAAGTAGGATGGATTGGTGAGCTTATAACGCAAACATCTAGCAACCCAAAGATTGCAAGTTCGAACTTTAGAATTTTAGCTAATTAGAAACTTTTCAACTACTTTTTATCTACTTAGCAGGTTAGCTAACACTTCCCCTAACCTGAACCCTTCACCTAACCCTTACCATAATAACCCTTTTAGCTAACTCCTAAACTTAACTCTAACCTTAACCCAGCTAACGTTAGCAAGCTAGCTAACGTTAGGCACCTAGTTAGAATTCATAACATATCTTAAATTTAGCAAATTCGTAACATATTGTATGTTTTGCAAATACGTAACAGCGTAACATTTTGCAATTATTGTTTTTAACCTATAATCCTAATTGTAATTCATAACATATCATACGAAATGGGCGATGGACATCCACAAATGAATACATACCATACTTAATGTAGTGTCTCAGATTTACATACAGAATAGTATGAAACAGTCTGAGACCAGGTTGCTTATTTCCACAGGGGCTGTGAATGTGCAACCCTGTATCTCTCTCTATTCAGTCACTTACTAAACTTTTTAAATTATATGTCATGTTAGAACATCAAGAGACAGTGCACCCGCTTTTGTGTCTATGAAACGTATCTTCTTCTGATCTCGTGGCAGGTCTGGGATGCTGGAGCAGGGAGTTGACAGGATAGTTGCTCAGGTGGTGGATCCCAAAATCCATCACACCTTCAGGCCCCAGGTGGAGAGGGTGGTCCGTGAATTCATGTCCCCCGGAAGCTATGTGGATGAACCCCCAGTCCCTCCTGCTCCTGTAGAGGAGAAACAAGACTTTGACCTGCCGGTGCAAGGTAAAATACAGTTGAATGCTTTTAGCAGGTCTTTAGGAGGAAAACAAATCTGTCTATTATTGTCTTCTCCAATTCCTGGAAGAATATCTTTCATATTTGCAGAGCACCACCACTTCCCCCATTCATGTGTTTGTTCGTGAATGTAAATGGGATGGTGACTGATAATGGTGTGCTTTTGGATTATTGTCTGACTTAACATTTGTCTGAATGACTCAATGATAATGTTGGATTCCCAGCTCCTTCATCTGCCCCTGCTACTTCAATGGCCAGAGATGCCATGTCCATCCTGGATACCATCACCACCCTGAACCAGGAGGCCAGCTCCCGGGCCAGCTCCAGTGGAGAGAAGGGCCTAAAGGGGGGCTCTGAGAGGGACCAAGACCCAAAGGAGTCGATGCAGGAGGCTGAAGAAGGAGAGCAGGACATGAGTCTGGTGGAGGAGGGAGAAGACGACCAGGACAGGAAGACGCCGGAGAAAGAAGAGGAAGCAAAGCTTGTGTCAGAGGCCCAGGCTATGGAGGTCAAAACAGAGGACGTACAGGAGCAGATGGACTCTGAGAGAGAGGGGATGAAGGGTGAGGAGGAAGAGGTTGGGACTCAAGAGGAGGCAGAAGAGAGAAAGGAGGGGAAGAGCATAGGAAAGCTCAAAGATGAGGTGCTGAACAAGGATGTTGATCCACTTCAGTCCCCCAATGAGAAACACCATATCAATCAGAAGGCCAGAGAGAGGTTAAAAGAAGGTGAGGTCTAAGGCTTTTTTTTTTTACCTTTATTTTACTAGGCAAATCAGTTAAGAACAAATTCTTATTTTCAATGACGGCCTAGGAACAGTGGGTTAACTGCCTGTTCAGGGGCAGAACGAAAGATTTGTACCATGTCAGCTCTGGGATTTGACCTTGCAACCTTTGAAAGCCTCAGGGTTGTAGGTACCATTTAACCATTTGTTTCGTGTGTAATTCTTCATCAGAATATTCTCTGGAGGACTCTGACCTTGATGGCCTCAGTGACATCACTGTGAGCTCTGTCCACACCAGCGACCTGTCGTCCTTTGAGGAGGACAGCGATGATGAGCTGCCACCGTCAGATTCTACGGAGGACGGCGAGGTCTCATCTGAAGGTCTGTTTGTGTCCATGTATTATTTCTCAGTAAGAAGCATTTATTTAGAGATACGAATAACTGAAAACAGTTTCAGATATCAAGTGAGAACAGAAGCTTTTAGAGGGCAATATTGAAGCCAATATTTCCTTGTAAGTAAGTGTTTTTTATTCTGTGTGATCTCAAGATGAAAAGTCTGAGAAAAAGAAGACCAATAGAGAGGAAGACAATGAGGAGAGCCCAGAGCGCAAGCCTCGTCGACAGGCCTACGTCCACAAGCCCTTCCTCTACTCCCGTTACTATAGCGACTCTGACGACGAGGTCACTGTGGAGCAGCGTCGGCGGTCAGCGGTAAGTGACAGGCTCAGGCTGATATTTATGGTAAAGACATGCCTGCAAACTGAAAATACAAAAGTTGTGGTGTTTTTGTGGCTGAGTTTAATCAAACTTGTTCTATCTATCTCCTTACCTCTATTCTCTCAGGCCAAGGACAAGGAAGAGAGGCTTTTCAAGAGACAGCAGAACAGGGAACGCATGGAGGAGAAGCGTAGACAGAAGTCAGCTCAACTAGAAGACCAGGGTACTTGTAACATCAATATATTCCACAATGTGCTTTTCCCTGGGAGACTAATTAGCGTTTCAACCTTTTATACCGGAGTCATTTGACTTTTGTTTTTGTAAAAGCTAAGGGTGTGGTAAATTGTTCATTCACTCCGTGATGTTAATTCCCTGTACAGAGAGCAGGCAGCAGACCTCTTCCCCCAGCCTGGAAGCTCAGGATCCCAGGGCCAAAGAGGCTCTCAAGGAAAAGAAGGTTCTTGAGAAGAAGATGGCCCTCAGTAGGAAGAGGAAATGGGACTCCCGGTGTGTGTGTGTTTGTAATTGTGTGGACCTGTGGATGTTTGCGTTTGTGAGTTACTGGATACATGGCCATGTCACTAAAGTCATTTACATTTTTCAGGAAAGGGGGAGATGTTACAGGCAAGAGAAAGGGAGATGCGGCCGGAGAGTTCAACAAAAAGGAAGTAAGTGTTGAATGAATATCCAAACTTGTGACTGTATGTTCACCTAGGCCATTGGTTTAATGAATTAAATGTTGTTTATTGAATTAAAGAAATATTTTAATTATGGTGAAAGATAACTTATTTTAGAATTGTATGCTGATGTATTTCTCTGCTACCTCACGAACAGGAAGCAAAGGGTATTTCCTCAAAGAGCTTGCAGCACAAGTCATTTAGAAAAGTCTCTGAGTCCGCAGCATCAGAAGAGAGGCACAGGAGGAAGAGTGTCAGCACTTCTGAGGAATCTGGAGAACCTAAAAAGCTGACAGACAAAAGCCGGACACATTCCTTTATCCTGGACTTGGAGCAGGGATCTGAGTCACCACTCAAACAGCGACCTGCTGGAAAGTTTGACCGGCTTTCCCGCAAAGAGTTAAACCCTAAAGAGCGCAAAGAGAAAGAGTGTAGCCTGTCGGACGAGCGCACCAAGCTTAAGCAAAAGTTGGAGAAGAGAGTAGTGGGTGAATCCCACACAGATGAACTTGAGCAGAATGAAGGGGCCCACATTGAAGTATCCTCTGATGACAAAGGGGAGAGAAAGTCCAAGGTGAAAGGTGACAGGAAAGTTTCAGTGAATGCCAGGGAAGGTAGGGCATCTGTGTCAGAAGGAGGTGTCTCTGATGAGGGGGCTAGCAAGGAAGCCACAACCAAGAAGGGGAAGGTTCCATCAGTTGAAGCTGCCAAAGTTGAGAAGGACCGAGAGAAGGAAAAGAACAGGGAAAATGAGAAGGAAAGGGAGAAAGATAAGGAGAGGGAGAAGACCAAAGGTGAGAAGATTCCATTAAAAACTGACCCTAGGCAGTTACTCGGCCCAGATTCCACGGGCTCTTCTGAGGAAAGGTCTGATATGGAGCCTGGATCAGAAAGCATCAAGAAAAAGGATAAACACCCAAAAGAAGCCCTCAAGAGGTCAAAGAGCCACACAGAGGACAAACATGTAGAAAAACCCAAGTCTAAGCCTGACTGCAAGGACAGTGAGAAGGAGAAACCAAGAACAGAACTTGTTACTCAGGAAAACCAGAAACCAAGTAAGTCCAGCTCTGACACTGACAAAGACTCCAGAAAGTCCAGGGAGACAGAGCTTGGAATGAAGGTAAAGGTCATGGAAAAGTCCAGATCCAAGTCAAGGGAGGATAAGAAAGCTCAAGGTTTGGAGGTCAAAAACAAAGGTAGCACATCAGGCAGTAGACCTGACACATCAAAGGAAAGAAAAAGAGAGGGAAGCATGAAGGAGCAAAGGAAGGACACTGAGGAAAACCCACCAGAGAAAATGGAAGGCAAGAGTGGGAAGAAAATGGTTGATAAAAAGGCCCAAAACCCAGAGAAGAAAGATACCCAGGATGAGAGAAAAGGACGTAAAGCAGATGAAAAGTCGGATAAGTCCTCAATCTCCTCACCTGCTCCAGATATTACAGAACCTCCTCTGAAGAAAGGCCCTCAATCCAAAGACACAAGCACAGACTGGGAACCCACCGATGCCACCATTGCCACCTCTACCTCTGTTACCTATGATGCTTTGAGTGACGTCACCCCTGAACTGGAGGATGATGACGGTGAAATGCCACTCGGTGAGGTGGAACCACGTCCTTTGACAACTGGGGCAGATGCTCTTCTGACTTTGATGGACATCTGTACCTCAGCAGATGCAAGACTAGGTCAAGGAAGTGACATCACCGGGGCCATGAAGCGAGAGGCCTGCCCAGAGCTCTCCTTCCAAGAAGCAGACATAAAGATGAAAGAGGCAGCTCTGACCCTGCTCTCCATGGACCCTGAGAGTATACTATCTCCTACCTTAGTCACTCCAGCTACACAGGAAGTCACAGAGGCGACCACACCTGCTCTGCAGCGGAAGGAAACTACTACACCTGTTGCAAAAGATCCGGAAGATTCTGAGCATGTTCTGGAAATGGACGAAAGTGACCTAACAGCTACTGCCTCATCAGAGAAAATGGATGAACAGTCAAGGAGCCAAGGTAATGCGTCTTGTGACAACAGTTATATGGTCAGTTCTTTTCTTAAACTATCACAAGGCAATGGCGAGTATTTGGATTACTTATTGTTAGTTACATTAAAGTCAGTGTTCTGGCCACAGATGTTCTCGACACAGGGGTGAAAGATACGGTGGTGTCAACATGGACATTAGTTGAAGGGATGTCACAGGTGAGAATGGCCTATGGTATTTCTGTTTCTATTTCATTCTAGTTCTATAATATAAATATCAGTTAAATGTTACTCAGACTTTGAGAGCATCTTTGTTCCAACTCTTTCAAAGGAAAATAAAGCTACTGTTGACAGAGATGAGGAAAAACCAGGCCATGCTGATGTTGTTCCTGAGCAAGAGCCTGTATTGGGACCATCAGTCGACAAACAATGTATAAGATTCATACCTTTATCTTAACCTTGTACATTCACACACCTCACCAATGGGTTTTACACAAACTCCCAAGTTTCCAGATTTTCCTGCATTCCTCCATTCTTTAGTGTTTTTTCAGTTCTCCCCCAAATAAAGTTTGTGTGCTCTCTGTTAGTTTTTTTTTTGTGTAAATCTTTGTTTTTGCTTAGATGAGACTCAGACTGAGAAGACAGAACTGCTGGCCATGGAACATGAGTGTCAGGTCAAGATGGACATTGATAACATTAGTAAGTTATGCACAACTGCAATAATATTCAAATACCAATCCTTAATATTCTTTGACATACACTGAGTGTACAAAACATTAGGAACACCTGCGCTTTCCATGACAGACTGACCAGGTGAATCCAGATGACAGTTATGATCCCTTATTGATGTCACTTGTTAAATCCACTTCAATCAGTGTAGATGAAGCGGAGGAGACAGGCCTTGAGACAATTGAGACTTGGATTGTGTATGTGTGCCATTCAGAGGGTAAATGGGCAAGACAAAATATTTAAGTGCCTTTGAACAGGGTATGGTAGTAGGTGCCAGGTGCACCGGTTTGATTGTGTCAAGAACTGCAACGCTGCTGGGTTTTTCATGCTCAACAGTTTCCTGTGTATATCAAGAATGGTCTACCACCCAAAGGACATCCAGTCAACTTGACACAACTGTGGGAAGCATTGGAGTCAACATGGGCCAGCATCCCTGTGGAACACTTGTAACACCTTGTAGAGTCCATGCCTTGACCAATTGAGGCTGTTCTGAGGGCAAAAGGGTGTGCCACTCTATTAGGAAGGTGTTCATACTGTTTTTTATGCTCAGTGTTCTTCTGATAGAAATATGATTTAAAAAATAACTGATTGGATTTATATGGTGCTATTCTACCAACTGAGATGCTCAAAGGGGAAACTCGCGGCATCCACCACAAATGTGTAGCACCCACAGTGATCATTTTGTGCAAGAACACTCACCATACATCAGCTGGAGAGTGATATATGCCAATGAAGGCACTGATGGAATGGGACCAGGTTGGGAATTTGACATTGTGGTCTTACAATAAGTGCCATGGGATTTTAAATTACCACAGTCAGGACACCTGTTTAACATCCCCCTATGCAGGGCAATGTCCCATTCAATGCTTTGGTTTATGGGATTTCCTTAGACTAGAGGTAAGAGTGCCCCCTACTGGCCCTCCAACACTACTTCCAGCAGCATCTGGTCTCCCTTCCAGGGACCGACCAGGACTGAACCTGCTTAGCTTCAGAAGCAAGCCAGCGGTGGGATACAGGGTTTAACCTCATTTGGTATATATATATTTTTTTATTTAACCAGGCAAGTCAGTTAAGAACAAATTCTTATTTACGATGACGGCCTACCGGGGAACAGTGGGTTAACTGCCTTTTTCAGGGACAGAATTACAGTTTGTTTTACCTTGTCAGCTCGGGGATTCGATCTAGCAACCTTCCGGTTACTGGGCCAGCCACTAGGCTACCTGCCACCCCAAGAATAGAAGGGGGACGGACTGTATTTTGCTAAAAGTTCCAACCCCCACAACCAAACCAACCGTATAATATCCAAGCTTATGTATACATTTTTTACCTGAATGCCAATGCACTTTCATAACCCGGTTGCATGTACATTTGACTTTGTGTAACTCCAGTCCTCAAAAGACTGTTTTAAAAGGTGATCTCTCCTCCTTCCACCATCTCAGATAAAGACCAGACTGAAGCACAAGAGGAAAAGGGAGTCCCTGAGTCTGTAAGTACTCACTCTTGGCAGTTTAGCACTCATGTTTTGCAAGAGCACCACAGTCTTTTCTGGTTACATTTTTGTGAAGGCTAAAGTGACTGTTACTGCTTTCCTCTATTAACCCTTATATGTGTATTTCAGGGGAAGTGTGACACACCTGAAAAACCAAGGGAGACTCGACGTGGTCGGCCGTCAAAGCTGGTCAAACAAGCCAGTGAGTCTCTGATGAGATGTATTCAATCCACAGGTGTTTGTGTCACGCTGTTCTTCTTTGATCTTTACTTGTTGTGTTGTCTCTCTTTCTGTTATGTGTCTGAGGAACGATTTTGATTGTTTTCTTGCAGGCAATGCATCCAAGTCAGACGGACAAGAGGACGAGAAAGGATCCGACCTGTCTGAAATGGTAGTTATCTGACTGAGTTATCTGACTTGACTGAGTGTAACCTTTTATCTTATGGAAGCACCTAATCTTTATTTAGGAAAAATACATGCACTGAATTTGTTTGGAACCTTGTTCAGGAGGACAAAATGGAGGGAAGAGTAACCCGCAAAGGAAGGCTATCCGATCAGAAAGATACCACGGCCAAAGACTCTGGTACATTCATTTAGACAAATCTGTGTTAATGAGTAAAAACTGAAGAATTAATGTTTTGGTATTCTTTTATTACTTGTTCACGTGACATTTGGCCAGCTTCACATCATCTCAAATTGGGAAGACCATCTGAGTTTGTATCTTGTGCCCTTTCTGCAATTTATCAGGTATGGAGAAAAATGAAAAGGACAGTCGAGAGCAGCTGTCTGTGGACGTGAGTAAAGTTAGTATAGTCCCTACGTATCAGTACTTGCATTTGGTAGTAAAAATGTCACTACCTATGGGTAACTGACAAAACAATGGAAACACTTGAGTAAATTAGGGATATAAAGTGTATTGAAGCAGGTGGTTGCTGAGTTAATTAAGCAATTAACACTGCATCATGCTTAGGGTCATGTATAAAAATGCTGGGCAGGCCATTATTTTGGCTGCCATGGCTATGCCACCATAGGATGACAATGTCCCCATCCACAGGGCACTAGTGGTCACTGAATGGTTTGATGAGCATGAAAACAATGTATGCCATGGCCGTCTCAGTCACCAGATCTCCTGCTATGCTATGCCCCCCGACAAACAGGAAAATCATCAATACAGTATTAAGATTGAATTGTACTACACCGGCTCCGACGCTCGTCGGATGTGGCAGGGCTTGCAAATTATTACAGAATACAAAGGGATGCACAGCCGCGAGCTGCCCAGTGACACGAGCCTACCAGACAAGCAAATTACTTCTATGCTTGCTTCGAGGCAAGCAACACTGAAGCATGCATGAGAGCGTCCCCTGTTCCGGACGACTGGGTGATCACGCTCTCCGTAGCCGATGTGAGTAAGACCTTTAAACAGGTCAACATTCACAAGGCCGCAGGGCCAGACGGATTACCAGGACGTGTACTCCGAGCATGCGCTGACCAACTGGCAAATGTCTTCACTGACATTTTCAACCTGTCCCTGACTCAGTCTGCTATACCAACATGTTTCAAGCAGACCACCATAGTCCCTGTGCCCAAGAACACTAAGGTAACCTGCCTAAATGACTACCAACCGGTAGCACTCACGTCTGTGGCCATGAAGTGCTTTGAAAGGCTGGTCATGGCTCACATAAACGCCATCATCCCAGAAAATCTAAACCCACTCCAATTTGCATACTGCCCCAACAGATCCACAGATGATGCAATCTCTATTGCACTCCACACTGCCCTTTCCCACCTGGACAAAAGGAACATCTACGTGAGAATGCTATTCACTGACTACAGCTCAGCGTTCAACACCATAGTACCCTCAATGCTCATCACTAAGCTAAGGACCCTGGGACTAATCATCTCCCTCTGCAACTGGATCCTGGACTTCCCTCAGGTGGTAAGGTTAGGTAACAACACATCTGCCATGCTCACCCTCAACATGGGGGCCCCTCGGGGGTGCGTGCTCAGTCCCCTCCTGTATTCCCGGTTTACCCATGACTGCATGGCCAGGTACAACTTCAATACCATCATTAAGTTTGCCGACGACACAACAGTGGTAGGCCTGATCACCGACAATGACGAGACAGGCTGTGTGGTGCCAGGATAACAACCTCTCCCTCAACGTGATCAAGACAAAGGAGATGATTGTGGACTACAGGAAAAGGAGGACCGAGCACGCCCCCATTCTCATCGACGGGGCTGCAGTGGAGCAGGTTGAGAGCTTCGAGTTCCTTGGTGTCCACGTCACCAACAAACTAACATGGTCCAAGCACACTGAGACAGTCATGAAGAGGGCACGACAAAGCCTGCTCCCCTGCAGGAAACTGAAAAGATTTGGCAAGGGTCCTCAGATCCTCAAAAAGTTATACAGCTGCACCATCGAGAGCATCCTGATTGGTTGCATCACAGCCTGGTATGGCAACTGCTCAGCCTCCGACCGCACTACAAAGGGTACATCACTGCGGCCAAGCTTCCTGCCATCCAGGACCTCTATACCAGGTGGTCAGAGGAAGGCCCTAAAAGTTGTCAAAGACTCCAGCCACCCTAGTCATAGACTGTTCTCTCTGCTACCGCACGGCAAGTGGTACCTGGAGCGCCAAGTCTAGGTCCAAGAGGCTCCTAAATAGCTTCTACCCCCAAGCCACAAGACTCCTGAACAGCTAATCAAATGGCTACCCAGACTATTTGCATTCCCCCCCCTTTACGCTGCTGCTACTCTGTTTATTATCTATGCACAGCCACTTTAACTCTACCTACATGTACATATTACCTTGACTAACTTGTGCCCTTGCATATTTTTTACTGATCTTTTTTATACTTAACACTTATTTTTCTTAACTGCATTGTTGGTTAACGGCTTGTAAGTAAGCATTTCACTGTAAGGTCTACACCTGTTGTATTCGGCGAATGTGACATACAATTTGATTTGGGATTATTTTATTTTGGCAGTTAACTGTATAAGTACATGCATTATGTAATGTTATATTTCCCTTATACCCTTGCTCACATGGTTTGCTATTGTAGGACAATGCGGGTGAAAAGGCCACAGAATCCAGAACGCCACGCAGAGGACGCTCATCTAAAACCTTGGCGGATGAGGAGGAACTTAAAGAGGTTATATCATCCTTCACTGCTCACTCACTCCCCTTCTGCCTGTGTGGAGTGTATGTTTATGAGGAATGTGAGTTGAGTCTGTGAGGTAACCATGTTAGATGTTCTCTATACAGCCTGAGAAAGTGGAGGAGACCCCGCCTCGCAGAGGCAGACGGTCAGGTGCCCAGGCCAAAGACTCCACCACAGGTAAGAGGTTCCACTACAGCCATTTGGAAATTCAAGAGCTATATGCTTCCATAGCTCTACTATGTGCTAGGTCTATTTAGTACCTCCAGTCTCTCGTTTCTGATATTGAGATGGGTGATAGCTAAGATGCATGCCAAGTTCATCATATTTTCCTCTATGCCCCGCAATTATAAAATGTTTTGTCATTATCAACACATTTCACACCAAATAAACATATTACTTCCCTACACAGGAAACCAGGAGAAAGAGGAGGAAGAGAAAGCAGGAGAGACATTTGAAAAGCCAAAGGAGAAACTGGAGGTAAGTTCAGTAGACATGATCAGTTTGGCATAGACCTTCATTCATTCAGCATGGGGGTGGCAGTCTAATACAGCAGGGTGGCGGTCCCATTCAGTTGGGGAGTCTTATTCAGCAGGGTGTTGCCGGTCCCATTCAGCAGCGGGGCGGCAGTCCCATTCAGCAGGGGGGGCGGCAGTCCCATTCAGCAGGGGGGGCGGCGGTCCCATTCAGCAGGGGGGGCGGCGGTCCCATTCAGCAGGGGGGGCGGCGGTCCCATTCAGCAGGGGGGGGCGGTCCCATTCAGCAGGGGGTGGCAGTCTAATACAGCAGGGTGGCGGTCCCATTCAGCATGGGGGTGGCAGTCTAATACAGCAGGGTGGCGGTCCCATTCAGTGGGGGAGTCTTATTCAGCAGGGTGTTGCCGGTCCCATTCAGCAGGGGGGGCGGCGGTCCCATTCAGCAGGTGGGGCGGCGGTCCCATTCAGCATTGGGGGCGGCGGTCCCATTCAGCAGGGGGGGCGGTCCCATTCAGCAGGGGGGGCGGCGGTCCCATTCAGCAGGGGGGGCGGCGGTCCCATTCAGCAGGGGGGGCGGCGGTCCCATTCAGCAGGGGGGCGGCGGTCCCATTCAGCAGCGGGGCGGCGGTCCCATTCAGCAGCGGGGCGGTGATAAAACATGAGGGGAGCAGGTCAACATCAACTATTTATATGGCCACAGAGATCACTTGTTAACAGCTGATTGACTCAGTATTTCAGATCAGGGCTCTGTTTGTTTTGTTGTTGTATCAGATTCCTCCCCCTCTTAAAAAAGATGAGGAGGAGAAGAGTGAGCAGAAGCGAGGCAGTAGACGGGGAAGACCAGCTAAACCTCCAATCTCCAAGCCAAAGACAAAAGAAGATGCAGAAAGCTCTCATTCCAAGGAGACCACTGATGCTCGTGAGTTTCAAACTATTTTTTAAACTTTATTTCAATCCACAATATAATCTTACTGCAAGATCCAAATACGTTCATAATGCACGATTGGGTGTTAAAAGGGATTGTCTGTCAACAACTATGAAAACTATCATTGTCGGTGCATTTTCTAAGTGCATGGAGGAGAGTTAATACAGAACTCAGGAAAGCTTGGTCTGGCATTTGTTACAGTAACAGTCTCTTTCTCTTAGGCAAACCTGCAGTGAAGAGGAAGAGGTCTGAGGAACCTGGGGAGGTGAGGCCTTTTCACTTCACTGACCACAAAGTTTACTGAGCCATGGCCTGGTTCCTCTTTGACCCCTAGTCTCTACCCCCGCAGACCTCATAGATCTGAAAGGACTGCATACATGAGTTATATGGGAAATTGTAGGGCTAGGTGCAGCCATCACCTTATTGCTTACACTTATCCAGTCCATTTTAGATCTATGAATCCCGAGGAGCTGGCTAGAGGAAGGCCCCTGAGACTAAAATGGAACCGTAGCAATTAGTCCTTCCATTGACAGAGAGGTATGTTTTAAAGTGAGCTTTGATTCTGTTGAAGGGGACCCAGCCTGAGGAGGAGGAGACCCGGCCTGAGGAGGAGGAGACCCGGCCTGAGGAGGAGGAGACCCAGCCTGAGGAGGAGGAGACCCGGCCTGAGGAGGAGGAGGAGACCCGGCCTGAGGAGGAGGAGGAGACCCGGCCTGAGGAGGAGGAGGAGACCCGGCCTGAGGAGGAGGAGGAGACCCGGCCTGAGGAGGAGGAGGAGACCCGGCCTGAGGAGGAGGAGGAGACCCGGCCTGAGGAGGAGACCCGGCCTGAGGAGGAGGAGGAGGAGACCCGGCCTGAGGAGGAGGAGACCCGGCCTGAGGAGGAGGAGACCCGGCCTGAGGAGGAGACCCGGCCTGAGGAGGAGGAGGAGGAGACCCGGCCCGAGGTGGAGGAGATAGAGAGCCAGGAATGTAACCTGATGGAACAAGAGGAGAAACAACCTGGAGAGGATAGCGGTGAGAAGAGATGCAATGCTTTTACTTCCGCACACTGTGGTCCAAATGACACTCAATTAGCCCATGCCATGTCCTTTTTTTCAACTTGTTCTGTCCCTCCCTTTCTTTTTCAGTGAGCCAGTCTGACGACCAGGAGAAGGGGACAGAAGAGGGCTCTAGTGATAACAAAATAGATGAGGTACGTAGAGAACATACACCATCAAACTGATTTTAGATAGAATAATAATAATATACATTATCTTTGAATGGTCTTGATCAGTCTCAAACCCCAACCAAAATGGTGTTTGAATAGATTTTCCCTCCCCCGATGGGACTCTACCAGGGTGAGGAGGACAAAGACACGCCTCAGAAGAAACCTGCTCGTAGGGGAAGGCCCTTGAAGGGAGCAACATTGACGTCAGATGAACCGGGTATGACTCAGGGGGTCTAGGTAGTTAGGAGGATATGATGCAATATTGTTATGTCCATTTCCATGGAAATTAATTTTGTAACTTGGCAAAACATTTATCGATGGCTGTTGGAGAACTCTGATCTCATACATGTATGTATTCATTACAGTTTACTCTCAAATGAGCAGGTTAAACTGGGTTAGAAATGAGAGGGGTTGAAATGTTGTTGCATCTATTAACACCATCATGCTTTTGACTACTGTGTGACCATGCACACTTTTTCATTGTAAACAGAAACGACAGTATCTGAGAAGACCGACAAAAAGCCAGACAAGAAAGAGAGCGAACAGAAAGAGGATGAAGAGGAGGAAGAGACGCCCAAATCCAGAACTGCGACTCGAGCTGCTGTTCGCCTTGAAGCTCAGAGGTAAACGATGTGTCACATGACATGCAGTGCTGATATACACTACATGGCCAAAATGTGTGGATTCCTCCATTTCAGCCACACCCGTTGCTGACAGGTACATAGAATCGAGCACACAGCCATGAAATCTCAGTAGACAACCATTGGCAGTAGAATGGCCTTACTGAAGAGCTCAGTGACTTTCAACGTGGCACCGTCATAGGATGCCACCTTTCCTACAAGTCAGTTCATCAAATTTCTGCCCTGTTAGAGCTGCCCCAGTCAACTGTAAGTGCTGTTATTGTGAAATGGAAATCTAGGAGCAACAACGGCTCAGCCCCGGAAGTGGTAGGCCACACAAGCTCACAGAACGGGACCACTGACTGATGAAGCTCGTTAAAATAGTCTCTCCTCGGTTGCAACACTCACTACCGAGTTCCAAACTGCCTTTGGAAGCAACATCAGCACAATAATTCTTCTTCTGGAGATTCATGAAATGGGTTTCCATGGCCGAGCAGCTGCACACAAGCCTAAGATCACCATGCCTAGTGTCGGCTGGAGTGGTGTAAAGCTCGCCGCCATTGGATTCTGGAGCAGTGGAAACACGTTCTCTGGAGTGATGAACTACACTTCACCATCAGGCAGTCCTACGGAGGAGAATGATCTGGGGCTATTTTTCATGGTTTGGGCTAGGCCACTTAGTTCCAGTGAAGGGAAATCTAAACGCTACAGCATACAATAACATTGTAGACGATTCTGTGCTTCCAACTTTGTGGCAACAGTTTGGGGAAGGCCCTTTCCTGTTTCAGCATGACAATTCCCCTGTGCACAAAGTGAGGTCCATACAGAAATTGTTTGTCGATCGGTGTGGAAGAACTTGACTGGCCTATACAGAGCCCTGACCTCAACCCCATCGAACACCTTTGGGATGAATTGGAATGTTGACTGGGAGCCAGACCTAATCGCCCAACATCAGTGCCCGACCTCATTAATGCTCTTGTGGCTGAATGGAAGCAAGTCCCCGCAGCAATGTTCAAACATCTAGTGGGGAGGCTGTTATAGCAGTAAAGGAGGGGGGGCAATTCCATATTAAAGCCCATGATTTTAGAATTAGATGATCGACGAGCAGTTTTGGCCATGTTGTGTAGATTCTAGAACATGGCTGACTTAGTGCTTAAAGGGATAGTTCAGACAAATTACAAATGTACATATTCGTTTCCTTACCTTGAAAGTGGTCTATGGACAAGGAGAGACTGCAATCCACACTTGGGTTTTATTAAACTAAATACTACCACCAACCACTAATATTAGTGTGTTTTAGTATTTTTCCACAACAAGGAAGTCAATGTCCCCCAGTTAGCATGTTTTAAATGTCATGTCTAAATCAATCAAATTCCAATCACATTTATTTAAAGCTCTTTTTACATCAGCCGATGTCACAAAGTGCTATAGAGAAACCCAGCCTAAAACCCCAAACAGCAAGCAATGCAGATGTATAAGCACTGCCTTTTTTATCATCTCAAAGTAACTAGTCATTGAGCTACAGTTGATGTTGGACGTTTACATACACCTTAGCCAAATGCATTTAAACTAAGTTTTTCACAATTCCTGATGTTTAATCCTAGTAAAAATGCCCTGTCTTAGGTCAGTTTTTCATCACCACTTTTATTAAAAAAATGTGAAATGTCAGAATAATAGTAGAGAGAATGATTTATGTCAGCTTTAATTTCTTTCATCACATTCCCAGCGGGTCAGAAGTTTACATACACTCAATAAGTATTTGGTAGCATTGCCTTTAAATTGTTTAACTTGGGTCAAAAGTTTCGGGTAGCCTTCCACAAGCTTCCCACAATAAGTTGGGTAAATTTTGACCCATTCCTCCTGACAGAGCTGGTGTAACTGAGTCAGGTTTGTAGGCCTCCTTGCTCGCACATGCTTTTTCAGTTCTGCCCACAAATTTTCCATAGGATTGAGGTCAGGACTTTGTTGTCCTTAAGCCATTTTGCCACAACTTTGGAAGTATGCTTGGGGTCATTGTCCATTTGGAAGACCCATTTGCGACCAAGCTTTAACTTCCTGACTGGTCTTGATGTTGCTTCAATATATCCACATAATTTTCCATCCTCATGATGCCATCTATTTTGTGAAATGCACCAGTCCCTCCTGCAGCAAAGCACCCCAACAACATGATGCTGCCACCCCCGTGCTTCACAGTTGGGATGGTGTTCTTCGGCTTGCAAGCCTCCCCCTTTTTCCTCCAAACATAATGGTCATTATGGCCAAAACAGTTCTATTTGTGTTTCATTAAACCAGAGGACATTTCTCCAAAAAGTATGATCTTTGTCTCCATGTGCAGTTGCAAACCTTAGTCTGGCTTTTTTGATGGCGGTTTTGGAGCAGTGGCTTCTTCCTTGCTGAGCGGCCTTTCAGGTTAGGTCGATATAGGACTCGTTTTACTGTTGATATAGGTACTTTTGTACCCGTTTCCTCCAGCATCTTCACAAGGTCCATTGCTGCTGTTCTGGGATTGATTTGCACTTTTCGCACCAAAATACGTTCATCTCTAGGAGACGAACATGTCTCCTTCCTGTTCGTCTCCTTCCAGAGCGGTATGATGGCTGCGTGGTCCCATGGTGTTTATACTTACGTACTATTGTTTGAACAGATGAACGTGGTACCTTCAGGCGTTTGGAAATTGCTCCCAATGATGAACCAGACTTGTGGGGTCTACAATTGTTTTACTGAGGTCTTGCCTTATTTCTTTTGATTTCTCCGTAATGTCAAGCAAAGAGGCACAGAGTTTGAAGGTACCAAAAGTTTTGAGATTGACACAAATATACATTTTCACAAAGTCTGCTGCCTCAGTTTGTGTGATGGCAATTTGCATATACTCCAGAATGTCATGAAGAGTGAACAGATGAATTGCAATTAATTGCCATGCAAGCCATGCAAATGAACTGAATCCCCAAAAAACATTTCCACTGCATTTCAGCCCTGCCACAAAAGGACCAGCTGACATCATGTCAGTGATTCTCTCGTTAACACAGATGTGAGTGTTGACGAGGACAAGGCTGGAGATCACTCTGTCATGCTGAATGAGTTCGAATAACAGACTGGAAGCTTCAAAAGGAGGGTGGTGCTTGGAATCATTGTTCTTCCTCTGTCGAACATGGTTACCTGCAAGGAAACACGTGCCGTCAACATTGCTTTGCACAAAAAGGGCTTTACAGGCAAGGATATTGCTGCCAGTAAGATTGCACCTAAATCAACCATTTATCGGATCATAGAGAACTTCAAGCAGAGCGGTTAAATTATTGTGAAGAGATCTTCAGGGCGCCCAAGAAAGTCCAGCAAGCGCCAGTACCGTCTCCTAAAGTTGATTCAGCTGCGGGATCGGGGCACCACCAGTACAGAGCTTGCTCAGGAATGGCAGCAGGCAGGTGTGAGTGCATCTGCACGCACAGTGAGGCGAAGACTTTTGGAGGATGGCCTGGTGTCAAGAAGGGCAGCAAAGAAGCCACTTCTCTCCAGGAAAAACATCAGGGACAGACTGATATTCTGCAAAAGGTACAGGGATTGGACTGCTGAGGACTGGGGTAAAGTCGTTTTCTCTGATGAATCGCCTTTCCGATTGTTTTGGGCATCCGTAAAAAAGCTTGTCCGGAGAAGACAAGGTGAGCGCTACCATCAGTCCTATGTCATGCCAACAGTAAAGCATCCTGAGACCATTCATGTGTGGGGTTGCTTCTCAGCCAAGGGAATGGGCTCACTCACAATTTTGCCTAAGAACACAGCCATGAATAAAGAATGGTACCAACACATCCCCCGAGAGCAACTTCTACCAACCATCCAGGAAAAGTTTGGTGACGAACAATGCCTTTTCCAGCGTGATGGAGCACCTTGCAATAAGGCAAAATTTATAACTAAGTGGCTCGGGAAACAAAACATAGATATTTTGGGTCCATGGCCAGGAAACTCCCCAGACCTTAATCCCATTGAGAACTTGTGGTCAATAGTCAAGAGGCGGGTGGACAAACAAAACCCCACAAATTCTGACAAACTCCAAGCATTGATTATGCAAGATTGGGCTGCCATCAGTCAGGATGTGGCCCAGAAGTTAATTGACAGCATGCCAGGGCGGATTGCAGAGGTCTTGGAAAAAGAAGAGTCAACACTGCAAATATTGACTCTTTGCATCAACTTCATTTAATTGTCAATAAAAGCCTTTGACAGTTATGAAATGCTTGTAATTATACTTCAGTATTCCATAGTAACATCTGACAAAAATATCTAAAGACACTGAAGCAGCAAACTTTGTGCAAATTAATATTTGTGTCATTCTCAAACCTTTTGGCCACGACTGTAGGCCTTGAAATACATCCACAGGTACACCTCCATTTGACTCAAATGATGTCAATTAGCCTTTCAAAAGCTTCTAAAGCCATGACATAATTTTCTGGAATTTTCCAAGCTGTTTAAAGGCACAGTCAATTTAGTCTATGTTAACTTCTGACCCACTGGAATTGTGATACAGTGAATTATATGTGAAAATAATCTGTCTGTAAACAATATTTGGAAAAATTGACTTGTCATGCACAAAGTAGATGTCCTAATAGACTTGCCAAAACGATAGTTTGTTAACAAGAAATTTGTGGCGTGGTTGAAAAACGGGTTTTAATGACTCCATCCTAAGTGTATGTAAATTTCCGACTTCAACTGTACATAATGCCTTTCATACGTGATATGTTGCAGACAGTATTGACAACAGTGGGAGTGTATCAGTTTCATCTAACCACCATAAAGAAAAAGGCAACTGGTATAACATTGCCCTTAACCATCTTCAGATAATTCTGAAACATTCATAATTAAATATAAGGGAAAAGGGATCAAAGTCTGTCCAACAATATCTCTTTGGGGTGTCTGGCACTGAGGTTGCAAGAAGGCAGTGCTCTCAAGTTGCTTTCCGTTTGTATTTTTTCCAGGAACAAACCAAGGAAACCTTCCACCCGAGCTCGAGGTGAAGAGGAGAACACCGCAAACACACGGTAGGTTTATGTGTGTGTATATGCTTGCGTCCATGTGTGTGACAGGATGTGCTCCTCTCTTGGATTATGATTATTTGCTGGGGTGGCAGGTAGCCTAGTGGTTAGAGCATTGGACTAGTAAGGACTAGAAAGGTTGCAGGATCGAATCCCCGAGCTGACAAGGTAAAAATCTGTCGTTCTGCCCCTGAACAAGGCAGGTAACCCACTGTTCCTAGTCCGTCATTGAAAATAAGAATTTGTTCTTAACTGACTTCCCTAGTTAAATAAAGGTAAAATAAAAATGCTATATATTATATAGCAAACTAGTTTTATAAGGGACCTCTTTACAATTGTGTTTACATTACCCAATTTACATGTTTCTTGACATAACCCTCTAATATACTGTCAATATGCATACACTTGCATACACTTAGGTTGGAGTCATTAACTCGTTTTTCAACCACTCCACAAATTTCTTGTTAACAAACTAGAATTTTGTCAAGTCGGTTAGGACATCTACTTTGTGCATGACACAAGTAATTAATTTTTCCAACAATTGTTTACAGACAGATTATTTCACTAATAATTCACTGTATCACAATTCCAGTGAGTCAACAGTTAACATACACTAAGTTGACTGTGCCTTTAAACAGCTTGGAAAATTCCAGAAAATGTTGTGATGGCTTTAAAAGCTTCTGATAGGCTAATTGACCTCATTTGAGTCAAGTGGACATGTACCTGTGGATGTATTTCAAGGCCTACCTTCAAACTTAGTGCCTCTTTGCTTGACATCATGGGAAAATCAAAAGAAATCAGCCAAGACCCCAAAAAATAAATTGTAGACCTCCACAAGTCTGGTTCATCCTTGGGAGCAATTTCCAAATGCCTGAAGGTACCACGTTCATCTGTACAAAGAATAGTACGCAAGTATAAACACCATGGGACCACGCAGCCTTCATACCGCTCAGGAAGGAGACGCGTTCTGTCTCCTAGAGATGAACGTACTTTGGTTCAAAAAGTGCAAATCAATCCCAGAACAGCAAAGGATCTTGTGAAGATGCTGGAGGAAACCGGTACAAAAGTATCTATATCCACAGTAAAACGAGTCTTATATCGACCTAACCTGAAAGGCCGCTCAGCAAGGAAGAAGCCACTGCTCCAAAACCGCCATAAAAAAGCCAGACTATGTTTTGCAACTGCACATGGGGACAAAGATCGTACTTTTTGGAGAAATGTCCTCTGGTCTGATGAAAAAAAAAAAAATGGAACTGTTTGGCCATAATGACCATTGTTATGTTTGGAGGAAAAAGGGGGAGGCTTGCAAGCCTTAAGAACACCATCCCAACTGTGAAGCATGGGGTGGCAGCATCATGTTGTGGTAGTGCTTTGCAACGGAGTGACTTGTGCTCTTCACAAAATAGATGGCATCATGAGGATGGAAAATTATGTGGATATATTGAAGCAACATCTCAAGACATCAGTCAGGAAGTTAAAGCTTGGTCGCAAATGGGTCTTCCAAATGGACAATAACACCAAGCATATTTCCAAAGTTGTGGCAAAATGGCTTAAGGACAACAAAGTCAAGGTATTGGAGTGGCCATCACAAAGCCCTGACCTCAATCCTATAGAAATTTTGTGTGCAGAACTGAAAAAGCGTGTGCGAGCAAGGAAGCCTACAAACCTGACTCAGTTACACCAGCTCTGTCAGGAGGAATGGGCCAAAATTCACCCAACTTATTGTGGGAAGCTTTTGGAAGGCTACCCGAAACGTTTGATCCAAGTTAAACAATTTTAAAGGCAATGCTACCAAATACTAATTGAGTGTATGTAAACTTCTGACCCACTGGGAATGTGATGAAAGATATGTAAAATCTGAAATAAATAATTATCTCTACTATTATTATGACATTTCACATTCTTAAAATAAAGTGGTGATCCTAACTGACCTAAGACAGGGAATTTTTCCTAGGATTATTTATTTTTTATTTTACCTTTTTTATTTTACTAGGCAAGTTAGTTAAGAACAAATTCTTATTTTCAATTATTTTCTAGGAACAGTGGGGTTACTGCCTGTTCAGGGGCAGAACGACAGATTAGTACCTTGTCAGCTCGGGGAATTGAACTTGCAACCTTTCGGTCCAACGCTCTAACCACTAGGCTACCCTGCCGCCCCAAATGTCAGGAAATGTGAAAACTGAGTTTAAATGTATTTGGCTAAGGTGTATGTAAACTTCCGACTTCAACTGTATATGTGTTACTGCATACTCTTGCTTACCTGTTATTACCCTCCAGTGGGACGAGAGGACAGGCCTTTGCGTCAGCTAAGGCAGGGGGGCGTAAACGTGAAGCCAGCCCCCCAGCAGTGCGCACCAGAGGCGGACAAAAATCTGAGGAGCCCCCTTCCAAAAGGACCAAGCGATGAACAAATACCTACTTTCCCAAGCCCAGGTATTAGAATATTCACAGTGCTGTTGACATATTATTTGAGTTTTAAATGCTTCTTTGTTTTTAGCAGCACTTCACATAATACATACCGGTATTAATTTTAACAGATCTGAACCCCTCCCCTTTATTCAAGCCTGTGGATGTGTTGGATAGGAACATTTGGGGATGGTATGACAGTATGGTCTAGCAGTGGTGGTTCTCCAAACATTCACCTGACCTGGATTTAGCTCATGGTGCTTTCCATTTCTATGCAGTATTATAGACCCTTCACCATAGGCCCATATGTTTTAGATTGCACTGGTCATTTAAAGATGTTAGCTAATAATATCTCATGAAACGGAGCATTAGAGACCAATCACAGGTCTTATGTGGAGAGCCTCATTGACTTTAATTCTAGGAAAAAAGACTAGAAATTCTTTGTCACTGACCTATCGACTTCTGTCTGTATTGGTCATGCCAAGGATTTGTCGTCATGCAGGCATATGCCCTTTGGTTCTTGCATCACGTTCAAGGGTTTTATATTTCTTCGACCTATAGATCCATATAGATATCATTCATATAGAGTTGTATAGAAGCTATTAACCTGGGTATAGTCTCACAAGTGCTTTTACAATTTGTGTTGTGTTTTTGCTCATTATTTCCGTAGCCAGAAGCCTCTTCCTGTTACTGGACTTGAACATGGAAGTATCCATTCTATGAATGTAAAGGAGGTGTTTGTCTTCTCCCTGTGTGTTTTTCTTTCTTTTCTATGTTATTTTGTTTTTTACTACACAGATTTGTCTGTGCTACTAACTACTTTCCCCATTAAATGATTTCTATTTTTGTTTATTTTTGTAACGTGTGCTCAGAGCTTATGCCATGTTGTCAGTATTGGAAAATATTAAATTCCTTTCAAATGGTGAACAATTGGCGTGTGTGGGACTCATTCCTCACTTATTGACTGAACGTTTGTTTTTGATTATACTGGAAGATATGTTTCAGGACATTATTACATGTGAAATTAATTCAAAACACATGACGCCTGTTACACTTCACACTTTGCGTATGCATAATTATAGTACTCATCATAATTTCACACATTTAAACTCCATTGTAAAATCTTCCACATCTGGTAACACTCGTGAAGTGCCGTCTAATCCATTTTGCATGTTGAACAATTGTAAGTTAAGATTTGTTATTGTTTCAACTGCGGATTGCCCCTTTAAGGTGAGGTAGTGCTACTGTGTGTATCACCGATGTTTCAACTACTGTGCAGTTAAGTCTCAACTGTTATTTCTGAGTGGAGGTGTTGGATGTGAATGGATGTGCTATCTGTAAAGTGTGCATAGCTGAAGTCAACCTGTCAGCTGAGGGGAGAGGACATTCTTGGTTACAAATGGGGAATAAACTAACACGCTAAGAATGAAATATGCCACGATCGTTAACACATTACAAGGATTTAAATAATGACTACACCTGAGCCCATGAAATCCAAAGGCATCGAAAAAGGGTCATGAAATGCTGGAGTTTTTTTAAGACTCTGGATGGAGTTTTACGACCGTTCCTGCGGAATGCTTAATCCGATTCTTTAAGGAGTTCTGCTCAGGTATTTCCTGGTACAGGAATCCAGTCCCTAAAAAGGATCTTAACACCTCTTTTTAACATTTTGGATCTATTTTTATTTAGTCACTGGTCCTGGCAATGATTGATACCATTGGAGTAACCATGTACCTTTTTCTTTTCTAATGACTGGCTGTCTGAAAGGATTGACAATGGAGACTATAATGTAAGGTCATAGATCATATTAACTAATGTTCTATATGTAATTCTATGTGTTGGGTACTATTGTGGAGAGACAGCTAGGTTGGTACAGTGCAGTCATGATCTAACAGATATAAACCTGGGTGGTTTGAGCCCTGAATGCTGATTGGTTGAAAGCTCTGGTATAAGACCGTGTACATAGGAACTTACTCCAAAATATTTTTTTACTGTTCTAATTACGTTGGTAGCCAGTTTATAATAGTAATAAGGCACTTTGCTGGTTTGTGGTATATGGCCAATATACCACGACTAAGGGATGTGTCCACGCACTCCATACCACTTATCCTTATCGCGTCCTCCAGATGGGAGAGCTTTGCTTTTCCTGTTGTGACTTGATATGAGTGTCAGCAAGGCTAGTCTCTTCGTTGCTATGTGCTTTATCCTGGAGAGCACTATGGAAAGCATGTGGTTTCATCTTAGCTGTCAAGTGAAATAGAAGGTATATTAGATTTGAACAGAGGAGTGATCCTCCCAGACTGCCTAGCTTGGCTGTTTGGGATAAGGGGGCTCACTCCTATAGCCCCTCAATATTGGGAGTGGTCTTTCCTCTACTGGGATTTTGCCAAAGCGACTGGCACTGAATATAATGGCCTCCCATTCAGCCTCTCCGCTCACAAGACATAAAAGTTAACAGGTGTTTAATGTCAGAAGTGTTTCATATGAGAGTCACAGAAATAGAGACAGGCAGCCAAGAAGGGTAGAGGCTTAAAAGAAAATCTCTATACGCATTATTTATAAAATACCATGGTTAAGGGAGGTTAAGCCCCTGACTCGAACTTGACTGGGTTTTTGAGCCATGTCACCACAGTACTCCATCCCTGGCAGATTTTTAGAGAGATAATGGCAAAATAAAATGTCATAGGAAACAAAACACAGCACAGAAGAAACAGATCAATTATTAGGTTTGTGGTAACTATAATAATATACTGCTAGCCACTATTGACCAAACCCAGGGAGTGAGAGAGCATACAAGATTCAATAATAAAAAAAATGTATTAAGAACTTTCTCCACTGACCAACATAGGAGCTGCAAAGACATGGCGGCATAGGGGCACGGACAATCTGGTACCTCTAGAAGCTTCCAAAGACTAGAAAACCCTAAAATAATTTACAGTGCATTCAGCAATGTATTCAGACTACTTTACTTTTTCCACATTTTGATAAGTTACAAACTTTTCTAAAATGGATGTAAAAAAAAAAAAATCAATCTACACACAATAACCCATAATAACAAACCACAAACCGTTTTTTTGAAATGTTTGAAAAGTTATTAAAAAATCTGGAATATTACATTTACATAAGTATTCAGACCCTTTACTCAGTACTTTGTTGAAGCACCTTTGGCAGCGATTACAGCTTTGAGTCTTCTTGGGTATGACTACAAGCTTGGCACTCCTGTATTTGGGTAGTTTCTCCTATTCTTCTCTGCAGATCCTCTCAAGCTCTGTCAGGTTGGATGGGGAGCGTCGCTGCACAGCTATTTTCCGGTCTCTCCAGAGATGTTCGATCGGGTTCAAGTCCGGGCTCTGGCTGGGCCACTCAAGGACATGCCGAAGCCACTCCTGTGTTGTCTTGTCTGTGTGCTTAGGGTCGTTGTCCTGTTGGAAGGTTAACTTTCACCCCAGTCTGAGGTCCTGAGCACTCTGAAGCAGGTTTTCATGAAGGATCTCTCTCTACCTCGATCCAGACTTTTCTCCCAGTCCATGCCTCTGAAAAACATCCCCACAGCATGATGCTGCCACCACCGTGCTTCACCGTAGAGATGGTGCAAGGTTTCCTCTAGACATGATGCTTGGCATTCAGGCCAAAGAGTTAAATCTTGGTTTCATCAGACCAGAGAATCTTGTTTCTCATGGTCTGAGAGTGTTTGGGTGCCTTTTGGAAAACTCAAAGCTGGCTGTCGTGCCTTACTGAGGAATGGCTTTTGTCTGGCCACTCTACCATAAAGGCCTGATTGTTCTCCCCCGATTGCTTAGTTTGGCCAGGCGGACAGCTCTAGGAAGAGTCTTGGTGGTTCCAAACTTCTTCCATTTAAGAATGATGGAGGCCAATGTGTTCTTGGGGACCTTGAGTGCTGCAATGTTTTGGTACCGTTCCCCAGATCTGTGCCTCGACACAATCCTGTCTTGGAGCTCTACGGACAATTCCTTCGACCTCTTGGCTTGGTTTTTGCTCTGACATGCATTGTCAACTATGGGACTCTATATAGACAGCTGTGTGCCTTTCCAAATCATGTCCAATCAATAAAATTTACCACAGGTGGACTCCAATCAAGATGTAGAAACAGGATGCACCTGAGCTCAACTTCCAGTCTAATAGCAAAGGGTCTGAATGCTTATGTAAAGAAGGTATTTGTTTTTTATTTTGAATAAATTCACAAACATTTAAAAAAAAAACTGTTTTCACTTTGTCATTATGGGGTATTGTGTGTAGATTGATGAGCAAAAACATGTATTTAATCCATTTTAGAATAAGGCTGTAACGTAACAAAATGTGGAAAAAGTCAAGGGGTCTGAATACTTTCCGAATGCACTGTATATAATAAGTCATCCATATGAGCAGTTTTGAGCTAAAAAATGATCCTTGAAGCCTTGATAACCTGATAAACCCCTGTGTATATTCAAAAGAAGTACATCTGACATAACATTCATGAAAGGCTTGTTTTCTATGAAGGACATTTTTATTGAATTGTGAGCGCAGGAGGAAGAGAATAGTCGCAGAGGCATTTAGGCAATGAGGCCCTTGACTAAAGAGAAGCCTCGCATGAATGTGCTTGAGTTGCATGTATTGTTTATTGCGGGCTGCAGGCAGATGGGAGCTCGTTTGTCAGGAGAACACACCTGAAAATCCACTATAAATCATTTCTGCGCTATCTACACAAATGAATTGGACTGTAACAGTGGGCTATCCCCCCACTAAAAAGTGCTCCTGTGCTTTGAGCGTGAGCCCAGTAATGTAGCCGATGCTGAGTTGTTTTGAATAACTTTCAAGAGGAGGAGGGCACAGCTAGGCCTGCTCTTTCCTTGTCTCTTGGTTCCATTTACAGTATAAGGTGTGTGCCGTCCAAAGGGTTCTTCCATTTAGTGGTTCATCGCATGCAAGGATAATGTTTCTTGAGAAAAAAAAGATTAGGGGGTTTGAATCGTTACTTAGGTGACTAAAAGCATACTTATAGTCAGTGGCGCTCTTCCTCCACTTCTCAATGTCGAAGTTGATTAAGGGTGGCTATCATGGTGGATCTGATATTTGGTGAGAAATGCAGAGGACCTTTTGGGAGCATTTACTGCAAATGACTCTTGGCAGTGCCCACTCATGTATTGCTCCATCTGAATGCAATTTGGCAGTGGTTCGCGTAAGAGTGGGGGAGAATGGCGTGCTGCAAGCCTCCTTCCTCATACCAGCACGCAAAGGTTCAGGACCTGTCATAAACACACCCTGGAGAGGATGGGAAACAGAGATGTTACCATGGTTCTGTCATGCGGCTCGATTAACCAGGATTTCTGTTAAAAACATAAGGTTAAAGTTATATGCTGTGTAGAAATAAGGAGACACAAACACTCTCACGCCAGGTTAACCCAGTATACATGTATGTCTTGTGTAATGGTTTTGTTGTAGTTTTCTCCCTCACATCACACAGAAGAGGTATTCAGGGAGTGGTAGTTTTCTCCCTTACATCACACTGAGGAGGTATTCAGGGAGTGGTAGTTTTCTCCCTTACATCACACTGAGAATGTATTCAGGGAGTGGTAGTTTTCTCCCTTACATCACACTGAGAATGTATTCAGGGAGTGTGGTAGTTTTCTCCCTTACATCACACCAAGGAGGTATTCAGGGAGTGAAAACGAAATCTGTGGACAAATGAATACATCATTATGTCAACTCTCCATAACACAAACATACAGAATGATCTGCCATCATATAACAATGATAATTAAAATGATGATTACATATAATCACCATTAAAGGTGCAATCTGCAATATTTAAAGGAGATGTTCACTTTATTTGAACTAAATCTGTATTTTGGATGTAAATGGCATGTTATAGAATAGTCCAGACTCTTTTTTTGGGGGAGATTTCAATTGGTTTTGAGAAACTTATCCCAACCAGAGATACACTTCCTTATGCTCGTTTTAAATGTCCTGCATTGCAGGAGTGTTCTCCTGCAACAGGATGCTCAAATTAAGATCAAAGCCCTAATTTACCAGTGGGTCCCACACACCACCTCCATGTCAGTGTCTTTCCCAGCCAGCAGAGGGACCCATCTTACCTAATCTACCTTGGCTGTCCCTGAGTATCCCTCTATATATAGGCTAGAGAACATGATGTGGACCTTACAAACAGGCATTTACTCAAACACTATGGGGTTTCTATATAGTTTTCCAAACCCGGTCCTAAAGAGCCTATGTGTCTGGGCAGTTTTGAATCTCTCTTCACATGTATATTTATATTTATACCTAATTGCACATAAGTCCCACACCCACAAATGAAATGGCAGGAGAAGCTAAATTCTGAAAATGGACAAAAGTATGCTTTTGTTGATGGTCTGGAAGAATATATGAAATTGATGTGGACATTTGATTTATTTCCAATGAGTTCTTTGACCACTTCTGCCAATTCTTAAAACACTGTAAAAATTTGAACCACGAGTTGGTACGCCGATTTGGGATGAATTCATTAGAGGTAGATTTTTCCCTTGAGTGCCGTGAAAGACTTTCCTTTGCAAAGAAATGCTTTTATACATCTGTGACATCAATCTTGCTTCGCTCTATGCATACACCCGCTGAAGCTTTTATTGCATATCACTTACTATGCATCACTTATTGTCTCGCTGTACAGCAGTGCTGTTGCACTGTTTAGTTTTCTTGCCACTTATAGCTACTTACTTTCTATTATTCATCCCAGTTTGGTTATCTAAACACGCTGGAGCCCAGGGAGTCCTGGTTGACATTGTATTGATAGCCAGGGTGAGTTCCTCTTTTGTGGATCTCTGGCACTTGAACAAACTCTCAATTTGACCCATTTTCCATCTTATTCTCTCTTACCTTCTCTTAACCCTCCTTCTGTGGCTAAAGCAGGGAAGACTCATTACAAAACCTTTTAAAACTCTCTTTAAGACTAAGTCAAACTTTAGGTCTTAAGTCAGCTGGGGTTATTTCTAAAAGGAAGGAGTTGTTGTGAGATCAGCAGTCAACTTTTTGCAAGGGGCGGCAGGGTAGCCGAGTGGTTAGAGTGTTGGACTAGTAACCGAAAGGTTGCAAGTTCAATTTCCCGAGCTGACAGGCAGTTAACCCACTGTTCCTAGGCAGTCATTAAAAATAAGAATTTGTTCTTATCAATTGTCTGTACACAAAGGCAGTCTTTGTAAATTAAAATGAGGTCCCCTTATAATCCAGGTGCAGGGTCCATGCAGTTGCACAGCAGGGGAAACTAGTGTTTTCACTAATTTGTCTTCGACTTATTAAGTAAGTCTTTTTATATGGATTTCTTGAGTATAATTTCATTACCTCAGAAAACGTTATTAAAATAAGAACTCTATTACATCCCTGATTTATCAACCTCCCAACAACAACATCTACTATCATGTGGTGATCATCATATTGGAATGGGAAAAGTCAAGGATGCCACATATGCAAATGACAAAGTAGTATACTCACTGACCACTAGGTGGTAGGACATATACATGCAAAAGGTCTGCCAATGACATCATTGATCCACTTGACAATTGAGAAACCTTTCATATTTTATAATGAGCCAAGGTGTGATAGGATTACACACTCATAATATATGCTTGTCATCAATTGTCCTATTCATTTTCTAGGCATATGACCTCACTTCATATTCAGTGGGTTCATGCTGATATTTAGATCCCCGCAAACTGTTGCAATCATCAAACTGTTATCAAGATGAGGAAGCTATTTAGAATGGAAATAATACAACTGCAAATATCTGAAATGATAGCATCAGATTCAAGGCCAATTACCCTATTATGATTCTGTTAAACGTTTGATATTCAAAATAAATCTAAAATCCCTGCTTATTCAACATTATGCTCTACATTGTGCCCATAAAATATATTATTAATCAAGACCTACCTATTTAATAAATGACATAGGCCTAAGCATATACAGCGCATAACTCGATTGCTTTTTTGCGCAAGAAGACCTTTTATGTGTTTTAATTGGTAGCCTATTGTATTGATTTACTTTTTATATATATATATATATATATATATATATATATACAAAAGATCAGCTGATGCATTACCTGTATCTAGTGTTAATTGTGCATCAGGTCTTGGCCTACTGATATCACCTACTTTCGATCAACACAAATATGAGTCAATGTAAAATAAGATAGTGGATAAACGCTTCAGTGACATGGCTAGAAGTCGTAGGCCTATATTATACGAACTGCTGAAGCATTCGCATATTCACGCTTGCAGTCTGCTCATAAATATAGGTTCATTCGTGCATTGTGCGCTGAATGAATGTTGTTAATGTTTATTCATGTCTTACTAAGATCACGATACAAATTATATTACGTACAATAACAACTATACAAACAATTATAATACTATGACATGTATTCTTATTATTAGAGGTAGCCCTTGGCGTCGACTATAAAGGAGGCTACATCTGGTATTATCCGATAACACAACAATTATCTGACCAATTGGGACGCAGGCTATTGCATGAATGATATGCCTACACTATGATCCTACCAAACCTACAATATGCATTATGTTGGTTCTTGTTAATCGTAAAGAGAGGCCTAACGCTACAAGACAAACACATATTGCTCGACTTAATTTAGTATTTATTTATATCCTAAACCAAATGCACTATACCATGGTGATAATATAACATCTGAAATAATTGGCTAAAGATTAGCCTAAATGTAGCCTACTGCTGTGGTAACACAACAATAGGCTTATCACTGCGAGGGGGGAAACACAAGCACCGCTCCTGAATTACATTTTAGTCATTTAGCAGACGCTCTTATCCAGATTGATTTACAGGAGCATTTAGGGTTAAGTGCCTTGCTCAAGAGCACATTGAAAGATTTTTCACCTAGTCACCTCTAGGATTCGAACCAGCGACCTTTCATTTACTGGTCCAACGCTCTTAACCGCTAGGTTACCTATAGCTCAATTAAACAAGATCAATGATAAATCTTGAACGAATTTATTAAGACCTCAATTCGATCAATTGCCATTGAGAAAATAATGATTCCTCCTACCTCAATGGGCTGCAATGTGCTGCCTATGGGCCCACGGATCATGTCGCCGACACCCGAGGTATGTGGTAATTTATAGGCCTACATGTGGCAAAACATGAAAACATAATGTGCATGCACTGAAATTAAATGAGCTTTAGGCATTGGCTTTATAACATACAGAATGAGAAGCATAACGCCTACATCATTATTTCACGGGAAGATGCTCCTCAGAAAGAACTCCAGACATTACGCAAATAATCCCTACCATATAACTCTTCTTTGTTTTACATTTATGAGGAGTTATCAACCTTCATTGAATACATTTGACACCGAGTGAAGCTTACCTGTGGTTCAGGTGGTTGGTATTTACAGTATAGATTCAAGGCCAAGGTCGTCGTCAAAAACGTCATCTCCTGAGCAAACGGTAGGCCTACGTATGGATAGGGAGAAGTAGCACAACAGCCACCCAGGTAGACTGACAGCTGTATTACTATCAACCTCGAAGTTCTCATTATTATGAGTGACATTGGCCACAGTTGTGTATGCGTATCTATTGGTGTCCGTTGACTAAAGACAAACATATGCTAGCTAGGCTACTCTCATTCCAATGGGTCATTTTATTTTCATGGTTTGATATACAACAGCCCGTTTGGCTGGTGAGGGGTTAACCTTTTAAAAACATATTTATTGCCAGACAGGACGTGAGCGTGTCGTAATTTACAGTGGCCAATCATCAGGCGATTTTTCTCTCCTCTCGTCCAATAGGAAATAGAGAGGGATCGCTGTCTGTCACAGGTGAGGTTGGATAGTGAATCTGCGTGAAAAAGGCAGGAAAAGAGAGAAAGCTTAGGCTAATGCGAGAGCTGACGGAGGAGAAGCATCGTGCCTCGGGATATAGGCTGAACGCAGTATTTCCATCGCTTTTTCAGTGGGAATGCAATGAGATACCAAATCTGGGAGGTACAAAAAAGAAGTAATAGCGATTCAAGGGGGATACAATGCGGATGATTTGACGTTGGTCAATATCTACGATTTTTACAAGACAGAAACTTTGCTTTTTGAAATGGCCGTTCGCAGCAACTCCTTGATGCCTTTCTCTATCCAAGCCATTTTGAACAAAAAAGAGGACAGTCGACACTTGCCAGATTTGGACATCTGCTTCTCGAAGACTGCGTGTTGGAAAATATTTGGAGAAATTGATACTGGTTCGGAGGACTTTCCCGCGGCTTGTAGAAGTGACGAGGGGGCTTGCATGGCCAGCGACCAGAAAAGTTACGACTCGGATTCAGGTCTCAGTGATGACAATGACAGCAAGAGGCTGGCCGTTTGCAAGTCGGAGAAAAACAGGGATCCTGCTTCAGACGTACTGGAAGAAAGTTTGCAGGACGAAACGGACCATGAATCCACTGCTGTCGATAACGCAAAAGGTCTTAGTGACTGTGAACCTAATGTTTCGGGTAAGTTACACATATATATTTTTTATTGGTACATATCTGGTAAAAGTCTGTAAACACATACATTGAAACGATCATTTAAAGTAATATTCTAAAAATACTATATGGGGAACATCCTAGTGAAATCCCTTCAAACCATTTCGCCAATGTGGTGTAAACATTAGGCTATTTTACTCGCAGGAGGCACCGCCTTTACGCATGAGGCAGCGGGATGTTATGTCATGGCGTACACACATTTTTAGGCCTAATTTCAATGAATATATTCAATTAACGTGTGTATATGGCCATGATGGTTTATGAAAGTGTGAGTTTAGTTTTCAGACAGCCTTAGGTGCAATTTAAGAGCTAGGGCCTATATGACTATTCCATCTTGTGTGGTCTAAGAAAAGCGATGCTTTTTATTGTTCATAGTACATAAAATGCACAATTTCTTCTTTCAGATTCCAACAACCTAGACGAGGCCAGTTGTGATAAAAGTTCGGATCAGCCCAAACAGAGGAAAAAACGCTCAAGGGCTGCGTTCTCCCACGCGCAAGTGTTCGAGCTCGAGCGAAGGTTCAATCACCAAAGATACCTATCCGGACCAGAGAGAGCAGACCTGGCGGCCTCCCTGAAGCTGACAGAGACGCAGGTCAAAATATGGTTCCAGAACCGCAGATATAAAACAAAACGTCGTCAAATGGCTGCCGACTTGATGGCCTCGGCCCCTGCAGCAAAGAAAGTGGCTGTGAAAGTGTTAGTTCGGGACGACCAGAGACAGTACAACCCCGGAGAACTACTGCGGCCTCCGCTCCTCGCTCTCCAGCCGTCGTATTACTACCCCTACGCCTATTGCCTCCCGGCATGGACACTCTCTACTTGTGCTGGGAATCAATGAGAATTGAATAGCCTATTTTGTATTTATTTTCCTCCATCAGGAAATCGAGGCATTTGCTTTATTGACTTTTTATGAAGAAATCAGGAGAGATTAAATGAACTCAGAACTACTTATGTGAGTTATGTCAATCATTTGAACTGCCTCATGGTGTCTAGACTGAACATGTCACTTTTCTTGGTATAGTGATGACACTAGGCCATTGTTTCAGATTGTATGGAGTGTAAACCTTCCAGAGGGGGCCTACAACATCTGTGTTCCTATGTATACTACGAGCATTGGAGATATCAGACCCCCAAGCAACATTTCGAATATCTCCCTTACTGCTTTTCTTTTCTTGCTGCGGTTGTAGGGTAACGGTAAGATTTTCAGCACTTTTCGAAACATAGAGATAGAGTGTGGACATATATCCGACTGAAATATCGATTTGAAGGTTTCTTTTCTACTTATGACCTTAACGTGGACTGTGGCAGAGACAGTAACAATTGAACTCTTGTTAAAAATGTACTTATTTTCTAATTGCTCGAAATCTGATTGTTTATTAAGAGAGAAATCAAACATTAAAAACATATCAGACATATTATATTTTGAAGCTAGTCGTGTTTGATTCGAGCATTAATATGGATGTCCTTTTTTCCTTTTTAGACTTTCCCTTACGAAAAAAGATTGCAGTTAGAGTGCAGTATTACTGCATGCTGCAACTACTGCATCCAAAATACCACAGTCAGCTGCTGACTGCAGTTACTGCACTTTTACTGCAATTTCAAAACAGCAGTCTTTTTTGTAAGGGCTGAATTTCAGTTAATATGACAGGGGCTTTATTGACCCTGATCAGTGGGCCTAAATGAATTGTAATTGTGTCATTAACCATTCTTGTTGTCATAATGATAACAAAATTATAATAACTTAATTAACTTAATAATAATTATAATAATAAGCAATGAAATACCCATGGTGCAATGATGAACGAAATTGCATCACAACAACAAATGTAGGGTTTTATTTTCTTAAATTACTAAATTGGGGGTCATATATTACATCATATACAACGTTTATGTGCACAGATACCATGTAGTACCTGTATCCGGTAGCATACATGTTCTTTGTTTGTGTAGCCTAATTTAAGTAGTAACTACTTTCTAACATGGTTTTGGTCAGTTTCCTTTCACCATCCTCATAGCTCCAGGCAGGCCCACCTTATTCTGCAGCTACAGTATATACCATATAGGCCTACAGTTGAGGAATTCCCCTCAAACCAGTTATATAATAACTGTTTGGGGATTATTTATTTAGCCTACCAATGTATTTCAAAATACTTTTTTTAAAAATCATGAATTAAGCATTGTCCTTTTTTTATTCCAGTTGCTCATCATTAATTACTGTACTCTTTAACAGTAGGGTAAAACTAACATGTCTCACGACGGTCTAATTAGAATGGGAGAGAAATATTCTGCACACCAAAACTGCATGGTTCAAGAGCATGTGACGGTTTTAATCCCACACTATTTTCATTTACATAATTACATTTCACATTTTGGTCATTTACCTGAAGCTCTTATCCAAAGCGACGTACAGTAGTGCATTCATCTTAATATGGCTATAAGTGAGATATCACAGTCGTAGTAGTACAGTACAAGTACATTTTTCCTTAATGAAAAAGTTATCAGCAAAGTCAGTGCTAGTAGGAAAAGACACGTGCAATTATTAAAGATACACTGAAGAGGTAGGGTTTCAGACGTTAATTTCATCTTATTCCTGAGAAACGGAATAATTGATTGAATGAACTTGTTAATTCAATGACAGAAAGTTGAATTGTGCTGATTCATATAATGGTATTTGGCTGAACACAATTAATAGATATACAAATAAAGAACCATGAAACTAACAAGTAGAGGATAAATCTTATAATTATTTTGTATTATTATTAAAAGTAAAGGTAGCTTAGTAGTCGGTTCTATTCTGATATGTGATGACTTCATCATAATTATATAAATCTTATAGGCTATCCTAGCGGCCCTAGTTTAAACTACACACACCTCAGTGCTACCACCTTACTGCACAACGTCCTGACAGGTTGGCCATACACTAATCCTCATTTGCCTCCCCACTAATACACCTGCCAGACAATGATTTATGGGTCCCCGATTCCTGAACTATGTAAACTGACAGGAACCTTCGAGGTGTATCAACATAAAGATATCTATACCCATGAGTGTTTGGGTGTTAAGGAGGTAAAGGTAGAGAAAAACGTAAGCCTATGGACTGACTTTTATAACCACAACTCATTTCAAACTCGATACTATTTAGATACTATTTCGGGTTTCCCGTGCGCCAAGAAATAAACAGCAAACGATAGGCTAATAATTAATCAATCAGAGGAACATTTATAGTTTTTTTTCAACATATCATCTCACTGACCAAACCAACAGAAATGGTCCAATTTTCCATTTTAGTCATGTAGCAAACGTTCTTATACAGAGCGACTTACAGGAGCAATTAGGGTAAAAATAAATACATATTTTATTGTCACATCCCTTACGAAAAAAGATTGCAGTCAGTGTGCAGTATAACTGCAGTATACTGTAGTATAACTGAAGGTAGAGTGCAGTACAACTGCAGTTTGCTGCAAATACTGCGTCCAAAATAACACCGTTTTTTTTACTGCAGTAATTTTGCAGTGTGACTGCAGTTAGAGTGCAGTATAACTGCAGTTCAACTACAGTACGCTGCAGTTATTCTGCAATTACTGTGTACAAAATTCCACAGTCGACTGCAGTTTAAAAAAGTGCTATCTTTATTTGTAAGGGATACATCGGATAGGTGCAGTGAAATGTGTTGTTTTACAGGGTCACCCATTGTAGTACCCGGCCCCTGGAGCAAATTATGGTTAAGTGCCTTGCGCATGGCCATATCGACATATTTTTTTTTATCTAGTCAGCTCAGGGATTCAAACCAGAGACCTTTCCGTTACTAGACCGACGCTCTTAACCGCTAGGCTACCTGACACCCTGGTTCCAAGCACAAAGGGCATTTCAATCTTAGTATTCTGGATAATTCTTGCACAAAGTCTTATCGAGTACTTTGTGCAAGATACCACGCCCGGCTATACACCCAACACAATCGTACAGCCCAAAGGACATCTCCAACGATTCTGTTAATTGCTTGTTTCTCTACAAACACAGTTTGTCCTAAACAGAGAATTGCTCAAATGAAATACAAATCGGCGTTATAGGAAGGGCTGTTATTCTACATGACCTATCCCAAATCCCATTGACATGGCATTCCGTCTCATGCCTGCATACGAAGACAATCCATTAAGAGTGAAATATTCTGGCAATTGAAGTTCTTCTTTTCAACTTTTGATCGGTGAAATGCAAACACCCACATATGTGTGCATTAACCCCATTTCATTGTCTATTCATTAGACTTGTTTTTATACATGAGAGCGTTTGCATGCCATTTGGAGGGAATGCGGGTAGGCCTATTGTCATGTACTAAGCCTGTACCATGGTAGGTCAAATGTAGAACACATGCCATGTAGCACGTTGGTAGGCCACATCGGTAGGCCTATACTGCAACGCAGTTTGTTTTATGAAAATAATCGTATAACATATCGTCTACAGCATAAATTATTTTTAACAGCTAGATTGAAATAATTGAAAACGTAGTCTGCGTCGTGATGTTACATATTTTGTGAGTGGAAACGTTTCCCGTTACTTTATGCGAAATATCTCCTTAACCAAGGCTGTATGCCCATCAGTGCCAAGCTGGCTTGCAACGCAGGGGTGGGCGGCGCTGGCTGAGGTGAGACCAGCAGGGCCGAGATGCAACACATGGCAAACGGAAAGGGTGAAATTAATGATTTACCTGGAAGAGACAATACATTTTTAGGACATGTGTAATTCGTGCATAATTGTTTTGTCACGCATAGATCTCAGCAAATGGGATTGCGCGAATGAACCATGGTTTGCTCATGAATCAGACAAGCTCTAACAAATTAGCTCTAACAAATTCTTCTCTTATTTTCAAATAACAAAGAAATAAAACGGAACTGGTTTCAGGGGCTAGGCTATAGGGCTATCTATGTGGAGTGCAGGCCCATCACTTCGTGTTACCGTTTGTCATTTTTGAAAAATCGTCGGATCGCAATAGGCCCATGTGGAATAAATCTCAAAATAATTATTATAATTGAAAATGGTCTGATCAACCAACAGTAGAGGCCCTTGGTTCCAAAACAACTACAAAAAGTATGTCATCCAACAGATGGCTCAATACAACTCCGCATTCCAATCAAGGCCTACTCATTTTGACAAATTGTTTGGTCTTTTTCTTCCTATTTTATTTAGACATCGTATTTATCACTTTGAATGATACAGGCCTAGGCCAATTAATGAAGGTTCTTCCAACCCGATTTTTCGTTTAATCCGAAATATGTCATCTTATTTATTCAAGCTGCCTCAGCCCTTTATAATAGTGTTAATATAGGTCAATAGTTGGTTGCATCAAAATATAGGGTAGATCAAAGGATGATTATTTGAAACAGCAAACACAACATTATGATCATATGCGTGTCCATATTGCTCAATATGCTCAATTTTGTCTCCACCGAACGAGCTCCTCACTTCATGTCCGCTGATAACTATTGGCATACATTGGTGCACTTTTTAGGAATGTGACTCGTGAGTGTTGTAGCGTAGGCCTAAATCAGAGCAAGAGCACAATGTTTGAGGCTGGTAGACATAGATTAATAAATACAGTATATTTACCATATAGATACATTTATCGACTCGCACACAAACACCGTCAAAAAACTCTCCCTCTCTCTCCCCCTCCATCTCTCTGTGTCGTTCTCTCCCCCTCTTCCTCTATTGACACACACACACACGCACGCACGCACGCACGCACGCACGCACGCACACACACACACACACACACACACACACACACACACACACACACACACACACACACACACACACACCTTCAGTCACTACTCCTTTGTTTCCCAATGCAAAAAATATCATACATGATTTACTCAACATGGTATAGTAATTTACCAGTTTATTAGTGCTTTTTCCTTTTTCTTACTATCATCTGAATGCCTGTATATATATATATACATACATATATATTATAAGATCTTGCACGATGTCAAGGACAATTCCATACATGTTCGCTTGACACGTATAATGAGACTTAATCAGCGAAATTATTTTCTCTCGCAGAGACATGTTCCAGTTGTTGTTCTAGATCAAGTTGCAGATCTAATGATAGAAAATTGGTATTTAATATGACGTTCTTTGAGACTTAAATCCGTAGGCCATATGTTTCCATATGCATGGCTAAATTTATCGGTGCATATAGGCTATTAATTAAGTGATATGTGGACATGTCAGGTTACAATAGCACAATTACAGAACCTCGATATTTAGTAATGTAGAGAGGCTATTGCGCTGCGGGTGGGATACATTTAGCTTTTCATTTTTTCATAATGCGTTCACACGAAGTGTATATACCATCCGCAGCCTATTTGTGTCTACCTTGTCAAAAGGAAAATAACCGATGTGACATCATTATTAGGGCGGCAGGTAGCATAGCGGCCAGTAGCCAAAAGGTCGCTGGTTCGAATACCCGAGCTGGGGTCCACACAAAACATAAAACATGACATACAGAACATTGATAGACAAGAACAGTTCAAGGACAAAACTACATTTCAAATAAGAGAACGTGGGCTGTCAAACGATAAAAAACTCATATCGAGTTCATTTTAGGATTTGCTGTGATTACACGATTAATCTCATATTCAGAATTTGCTCAAATTGAGCTTTAAGATTTCATATGTACAAAAAGCATTACAAGAATTTTGACGTTTTGATTTTGTCCAAGGTAACGGTTAGCAAAATCAAGTAAATTGATAAACACACTTTCTGTAACCTCAACGTCAACTTGTTTTGACATGGATTTGTTGTTTTTAGCTGTATACATGATGTATTTTGGATGCTTTCAGTATATTTTGAACGCTTCCAGACAATGCAATTAATCACGATAAAAATGAATGCACTAAAATTACAAAAAGTTAAATCGAAATAATAACAGCCCTAAAGAAAATACGTATGAAAATGTAAAATATCCAGCAGGTGTCCTTGCTCCATTTCATACTAAATGGTACATTCTGACCTCCACCATTTAAACCATCAAGGTCATCGCGGTGATGTATATAAGCTGCCACACATGGTAGGTAGCATATATATATATATCACAAAAATGTAATCACATTTTGATCAATTTTCAGATCGCGTGGAGTAGGCTATCTTGGGTAGTACTACATACATTAAACCCAAACAAAGGTCCTACGAGAATTAAATAAGCAAATCAGGGAGGAGGAGGCATGTATCGCATCAAAGTAAATAGTATACTAATATATAATTTAAGAACATTTATAATTGTAAAAGTGACTATCCAGCCTATACAGTAGTTTAAATATTTCGTTTGTCAAATGTAGCCTAATATCAAACGAGTAGGCCTATTTCCAGTCGGCTTGACTAGTGTTGAAGGCCAAGCAAAGCGCTTACATTCTAGTCTATTTCAATAATGGCTATGTAACATTAAACCATACCGATCGAGAAAATGCAAGATACATTTTCTATTGCTAGTGATAATCTGAAAAATGAAATGACAAAAAACAGAAGCAACTAGGTTTGACAACTTCGATAGAGCGCAGGTAAAGACTTTCACACAACTTCTGAACTGTGATAACCTATACAATGGCCCTACATCAGCTTTAAGCTACTGATGCAATGTGTCCCTCCCAGTCTCGAAAGAAACTGTAGGTTATAAACGGTGATCTGAGGGGCACAACAAGGTCGGGAGAGGGTAGACTACAGAATGTCACGCGTTCATATCGACTTGGGGATGTATAGAATAGAGCTCGTGGACATGGCAGTTGAAAAATTATGTTGCAATATTAGTTGCGAGACAAAACTGAATCTATACGTGGATTGGTCTTGTGCATCAAAAAGTCTAATAATAAGTAAAAAGGTGCTAAGCATAGTCTAGTCTGACTACTCTTGGTTATTGGAATAGAACTGTCTTTGAATGGTCTAGAGCCCATAGCGTTCGATGTCTGTCAGAGATTCGATTCCGAATTGATACAAATGTAACGTTCAAGAAAGATATAATTTAAAATATCAAAAGTTATAGCCTATAACATGTATTTTATTGTTTAGCCTACTGCGTAAACAAGCTAAATATTGTACATTTTTACTTGGAAAATACTGACGCAGCATAATTTGGAAATGTATACTATTTTATAGTACTGAGCTGGCCTATAGCCTACATAAAACAAAGGAAATATGTATTAGATAGTAGGCTATTGTAAAATAGCACATCAAATATTTCCCGCTAGCCTGACCCATGCTGCAAGATTTAGGCTACCAAAGTAATATCATTAAAGGGTGTTTGACATTTTTATGTGACAAATGTATCAAAATAAACTTTACCAACCTACCTAAACATTTACTAGTGTAGGCTGTAGGTTGTACCACACAATGCGAAAATATATTCACACTTATTAACAAATAATGCATTAAATAAGACCTAGTCTAACATTATGCGTAGCCTAAAGATTGATTCTCACATTTGTTTTTGTTCATACATATAAAAAAAAAATATTGCTTTATTGATTAATATACGTACTCACCGAAGAGAAGGAAAACCTAATCATAACCCATACACATGCTGTATTATTCATTATTATGTTATTAGGGATATTTAATAATGATTAGGGATGACCTCTAGTGACTAGTCCTTCCAACAAGCAGATGTAGCTATTCTATATAAACATTAATATTGTAACACATGTCATTACTATACCACATGACCATACTTATATGCCAATGTGTCCTCAAATGAATCTGTACTTTTCCTTTGCATTTCCAAACAACCAACGTGAGACGAGAAAATAAACGTGTTATTGTTGTTTTTGGATTAATCTGGGCCATACCTGTTTAGTGAATCGGTGTCCTCTCTCGACCGAATCTGTGCCCTTTTCCGTGCCATTACACCACTGCCTTGGATTTTCACTGAAGATTCATATTTAAGGCATCACCTGGCATGCTGGTGGTTCAGAAGACCTTTATGTTGCTGAAAAATAGTACTTTTTGTATTATGAAAATTCATTTTCCATTCTTACAGATATTTATGAGGGTTCTGATGGTACCCATAATTGAAGAACATTTGCAAGATATTGGCAAGAATATATTATTAGATTTCATAACTGCCCGGTATCATGTAGCCCAACAATTTCCTTTGAAATCAATCAACCAATTTAGGAAGCATATGTACTGGAGTCTATTTTGTTTCACTATACAGTAACAACAATATCAAAGTAATTTTCGCATTACACAGAATTATGTTCAATAACCTATACAGTGCATGCTTTGTGTGTGCGTGCATGTGTGTACATGAATGTGCCTTTTCGTGTCCAGTTTAGGGTCTTTCACGCAAATACCTCCACAATACTCATATATCTATCGTGGCACCCTCACTTACCACGTTGATGGGCCAATATTGACCTGACAGTCACTGCCACCGGGCTCAAACCGCTCCAGGTGCAAATTCCTCTGGATTACCTGCTGGTCGGCCCCGGTGACCACATAACATCCCCTATAACAGACTATATTAAACTGGCGCCATCTTGAAAACAATTATAACTATTTTTACTGAATCATTAACCTGAATTTAACATCAATGAAAATCAACATATTACTTTGAAGATTTAGGCTATCTAGGCCGAATACAATATGCGTTTGCAATGTAACAGCTACGTGCATTTTCTCACCTTCATTCCTAAACTAAAATGAAAATGACCTCTGGGTTTTCCATATATTATATTTCATACTCCTCTGCAAACGACAATGATGAATGTGCTCCCGACTTTGAGACAGTGACAGCATTAATTGGTTTAACATTTTAGTATTTGCTCCAGAGTAATTTACAGTAGCCTAGTACGTCCATACATTTTTCTTATAGGTCGCCCGTGGGAATCGAACCCACAATCCTGGCGTTGCAAGCACCATGCTCCACCAACTAAAATCCAATAGGGCCTCGGGGTACCTGGAATTTGAATATTTATTTTATGGACCATCATGATGAATAGGCTAGGCTAGTCTAGGAGATGTGGAACGTTTTTGAAGGTGTATAGCTACATACTATAGTTCATACCGTTATTTTATGCAATTTATGCTACATCATGTGTGGGGGCGGAGAAAAGTAGTATTTATGGAATGGTCAATACTTTTAAATTCTACATTTATTTATCCGGGAAGAATGCCTCTCAGTCTTTGACCTTGATTACCATAGCAACAAGGACGCGTAGTCTATGGTCACGGTTGAGTGGTGAGTGCTCAGGTCTTTGGACTGGTCCATTGTAAAGCCGTTTCATTCAATGAACATTTTAACCTTTTTTATTAGCTACTCTTGGATGATTAAAAAAAAAAATATATAATTGTAACATAAATGTGTCCTTAATGTACAAGTATTTCAGTTGGCCGATAAAGGGTTTGTAAATAACAGTCTTACAAAAACACAAATGGAACATGCCTGGCATCAGTGGCTGGTGAAACATGGCGTCTGGTTGCCTGGTGCTGGGTCTATTTTAGCTAACTATATTCAAAGGCTTTCACTATATTACTGTGAATAGCAGTACCTACATTTTCATTACAATAATATATTCATTGGAATATATTTCAATATGTCGGACTCAGAAGAGGACAGTCAAGATAAGCAACTTAAAATTGTAGTAATCGGAGACGGCGCATCCGGGAAGGTGAGGGATATTTAGATGTGTTAATAGTTAGCTAGCTAACGGTAGCTAGCAGATATACTTATTATTTTGAGGTACGTTAGCTGGCTAGCTAGCAACATAGCTAGGTCACGGGGGCATTTGGGTAAATTACTGTGCAGTGGATAACTTTAGCTCAGAAGTATTTTACAGGATTGTCCTGCGTAGCTGCGTGTGCTAGACCAACGTTTGGCTATGCTTGTTAGCTGCTAGCTAACGTTAGCTCTTCAGACAGGTAGAACCGTGAAACCAAACAACCGAGGTTTGTCAAACAGGCAGTGTTTTTGTTTTAGCATAGCTAACTATAGCCAATGCTGCTAATTTAGTTGGTTAGTTACCGTCTTCATTTTGCACCAGGGGCCAGAGTGATGTTAATAGCGTTAGTTTGAGTTCCTGTGGAGCTAACTAACGACACGGGAACAAAGTCTAGTCATTGTCAATGATGAGCGCTAGCTACTGTCCTCTGAATTATCTTCCCAACAGTCAGTGTCAACAGAAAGGACAATTACGCCTGTGGTGCATAACATGTTTCCCGGCCACACAACCTGGTCTCATAGACCAGACGCAACATAGTAAATGTAAATCCGGGACCCTTGTTGCTTTTTGTGTGGTTACATAAGACTAGGCTGGACACATGATATTTAACAATTGCTTTTTTCAGATAATAACTAGTTCATTGCATCCAGCCTTACCGTGGCACCAACTCGCCTTCCGAACGTTCTATTCCCAGCCTATTGTTCTACGCCACAATGCTTGCTTTGCTATTGTTGGCAATGAGACCTGCCCACGTTGCTGGTAGTTAAAATGTAAACAACAACAAAAAATGACTAATGGAACTCTGAGGTCGTCCCATTGTTTCCTATAGGGAAATATAGGTATGTCTGTCTGTTTTGTCAAATATCTCGCAATGTGTATATTTCGATTTTTGCAAATTGGACACCATTTTAATCATGAGAATCTCCTCCTTATAATTATGTAAGGCTGGGCAGCATACTCGGTTGTCATCAAATGCTAGCCCCGAAATACCGTTTGCCCTTGGAATGCTGAGCCCCCCCCCATTTGTTTTTCTATGGAGAGGCATGCTGGTATATTTTGCCAAATATCTCGCAATGCGTATATTTAGATTTTTTTTCAAAACGGACACCATTTTATTCAGGATAATCTCCTCTTTCTAATTACATAAGGTTGGGCAGTGTACGCTGCTGTCATCGATCGCTAGACCAGAAATAGTCAAAAGTTGAGCTTTTTTCCCCCCACTTCCCCGTTATGCAGACATAAGCACACTTGGCACCATTGAGATGCGGATGTTTACTTTCTACACAAGTTGTTCTTTTTCAGTTTCATCCTAAGCACAGATTGTAGTGGTAAAATAAAAAGGATACATTTTTTGGTGCCATTTAGGCAAAATGGAATTCTAAGCGTTACTCCAGTCAGAAGAGGCTCTGCAAACGTTAGTTTCCATTCATTTACTATGGGCTCGTACTAGTGTTCTAGCTAAGCCAGCATTCTGTTGACATTTTTCAGCCTTTTGACTTGTTCTATTGTCCAGCCTAATAAGACAAAGGTTACTTAAGGCAAAAAGTGTTGGGTGGGTGTAGGTGTATAACGCTAACGTCTAGTAACCCAAACGTTGCCTGTTCAAATCTCATCACAGACAATTTGAGCTAATTAGCAACTACTACTTTTGAGCTACTTTGCAACTACTTAGCATGTTAGCTAATCTTTACCCCCCTAACCATCCCCCTAACATTAACCCTTTAACCTAACCCCTAGCCTATCTAATACGAAATGCTCTGAGACCAGGTTGGGCCACAGTGACCAGGTCCATGGTTGAAGAACATCTACAGTCAGGAAAGAGACAGAAGTAGCAGCCTAATCTGTCACATTTAGGGCTGATGAGTTCAGGATTTTATTTTGCTCTGATAGGAACTATAGGCCAGGGGTCCCCAATTATAGTGCCTTCAGAAATTGTTCACACCCCTTGACTTATTCCACATTTTGTTGTGTTACAGCCTGAATTTAAAATTGATTAAATTTAGATTTTGCGTCACTGGACTACACACAATACCCCATAATGTCAAAGTGGAATTATGTTTTTAGATTATTAATATATTTTTTTATAAAAATGAATTGCTGAAATGTCTTAAGTCAATAAGCCAAAATAAATAAGTAAGAATATACTTAACAAGTCACACAATAAGTTGCATGGACTGTTTGCAATAGTGTTTAACATAATTTTTGAATGACTACACCATCTCTGTACTGCACACATACAATTATCTGTAATGTACCTCAGTAAGGTACCAAATTTGTTGGTAGACTTTCCAATTGTTGACAAAACAAAATACAAGGTGGGATCTTTTATTGTTGGTCAAATTAATTATGCGAGAAATGTTGGTGGAAACCCCATTATGCGCAAATATTGATATAATAACTATCGTACCTGGCGTACATGGACATTAAAGTGAAACTGACAATTTTAGAAACCTCTTTATTTACACCCCCAGGAAAAATATGACACTTTTAAAAAATATTTTATGGTCATTTTCGCGTTTTCATAAATTCTTAGAATGTTTGGGAATTACCTCTTAACTAAGGTATTTGTGAAAATTCTAAGGCAATGTAGAGTGGGAAAGCGGCCGTGCGTTTGGACAATTAATAGACACTGCAGTAAATAAAACCTAATAAAAACATCTGTCTTGTCCGAGACCGGACTCTACGCAGACTGTTGTGCCATAGCCAATCAGAGCTACAGTAGGTTTTTATGCAAAGACGCCATTTGCCACACAGGCCTGCCATCATTCACTTTGAACTGGACTGTGTTTACAGGCAGTTGCAGCAGCACGACATTAGAACGCATTCGCCAAAAGCCACAAAATACACCTGAATGGATTTTTGCAAATATGTAAGTACCACGAGAGTCCTCTTACATTTTGGAACTTTACAGCCCCGTTGTTCAAACAACCATGAAAATGGTAGGCTCTCTCTCCCAGTTATTCACATCAACAAGATCAACAACTAATGCTAGCCAGAGCAAGATTTAACAAAAATCTAACAAAGAACATTTAGGTAAACACATTAAAACTTCTTCAGCTAGTTGCCCATCAAAATTGCACTGTTAAACAATGGGGAATTGTAGCCCACTCGTCCTTCTACAGCTTGCCTGCCAATGCATTCATATTTGTCCTAACCAAGCACCCAAGCTAACTGGATACATTTGGCTAGCTTGCTACTTCCAGACACAAATGAGAGCACTCCTCACTCTTACAATTTTACTCGCGCCGTAGTAGAACTGGTTAGGGTGTTTACACGTTATCTAGAGTGTTCGCTACTATTTTAATTTTTTTGCCAATGTTTAAACACCGGTCATATCTGGTGGGTGTTGCACATTTGTAAAATCAGCTGTTTTTCAGCGTTATGGCACTCAGTTAAGAGTGCTCTGAAATCGTGAATTTGCAAACACAAGAGATATGCTAACTGGATAACAGTTGTTTAAGTTCTTGCAAGCTAACCAAATAACACCTGCGAAAAACGATATGAGGGGAAAAAGTCAGCCACCCACTCCTCCAATAACATTACATGACATCCTCCTAGCAGCTAGTTAAGTAGCTAACGTTAGGTTCCGTGTTTTTAGCTTGATATATAAATAGATATGCTAGCCTATCTGCCACGTTGTAACCGACGTGATCATTGCCCTTGCTAGATGGATTGTATTGACATTCCCAGCCGTAGTTACATCAGTCCGTTTTTGTCCAAAATATTGGAGTCATTGGAACTGAAACAGTGCATCGCAAATGGAGGCAGCAAACAATGTAACAGTCCAGCTGTGATTTACAAACTGATAGCAATAGTTTTTGGACTACCAAGAAATGTATTGGTGAATTATATTAATCATGCTGTGATCTGCATCCATCTATTCTGCCAACAATGCCTTAGTGTATGTCATGGAATGTTGAGTCATCAAGGCAAAGGGTGTCTACTTTGAAGAATCTAAAATGTATTTTGAGTTGTTTAACACTTTTTTTGTTGTGTTATTTCATAGTTTTGATATCTTCACTATTATTCTACAATGCAGGAAATAGTAAAAATAAAGCAAAACCCTTGAGTAGGTGTCTTAACTTTTGACTGGTACTGTAAAGTGGGACACTTTTTGCATTTGTCTTCTCTAACCTTTTTGACATTTATCCAACATATTAGCCCAACACATGATACATTGTTTTTATGAAGATTTTAGAATATTCACATGAAAAGCTGTTGCCGACTTGATGGAAACCTACCTACTGTCATAAATAATTTGTAAACTGCAAATTCACCGCAAGAATCCCAAACAAATATAGTATTTGGCAAAAAACAGGATCATTTCAAACCTTGATTACATTGGGATACGATCACATACAGTACATTTGTCAAGTATTCAGAGTCCTTGACTTTTTCAACATTTTTCTTGCATTAGAGCATTATTCTAAAATTGATTAAATCGTTTTTTTCCCCTCATCAATCTACACACAATACCCCATAATGACAAAGCAAAAACATTTTTAATTTTAGCAAATGTATTAAAAATAAAAAAATGAAATATCACATTTACAGTTGAAGTTGGAAGTTTACATACTTTTCCCCTCACTGTATGTAAGTGTATTTGATCTCCTGCTGATTTTGTACGTTTGCCCACTGACAAAGAAATGATCAGTCTATAATTTTAATGGTAGGTTTATTTGAACAGTGAGAGACAGAATAACAACAAAAAAATCCAGAAAAACACGCATGTGAAAAATTTTATAAATTGATTTGCATTTTAATGAGGGAAATAAGTATTTGACCCCTCTGCAAAACATGACTTAGTACTTGGTGGCAAAACCCTTGTTGGCAATCACAGATGTTTCTTGTAGTTGGCCACCAGGTTTGCACACATCTCAAGAGGGATTTTGTCCCACTCCTCTTTGCAGATCTTCTCCAAGTCATTAAGGTTTCGAGGCTGACATTTGGCAACTTGAACCTTCAGCTCCCTCCACAGACTTTCTATGGGATTAAGGTCTGGAGACTGGCTAGGCCACTCCAGGACCTTAATGTGCTTCTTCTTGAGCTACTCCTTTGTTGCCTTGGCCGTGTGTTTTGGGTCATTGTCATGCTGGAATACCCATCCACAACCCCATTTCAGGTTCTCACCCAAGATTTGACGGTACATGGCCCCGTCCATCGTCCCTTTGATGCAGTGAAGTTGTCCTGTCCCCTTAGCAGAAAAACACCCCCAAAACATAATGTTTCCACCTCCATGTTTGACGGTGGGGATGGTGTTCTTGGGGTCATAGGCAGCATTCCTTCTCCTCCAAACACGGCGAGTTGAGTTGATGCCAAAGAGCTCCATTTTGGTCTCATCTGACCACAACACTTTCACCCAGTTGTCCTCTGAATCATTCAGATGTTCATTGGCAAACTTCAGACGGGCATGTATATGTGCTTTCTTGAGGAGGGGGACCTTGCAGGCGCTGCAGGATTTCAGTCCTTCACGGCAATGTGTGTTACCAACTGTTTTCTTGGTGACTATGGTCCCAGTTGACAAGATCCTCCCGTGTAGTTCTGGGCTGATTCCTCACCGTTCTCATGATCATTGCAACTCCACGAGGTGAGATCTTGCATGGAGCCCCAGGCCGAGGGAGATTGATAGTTCTTTTGTGTTTCTTCCATTTGCGAATAATCACACCAACTGTTGTCACCTTCTCACCAAGCTGCTTGGCGATGGTCTTGTAGCCCATTCCAGCCTTGTGTAGGTCTACAATCTTGTCCCTGACATCCTTGGAGAGCTCTTTGGTCTTAGCCATGGTGGAGAGTTTGGAATCTGATTGATTGCTTCTGTGGACAGGTGTCTTTTTATACAGGTAACAAGCTGAGATTAGGAGCACTCCCTTTAAGAGTGTGCTCCTAATCTCAGCTCGTTACCTGTATAAAAGACACCTGGGAGCCAGAAATCTTTCTGATTGAGAGGGGGTCAAATACTTATTTCCCTCATTAAAATGCAATTCCATTTATAACATTTTTCACATGCGTTTTTCAGGATTTATTTTATGTTATTCTGTATCTCACTGTTCAAATAAACCTACCATTAAAATTATAGACTGATCATTTCTTTGGCAGTGGGCAAATGTACAAAATCAGCAAGGGATCAAATACTTTTTTCCCTCACTGTACACAGCCATTAAAACTTGTTTTTCAACCACTCCACAAATTTCTTGTTAACAAACTATGTTGGCAAGTTGGTTAGGACATCTACTTTGTGCATGACACAAGTATTTTTTTCAACAATTGTTTACAGCTATTTTCAAGTCTCTCCAGAGATGTTTGATCGGGTTCAAGTCTGGGCCACTCAAGGACATTCAGAGACTTGTCCTGAAGCCACTCCTGTGTTGTCTTGGCTGTGTGCTTAGGGCTGTTGTCCTTTTGGAAGGTGAACCTTCTCCCCAGTCTGAGGTCCTGAGCACTCTGGAGCAGGTTGTCATAAAGGATCTCTCTGTACTTTGCTCCGTTCATCTTTCCCTCGATCCTGACTAGTCTCCCAGTCCCTGCCGGTGCAAAAAATCCTCACAGCATAATGCTGCCACCACCATGCTTTACCATAGGGATCCCAGGTTTCCTCCTGACATGAGACTTAGCATTCAGGCCAAATATTTCAATCTTGGTTTCATCAGACCAGAGAATCTTGTTTCTCATGGCCTGAGTGTCTTTAGGTGCCTTTTGGCAAACCCCGAGCGGGCTGTCATGTGCCTTTCACTAAGGAGTGGCTTCCGCCTGGCTACTTTACCATAAAGGCCAGATTGGTGGAGTACTGTAGAGATGGTTGACCTTCTTGAAGGTTCTCCCCTCTCCACAGAGGAACTCTGTCGGAGTGACCATCGGGTTCTTTGTCACCTTCCTGACCAAGACCCTTCTCCCCCGATTGCTCAGTTTGGCCGTGCGGACAGCTCTAGGAAGAATCTTTGCTGTTCCAAACTTCTTCCATTTAAGATTGATGGAGGCCACTGTGTTCCTGGGGACCTTCAATGCTGCAGAAATGTTTTGGTACCCTTCCCCAGATCTGTACCTCGACACGGTCCTGTCTGGGAGCTCTACGGACAATTCCTTCGACCTTATGGCTTGGTTTTTGCTCTGTCATGCACTGTTAACTGTGGGACCTTTTTATAGACTGGTGTGTGCCTGAATTTACCACAGGTGGACTCCAATCATAGCAAAGGGTCTGAATACTTAAATAAGGTATTTCTGTTATTTATTTTTAATTAATTTGCCACAATTTCTAAACCTGTTTTTTGCTTTGTCATTATGGGGTATTGTGTGTAGATTGAGGAATTAAAAAAAATATACATTTTTTAGAATAACGTAACAAAATGTGGAAAAAGCTGAGGGGTCTTTAATAGTTTCCCAAATGCTCTCTATTTAAGTGTGGGAATACTTGGGAACAGATTTCCTAATTTTTATAATCACTGAGCTGATTTCCTGGTGACTACAGTCTTTTATGTCCAATAATGAAAAAGGCTATGAAAAAAAACTCAATGGTGTTCATAATGTTTTGTACACTATATGCTCCAGTCTTCAATTGTTCAGAGGGAGCTTGCCAAGATGATCAAAGTACTGTTACTGTGTAACAGATCTATAAACTGTTTCAAAGATACCACAGTGGATTTATATCTGGCACGAATCCAGTCTTGTAAACCTATTAATCGTACTTGACCCTTAATCCAGGTTGCATGTGTTGTTGGAGGGATTTTTTTTTCGTTTTTGGACCATGGTACTCTGGTTGTCTAATTTTACTATGTTAGCCAGTAATTACAAGTAAGCCACACAGGTGTATATGGACTACACAATAAATGTAGTTGCTGTATTCCCTAGTAGAAGGTAGAATAGCAGTCTAGATACTGTGCATTCGGAAAGTATTCAGACCTCTACACTTTTTCCACATTTTGTTACATTATTCTAAAATGGATTTAAATCTACACAGAATACCCCATAATGACAAAGGGAAAACAGGTTTTTAGACATTTTTGCAAATGTATGTGATATATTGAATTTTATATATTGAGTATATATAGATAGATAAATAAAACAATATGCCTTATTTAAATAATTATTCAGACCCTTTGCTATGGGACTCAAAATTGAGCTCAGGTGCATCCTGTTTCCAATGGTCATCCTTGAGATGTTTCTACAACTTGATTGGAGTCCATCTGTGGTAAATTCAATTGATTGGACATGATTTGGAAAGGCACACACCTGTCTAAAGTTTAAAACCTGTTCTCACATAATTCATATTGTAGGTCTAGGTTACAGGGTAATTATATAGTCCTAGGTCTATTTGCTCACTCAGGTATACTATTCAATGTAGATAAAATAGTGTCTAGAATCTCAAAATCAGCTTGTGGTTGAGTAGGGGAAAAAGTGTAGCCTACATTTAAAAAAAAAAGTGAACCCTCTCCTTGCCATAGGCTATATTCAGGAGTTTTCTCAGTTGACTCCCTGCTGCTGAAGCAGCGCATTAACATGACCGTTGTTGCTTTGCAGTCATTACCGATTCATTCATATGAACCTGCAGGGGGCAAGTCACAGTCTGCAAAAATGGTATTGACCTCGCTCCAGATTGCACACATCTTTAAGACTCATATGCTGTTATTCTTGTTAAAGAACCTCTACATGCGTTTATTGTTTTTTTAATGAGAAGCTTTCAGTTCACGCCTATGCTCTTCTATTACGTTTAGAGTAGAACCAACTGTGGTAGAAGTTTAGTGGGAAAAGGCTGGAGAGTTCTGCAGTGATTAAATGTTCAGGCGGTGTCTGGATCGTTGTTAGGTTACTTGCTTTCTGTCAACACTGAGGCCAGTAATAAAACCAGTCACCATTCTGGACACACACTTTTTTTAAAACTTGTATTAACCTCACCTAAAACTTTTTCAGTCTTTCATTCATTCTCTTCATGGTAGATATAGGCTAGGCCTATATTTTCCAGACCAAGGCTCTATAGCCTACTTTGCAGGAAAGCCTACATGTAAATGTTCAGTTCAGTTTAATTATTTATTATGGACAAATGTTTTGTATGAGACTGCTTTGCCTGCATGATCAGAATGCAGGTAAATGTACCAACATTTCTCTTTGCCACAGTACAGACAGGTGGCAGCAAGGCAAAGAGGTTGTCATGACAATGCTGCAATGTTTCTTCTTCAGTGCATCTCTGAATCCTCAAATGATTGTGTGAATGTGTTGCAGTGATTTGAAGGGTTTTTCAGCTTCACTAGCCTCTCTTGAAAGTCATTTTCACCCCTCTGAGAGAAAGAAAACAAATGGAGCAGTTACCCTATGTAGGCTCAACGAGAAAAATGAATGTTCCCAGTCTTAGAAGTCCTTCAGGTGGACAGAGAACACACACAGCTTAGTTTTCAGTAGAAACGCCACATTAATAACCCCCCTCACACTGCTGCCAGGTGTCAGTTCATCACTGTCTCCATGACTTACCTGCTTGTCTGTTTTGGGCAGAAAACAGGACCCATACCCCTATTTTGAATAGGCACCAGTGACTGACATCTTGAATGCTGTTTCCCCCCTTATTAATGTCAATTTGCTCAGCAAATTGCAATCGGATCAGTTTTTCTTGGACGGCATCTTGCGGGGTATTTTCACATGCGGTTGTCCATTCAGAAATATGGAGGGGAGATGTGTGAAGGCTTGTCCACCACCTGAGGTAGGAGCTGTCAAAAATATGGATGCTCACAGATTCATCAGGCGTCACGTGACATTACAGAAGCTAAAGGACTTTTAACTCAACATATTTGTGTTGTTGAAATAAATAGCATACATGCAGAGTAGGAATTGATAAACTATCCTAAATCTAAGATATGTAGGCCTACTTGTCAGCATATGGTAGAAATGGAAGGATCCTTTGTCGACTAGAAAGCATCCTAACTAAGCTCACATTAAATATTAGTGATGTCACATCATGGACACACTGTGGCTTGCTATCCCCCTCTCTCTCTCTCTCAATGGAACTTCCCTCATTTCCCGGCAGTGGTATCATTGGTGACCCTGTGCCGTCTCCTTATTGAAGAGAATTCTGGATTACGCCAGCTTTTACATGCCCTGGTTAGTTCCAATTGTATGGTGGAAAAAAGGGTCCTATGAAGAGGGAGTAGAGCCAAGCTACTGGAATGCCAAGACCAATGGCTCCCTAAGCCAACGCCAGCATGTGGAATAGATTGTTGCTGTCCGGGATAGTTATTCCTGTGTTGTCAGTGATTGTGTGGGCTTCTTAAATGGCCAATTTTCTCCTTGTTGCGTCAGTCACCTCCAGTAAGTTGTCACTCAGCATTGAGCTTGTGAAATGCTCAACAAGTCGACTTTTCAGACCTTTTGGTCAATGCACAATTTCAGAGTCGCAGGCTTAAGTTTAATAAAAATATAAGGACACTGCAACCTATGTAGAAAGCGTTGGCCTCCAAGGTATTTGGGGTATTTCAGTCTAATGAAGATCTGTCCTATTCAGCCACTTGAGAAACAGCTGCCAAGATGATTCCTCGCTGCTGCCTACATACAGACTCGAAATCATTGGCCACTTTAATAAATGGATCACTAGTCACTTTAATAATGGCACTTTAATAATGTTTACATATATTGAGCTACTAATCTCATATGTATATACTGTATTCTATACCATCTATTGCATCTTGCTCATCCTTATATTGATATGTACATATTCTTATTCCATCCCTTTACTTAGATTTGTGTGTATTGGGTAGTTGTTGTGGAATTGTTAGATATTACTGCACTGTCGGAACTAGAAGCACAATCATTTCGCTACACTTACATTAACATCTGCTAACCATGTGTATGTGAGTCCTATTCAGCCACTTGAGAAACAGCTGCCTAGATGACTCCTCTTCAATCTAACGAAGATCTGTCCTATTCAGCCACATGAGAAACCGCTGCCAAGATGACTCCTCTTCAGCGATTGTATTTGGGATAGACCTTACAATACTCTACAGTGGAGTTGCAACATAATGATTGACTGAAATTGGGCATATTTTGATGGTGCAATAAGTTGAAATAGCCTATGCTTGACTGTTTTAACTAATGTAGATAACAGGTTTAATTGTAGTCCCCTGTGCGTTCCCTTTTGGCGTCAGTTCCATATGACTTTTCTGTCCTTTAATTTGGACGTGTTGTTGGCAACTTGAAATATATCAGAAAATAACTGGCAGTAGATTATGTGAATGCTCTGTGGACGTAAAGAAACTATTTATTTCAAATTCTATAACCTTCAGTGATAGTCAAGTAGTACATAAAATGAATTCACCACAGGAAGACTTAGGAAGCCCCACTGTTCCATTATCCCTCCATGTTTATGTAAGCACACTGCTCTAAAGATAGCTAATAGACATCCAGCGCTTTTTTTCTTGTCCTCATCCATCAAAATGAATTAAACTTGGCATGTCAAGTCTGTGCTGTGAATTCCCATGGTTTTAAGACGAGCCTAGTGACAAGGAGAGATGGAGTTTTCAAATTTTGTGCAGTGGCAATTAGAAGCTGTAGTTAGGATGTATGACTCGTCTACCCAGACACCTGTTTTCTTAATTCACTTGGATTTTTACAGTCAGGCAGGCCTTGATAGCTTTGCGAGACAGCAGAGGTAATTGCTTTAGCTTACCTCACATTAATTACAATTGCTAGGGTAAACGTCTTCCCAAGCAGTGAACTCTTTTTGTATTTATATATATATATATTTTTTTACAAACAGAAAAGTCATGGGCCCAGTTCATTTGGAGTTATGAATAGGCCTAGTTGTCATACAGAACACCACTCAGACTTGTTCATAAGGCTTGAATTCAACTTATTTAGTCGTTTTAATGGCAGGAAAAGGGTCTTAGCATGATCTCTCTCTCTCTGTTTCAGACGTCACTCGCCACCAGGTTTGCGCAAGAGGCCTTTGGGAAACAGTACAAACAGACCATTGGCCTGGATTTCTTTCTGAAGAGAATAACTCTGCCAGGTAAGACACCTTCATCCTTTGGTTCTTTCTGAAGAGAATAACTACCAGGTAAGTCACCTTCATCCTTTGGGCGTGCCAGCCTGCTCTGTACCACACCACAGATACAGACACACACTCTCGCAGACACACTCACACCTGCGCACACACACAGGAACATGCACGCACATACTGTAGTCTACCTGTTAGAGCAGCGGTTCCTAAATTCGGTCTTGGCCCCCCCGGGTGATTTTTGTTTTTTGCCTTCGCACTACACAGCGGATTAAAATGATAAATGCTTGATGATTAGTTGATTATTTGTATCAGCTGTGTAGTGTTAGGGCACAAACCAAAACGTGCACCCCTTGGGGTCCTGAGGACCGAGTTTGGGAAACCCTGCATTGATGTAAGATGCTGCAGTGTCTGACTTTAAATCTCTTGAATGCTGCTTATGAAACGTGCATATCTAAAAGTATTCCGACCTTATTAAAGTAGCCTACTTGGAATTTATTACATTTCTTTTTACAAAAGCTTGATTAGTTTGCCAATTTGTTTGTGCACAATTTAGCTAACATTCTTTACACAAAGCATTAGAATTTCTGAATTTATTTTCAAATTGATAAAAAATGTGTTGTTGCATTTTGTGTTTTCCTTCCCCAGTGTTTCATGGTAAAACCGAACAATTTTGTTCCTCAGGTTATCTCAGGACTTTCAATGTGTCTTTCTTGGTAGCACCACATTGTGGAGAGTCTGCCACTTCTCATCCTTATTCATTCTGAAAGCTGTTCTCTCTAGGGCAAACACCAGGATTTTTTCCCTCCATGAAGCCAATGGACAGCTTATGTCCAGAGAGGCGAGCCTTACACATAATTCTGTGGGCACAGTACAGAGTAAATACATTTAGCATTTTATATTCATATCCTGGGGTTCAACTGATCTTTGTTCTGAACCACATAAAACATTCATGTTCTTATTTGTTTATTTTCAAACCCACGGAAATAAAGCCTCGCTCTGTATCCTCTTAGATGTGTAAAATAAATGTTTATTGACTAATGTTATATTTAGACTAAAGCCCCCCATTTTCACTTCCTACCATATGGCATGGGGATTTTCAGCATTTTAAATTGCATATTTAAAATGGTGCCAAGGCATAAAGCTGCAAAAGTCTGCAAAGTAGCTCCATTCTTTTATGACTAATAAAATAACATTTAAGCAAGGGTGGATTAAGTACTAAAATAAATATATGATAACTTGAAACTATTACATTTAGTCCTATATTCAGTTTCAGTTGGTAATAGTAGGAGAAAGAAAACATTAACGTTTTAGTAGAGACAATTAGGCAGACCTTAGTGAAAATAGGGAAAGGCAAGGCTTCAATGAGACATCGCACAAACAATTCCAATCTTAGTTGTTGTGATTCTGGTAAAAAAATAGTTGAGAACCGTTACTTATCTGCAGCACGGCAAGACACGTTTGTGTGTGTGTGTGTGTGTGTATATGTGTGTTTTATTTATATATATATATAATAGTAGACGTTGGTTCAACACGAGTTGTTAAATGGCACATTTTCTGGGGGATTGGGTTCTCTTAACCTGATGAAGAGGATGGCTGTGTTTGCCGTTTGGGTGGTCCTGAGCTTCGTTAGGACCTACGCCTGCCTTCGACTGGATGTGTTGTGTGGCTCTCTGGGGCTCTATGGGGATCTCCAAGATGGGGGGGAGAGTATAGCCGGCGCTGGCCCCTCTCACCGTGAAGGCCCAGCTTGTCAAACTTAATGTACATTTTCCAACGCGTGGAGAGGTGAGTTGAGGCCCGATTGGCACACAAACTCCTCTTTGTGTGCTTTTAACAATACCTCTTCCAGATGTCTCATGTTTGGTCTGTGAATTAATACTTATCAAAATGGTAATGTTTTGATAGTGTTTTTATTGGGTTCCACTGAACAGTGCTAATAGCTAATGAAGACTACTAAAAACACAAAAACAGCCACTAACTCACCACGTAAGCAGGGAAACTTTGGTTCTGTTGAGTCTTTTAAACAGAAATAAAGTTTGTGTCAGACTGCAGTGGATGGGTGGGGATAGCTTGCATGCTGTAACACCAAGGGCAATTATTCATTGCACTCTTCAATGTAGCTTTACATTGACACTGTATAGTCTAGATGTAGTCACTGTGAACACTCGCGCTTCCTTCCTCGGAGAAACAGGGACTTGTGTGGTGGGGGTCAGCTCGTCCAGCCGTGTCCACACAGTATGCTCGGCTCGCCATAAGCGCTCTAGGCCAATGAAGGGCTCTCATCACAGCGACAAACTCCTCACTGTCTGGTCTTCTCTTCTTTTCTTTTCTCAACCACCCCTTTCATTTTCCAGAGGAAGAAAATATTTATTTAGATTTGGTTTTGTACCCCGTCCCCCTCTCTCCCTCTCCCCACCTTCCTCCTATATAAATTGGGACAGTAGTCTTCTTTTGCTTCTTATTTTGTGTTTAATTATCTGTATTTTTCTTAACACCACATATTTCTCCTTACTCTCCTCGACTTGGCAGAGAACGACACAATGCAAACAGCTATTCCCAGGCTAATAAGTGCTCGTTTTTTTTTCGGCCAGGGGTATTGAGAATGTTTAAATTACAGGGTAAGCATACCTATTCATCCCCCTGAATCTCTCCTCTGGATATTCTTGGATGTGGAGCGCGTGTGACCTGCCAGAGGCGAGCGGTTAAAAATTAAAGATTAATCTCTGATTTATTGTTTCCAATATGTACATGAACAACGTCAACGTTTTATTATAGAAATCCCTCTCCCAAAATATAGGCTCCGGTTACGACTGACTCGTGATTTCCCAAAGATTATGAGCTTTGTTAAAACAAACGCCTATAAAGGGAACCAAAACAACTGAGATGGAAAGCTCACAAATTACAGTACAATTGAATTTGGCTTCTCTTGTCACGTTCTTTTCCAGTTGATCGACTTACGTTCACTTTTTAGTCAGAAGTTGATGATATGAAAAAGAAGCTAACGCGACAAGCCAAACGTTGATAGTTTTGTAATATGTGGGCTGCATTGCAGAAGCTTTTGTTTGAAACAAGTAATTTTAATAGTTTCTAATGATTTTAAGTTTCTCCATTTCCTCTTCCCTCAGGCAACTTGAATGTTACCCTGCAAGTGTGGGATATTGGAGGTCAAACGATTGGAGGGAAAATGCTGGATAAATATGTCTATGGTGCTCAGGTACTGTAACACACAGACACACACACAGACACACAATAAATGCTGAGGTGGTCCGTCGTTGTTCACGTTAGAGCTCTGAACTTTTTAACTGTATTTAACTAATTTACAATGTAATAGTGTTTCCCTATTAGGCTTGGGTAATTAATAAGCCTTTATGATAATATTAGTGCAACAGGACCCTGCACAGACTGCAGCCAAGTTTTACTACTTAGCTGGTCATATGGACTACACTATGTACAGTATGAGGTGGAGTAAGAAATACCTTTCTCTCTTTCTCCCTTCCCCCGCTCTAACTTAATTATTTCTTAACAAAATAAGCATATTTACAAATTATTTTGAATGGAGCGAGGTTTGTGTTGACACTGCAATAACACGTGGGTGGGAGTGTTATGTTTGTGCATTTTCCTCATTCCGCTAAACAACATCCCTAAGTGGTTGTTGCTATATAGGCTACCATTATCTGTCACCCAAAGCCACAGTTTATCTCTCAAAGCTGCACTGGTTTGAAGAGGTATAGATATAGATCCAGTCTATCTGAAGAGCATGGGGCCTGTATGGGATGTAGAGACCGAGACAACACTTAAGGCTGTTGTTGTTGTTGTTGGTGTGTGTGTGGGTCGGTCATGTCTGTCTCTGTACTGTAATACCTCCTCAGCCGCCCCGCCCGCCCGCTCACTCACACACAACAACAACGTGTCGTCCACCAATGCCACATTGGAATACTTTTCTCTGCGGTTTTCTCACCAGCGCTTTATGGGGCTTTCACGACCATTGTTCGACGCGCGCCACGGGCGACAATCAATCATAGTCATTGGTAGCGACGCACTGTAATTGTAACTGACACAAACTGTCGTCACCGACCTTGTGTTGTGACATTGCGTGTCCCGGACCAGACGCTTCCTGAAGAAAAAGGAGCTGCAATTCTGTTTCATGATGATGCAATCAAAGGCGAGGTAGTCTATTTATTTTGGCTCCTTTTCATATTCTATAGTCTTTTGGAATGGTAAAGCGAGAAACTGACACAATGTTGGCACTTTTGTTTTTAACATGTACTCTGAAATGTTTCATCTTTGTTTACATATCAACTAGTACAGACGCCAGCTTTAACGGTCTGGTTACTCCGATTGACACCTTTTGTGCTTTGCTATAGGACTGCTTCCGTTTTTGTACTTACGTTGACAATACTTACAAAGTATTTCGACGAAGGGATGGGGATGAGACCTCATTCATAACCACACGTATACTACCCTCTTTTATTGTAAGCACAGACAACAGAGCCAATTTTGTGGCCAGAGAACCTAACCTAATTCCCATCTTACCTTCCTATGCTTGTTTGACTGGGTGGACAAAACTCTGCGGTTCCCCTCGCCCCGATGTCCACAGACAGACAGATTAGAGCGTAGGCGTAGTGGTTCGGCTGTATGTTCTTAGCATGTCTCTCTGCATCTGTAACATCGATTATTATGCCATGACTAACTTGGAGAGAGCCGAGGAGGTGCGAACTCCTTTGGGAGTGTGTGTTTTGAGATGGATGGGGGTAGGAAGAGGACTGTCTTTTCTCAGACACTAGTGCCACCTGCTGTTCACACTCAACCTCTCTGTCATGTTTGTTCTCATCTTATGTCAAATTGAATTTGTTTTTGAATGTAGTGATTACATAATTTCACAATTTCCATGGTATTGTTTTTCAGGGTGTTCTTCTAGTGTACGACATTACAAACTACCAGAGCTTTAAGAATCTAGAGGACTGGTATGGCATGGTCAAGAAGGCCAATGAAGAGTCTGACGTCCAGCCTGTGGTCTCCCTGGTGGGAAACAAAAGTGAGTATCTCTGACGCACGCAGGTAGCCTAGTGGTTAAGAGCGTTGGGCCAGTAACTGAAAGGTCGCTGGTTCGAATCCCAAGGAAAAATCTGCCCTTGAGCAAGGCAGTTAAACCCCAATAACAACTGCTCCCTGGGTGATGACGTGGACTTTGATTAAGGCAGCCCCCCGCACCTCTCTGATTCAGAGGGGTTGGGTTAAATGCGGAAGACACGTTTTGGTTGAATGCATTCAGTTGTGCAACTGACTAGGTATCCACTTTCCCCCTTTCTTTTCTTCTGCTCATAGGCCACGCTCTTACACATCATAAAAGAGACTGAAGGCTAAAGCAGATGAGTCAACCATAATGTATGAACACAGAGAGCTGTGAAGACAATGTCATTTTCAGTGCAGTAAAGACAAATCACTATTTTCTCTGCTGGACAATTTCTTTGTATATTTTTTTCACATTCTTTTACACTGCATAATTTTGCTGTACACCAGCGACCATATTACTATACCCATCTCTATTTTGCATTACAGCAGCAGCCATATTACTGTACCCAGTACGATATACTGCTTTCTCGGGAACAGGCCCAGATCCCAGTGATTTGCGTGAAGAGGAGGCAGAGAAAAAGGGTCCGGAGGGCGGGCTGCCTTCGGATAATTTGTAGGTGATCGTAAAAACACCCACTTCCTTCCATTCTTCTAGCAAATGTACAATCTTTGGACAATAAAATAGATGACATTCGCGGAAGATTAAGCTACCAACGGGACATTCAAAACTGTAATATCTTATGCTTCACGGAGTCGTGGCTGAACGATGACACTATCAACATACAGCTGGCTGGTTATACGCTGTACCGGCAGGATAGAACAGCGGTGTCTGGTAAGACGAGGGGCGGCAGACTATGTATTTTTGTAAATAACCGCTGGTGCACGACATCTAAGCAAGTCTTGAGCTATTGCTCGCCTGAGGTAGTGTGGTCTACAGCTTATCATGAGATACTCTACCTACCGAGAGAGTTTTCATCTGTATTTTTTGTAGCTGTTTACATACCACCACAGTCAGAGGCTGGCACTAAGACCGCATTGAATGAGCTGTATTCCGCCATAAGCAAACAAGAAAACGGTCAACCAGAGGCGGCGCTCCTAGTAGCCGGGGACTTTAATGCAGGGAAACTTAAATCCATTTTACCAAATTTCTGTCAGGATGTTAAATGTGCAACGAGAGGGGAAAGAAACTCTGGACCCCCTTTACTCCACACACAGAGACTCATACAAAGCTCTCCCTTGCCCTCCATTTGGCAAGTCTGACCATAATTCTACCCTCCTGATTCTGGCTTACAAGAAAAAATGAAAGCAGGAAGCACCAGTGACTAGATCAATTAAAAAGTGGTCAGATGAAGCAGATGCTAAGCTACAGGACTGTTTTGCTAGCACAGACTGGAATATGTTTCGGGATTCCTCCGATGGCGTTGAGGAGTACGCCACATCTGTCACTGGCTTCATCAATAAGTGCATCAACGACGTCGTCCTCACAGTGACCGTACGTACAATACCCCAACCAGAAGCCATGGATTACAGGCAACATCCACACTGAGCTAAAGGCTAGAGCTTCCGCTTTCAAGGAGCGGAAGCTTATAACCCGGAAGCTTATAAGAAATCCCGCTATGCCCTCCGACGAACCATCAAACAGGCAAAGCATCAATACAGGACTAAGATCGAATCGTACTACACCGGCTCTGATGCTCGTCGGATGTGGCAGGGCTTGCAAACTATTAGACTACAAAGGGAAGCACAGCCGAGAGCTGCCCAGTCACACGAGCCAACCAGACGAGCTAAACTACTTCTATGCTCGCTTCGAGGCAAATAACACTGAAACATGCATGAGAGCACCTGCTGTTCCAGACGACTGTGTGATCACACTCGCTGCAGCCGATGTGAGTAAGACCTTTTAAACAGGTCAACATTCACAAGGCCGCAGGGCCAGACGGATTACCAGGACGTGTACTGCGAGCATGCGCTGACCAACTGGCAATTTCAACCTCTCCCTGTCCGAGTCTGTAATACCAACATGTTTTAAGTAGACCACCATAGTCCCTGTGCCCAAGAACACCAAGGTAACCTGCCTAAATGACTACCAACCCGTACCACTCACGTCTGTAACCATGAAGTGCTTTGAAAGGCTGGTCATGGCTCACATCAACAGCATTATCCCAGAAACCCTAGGCCCACTCCAATTTGCATACCGCCCTAACAGATCCACAGGTGATGCAATCTCTATTGCACTCCACACTGCCCTTTCCCACCTGGACAAAAGGAATACCTATGTGAGAATGCTATTCATTGACTACAGCTCAGCGTTCAACACCATAGTGCCCTCAAAGCTTATCAATAAGCTAAGGACCCTGGGACTAAACACCTCCCTCTGCAACTGGATCCTGGACTTCCTGAAGGGCCGCCCCCAGGTAACAACAAGGTAACAACACATCCGCCATGCTGATCCTCAACACAGGGGCCCCTCAGGCATGCGTGCTCAGTCCCCTCCTGTACTCCCTGTTCACTCATGACTGCACGGCCAGGCACGACTCCAACACCATCATTAAGTTTGTCGATGACACAACAGTGGTAGGCCTGATCACCGACAACGATGAAACAGCCTATAGGGAGGAGGTCAGAGACCTGGCTGTGTGGTGCCAGGACAACAACCTCTCCCTCAACGTGATCAAGACAAAGGAGATGATTGTGGACTACAGGAAAAATGGGACCGAGCACGCCCCCATTCTCATCGACGGGGCTGCAGTGGAGCAGGTTGAGAGCTTCAAGTTCCTTGGTGTCCACATCACCAACAAACAAACATGGTCCAAGCACACCAAGACAGCCGTGAAGAGGGCACGACAAAACCTATTCCCCCTCAGGAGACTGAAAAGATTTGGCATGGGTCCTCAGATCCTCAAAAGCTTCTACAGCTGCACCATTGAGTGCATACTGACTGGTTGCATCGCTGCCTGGTATGGCAACTGCTTGGCCTCCGACCGCAAGGCACTACAGAGGGTAGTGCGAACGGCCCAGTACATCACTGGTGCCAAGCTTCCTGCCATCCAGGACCTTTATACCAGTCGGTGTCAGAGGAAGGCCCTAAAAATTGTCAAAGACTCCAGCCACCCTAGTCATATACTGTTCTCTGCTACCGCACAGCAAGCGGTACCGGAGCGCCAAGTCTAGGTCCAAGAGGCTTCTAAACACCTTCTACCCCCAAGCCACAAGACTCCTGAACACCTAATCAAATGGCTACCCAGACTATTTGCATTGCCCCCTTACACCGCTGCTACTCTCTGTTATCATCTATGAATAGTCACTTTAATAACTCTACCTACATGTACATATTACCTCAACTAACCGGTGCCCCCGCATATTGACTCTGTATCGGTACCCCCCCTGTATATAGTCTCGCTGTTGTTATTTTACTGCTCGTCTTTAATTACTTGTTACTTTTATTTCTTATTCTTATCCGTATTTTGTGGTACGATGGCGACCGTATTACTGTATCCGGCTCTATTTAGCTAGAAACTGGAGATAGATTTTTCTATTGGGGCTGTTGTTTATTCTCTTCCCCTTCTGTCTCCACTCCTCTGATCCTGTGTGTGTGTGTAGGAGTGCGTTGCAGTCGATAATACCAGATAGGCCGTTGTGTGTAACGGCTCAAGCTAATTGATGTGTTTCGATTAGCTAATTGATAGTGAGGAGCAGGGTCTCCTGGGGCGATGGGAACGGTGATATTTGCGTGCTCTGGGGAGTGACCCTCAGTGATTTAAGACCCTGGTGTGGTGGGTCCCTCCCTCTACTCTAACTCCCGCCTGTACACCACTTTGGATGAGGAGAGGATCTTAGATGATAACCAGACAACCTTTTCCGAACCCCCCTCTCCCCACCCGCCTCTCTCCAAAATAAAGACTAATAATGATGACTGTGTTTTTTTTAAACATCCCCTCTGACAGATGGGGAGACATTGCTGCCGCCGTGTTATTGTAAAGCACCCAGTCACAGCCCCGTGTGTAATGATGGCTGTCGACTGTCCAGCCTCGAACCCCTCCGCCCCACTCCTCCTCCGCCCCAGTGATGAATAGCCCACAGAGTGGTATCTACACAGGAAGCCTCTCTAATGTTACTCAACGGGGCCTTTAGGTCAGGGCTTAATACGCCTGTCTAGCGCAGGGATTCTCTTGTCTTCGCATTAGGGCGCATCTCTTAATGCCCGGGCCTAACGGCAGGCGCCTCTGTATTTAGGCTACATTTTGTATACTGCCGGTGAGTGTGTCTGTGTATACGTGTGTGTAAGTGCGTTTGTTATAGTGTGTGTCAGTGTGTATACTGTAATATGTATTTAAGAAGTGTATAGCCCTCTGTCAGGTTCCCTCCTTCGCCCGCTCAGTCAGTCTACTCTTAATGGCCATATTGCTAAGAATCGCCCATGTGTGTTTTTTCGGTTCCTACAGTCCGCAAAGAAGAAAAACAAAATCCCACACAGATTGCCCTACCCGGAGCAATCAATTACCTAGCGAGACTTTATGAATCCCTGAACCCTCTCACGGACTCTGTTTCTTCAGAGGGCATGAAGAGAGAGTTAGTCTAGCTATCTTGTGGGAATTGCCCGCACAGACATTTCTGTTTTGCTTTCTTTTTTCCCCCTCCCCTGCTGTCGTCTTTTGCAGAGGAGCCCCTCTAACACTTTTATGTATCATAGCTCTTTTTATTTTTACCAAGTGCCCGGCCGTCACCCAGTTATAATGACTAGAACAAAAAATATACAGCATTCTTGGGGGGAATGTTGAGATTTTGTTTTGTAGGTTCCCATGAAGTCCAAATGAGTGAAGTAGCCACCAGCACTCAGACCATGTCAACTGAAATAGAAGGACCTAACCAGGAGCTTATAAGAGCATGATTTGCACTATACAGATTTATGAGAGGGCATGTCCTCTGGGAGATGCCTTCTCTCTCTTAACCACTGACATGTTTTACTGTTTCCCTTCATTCACTCTCACTTATCATATATGCAGTACTAGTGTGTTATCAACTTGCTTTTGGATGTCTACAGTATCGTGTACAAACAGTCAGAGAGGGTTTAAAGAGGACAGTTTGACCCGCACCATTTATTCGTACCTGTGCAATGCTTTTGAGACCGATGCTAATAAGAACCCCCCCCTTATCTTTGCCAAACCTCAGTATACTTAGCGTAATTGGGCTTAAACGGATATCTTATTTGGGATGCTGTTGTTCCCTCCTCTCTTTACCCTGGCCTGCCTGACCGGCCTCCACTGCCATTTGGCTGGTGGGGAACAGCCTCCCCATTCTCTGTTTAACACGGCCGTGTAGGGTTAAGGTGCTGTGTTAAGCCGGCGTTGTGCACCTCCTTGCCCTCCACATGCTGTCCAGACCCTTGTGTTAAATAATGGCACCACTTGTAACAATTCAGGGGAGGAAGCCAATTAAATGTTTTATTGAGGACACACGTGTATACAAACGCATGCACACAGAAACGCACGCACACAGAAACGCACGTACACACTGCGCACACAGAAACACAAAAAACTATACACACACACACACACACACACACACATACACACATATAGAGACACTCAAACACTTGCAGAGGGTGGGTTTTTCTGGGAACACATGGGTAATGGAAGAATGCTCAGCTCTTGGTCTGTCTAAACATGCTATAACTATTTATTACAGCACAGCCCAGTGTAACACCGTATGGTACACAGTATCCTCTCAGGAAAATGTGGACTTCATATGCATGTAGTCTCCCTCACTTATTCAGATATTGTTTTCCTTTATTATTCAATGTTTCAAAATATGTATATTTTTTGTTTTACTGTCATACAACTTATGAATTACTGATTGATAGTCTTAAAGGTGATATTTTGGCTAGTTTGAAACCTGTGGTCCGTGTAGGTAAAGGTGTTGTATTGCACTCTGTGTGAGCACATGATGTATATGTCTTCACTTGTAGGTGAACGATGGCACCATTAATTGTTAGAAGAATTGGTCTTTCTATTGAAGCTGCAGCTTCCTAAAGGGTTTTTTGTCAAGGCTTTGAACTTGCAGATTTAATCATCTGTTATTATGTTAGATATAGTGAATAAGGATGTATAGTGGGGTCTGAAATTATAGACCCCCTTGATTGAAAATGTGAAATAATGACTGTATAAAATAAATAATACAAATACTGAGCTGTATTGTATTCTCCAAAAAATTGGGAAATTTATATAATTTTATAATAATGCATTTGCTTAGAGAAAGATTTTGTTTCACAACTAATACTTTTTTTTCTCAAAGGTAGATCCAAATTGACACCTCTAAAGATTATTATAAATAAAGTAGTAAAAAGTTATTTATTTGGGCCCATATTTATAGTACGCAATGATTACATCAAGCTTGTGATTTTACAAACTTGTTGGATGCATTTGCTGTTAGTTTTGGTTGTGTTTCAGATTATTTGGTGCCCAATATAAATTAATGGAAAACAATGTATTGTGTCATTTTGGAGTCACTTTTATTGTAAATAAGAGTAGAATATGTTTCTATGAACTTCTACATTAATGTTACGGATAATCCTGAATGAATTGTGAATAATGAGTGAGAAAGTTACAGAGCGTCAAATGTATCATAAATAGTCAGTAAAGTACAACTTTTTTTTCATTTGATATCTCATGATCGTCTTAAAGGGATAGTTCAGTGATTTTTATATATTTCTTTCCCTCTGTTGAATGCAGTCTAAGAACTAGAAGTGACTCTAATACACTCATTGGTTTTGTTAATTAAACTAGCTACTGCAAACAATTTGCATCATTAGCATTTTGGGATCAAAATCCATGTCCCCGTTTAGCATGTTTTAAATGTAATGTCCAAAATAAATAATCTACAAATAATTTAAACCAATGAATTGAGTAACTCAATCCATTTAAGAGGTAACTATGGTATGACATTTGATGCATGCTAAACGTGGCAGATTGATTTACATGAGGAATTGATCCCAAAATGCTAATGTTGATAATTGTTTGAATTGGCCAGTTGAACAAAACCAAAGTGTGGATTGCAGTCACTCCTTGTCCAAAGACTGCTTTCAACGTAAGGAAACAAATCATTTTAAAATGCTAAATCACTGAACTTTCCCTTTAAAACCTTGAAATACTGTGTTTTGGTCATTACCTGAATAATTTATCGGATGTATTTAACAAGTGGCATGTTTATGCTGACATTGGAACTGTGCACCCTCTTTTCATTCTGCAGTTTATCAAGCCAATTTGTTTTTATTAAGAGGGGAACACTGGATCCCTGCCCTCCCCACCCACCCATTCCCCTTCCCTTTCGATCTCACTATCCCTTAGGAGCTCTGGGGGCATCCATCATGGGCTCCCACAGCCCTTATTTGGGTGACTTAAATGGGTTCAGTTCTCTTAACCCCTCCTCATCACTCATGCCTTTTAGCACGGAGGTTCTGACGCTTTTTTTGCCTCATCCACGCTGGCTCACCATGGGAAATGTTCCAGATCCACGCTTTTTCGCCATGGGACATGTTCCAGATCCACGCTGGCTCTCCATGGGACATGATCCCTCTGGCTGGGAGATAAGACTCCTGCACCGAGAGACTGTTTTTCTCTCTCTCGCTCTCACACACGTTACACTATCTTTCTTTCAGTCACACGCTCAGCCCTGTACTTACACACTATCTTTCGGAAGTTTGAACTAACATGTTCACTTTCCCTGCCTTTTACAGTAATGTCTTCATTGGCTCTGTGTGTCAAACAACATGCGTGTTTACCTTCTACATGGTACGACAAACCTTTCCACATACCGTTACCCATCCCACTCTTCTTCACTGTCGCCTATTCGGCCATGTGAAAACTCAAATGCATATTTATCAAAATTCGGTTCTTGTACAGATGTAGAATCTTCATTTGATCACCCTGTTGCAGGATAACTTTCCTGCAATGTAAGAAATGTAAAACTTGTAGTTTTAAAAAAGCTTGTAAAACTTTATAGACTTTATATTCAATTGCGAAAAATGTATAAACCCCTACAAAAAAAGAAATCCACGTAATAATTCACATTTCCTGTTGCTGCAGGATTATTTTCCTGCTGTAGCAAACTGGCTCAAATTAAGATCCTACATCTGTATAACATCTCTAAACTCGGTTCTCGTTATAAAATGTCTCTCCTCCACCAACATTGTCCGGACGGAGTTGTTTGCCCTCTTGGCAAGGCCCAGGGTGGAGGCCTCCTCCTCCTCTCCACTCCCCTCAACCCCCTGCCCCAGTAAAGCTGCCACAGTTCCTGTCTGTTCTGTGTAGGCCTGCACATTTCTTAATAGAGATGCTCAGAAGTCCAGGAGCCCGGAGGAGCTCAATGCGCTTCTGTTTTTGGTTTAGCTCAGAAATGTTTTTCCTGGCTTGGCCCGCTCGTACTTAGGTCCTCTTACAACAAACTAAAAGGCCCTAATTGCCCCCGAGGGGACGGTTTAGCCACAATAGACATGTGGTGGGACAAAAGCCCAGTCCTTCGCCCCCCCAGATATAGGAGATGTACACGTCAGCAGTGTCTGTGTAGCGCTGCAGGGAGGGTGACCGCAGGTTCGACACTGTAAAACATTATATATACAGTCTATAGATCCCAGTAAGGGATGGTGCATGCTTGGGTAAAGATTAGGAATGTTTACAGTATACACCAAGTCCAGCGTTTCCTTTTTTTTTTTTTTCTTCCTTCCATTTTATTAAAGGGAAACACTGGCCGGATTGGATGTTTATTGTATCGAATATGAAGTACAATCGCATTAGCTAAAGCAGCAGGCCCTCTTGGCTCAAAATAATTATCCGTGATAATTTGAGATTCAGGTTACTATGACGTAGTGGGAGGCTGAGGATGAATGGGAAGGTTTAGCACTTTGTTGCAGATAAGCCAGCCAGGCACCCAATGGAAATTGGCAGCCATTTGAAAACATACCTGTACAAGCATCTCTCCTACTCTGTCCCGAGCCTGAAGTAAAATGAAAAGTCCTCATTCATTTTAGCCATCCATAAAGCAAATATTGTTGCACGTGCAGTAGATGATCAGTCTTCGGATGCCTTCTTGTGTGGTAAGTCACGGGCCATTTAAGTTGCACAACGCAGCACAGCTTAGCCACCTGACCTGACGGCAGCCTGGAACCATCATCACGGTCAAACTGCGCTTTATTCCTTTGGTTTCTCCCCAACATTGATATGGAGGAATGCCTGGACTAAGCTTACACAGCATAGGATACTTGCAAATGCTGCTTTGGATTTGCTAGCATCACTTTAATAAAGCCCTTAGCTTAATATTATGCTTTTGACTGTTATTTGGGAGTGGGATGGGATGCACCTCCTTCGTTCTTATTTTGCAGTGTTGCTTTTCAATATTTAAAGTGGAACTGACAGCACTTTAGCGACATGAAATCTTATTAAAATCTGTTATATACACCCCCAGGAAGAATATGATGCCTTTTTTTACATGAGCACTTACTAGACATGGTCATTTTCACGTGTTCATACTTTCATGTTTCATAGAATGTTTGGGAATGACTAACATGCTGTCCAAACCAGCCGTGCGCGCAATGATTTTGTTCACCCACACTAGAAGCGATCAGGACACGCAGGTTGAAATATCAAGCAAACTCTGAACTAATTATATTAATTTGGGGACAGGTCAAAAAGCATTAAACATTTATGCCAATTAAGCTAGCTAATTTGTCCTGGTATATAAACATTGGGTTGTTATTTTTCCTGAAATGCACAAGGTCCACTACTCTGACAATTAATCTACAGATAAAATGGTAAACCGAATTCATTTCTCATCATCTCTCCTCCTTCCTTCACACTTCTTTTTCTTCTTTGGACTTTATATGACGGTTGGCAACCAACTTTAAGGCGCATTACTACAACCGACTGGAGTGCGGACCTCAGTTAATCTTTCAATCACCCACGTGGGTATATGCTCCTAAAAACCAATGAGGTGATGGCACGTGGGTATATGCTCCTAAAAAAAAAGCCTGGACTTGCAGCGCGTTGAGTGTCACAAATAGAACCAATTTCTATTTTAGCGCCTGGCCATGCAGACGCTCGAAGGCAGTGTGGGTGCAATGATAACGTGTGTACATTTTATTTTGCAACTCTCGCGCTTGATGCGATTGCTGTGGTCAGCATGTTCTACTAAGGCAGTAATGAAAATTCTATAGCAATATAGAGTTGGAAAGCGGCCGTGCATTTGGACAATTAATAGACACTGCAGTAAATAAAACCTAATAAAAACATCTGTCTTGTCCAGGACCGGACTCTACACAGACCGGTGCGCCATAGTCAATCAGAGCTCTAAAAGGCCATTATGCAAATAATCCATTTGTCACAGGTGGCCTGCCATCATTCACTTTTTGAACTAGACTATGTGTTTACAGGCAGTAGCAACAGAGCGACTTCAGATCATTAGAAAACATTCGCCAAATGCCACAAAATACACCTGCTCTGGCTTAACTTGGAGTTTATGACCGCTATAATGAAGGATGCCTCATGGGTAAAACTGTATGATTATGACTTGGCTTATGGCAAGTTGAATCCGTTTTTTCTTTTGTCTGGAGCTACAACAAAAATGTATTCTGTTGGGTGTACTGGGAAACACTGGCTTATGGGAATGTGTTGTGTGTTATTATGAAGGCTCCTAGTGGCCTGTATGATTATTATGGCTCATAGTGCAGAGTATTACAGCTCGCCCATAAAAGCACACTTAGTTTAACTGCGACAGGAGAGCTCCGAGGACCTGGCCAGCGAAACCCCGAGCAGCGTCTTGTGCGGTTGGCTCAGAACTGGGCCTTTTGTTCACTTTCACGAGTCCTCAGAGCCCGGTAACCCAGCCGGCGAGGCCCGCCGCCCCCGTGTTTTACTGTGGCAGTGACAACCTCACACTCCCCAGTCCGCCCCCACCTCCACTGTCCTGGCTACCGCTGGCCACTTTACTGTTTTTACACCCACTCACAAGGGAGGAAGACCACGCTCAATGTTGTTTTACGGGTCACTGTAGAGAAGCTGATTATGTTTGAAAGTGTGAGACGGGTGTGTACAAGCGGGACATGTGCGTGTGTGTCCGCACATGTGTTTTGGGAGGAATGGTCGGGTGACAAGATGAGCTGTGATCAATGAGCTGTCGACAGAACACTTCGGACCCGGAGGAAAGCTGGTCCCCTGACGGTCCTGGACCGTTTCAGGCCACCGGGGCAGGGGCGCCGGAGCACAAAGAGTGCTCTGTCTCTGTCAGGACCCCTCCTCCCTTCCCAAGGGTTCCGCCAATGACCCACTCCCCCTGACACTCACCATGACGCTCACCCTGACGACATCAGGCTGCAATGCCTCATTGGCCTGCACTCTCTGTTGATACCTCCATCATCATCATCATCATCATCATCATCATAATAATAATAGTGCTGAGTTACTCACAAGTTTTACTGTACTTTGACACATTACTGTTCGCCATTTGAGGTTACTGACTTTGATATGAAACACTTATTTTACTTGACTCAGATTCAGTCCTTTGGGCCCCTCAATGTATGTAAGATTTTGATAACTATGAAATCGCCTTTGAAAATGAAACATTATAAATGGAGGTAATACTGAATATCTGAGATTTCGTTCTCGATTTTGATGAGCAAGCTCATCAAATACGTGGCTTCACAAAATGGCAATATGGTGCACTAAAATGTGTAGGCCTGTTGACATTACCTTAGATGTACTTCCTTAGCAAAAAAAAATCATACTTTTCCATTAACAGTATTTCATTGACATACTAACGTTTTGTAACATCAATCTAGTATTTTTCCCCATTCCTCCAGAAATAAACAGTTCTTGCTTTAAACAATAACCAGACTGTTTAGTCCCAATAAAAATGCACTAGAGTAGCATTTTGGACTCCCAAGCCCTGGTTACTGTATGGCTTCTGAGTGAATGCATGGTGTTCCAGAGGCAAGACTGACTTAAAGCAAATGCCTACAATGGGCCTTAACACTTCACTCTGCTCAAAGATGAAAATCGTAGAATGATAAGCAGGAATTTTGCTGACGAGGGATAAAGCATAGGTGTTTGTTGGTGGAGCCAAACAGTGGCCGTGTTATCCTGTTTTGATTGGTGAATTATGGCATGACATTTATGGTACATTCATGTTGTTCTTCGTGCAAATTTCAAAGCACCAAAGCAACTCTGCGCTTTTTATGAGCTGTGCTCATGTCATGTAAACCAGTAGGGTATTAATCGGTTAACTGTGCTGCATGAATTCGTGTTACAGTTTAATTTTACAGGCCACTTCATGCACAAAAAGCACAATCAATGCCGAAAGCCATTAAACATTACACTGAGAAGACTTTCTGTAATACGTTTGTGAGATTGTAGAAGTTTTCCACGTCTAGTAAGAGTAAGTTTAACAGTAAATAAAATGTCACTTGCTATTAACCTGGGTTCTATATCACATTTGGAGAGAAAATAAATCCCACGAAAAAGTGCAGCTGCAGCAGAATCCTTTCATGATGTCATGAGCCTGTCTCAGACACACTATTAGAGGATGGTGTTGGTGTCTTCTCAGCTGAACACCTCTGTCTCTTATTTTGGCATCAGTCCAGTACACATCCATAATCCATTGATTGTGTTCAGTAGGAAGGAAATGTTTTGAAACAGGCAGGCATTTGAACTTGTCAAATACAAACCGTGACAAAAAAAAATGCTACGGTGTGCCCTACTGAACATGACCCAAGAGGTCAAAACCCAGCAGTTAGCCATGCTGTGGACTGTTGGGTTGAGCTGTTTTATTGAGCTGCACATCTGCCATAATGGGTGGGCCGGTGGTCCGTATTCCAGGATACCTCCTTCATTCCCTATGCTAACAAAAGGGAGGCCGAATAAAGCTGCCTAGTGCTTTGATATCAGGCCTCTGTCACCCATCATAGTAATGGCACCTTAGACACCATAAAAGCACCAAATAGAGCATAAGTCATTATAGTGATAACTTAGTCATAAGTCAATAGTACAGGTGTGAGGGGAGGATAGTACAGATTTCGGAGAAGATAGATTGAAGATTCATCCTTTTCTTGTCTTCTTCCAGTGGATACCGAGTAGGCTTGAAGAGGAAAGTTTAGCTGAGACCACCAAGTACTGTGGGAGATTATGGTCTGTGTGGCTACGGTTTGGTTCGGTACACTCTCGGAGAAGAGACAACTCTCAAAATCCAGCAGCAAGGGTAGTAGCGCAATGTCATTTTTTTTTTTTAGCTTTTATTTAACTATGCAAGTCAGTTAAGAACAAATTCTTACTTTCAATGATGGCCTAGGAACAGTGGGTTAACTGCCTTGTTCAGGGGCAGAACGTCAGATTTTTACCTTTTAGCTCGGGGATTCGATCTTGCAACCTTTCGGTCACTAGTCCAATGCTCTAACCACTAGGCTAACTGCCACCCCAAAATGAATTTGTGGATGATATTGAAGGGAAAGGAAACCCCCTATTGATGGGTCTGCAAGGCACAGTGAGGTAATGTTGGAAGTGAGAGGTATTCCCTCAGGTTTTATTAAACCCTGCAACTTTCACTAGGGGGGGTATGACCCCCCGGACCCCCTGAAGTCATTTTCACAACTCTCCCCAATGCTCCAACAGTTGTTTGTTTTAAATGAGGCTGGCGGCGATTAACTGTGTTATGTCAAGTTTATTCGCTGGCAGTTACTCGCTCGATTAAATGTTCCACTTGGTCCCCAGCAGTCGACGCAGTGGAACAGTGCAACAAGTCCCTGTGCTATCACTGTGTGTTTTTAAAAAGCCATGACGCCGGGGACCACACAGCTCTACACTCACTGTCTCCTGTGAAGTGATACACCTTTGTTAGTGGGAATGTGTGAAATGTATAGGCCTATTACAAATCTGAATACTGTCTTAATTTCTTGTCTGACCAAATTGTATTGTTTATCAGAAGAAGAACCGTGTAATTAGCATGGACACTCATTGTGTTGCCCCAAATCTGCTAATGATGAAAGCAGATTACATTTCTCTAATGTTTAGCCTATAGGCTGCTAACTAACTTGACTTTCTAAAGTCCCTTCATTGTATTACTAAGACACAGCTGACTCCAGAGGTTAAAACCAGTCCGGTCATATATCCTTATCATTTATATTTCTCCCTTTGGCTCTGACCTAACAAATAATTTTTTCCCAATGTATTTGTCTCTCTAAATGTTCTGAGATTCACCACAATGATGACTGGCTTTTAAAGTAAACACTCATGGTGACGGGTGAGATGGAGTCATCGGTCTTGACGAGTGATGATCCATTCTGCTATCTCTATGTGCTAGGAGGCCTAAACAGTTGATTTCGTGTTTGCAGTCACTTCCTGGGGGTAGTTAACGTGACGTACAGTTTGTCAGGAAAGGAGAGAAACCAGATCAGCGGAGGAAGATCGTTTCAACCTGATAAGTGGAAATGGCTACATTAACACGGGTTATAAAAAGAAACACCATAACTGTAGGCTTTCCGTGCGCTCAGTGTCCACAGACCGACGACACATGAAGCTAGAATCTGTTTGGGAGAGAAACTGTGGTTTTTGGCATTTTAAACAGTATTTGCTGTTCTACATTTTTACTTGTTGTCATTGGCAGTCCTCCTCGAAAGATTGAAAACATTTCTTATTTCTGGCAATTTGAATTCTAACAAAAAAATACATGAATTTATTCCTTAACATATCAATCATTGCATTCCTATATTATTAAATACAGTATTGTTTTATACTTTATGTGTAGTCATTTACTGCACTTTATTAAGTCTTCGCTCGGCATGCATGAAAATATAATGAATTGTCCAATTTGCTAATCCAAATGTATACATAGCCCATGTTTTATTTTCATTAGGGAGGCACTTTGAGTCTCTGGGTCAGGATTGTTCTCTGGTATTCCTGTGAGGGTACGTGATAACCTAACTCTCCATGCGACCGCCAGAGCAAAATAACACATGCCTACTCTCCCATGTTTTAGGATTGGGTCACAAATTCTATACGTTAGTCTTTAGTAACTATGGAGCAGTGTTTTTAAATAAACATTTTGTCTTTTGCTTTGTGTAATAAGTGACATTTTGTTAGGCCATTCTGGCTGACAGAATTGGACTTGACCCAGTGTCTCCCAAAGGATTTTGTATTTTTTGCAGAGGGGGCAAGTGTAAGGGGGTTTCATTGCTACTAGCGGAGTGGGGGTGACTAACTTGACTTTCTAAAGTCCATTCATTGTATTACTTACACAGCTGACTCCAGAGGAGTCAAGTCTATGGGAACATGCTAGCAGTTTCAGAAACAGACGCCTCACAAGTCCTCAACTGGCAGCTTAATTAAATAGTACCCGCAAAACACCAGTCTCAACGTCAAAAGTAAAGAGGCGACTCGGTTATGCTGGCCTTCTAGGCAGAGTTCCTCTGTCCAGTGTGTGTTCTTTTGCCCATCTTAAGCTTTTATTTTTATTGGCCAGTCTGAGATATGGCTTTTTCTTTGCAACTCTGCCTAGAAGGCCAGAATCCCTGAGTCGCCTCTTCACTGTTGACGTTGAGCCTGGTGTTTTGCGGGTACTATTTAATGAAGCTGCCATTTGAGGAATTGTGAGGCGTCTGTTTCTCAAATTAGACACTCTAATGTACTTCTCCTCTTGCTCAGTTGTGCACCGGGGCCTCCCTCTCCTCTTTCTATTCTATTTAGAGCCAGTTTGCACTGTTCTGTGAAGGGAGTAGTACACAGCATTGTACGAGATCTTCAGTTTCTTGGCAATTTCTCAAATGGAATAGCCTTATTTTCTCAGAGCAGGAATAGACTGATGAGTTTCAGAAGAAAGTTCTTTGTTTCTGGCCATTTTAAGCTTGTAGTCGAACCCACAAATGCTGATGCTCCAGATAGTCAACTAGTCTAAAGAAGGCCAGTTTTATTCCTTCTTTATTCAGAACAACATATTTCAGCTGTGCTAACATAATTGCAAAAGGGCTTTCTAATTATCAATTAGCCTTTTAAAATGATAAAGTTGGATTAGTTAACACAACATCCCATTGGAACGCAGGAGTAATGGTTGATGATAATGGGCCTCTGCACGCCTATGTAGATATTCCATAACAATCTGCCGTTTCCAGCTACAATAGTCATTTACAACATTATCAATGTCTACACTGTATTTCTGATCAATTTGATGTTATTTTAAATGGACAAAAAATGTGATTTTCTTTCAAAACAAGGACCCCAAACTTTTGAACGGTAGTGTATGTAAAAATGCGTCTGTGGACGGAATTTAGCAGCAGTGGGCCACCGCTGCGAAATTAATATAGGGGAAACACTGTTGTCCTTACATACACAATGGCTTACCAAAAGCATCACTGGTTAGCCTAGCCAGCCTTTTTGATTGTTTCTGCAAATCATCAAATCATGTATTCTAGTATTTCTAAGGATATACTCTATGTTAATTATTTGAACATCTTTTTTATTTTCATCCATAACAGGTCGAAGAGTGTTAACTGTCACATGTATGACTATACATCAATGGAAGACAAGGATTGTTTTTCCTTGTATTCCCTCTTAGTCATGACAGCACAGAGAAACCTTAGTCACTAGGTTTAATTGCTTCATCTTCTCTTCTCCCCATGGTCCGGTTTACTTAGTGTCCTGCCACTCTGCCACTCCCCGGCCCCAGTCTGTTAATGTTGGCTAATCTGACTCTGACAGATGATTGATAACCCCTCCCAAGTGTTCAGGATCCAAAGGATTAGCACCGTTTACTTCTGGTAGCATGCGGGTACCTCCGCTCTTAGTGACGGGAATTAATAACGTGCTGACCTCTCCAAGATAGCCATGTTTATGCGTGCGGAGAGACGAGACAACCTGCTTTGGTCTGTAGCATAATTGGTGTCTGTATGTGTGTGTCCAGGGGGACTAGAAAGGTTTGTGTAAGTTCCGGGCTCATATGTCATAACATATACAATTACCTTTTCCAAGTTATGTGGTGTCAACATTCTTAGAAGGATTCACATGACATAAAAATGACAAAACACTGTAAAAAATGTGCCTTTCTCTCAGAAATAGCTATGGATGGCTATGTGTTTCTATGGATGGTAACTGGCCTTTTATATTTGGGTCACTATGACCTACTATGTTATTAATGATACTGGAGGACACTGTTTACATTGCTCTTTAGAACACACACACACACAGGGTTGGGTAGGTTACATTCTAAATGTAATATGTGTAAATTACCAACTAGTTACCTGTCTAAAATTGTAACAACTTTTGGACTACCCAAACTCAGTAACGTAATCTGATTAACTTTTTGTTACTTTTGGATTACTTTCCCCTTAAGAGGCATTAGAAGAAGACAAAAAAGGATCCATCAAAAGTATCATAGTGGTCTCTGACTTGTGGTCAGACCCTCAAGTGGAACAAACTTAAACTTGTGACTTTTTTCGATGCTGAATTTAATGTCATTGAGAAAATAAAAAGGTGTTAATGTACTGTATTTTTAAATTCGTTCTGAATTTAAAAGTAATCATATAAGTAATTTTCGCGTTTTTCAAAAGTGTCTGTAATCAGGTTAAAATAATTTAGCTGGTAACGTAACTGATTACAGTTAGTTTTTTTGTAATCAGATTACGACCCTGCGCACACACACACACCTAACCCAAGGGGCATGAGAACTGCAGAAAACATTGACAGCTTGAATGAAGCTTCACACAAAGAGCTAAACTTGGGGGGGCGAGAGAAATGCAACACCGTACAGTAGCCTTCTACCTCCTCCAGCTCCCATAGACACGTATGCACCAGATACCGGGCGTGGCCGCCTTGTCAGACAAAGACAGAAATAAAGAGGGAAGCTATTGCTTTCAGCAGCGAGACCCCCAGGTGACCTTCCCTTGTGACCTTGGTGTGACCCCGTATTGAAGAAGGGGAGAAGTGAAACGCCTGGTATCACTGCACCAGAGTTAAATGCACAGAGACGCAGGCACCGTGGCTAGAAAGATAGTCTCTGTCATTGTGCGCATGCCGTAATCAGCCACACCTAGGTTTTAGGCCCATGTGTGCACCTTAAAGGCCTGATTTAATTCAATATGTCATTATGTGATATGTCATGGCTTTCTCTCAGCAGACAGCCATACTTCGGAGTAGCCTGAAGTCTTTGGTCATCCATATATTGTGTTTGAAGAGAAACAGCCGGGCTCTTTTGACTTGGGTCATGTGGAGGTAGATATAAAGGTGCATGGCTTCAGGGTGTAACTGTACCAGGCCTGAGTTATGGAATGTGTGACACTGAGCTGTAGGCTAATCACACCTGGAAATGGAGGCCAGGGGTCTCTGAATTCATCACTTCCTCCTCTGAAAGGACCTTCTCAAAATGTATTTCTGAAAAACTGAACGTGACACAATAATTAAAGTATGTTGCCAGTTATCTATAGCAGGCAAATCCTGAGTCTTTTTTGAGCTGGTGTAAACCTGATCTTTTCTGGGCAAGTCCAGATATGAGGTTTGCCCTGTCTCTGTACAGTATAACCTTGTGTCAAGTCAATCTTGCTATCTGTGTAATTTGCTGACATTTTGTCCACAGTCGACCTTGAGCATATGAGGACAGTGAAGGCTGACAAACACCAGCGCTTCTGCCAAGAGAACAGCCTCATCAGTCAGTTCGTATCGGCCAAGTCTGGAGACTCGGTGAGTCAGTTTACCTAGTAAAACCCATCAAAAGTGGCACACATGCACCATATAAAAAATAAAAAGAACGGCTACTGAAATACTGATGTTTTGCCAAGAAGAAGATCTATTCTGTATTCCTGCTCATCTCTCTTCCTTTCCTGCCCTGCCTTCCCTTCAGGTGTTCCTGGCATTTCAGAGAGTGGCTGCAGAGATTCTGGGGGTGAAGCTCAATAAAGCGGAGATGGAGCAGTCCCAGGTGAGCCTTGCCTTCATTAGGCCTTTTATCTCACGTTTCCCAGAGAGAATTAACCCTTCACTAAGCCCTGCCCGCCTTGGTTACTGTTGCAACCTCAGACAACATTCCCCCTTCTAACCACTGGCGAAATCCCCTCACAATGATCTCAAACTGTGTTTTTAATACACAATGAAATTTAACACAGACTACCCCTTGGTAATCAGGAAACCCTCTGGTATGTTGTGGTGGACTTTCATTACGATCATTTCAATCACAGGAACCTGGTAAAATGAAGGTTGTAGTGTGGCTAGCCACTGGGTGGCTCTGAATGCACTGTCAGCATGCAGCCAAAGTTACTAACCACTTTTGGAGCTAACTAGTGCTCTCAAATCATATCCTGATGTCGACAGCAGATGAGAGTTGTATTCATAACATGGCTAACTTACAGTGAGCTCCAAAAGTATTGGAACAGTGTTTTTTGTTTTGTTTGTTTTGGCCCTGTACTCCAGCAATTTGGATTTGAAGTGATACAATGACTATGAGGTTAAAGTGCAGATTGTCAGCTTTAATATGAGGGTATTTCTCATCCATATCGGGTGAACCGTTTAGAAATTATAGCACTTTTTGTATGTAGTCCCCCCATTTCAGGGGACCAAAAGTATTGGGACAAATTGACTTATGTGTATTAAAGTCGTTAAAAGTTAAGTATTTGGTCCCATATTCATAGCACACAATGACTACATCAGGTTTGTGATGTAAGACATGCTAAGTGAGGGCACTTGGTGTGTGGTGTCAGGAAAACAACCTCTCACTCAACGTCAACAAAACACAGGAGATGATCGTGGACTTCAGGAAACAGCTGAGGGAGCACCCCCTTATCCACATCGACGGGACAGCATTGGAGAATGTGGAAAGTTTTAAGTTCTTCGGCGTACACATCACGGACAATCTGAAATGGTCCACCCACACAGACAGTGTGGTGAAGAATGCGCAACAGCGCCTCTTAAACCTCAGGAGGCTGAAAAGATTTTGCTCGTCACTTATAACCCTCACAAACTCTTACAGATGTACAATTGAGAGCATCCTGTCGGGCTGTATCACTGCCTGGTACGGCAACTGCACCGCCCTCAACCGCAAGGCTCTCCAGAGGGTGGTGCGGTCTGCACAACGCATCACCGGGGGCAAACTACCTGCCCTCCAGGACACCTACAGCACCCGATGTCACAGGACGGACAAAAAGATCATCAAGAACAACAACCACCCGAGCCACTGCCTGTTCACCCTGCTACCATCCAGAAGGTGAGGTCAGTATAGGTGCATCAAAGCTGGGACCGAGAGCCTGAAAAACAGCTTCTATCTCAAGGCCATCAGACTGTTAAACAGCCATCACTAACACAGAGAGGCTGCTGCCTACATACAGTCTTGAAATCATTGGCCACTTTGCTAAATGGATCACTAGTCACTTTAATAATGCCACTTTAATAATGTTTAAATATCTTGCCTTACTCATCTCATATGTATACAGTCGTGGCCAAAAGTTTTGAGAATTGCACAAATATAAATTTTCACAAAGTCTGATGCCTCAATTTGTATGATGGCAATTTGCATATGCTCCAGAATGTCATGAAGAGTGATCAGATGAATTGCAATTAATTGCAAAGTCCCTCTTTGCCATGCAAATAAACTGAATCCAAAAAAGCATTTCCACTGCATTTCAGCCCTGCCACAAAAGGACCAGCTGACATCATGTCAGTGATTCTCTCGTTAACACAGGTGTGAGTGTTGACGAGGACATAGCTGGAGATCACTCTGTCATGCTGATTGAGTTTGAATAACAGACTGTAAGCTTCAAAAGGAGGGTGGTTCTTGGAATCATTGTTTTTCCTCTGTCGAACATGGTTACCTGTAAGGAAACACGTGCCGTCATCATTGCTTTGCACAAAAAGGGCTTCACAGGCAAGGATATTGCTGCCAGTAAGATTGCACTTTAATCAACCATTTATCGGATCATTAAGAACTTCAAGTTGAGCGGTTCAATTGTTGTGAAGAAGGCTTCAGGGCGCCCAAGAAAGTCTAGCAAGCGCCAGGACCGTCTCCTAAAGTTGATTCAGCTGCGGGATCGGGGCACCACCAGTACAGAGCTTGCTCAGGAATGGCAGCAGGCAGGTGTGAGTGCATCTGCACGCACAGTGAGGCGAAGACTTTTGTAGGATGGCCTGCTGTCAAGAAGGGCAGCAAAGAAGCCACTTCTCTTCAGGAAAAACATCAGGGACAGACTGATATTCTGCAAAAGGTACAGGGGTTGGACTGCTGAATTCATTTTCTCTGATGAATTCCCTTTCCGATTGTTTGGGGCACCCGGAAAAAAGCTTGTCTGGAGATAACAAGGTAAGCGCTACCATCAGTCATGTGTCATGCCAACAGTAAAGCATCCTGAGACCATTCATGTGTGGGGTTGCTTCTCAGCCAAGGGAGTGGGCTCACTCACAATTTTGCCTAAGAACACAGCCATGAATAAAGAATGGTACCAACACATCCTCCGAGAGCAACTTCTCCCAACCATCCAGGAACAGTTTGATGACGAACAATGCCTTTTCCAGCATGATGGAGCTCCTTGCCATAAGGCAAAAGTGATAACTAAGTGGCTCGGGGAACAAAACATAGATATTTTGGGTCCATGGCCAGGAAACTCCCCAGACCTTAATCCCATTGAGAACTTGTGGTCAATCCTCAAGAGGCGGGTGGACAAACAAAAACCCACAAATTCTGACAAACTCCAAGCATTGATTATGCAAGAATGGGCTGCCATCAGTCAGGATGTGGCCCAGAAGTTAATTGACAGCATGCCAGGGTGGATTGCAGAGGTCTTGAAAAAGAAGGGTCAACACTGGAAATATTGACTCTTTGCATAAACTTCATGTAATTGTCAATAAAAGCCTTTGACACGTATGAAATGCTTGTAATTATACTTCAGTAATCCATAGTAACATCTGACAAAAATATCTAAAGACACTGAAGCAGCAAATTTTGTGGAAATTAATATTTGTGTCATTCTCAACTTTTGGCCACGACTGTATATACTGTATTTTATACCATCTATTGCATCTTGCCTATGCCGCTCTGTCATCGCTCATCCATATATTTATATGTATATATTTTTATTCCATCCCTTTACTTATACTACCATTCAAAAGTTTGGGGTCACTTAGAAATGTCCTTGTTTTTTAAAGAAAAGCATTTTCTTTTGTCCATTTAAAATAACATCAAATTGATCAACACTGTATGACATTAACAATGTCAACACTGTATGTGTTGTATTACTATTGTAGCTGGAAACTGCAGATTTCTTATGGAATATCTACATAGGCATAGAGGCCCATTATCAGCAACCATCACTCCTGTGTTCCAATGGGATGTTGTGTTAGCAAATCCAAGTCTCTCATTTTAAAAGGCTAATTGATCATTAGAAAACCCTTTTGCAATTATGTTAGCACAGCTGAAAACGGTTGTGCTGATTTAAAGAAGCAATACAACTGGCGGCAGGTAGCCTAGGGGCTAGAGCGTTGGACTTGTAACCGGAGGGTTGCAAGTTCGAATCCCCGAGCTGACAAGGAAAAAATCTGTCGTTCTGCCCTGAACAAGGCAGTTAACCCACTGTTCCCGAGCGCCGAAGACGTGGATGTCGATTAAGGCAGCCCCCCGCACCTCTCTGATTCAGAGGGGTTGGGTTAAATGCGGAAGAAACATTTCGGTTGAAGGCATTCGGTTGTACAACTGACTAATAATGGTGACTTTGACTTTGACTTTGACTTTAGACTAGTTGACTATCTGGAGCATCAGCATTTGTGGGTTCGATTACAGGCTCAAAATAGCCAGAAACAAAGATCTTTCTTCTGAAACTCGACAGTATGTTCTTGTTATGAGAAATTAAGGCTATTTCAAGCGAGAAATTGTTAAGAAACTGAAGATCTCGTACAACGCTGTGTACTACTCCCTTCACAGTACAGCGCAAACTGGCTCTAGCCAGAATAGAAAGAGAAGTGGGAGGCCCCGGTGCACAACTGAGCAAGAAGATAAGTACATAGACCATCTAGTTTGAGAAACAGACGCCTCACAAGTCCTCAACTGGCAGCTTCATTAAATAGTACTCGCAAAACACCAGTCTCAACGTCAACAGTCAAGAGGTGACTCCGTGATGCTGGCCTTCTAGGCAGAGTTCCTCTGTCCAGTGTCTGTGTTCTTTTGCCCATCTTAATATTTTCTTTTTATTGGCTTTTTTTTAAGATATGGAAGTAATTCTTTATTGAGATATGCCTTTTTCTTTACAACTCTGCCTAGAAGGCCAGCATCCTGGAGTTGCCTCTTCACTGCTGACGTTGAGATCAATTTGATGTTATTTTTATGGACAAAAAATGTGTCCATTTTCTTTAAAAAAAACAAGGACATTTCTAAGTGACCCCAAACGTTTGAACGGTAGTGTAGATTTGTGTGTATTAGGTAGTTGTCGTGGAATTGTTAAAATACTGTTAGATATTACTGCACTGTCGGAACTAGAAGCACAAGCATTTCGCTACACTCGCAATAACATCTGCTAACCATGTGTATGTGACCAATGACATTTTATTTGATTTGACCTCTCATAATTTACAATAACAGGGGAGGTTAGCATTTTTTGGGGAGATTATGATATTTGTGTGTCTAACTTTCTCACTCATCATTATTCATGATTCATTCAGGACTATCTGTAACCATGGTAGCATCCACATTAATGTACAAGTGTTTAGACTATTCTTTTTTATAATACAAGTGACTCCAAAATGACACAATTCATTATTTAACATAAATTTCTATTGGGCACAAAATTATCAGCAAATGGCGTCCAACAAGTTTGTAGTCACAAACTTGATGTAATCATTGCGTTTTAGGAATATGGTCCAAAATACTAAGCTTTTGACCACTTTAATACATATAAGTAAATTTGTCCCAATTCTTTTGGTCTCCTAAAATGGGGGGACTAAGTATAAAAAGTGCTGTAATTTCTAAACAGTTCACCCGATATGATTGAAAACACCCTCCAAATTAAAGCTTTTTAACCTTATAGTCATTGTATCATTTCAAATCCAAAGTGCTGGAGTGCAAAGCCCCCCAAAAATGTCACTGTCCCAATAATTTTGGAGCTCACTGTAGCTAGGTAATATTAATTTTGAAAAAATAAGTTACTGGCTGGCTGACTGGCAGCTATACAATGACTAGCTAGGGTTAACATTGGCTGGTCAATGAGACTGAGAGCTAGCTAACCAGCTGAGCTAGCAACCAATGTAACTAAAGTATCATTTCAGATTAGAAAAATAACCCAACAGGCTCTGCATTTCAGATCACAGTACCACTACCCCTGGTGCACTGTAAATTATTTAGCCATTTTAAAATATTTGTTTTTGGATGAAAACTCAGTTTTTGTAATGCTCTCAATGGTTTTCATTTGTTTCAAACTTGAGCTTGTCCAAGGTGTCGGAATCGATGACCGTTCCTATCCATTGGAGCGCTGCTATTGGTTGCCCAAAATTCTGGGGCGGGGCTTAGCAAAGGTAAATTATGTAGCAGGCCCTCAAGTCATGTTGCCATTGTTTGGACGGTTTCTTATAACCACACGCATGTACACAAGGTCAAACAGAGTGTGCCACAGGACCCTTGTTACTCCTGTTATGCTGTACCTGTGACTGTCCATCTGTAAATACAGCCACATTGACGTCGTTAGAGCCCAATCGTGCGTGAGGTGAAGAGGTTGGCAGTGTAGGGTGGGAAGGTTAGGATGCGCCCTCTGATTTATTGAGTTTATCTCCCTCCGAGCTCGGCCTCTGCGAACCAGCCAGACCAGGCGGCCCCATCACTGGTGACAGAGGTGGGATTACTCAGGGCACCTCCCCCAGAGGCATTCATCCTGCTTGGGATATGACTGGTTGGTGCCACGCTGGCTAGAGAGTGGCTGATGAGGCTGGGGCTACGGGGAGGTCAGGACCCCCAGAGAAGGGAGAGGACCAAGGGAGCGAAGGCTAGGAGATGACTCTCAAACACACTTCCACCCCCACCCTGCCTCTTTTTCTGTCAACAGACAGGCTAATGAAGGTGTCCATCTCCGCTCCCATTCCGTCACCTCCCATGATAGCTACCGCAATAAACCCAAGTGCTTTAATCCAAGCTAAACAAGCTGGATGAGTGGTCTGATCTAGGGCTTTTGAGGTGACTGTATTACCGCCACACCAGCAGTCATGAGTCATGACCGTAGTAAAATTCGACGTGACCATAGAGTCACAGTAATCTCCTCTTATGCACTCTGGACATGTGCTGATAGTACCCAACTCGCTAACGACCATCAGGTCCTAACTGCCTGGTACCCAGGGCTCTATTGTTCCTCTAACCACTCTGACATCAATACAAATGCAATGGAAAATCACATCAAACACTTATCATCAAAACAGTATTGTGCTTTTAAAACTCACCTCATTGTGATCGATCAATTTGAAGAAGGAAGTTTAACGACAGGTTGAAACTGAGTGGAAAACATGGTCTTTGTGGATGTTGTTTCAAAGCCTAACACAACGAAATGGACAGCGCTTTCTAATGTGATGATTAATTCAAACACCCATACATACTGTATTAGAGCTTATACATACGCATAGGCTTGAGCCTGAAAATGAACCGGTATTAAAATGATTGTGCCGTAATACAATACATAGCCAATTGTGTATTACGCACAGCAGAAAAACATTTTTAAAAAACGTATTTGATGATGTCTTTGGTACATAATTGGTCTAGCCTATACTCCAAAATTAAACAAATTCTAGTAAATTTTGAACTGCATTATTATGCATACAGGATGGATTGGTTATCTTATGCTATGCTACAAACTGTCTGTCCATGAGTCTGGAAGAGAACCTATAGGCCTAGGTGATGATGTTGGTTCATTTATTGTGCAGGGCGGCTTACGGAGTTAGCCTACCATTATAGTGAATTTGCATTTGATTTTAAATAGCCTAGTAATGGGGCATTTTTGCATATTTTTATAATGAATAGGCTGACACATTACGTTTAGCTACAGAATATCTCACCACCATGCGTTTCCATCTCTTCCTCTCTCTCCTTCATTCCTTTCTCAAGTGCGCTGCCACACAGCGTGCTCCTCAAACAGTGGTTGATATGTGGAGTGAAATAGGTGTTCTTATAAGCCCAGACATTTCTTTATGTAATCCCGTGTGAAAGCAGGGTTTTGATGGTTGCTCATGTTAAGCACATGCTCTGCTATAAAACCAGAGTAGCCTACCCGGCATGATTGAAAACTTTCTCAAATCGTCAATAGCCTATAGTCGCATCATGTAGCCCATATATGTTTGACATTCTAAGGTTTGTATCATTCACAACTAAAGTTGCCAAATAACTCTAAATCTAGCATATAGGACCTGTTTCAAATTATTACTTTTATGCTCGACATAGCTACTTCATATGCACACTCGCCCCGGAATGGGAAAAATATCCTTTCTATTTTATTCAGCTAAGTTCAATAATATATTTCTACTATAAAAACATATATAAAATAATGGCCTGGGACTTATAAGCATATATTGTCAGATAAATGAATAAGCCTACAGCCTATGGCATGGAGCATAGCCGGGGACTGTAACATACAGTAGGCCAACTCATATTCTGTTCTTCTGAAATACATTTTCTTATCATAAGATTTCTTTAGACCTGCCTAAAATAAATGGATTTATTGTGATGGTGTATAATAAATTGATTTATTCAACTTTTTAAAATGTAGATGTTCCAAAGGCACGCATGGGTGGCTTATATGTGTCTTGTATGCGTAGAGACCTGGAAATGCTAAAGGAGTTTGTTTATTAACGGTCAGTTACCATGAGACGGCAGACTTTTGCACGACAATAACCGTCTGACACAATTTCATGACCGCCCTAGTCTGATCTGATCTGACTGTCACAGTGACGTAATCTATGATGTTCATGGGTCACTTCAGGGATGCAAATAAATGTTTATACATAAAATAAGTAATATTTTAGTGGAGTGAAGACAATCCCGCCTCAATGGTGTATCTTCATCTTGGATAGAGAATGGGTCAGGTTTCTAGGCTACAGTAGTTGGCCTCAACATTCACTGGAGATAGACACAGACAAAGAAAAAAGAAGTAGAAAGAAGTAAATATAAAAATAAATTGGGGGGGGAATTGTCTGCCAAAAATATATTGTTGCTGTGCAGTGTTATCAATGGGAGGAGTGATGTTCTGATTTGTAGCCAAATTAATTTGGGGAAGGAGGTCAAGGGCAGCTCCAGGTTATTGTTGGGAGGCAGAAAAGCCTGATTATCAGCTGTCAGGTTTAGAAAGCTGTACATGGGGGTCAGGGACCCTGACAAGATCTTATCGGCCTGGGAGCCCACTCCATCATGGTCCCCTGTCTGGAAGATCAGATACTGGGGCCGCTGATCACTCACAGAGTCCGACACCAGGCATCGGCAGCTCATTAATCAGAATAGCCAACCAGTGCCTGGGTTACAACCACGATCTCTGCTCTTTGCTCACTGCCCAATCCAGGTCTGAGGTCTAACTGTAAGTTCAGAAACCGTCCGTCCAATTACTCAATATCCAGGGCCCGTATTCATAAAGCTTCTCAGAGAAGAAGTGCTGATCTAGAATCAGTTTAGCCTTTTAGATCATAATTAATAGGATTACATGGACATGGGGGGGGGGACCTCTATACCTCTCCTCAATGAATACAGTGGGGCAAAAAAGTATTTAGTCAGCCACCAATTGTGCAAGTTCTCTCACTTAAAAAGATGAGAGAGGCCTGTAATTTTCATCATAGGTACACTTCAACTATGACAGACAAAATGAGGGGAAAAAAATCAGAAAATCACATTGTAGGATTTTTTATGAATTTATTTGCAAATTATGGTGGAAAATAAGTATTTGGTCACATACAAACAAGCAAGATTTCTGGCTCTCACAGACCTGTAACTTCTTCTTTAAGAGGCTCCTCTGTCCTCCACTCGTTACCTGTATTAATGGCACCTGTTTGAACTTGTTATCAGTATAAAGACACCTGTCCACAACCTCAAACAGTCACACTCCAAACTCCACTATGGCCAAGACCAAAGAGCTGTCAAAGGACACCAGAAACAAAATTGTAGACCTGCACCAGGTTGGGAAGACTGAATCTGCAATAGGTAAGCAGCTTGGTTTGAAGAAATCAACTGTGGGAGCAATTATTAGGAAATGGAAGACATACAAGACCACTGATAATCTTCCTCGATCTGGGGCTCCACGCAAGATCTCACCCGTGGGGTCAAAATGATCACAAGAACGGTGAGCAAAAATCCCAGAACCACACGGGGACCTAGTGAATGACCTGCAGAGAGCTGGGACCAAAGTAACAAAGCCTACCATCAGTAACACACTACGCCGCCAGGACTCAAATCCTGCAGTGCCAGACGTGTCCCCCTGCTTAAGCCAGTACATGTTCAGGCCCGTCTAAAGTTTGCTAGAGAGCATTTGGATGATCCAGATGAGGATTGGGAGAATGTCAGATGAAACCAAAATATAACTTTTTGGTAAAAACTCAACTCGTCGTGTTTGGAGGACAAAGAATGCTGAGTTGCATCCAAAGAACACCATACCTACTGTGAAGCATGGGGTGGAAACATCATGCTTTGGGGCTGTTTTTCTGCAAAGGGACCAGGACGACTGATCCATGTAAAGGAAAGAATGAATGGGGCCATGTATCGTGAGATTTTGAGTGAAAACCTCCTTCCATCAGCAAGGGCATTGAAGATGAAACGTGGCTGGGTCTTTCAGCATGACAATGATCCCAAACACACCGCCGCAACGAAGGAGTGGCTTCGTAAGAAGCATTTCAAGGTCCTGGAGTGGCCTAGCCAGTCTCCAGATCTCAACCCCATAGAAAATCTTTGGAGGGAGTTGAAAGTCCGTGTTGCCCAGCGACAGCCCCAAAACATCACTGCTCTAGAGGAGATCAGCATGGAGGAATGGGCCAAAATACCAGCAACAGTGTGTGAAAACCTTGTGAAGACTTACAGAAAACGTTTGACCTCTGTCATTGCCAACAAAGGGTATATAACAAAGTATTGAGAGAAACTTTTGTTATTGACCAAATACTTATTTTCCACCATAATTTGCAAATAAATAAAAAAAAAATCCTACAATGTGATTTTCTGGATTTCTTTTTCTCATTTCGTCTGTCATAGTTGAAGTGTACCTATGATGAAAATTACAGGCATCTCTCATCTTTTTAAGTTGGAGAACTTGCACAATTGGTGGCTGACTAAATACTTTTTTGCCCCACTGTATGTAATGGTTGATTTAAAACTTGGCATGGTAACATATTAGTAGATGAGGAGCTGAAAACGCACACCCAAAAACAGTTAATGAAGTGCAGACTAGTGGCTTAAACTTAAACAAATGTAAAGTCTCACTCCCAGATCTTTATGGATAAACCAACATTTGGCACACCATTCATATCAGGCTGGGAGCATTATAATGCATGGAGAAATGTTTCACAAATGTATCTTGTTCATGAACATTTGGCTGTGTAAACCCGGGAACTTGTCTTTAGTATGTTCTTCTGTTAAATCCATTTGTCTTTCTCATTTCTCTCCGTCACCTCCACAACCCTGTCTTCACCTCTCCCCATCCTCCATTCCAACCAACTGTACCTCCCGTCTGCATCTTTGTTTTTATTCCTGTCTTCTCTCTCTCTTCATTCCACACCTCATTCCACACCTCTCCTCTACCCACGCACCTACTTTTCTATCCCTCTCTCCTGCCGGGTTTTGTCTCCTTCCATCCCTCCATCTCTCTGCTGGTGTGGTGGTGTGTTATGCTGCTCAGAGGATCGTGAAAGCTGAGCTGGTGGACTACCCTCAGGACGAAGCCCCCATTAGACAAGAGACCAATCAGAGCAAAATCTGTTCTGTTCAATAATTGGAAGTATGTTTACACACAGTCACACATAGATGTATTTATCTCCTGAAATATATCTATTAGTGCCTGGTGTAAAAACACAATTAAAGCATCTTATAAAGTGGTTGTGGTGGTAATGGTAGCTGTTTTCATTGTATTTTAATTGTGGGAATTGAGTTACAGTTGAAGTCGTAAGTTTACATACACTTAGGTTGGAGTCATTAAAACTTGTTTTTGAACCACTCCACAAATTTCTTATTAACAAACTAAAGTTTTGGCAAGTCGGTTAGGACATCTACTTTGTGCATGACACACAAGTAATTTTTCCAACAATTGTTTACAGACAGATTATTTCACTTATAATTCACTGTATCACAATTCCAGTGGGTCAGAAGTTTACATACACTAAGTTGACTGTGCCTTTAAACAGCTTGGAAAATTCCAGGAAATTATGTCAAAGCTTTAGAAGCTTCTGATAGGCTAATTAACCTCATTTGAGTCAATTGGACGTGTACCTGTGGATGTATTTACCTACCTTCAAACTCAGTGCCTCTTTGCTTGACATCATGGGAAAATCTAAGAAATCAGCCAAGACATCCCCAAAGAATTGTAGACCTCCACAAGTCTGGTTCATCCTTGGAAGCAATTTCCAAATGCCTGAAGGTACCACGTTCATCTGTACAAAGAATAGTATGCAAGTATAAACACCATGGGACCACGCAGCCGTCATACCGCTCAGGAAGGAGACGCATGGCCGAATTATAAGTGAAATAATCTGTCTGTAAACAATTGTTGGAAAAATGGCTTGTGTCATGCACGAAGCAGATGTCCTAGCCAACTTGCCAAAACTATAGTTTGTTATCAAGAAATGTGTGGAGTGGTTGAAAAACGAGTTTTAATGACTCCAACCTAAGTGTATGTAAACTTCCAACTTCAACTCTATTTACTGTAGATCAGATCTTTACTGTAGAGCAGATTTTCCATCTTTATTTTTACCACAACATTCATCCATTAACTTATATACTTCAGTTTACATGTTTTTCTGAATGTGACAAATGTAATGCATTTGAATTAAACAATGAAGCTTTGGGGCCTGGGAAGGTAGACCTGGGGTCTGCTCTAAGTGGTTCATATAGATTTCTGGACTATGCCGGAACAAATGACAAATATTTAGTAGTATCAGTTAGGTAGTTTAATCTTAAATTGTATAATTAGGGAATAAATCAGATGGATTTTCTAGTGTGGAGGCAACTTTCTCATATTTTGCCTCTGTTTATGTCTGTTTTTGTGTCTGTGTGTTTCCATAGCGTGTGGTGAAGGCAGATATTGTGAACTACAGTCAAGAGCCTGTGGCGAGGACAGTCAACCCCCCGCGCAGCTCCATTTGTGTGGTGCAGTGACCCCCTCTCCCCCCACCGTCCCTCATGCGCCTCCACAAACTGAATACAGCAGTGAGGGCCTCTGACCAGCAGGCTGCCCCAACACACTGGCCCATATCCAGAGCAGGAGAATTGAGCTGGCCTGGTTCTTTCTGCTGTACACACACACACTGATTCCTCCCTTCTCTCTCTCAACGCACAAGTCTTCAAAAAGGCTGTATGTCAGTATTTCCTTTTTTTAAGGTTTTCAGGGTCATCGGACCAAGTACTGCATATTTTAAGATTTATATATGAGAATCTCTCTGTATGTACAGTATGTATATTTACAGCGACCCCACAGTATATTCCTGGTTTTAGTATTTAATATATTTTCATGAATTCTTTTTTGAGTAGTAACCAGCTTTGGCTACAGCAGGCACCTGTTTAAAGTTATGCTGAAAGGAAATGGGACCTCCACTTTTTTAGCAGTTTAAACGCATTTGTCAATATTTATTTTATTTTTGAGAAACTGTTACTATCTTTTTTCTACTGTCTTCATTGTCAATTATTCTTTAAAGGACCATTTGATTGTATATAGATATGAAAAGTTGGTTTCTATAACAGAATAATATACATAAACCACTGTTTTCCAAAATGTATTTTTAATGATAGAATGTGTTTTCCCTCTACTGTTGTGTATACAGATGCCATATCTTAATTTGATCATCCTGTTGTTGCAGGAACACGCAAACTTGTAGTGTATTCGACATTTAAAAAGGCTTCTAAAGCTAGTATTTTCCACTTTCAGACTTGATTTGCCGTAAATTAAGATTTGATATCTGTATGCTTAGATATCAGGATTAGTTTTATCGCTCTAAGTGGTACTGTCCACACCTCCTATTACCCCCTCTCCCACAGCTCCCAGTGCTGAAACAGGAGTGGTGGGATAAGCTTGGGTAGGTCGGTGGGGCAAGGAGCTATTTGCGGGCAGAGAGTGGTGAAGAAAGAAGGGGCTGGTATACCGATGTACGATTAAGCAATCAGGCCCTAGGGGGTGTGGTATATAGCCAATATACCACGGCTAAGGTCTGTTCTTATGCACAATGCAACTCGGAGTGCCTGGCTACAGCCTTTAGCCGGGGGTATATTGGCCATATACCACAAACCCAGAGGTGTCTTATTGCTTTTATAAGCTGGTTACCAATGTAATTAGAACAGTAAAAATAAATGTTTTGTCATACCCGTGGTATATGGTCTGATACACCACATCTTTCAGCCAATCAGCTTTCAGAGCTCGAACCACCCAGTTTATATTGTCTGTTATACAACGGGTGGGTCTAATCCTGAATGCTGATTGGTTAAAACCACATTCCAGACGGTGTCTATTCCACAAGTTATCACCGGCTAAATGTATGACATTAAAATGTCTATATACTCTGTTCCATCTGACTGCGCAATCCACTTTCTCATCAGCCTAGCCAAGCAATTTATAAACTTGATCTCCACTATTAAAAGCATCTAGACATAATCTAATTTCTTTTAGACTAACATTTAATTTTCAACAGCAGAGATTTATATACTGTAAACCTTGCTATCTGTCTCTCCGACATTTGCAACATTGTTTCAATATCAAATTCAATCTCCAGCTGTCCCATAATAGTGTCAGGGTGAGACAGGCAGGCAGCGTTTTTTACCCATTCGAAGTCATGAATCAGCTGGCATCCTTTTTATGGATATGTACAAATAAATGTCAATTGAAAAAAGGTCAAACAAAACAAAGTGCAGCTAGTTTGCAGTATTTCCAGCTTTAGTTCGAAGTGATTGTGTTAGCTGTGTTGATGGCTAACTCCTCTGAACAATAGTGTCCTGAAGAGTGAGCACATTTTCTATGCCAGGCAAAATCGCGCCTCATTAGCTCATTGTAATGGATGTATCCAAATAAATGTCACTAGAAAACTGCTTATGCAAATGCAGCTACTTTTCTGTTATTCTGACTGTAAATTAGTCGTAGTTGGCTAGCTAGCAAGCAAGGGATAAGAACGTTGCTAGCCAGTAAGGCAATGGAACATTTAGAACGAACGACTGGGTCGCCCCAATAGATACAGAACAAAAACACTGAACGACTGGGTCGTGTCTCTGGCAACTGAACCAATAAAACAAACAACCAGCCGTCTTGGGTAGGTAGAAACCCTAGATTTGTGTCGGGACCTTCCTTGTGGAAGGATGAAATAGTTTGAATAATTTCATGAAAATAACGTTTTAAATGAAAATATGTCAATAGTTATTTGAACATGTTGGTAACCCGTTGTATAGACGCGATAATGCCCTCGAAGCCGGTGTTTGGAGGATATATTGACTTTGTCTCGGGCCTTACAACACCCGTGTCAATATATCCTTCAAACACCGGCTTCTCGGTCATCATCACTTAAATATACCACGGCTTTCAGCCAATCAGTATCCAGGAGCCGAACTACCCGGTTTCTAATCTTAATTTGATCACTCTTTTGTTGATGAGAATTTTTCTGCGCAGCAGGAAATGCAGATGAGCTTCGTGATTTACTGTTCAAAGTAAGATCCAACATCTGTAAAAACAATGTGCTGAATGTAAAATGAACCGCTGGCTTTATTTAGAGTATGCTCAAGGAATATGTCACTATAAAATATGGCTTTGCATTCTTAGTGCTCTACATAGTGCCCTTCTAAAAGGAAAGGTTTAGATGTTTAGGCGCTATAGTCAATGGAATCTAGTTTTATTTCATTTGCCAATTAGCAGCTTGCTTGAACAACTGTGATTTCCCATTACTTTAAAGACTTAATAACAAATGTTAGTTAGAAAAAATTTACTTTGATTTAACCTGATCAATCAGGAATTTCAGTTTTTCTGCCACTCTACATTTGTGAAATTGACCAATTACCCAAAAAGTATCTATTTTCCTGATTTTATATTTTTGTGTTGATTACTTCTTTAATTGAAGCATCATTCAGTTTCATGTGATGCATATAAAGACCGCATTTTGGGGGAAAACCTATGTCGTCCTAGTTGAAATATATTTGGCATAGAACAATTCTATTGCTATTTTTAACCTTGACAATGGATACAAATATGAAATTTAAATATGAACTGAAGCAGCTTAAAGGTATGACAATTCATCTTAGCTGTATGTTTATAGCCTTATTCAACTGTCCGTTGTAGAACAGAAAAGTCTGCAATGAAGAACTGCTTTGACACATGAAATGTCTTCATAGGATCTTCATCTTGTCCAAACAAGCTGAATAATAGCCAACTTATCCTCTTATTTAAAAAGGTTATATCTATAACCTGAAAGGGTTCTTTGTCTGTCCCCATGGGAGAACCGTTTCAATAAATATGTTGGGTTCCATGTAGAACCCTTTCCACGGTTCCCCCATGGGGACAGACAGCCAAACCATTCTTTGGAACCCTTTTTTCTAAGAGTGTATACATACATAAATTATAGGCATGTGTTGTTTTGTACTCGTCCCTGGTTTGTCTTGTAGTTTGTATTTGTCAAAATGTTTTCTTTGACCAATATGTTGTACTTGCACACAGAGGATGTCAACATTGTATTTGTAGTGTAACAGAAAATACATGACAGGACATGGTGACATGGTTGGATTTTACTCTGTAAACCATGGTGTTTGCCTTGTGTAAATTATATATTTGTAAATTATCTGCATTGTTTTGTGGAAGATCTTATTTATAAAATGCTGCTCACATTTCAGTGAGATGTCAAGAACTCTCGTTGGATGTAATTGCCTTTGTGTCATAAACACAAAATCTAAAAGTTAAGTATGAAAAATAATGGTATATCCTCTGTACACTTAGAAAATTGTTGTTTAAATGAACATTCGAAAGTGGTACAGACATTGTGTTTGTATATGAACAATAAAACTATTTTATAGTGCAATAGTTTATATATTATTGCTGATGCATATAGTTTCCTAGGTGGATTTCAGGAAATAATTCTTATGTTAGTTTGTGAGGTTAGTGTGAGTGTATGCTTCATTACCCGTGTGTGCGCATGTGTGTGCATGTGCGCTCTCATGCAGGCACACACACTTGTAATTGATTGACATGACTGATGATGACTGATCACCATGTGATTTTCCAACATATTGCTGTACGTTGGTCTGGACACACAATGTGGTTCATTTGTGCATATTTATCCTGTATGTTGAACACCGTTATCTAAAACTGATTTTAAATTGGGTGGTTCAAGCCCTGAATGCTGATTGACTGAAAGCCCTGGTATTTTTACTCTTCTAATTATGTTGGTAACCAGTTTATAATAGCAATAAGGCTCCTTTGAGGTTTTTGGTATATGGTCAATATACCACGACTAAGGGATGTATCCAGGCACTCTGCGTTGTGCATAAAAACAGCCCTTAGCTGTGGTATATTGGCCATATACCACAGTCCCTCAGGCCTTATTGCTTAATTAATTCATGGACTCTATTCTGTAGTGCTGAACCTGATGTTGTTAATAAATCCTAATTTATAGTAAGAGGAGAGGGAACATTGGCTGTTCCCATTCCACAGGTGTACAATGAGCAACTGATACAGAGATAGTGAAGTAACAGAGTAATACCCCTCAGCATGAAATAAAGGGACTGTCATCTATGGATATGCACAGTATAATGATGTGTAGTGGCCCAAGGCCACAGTGCCATTTTTCACCCCAGGTGGGACAATGAAAACCAATAGAATGGGGCCCCATGGGACCTGAGGAGCTTGGTGAGATGGAAGGTCAGGTAGCCTAGCTATAGCAGATTAAGGATCCATGAGAAATGTAAGCATAGGCGGTAACACCCCCCCCCATACAGACCGAGTTAAGACTCCAAAAGCTAATGAGGCACCTGGCTTTTGTTCCTTAAATCTGCACTGAAACGGGTCCTACAGATGTTCCAAATGCCAGACGTTGTATTAATGAATCACTTAAATAGTTAGGCCTTTTGTCCTCTTCACAAAATTGTAAGAGGGCTTTGGTTTCACGTGTAACTGTTTTGCTGAGTCAAGGTCATGAAAACCTTTCTGTGGGCCTATTTAGACAAAGGTTTAAAGGTGATGGAAACCATAGAGAAGAACAAACAAAGATAGGCGTCCTTTAATAAACAAATATAAAGGAGGAAACTGCCTTTTTTAGTCTACCTGTTGCATTTTTTGTGTTGCTTAACAAAACATTTACCTCGTGAGGGGCGGCAGGTAGCCTAGTGGTTAGAGCGTTGGACTTGTAACCGGAGGGTTGCAAGTTCGAATCCCCGAGCTGACAAGGAAAAAATCTGTCGTTCTGCCCCTGAACAAGGCAGTTAACCCACTGTTCCCAGGGCGCCGAAGACGTGGATGTCGATTAAGGCAGCCCCCCGCACCTCTCTGATTCAGAGGGGTTGGGTTAAATGCGGAAGAAACATTTCGGTTGAAGGCATTCGGTTGTACAACTGACTAATAATGGTGACTTTGACTTTGTGAGGAAACGCGAGCCATTGCAACACAGACACAGCTGGAGTCATTCCAGCACACGTGCATTGTTTCGCTTGAGTGGGCGTCTTTAGGATTGTCTCTACTGAATTTTTGTCAAGAGCTGTCACCAACACTGACAGACAAGACTCACCCTTGGCTTTTCCACTGTTTAGACAGGTGTTTTAGTAAAGAAAACAACTGCAGACAGTTTCCAGTTTAAATACTCAACAACAGTGAAGTTCCACAAAAAAGACGGGAAAAAATAATAATACCGTGGACAATAATGCGAGGAAAAGGGCAAGGTTTTGACGGATTGATTGGCAAGCGTGTTTGAGTATTTTGCCTTCCTGTTTCTCAGCTACAAAAGGAAAGTAGCCTATTGTGCAAATTTAAGAGCGAGTGAATGGACATTTGTAAAAAGAAATATAGAATGCTGTTCATATTGACTTGTGCGTTGTTTAAAGGTCCAATGCATCTGTTTTTATCTCAATATCAAATCCTTTCTGGGTAACAATTAAGTACCTTACTGTGATTGTTTTCGATGAAAATGGTCAGAAAGAAACAAAAATAACTTTTTTAGCAAATAGCAATTTCTCAAGCAAGAATTTTGCAAGGACTGTCTGGGAGTGGTCTGAGTGGAAAACTGAAAACTAGTGGTTATTGGCAGAAATGTTTGGAACTCTCTTATTGGTCTATTAACTTATTGACTGCCTGGTGAAGTCACCAGGCAGGCCAAAACTCCATCCCACCAAAACAGGCTGAAATTTCAGCCGGTCTTTTCAAACAGCTCTTAACCTAAAAGGGCATTATCATAATATGCACAGTATTATTCCAAACTCATAGTGTAGAAGTATATATGTAAAACACAGTAAAATCCTATTTTTGACTGCACTGGGCCTTTAAACTACAACAAGTTAAATGCCAAGTTGTTCTACAATGGTGAGAATCTTTTTTTCCACATATAATTCTGTAGGCCTGCTAGAAGCTCAGTTCTCAGTGTAGACCTGTGTTCTCTCAAAGTCAGTAGGCATCATCAAGGCAGTGTTACTGTTTTTAATATCTCTTGTCCCCCTTTCACCCCCTTGCTCTTTCACTGACTGTTTCTCGTTGGTAAGACTCAGCGATGACAGTTTTTAAACCGCACATGACAAGTAAGTAAGAGGCTATGGTTGTGGATAAAGTTAGTGGGCAGAGAGGGGCCAACACCCTAATGACTAGCCACTCACTTTCTTCCGTTTTCCACCTGTGCAGTGTGCCAGACCCACAGCGTTGAGGGAGCAGGGAGGACTGAGTCAACCCCTCTGATGAGTTCTATGGCTATATCCCAAATGGCCCCTAATCCCTACATAGTGCACTACTTTTGACCAGAGCCCACCTGGTCAAAAGTAGTGCACTATATAGGGAAAAGGGTAACATTTTGGATGCAGTCCCCAGATCCCGTCACTGGCTCCCATTCTGTGGTACTCTGTTACAGTACACTGGGCCAGCAGGAAGGGGAGTGTGACAGGCAAGGCAGGTCAGGGCCCAGAGAGGACATTACTGGCACCCACAACCAGCGCCTTGAGGTGAGCCAGAACTAAGTTCCCATGCAAGTAGAGGATGGCCCCTCCTGCAATGCTGTGTGTGGTGTGTGTGTGTGTGTGTGTAGAGGAACTATGCTGTGGATAATGCTCCTCTTATTTGGCTCGCTCTGTCAGACTGCACGGTCCCTCATAGGTGCCGGGTTTCTGCTCTGGCCATATAGTGGAGGATTTATTTTAGGGGCAAGGATGTGGGCAATCTTAACGGTCTTATTTATAGTCAGGTGGTCTGGTGAAAGGACCAGACAGGAAAAGCACATACAGGGACAGACGACTGAAAGTCTCCCTTTCTATAGTACTCACTCACCCACTTACCATACTTCACAATAACGTCAACAACTTATTTTCTGATTTTGAGATCACTGAATGTACATAAATATTTGTTTCTGATAGTATGTACAGTACCAGTCAAAAGTTTGGACACACCTACTCGTTCAAGGGTTTTTCTTTATTTTTACACATTTTTACATTGTACGTAGAATAATAGTAAAGACATCAACACCATGAAATAACACATATGTAGTATGTAGTAACCAAAAAAGTGTTAAACAAACCAAAATATATTTAATATTTTAGATTCTTCAAAGTAGCCACCAAAGGAGGAATTGGCTTTGGGGGTGACCAGTGAGATATACCTGCTGGAGCGCGTTCTATGGGTGGGTGCTGCTATGGTGACCAGCGAGCTGAGATAAGGCGGGGCTTTACCTAGCAGGGACTTGTAGATGACCTGGAGCCAGTGGGTTTGGCGACGAGTATGAAGCGAGGGCCAGCCAACGAGAGCGTACAGGTCGCAGTGGTGGGTAGTATATGGGGCTTTGGTGACAAAACGGATGGCACTGTGATAGACTGCATCCAATTTGTTGAGTAGAGTATTAGAGGCTATTTTGTAACTGACATCGCCAAAGTCGAGGATCGATAGGATGGTCAGTTTTACGAGGGTATGTTTGGCAGCATGAGTGAAGGATGCTTTTTTGTGAAATAGGAAGCCAATTTTAGATTTAATTTTGGATTGGAGATGTTTTATGTGAGTCTGGAAGGAGAGTTTACAATCTAACCAGACACCTAGGTATTTGTAGTTGTCCACATATTCTAAGTCAGAACCGTCCAGAGTAGTGATGCTGGACGGGCGGGCAGGTGCGGGCAGCGATCGGTTGAAGAGCATGCATTTAGTTTTACTTGCATTTAAGAGCAGTTGGAGGCCACGGAAGGAGAGTTGTATGGCATTGAAGCTCGTCTGGAGGGTAGTTAGCACAGTGTCCAAAAAAGGGCCAGAAGTATACAGAATGGTGTTGTCTGCGTAGAGGTGGATCAGAGACTCACCAGCAGCAAGAGCGACTTCATTGATGTATACAGAGAAGAGAGTCGGCCCAAGAATTGAACCCTGTGGCACCCCCATAGAGACTGCCAGAGGCCCGGACAACAGGCCCTCCGATTTGACACACTGAACTCTATCGGAGAAGTAGTGGGTGAACCAGGCGAGGCAATTATTTGAGAAACCAAGGCTGTTGTCTGCCGATAAGGATGTGGTGATTGAAAGAGTCGAAAGCCTTGGCCAGATCAATGAATACGGCTGCACAGTAATGTCTCTTATCGATGGCGGTTAATCACTCTCCTTCTTGGTCAAATAGCCCTTACACAGCCTTGAGGTGTGTTTTGGGTCATTGTCCTGTTGAAAAACAAATGATAGTCCTACTAAGCTAAAACCAGATGGGATGGCGTATCGCTGCAGAATGCTGTGGTAGGCATGCTGGTTAAGTGTGTCTTGAATTCTAAATAAACCACAGACAGTGTCACCAGCAAAGCACCCCCACACCATCACACCTCCTCCTCCATGATTCACTGTGGGAACTACACATGCAGAGATCATCCTTTCACCTAATATGTGTCTCACAAAGACACGGCGGTTGGAACCAAAAATCTCAAATTTGGACTCATCAGACCAGGACAGATTTCCACCGTTCTAATGTCCATTGCTCGTGTTTCTTGGCCCAAGCAAGTCTCTTCTTCTTATTGGTGTCTTTTAGTAGTGGTTTCTTTGCATCAATTCGACCATGAAGGCCTGATTCACGCAGTCTCCTCTGAACTGTGGGTGTTGTGATGTGTCTGTTACTTGAACTCTGTGAAGCATTTATTTGGGCTGCAATTTCTGAGGCTGGTAACTCTAATGAACGTGTCCTCTGCAGCAGAGGTAACTCTGGGTCTTCCTTTCCTGTGGAGGTCCTCATTAGAGCCAGTTTCATCATAGCGCTTGATAGTTTTCGTGACTGCACTTGAAGAATTCTTAATGTAATGATGGACTTGGTCTTTTTCCAAATAGGCTATCTTCTGTATACCACACTGACCTTGTCACAACACAACTGATTGGTTAAAATGCATTAAGAAGGAAAGAAATTCCACAAATTAACTTTTGAAAAGGCACACCTGTTAATTGAAATGCGTTCCAGGTGACTACCTCATGAAGCTGGTTGAGAGAATGCCAAGAGTGTGGAAAGCTGTCATCAAGGCAAAGGGTGGCTACTTTGAAAAATCTAAAATATAACATCTATTTTGATTTGTTCAACACTTTTTTGATTACTACATGATTCCATACAGTGGGGAAAAAAAGTATTTAGTCAGCCACCAATTGTGCAAGTTCTCTCACTTAAAAAGATGAGAGAGGCCTGTAATTTTCATCATAGGTACACTTCAACGATGACAGACAAAATGAGGAAAAAAAATCCAGAAAATCACATTGTAGGATTTTTTATGAATTTATTTGCAAATTATGGTGGAAAATAAGTATTTGGTCAATAACAAAAGTTTATCTCAATACTTTGTTATATACCCTTTGTTGGCAATGACAGAGGTCAAATGTTTTCTGTAAGTCTTCACAAGGTTTTCACACACTGTTGCTGGTATTTTGGCCCATTCCTCCATGCAGATCTCCTCTAGAGCAGTGATGTTTTGGGGCTGTCGCTGGGCAACACAGACTTTCAACTCCCTCCAAAGATTTTCTATGGGGTTGAGATCTGGAGACTGGCTAGGCCACTCCAGGACCTTGAAATGCTTCTTACGAAGCCACTCCTTCGTTGCCCGAGCGGTGTGTTTGGGATCATTGTCATGCTGAAAGACCCAGCCACGTTTCATCTTCAATGCCCTTGCTGATGGAAGGAGGTTTTCACTCAAAATCTCACGATACATGGCCCCATTCATTCTTTCCTTTACACGGATCAGTCGTCCTGGTCCTTTGCAGAAAAACAGCCCCAAAGCATGATGTTTCCACCCCATGCTTCACAGTAGGTATGGTGTTCTTTGGATGCAACTCAGCATTCTTTGTCCTCCAAACCACGACGAGTTGAGTTTTTACCAAAAAGTTCTATTTTGGTTTCATCTGACCATATGACATTCTCCCAATCCTCATCTGGATCATCCAAATGCTCTCTAGCAAACTTTAGACGGGCCTGAACATGTACTGGCTTAAGCAGGGGGACACGTCTGGCACTGCAGGATTTGAGTCCCTGGCGGCGTAGTGTGTTACTGATGGTAGGTTTTGTTACTTTGGTCCCAGCTCTCTGCAGGTCATTCACTAGGTCCCCCCGTGTGGTTCTGGGATTTTTGCTCACCGTTCTTGTGATCATTTTGACCCCACGGCGTGAGATCTTGCGTGGAGCCCCAGATCGAGGAAGATTATCAGTGGTCTTGTATGTCTTCCATTTCCTAATAATTGCTCCCACAGTTGATTTCTTCAAACCAAGCTGCTTACCTATTGCAGATTCAGTCTTCCCAACCTGGTGCAGGTCTACAATTCTGTTTCTGGTGTCCTTTGACAGCTCTTTAATCTTGGCCATAGTGGAGTTTGGAGTGTGACTGTTTGAGGTTGTGGACAGGTGTCTTTTATACTGATAACAAGTTCAAACAGGTGCCATTAATACAGGTAATGAGTGGAGGACAGAGGAGCCTCTTAAAGAAGAAGTTACAGGTCTGTGAGAGCCAGAAATCTTGCTTGTTTGTATGTGACCAAATACTTATTTTCCACCATAATTTGCAAATAAATTCATAAAAAATCCTACAATGGGATTTTCTGGATTTGTTTTCCTCATTTTGTCTGTCATAGTTGAAGTGTACCTATGATGAAAATTACAGGCCTCTCTCATCTTTTTAAGTGAGAGAACTTGCACAATTGGTGGCTGACTAAATACCTTTTTTCCCCACTGTATGTGTTATTTCATAATTTTGATGTCTTCGCTATTATTCTACAGTGTAGAAAATAGTACAAATAAAGAATAGATAGAACCACAATTATATTTTTTTTATGGGTGTTTCTTCCGCACCTGAATCCAAGCCAGTGTGTCTGAACAATTTAGACAGTTGCTGGGTGGCACCCGAGTTGGATGTCACTTCATGGATGTCCCATCCTCACAAAAACACCCAAAAAAGTGAATGTCAAGAGTGAGGCAGATTTCAAGGTTATTACTAAAATCTGTCTGTTTGCCTGTCTTTTCTCTTTTGCTATGTTATTAATTTGGTTTTGTTCCCCAAAATACTGCGGATCCCAAACATGATACATGAGCCATTCAGTGCGTTTAAGTGCTATTCATTACACGACTGAAAATAGCATTTATCTGTAGAAGGAGCTTTGTAGTTCTTCTACTTAGGGGATGTTGAAGTGTTTTCTTCGCAGAGAAAAATCTGAGAATAGCATGCTGTGGTGTTCCCTCACATTTTGTTCTGGGAATAAAACACTTCAGTAAGATAACCTTATGGTTTTATGGGGAAAAAATTGTCCTGACCAAACGGAATTGAATAATACTACTTATTACTGAGGTTATAACCTTTTACGGATTCGCACAAATATGCTAATTCCATGTTCGCTGGCACCTCAAATACGTCCCATTTCACTTGTGACAGGGTGGAACATTCGCTCCACATTATAACTCACTTACTGGAAAAATCATTTGGTGTGGTGTAGTCTACTAGGACTGGCCTTATGCAGTGGATGCATCCCAAATGGCACCCTATTCCCTATACAGTGCAGTACTTTTGACCAGAGCCACCATATAGGGCATAGGGTAGAGCCATTTGGGACACATACACTGCAGAGTCTGGCTATTCCCATCTGTGGGAAAGAATAGAACATTAAGAAGACATCATGTCAAAGCCAAGTCTCCAGCGTTGATATCAATGAGTGACGGGGAGTGGGTGTCCGTTTCCCTCATGGGACAAGCTCTTAAACCACTAAAATGTGTGGTCTGTCTGTTCCATCCCACTCCCTATAACAAAACAAATAGGGTATGAGTTTGCATTAGGTGATTTCTGGGAATGCTTTAGTTAATTAGGGAACACCAAGGATTTATACTGTTACAATGGTATACACTGGCAGTATTTTATGCCATGGGATGGCAAAACAGATATTTAACTTTAAACAAATGTTTTGTGTCAATGAACAAAAGCTAGTGTCAGCATGACAAATACAATACTTATTCACAAAAACATTTTGAAACTACTGAATGGAAGTATCATCATGTGTCATATTATGTCATGGACATGGATCTAAATAATATCTTCAAGACATGTTGAGACAGCACATAAGATGCCTGTAGCATTGCTTGGTTGGTTAATATGAAATGTTCTTCCACTCCACTGTGCTTTGGACATTGACTGAAATGGAAATTAACGCAATTGAAAGTAACATTGATTGTTTGTTGGAAAATGTAACTGTCTCCGTCATATTGGGAGGCAAGAAACCCTTGACATGATGCGAAATCACGTTAGAATTCCCTTTTCTGCCCATCACAATGTGGGCAGTGTGGAAATGTGGACTGTGTGATTCTTTCACAGTAATCAACACAAGGTTCCAGAAATGTACTGGCCATAGGGCAGTTATGGCAAATTTCCGCTTCGCCGGTCCATCTTTGGAGAGAATCATTTTTTTGTTAAAATGTTAAGAAATGTTTTCATGAGAGAATAATCATCATAACATTTTGGCTAGTGGGCTGCTGTCCCACTTCACATACAGCAGCCCAAAATAGAGGACCGGCCCATTTGCCACTGGTAGGCCGTTGTGTAAGAAATGCCAGGGACGATTTTTTCTCCCAGTCTGCACCTGCAAGATTCATAGACCTTCCAGGTCTAACTTTTGGTACCAAGCACTGTTAATCAAAACCAGCATTCTCTGAGGTCATCGGTGGGAGTGAAGGAAATCATTGGTGGAAATAATGCTGGCTTTGAACGTTCTCGCTGGGACTTGTTTGGTCGATTTGGAGAGTTTCTGGAGAGCTTGACCGTGCTAAGAACAACACAAACTTGTTTCTATTTGATTTAGGACCTGCTTTTGTAGTGACACAAGCCAGCGAAGAACTCATGATTTGTATTGGATGTTTAGCATAGTCATATTTCTTTACCTAAATTGAAAGTATAGGTCACTAAAAGTTAATAACTCTTTAATGTTTTCTTACTTTGAAAGTAGTCTGTGTCTGGAGGGAAAGTGCAGTCCATCATTTATGTAGTTTGAACAGTTGGAATTTTACTTACAGAGCATTTATCTCTCTCCACATTCTGAAACATCAAATAATATCAATTCATTGTTCTAAAACAAGCTTTTCTAACCAGACACAGAGCCTTTAAACAAACTACACAAGGTGTTAACTTTGCGTGTCTGTGAGGCAGCTACTGGCACTCCGTCCTAATTTGGAAAGAGAAGTAGTGTAGGGAAAAGAGCACAAAAGAACAAAAGAGGCCCAATGGTCAAGTTCCCGTGCAGATGCTGTTGTGTGAAGTGTCTGGTGATTATCTGGGTGTTCTGTGGGTGCTGCTGGACAGGAAGGTGAGAGACAGGTTAATTACTGTACTGAGAGAGGAGGTGAGATGGCTTACACAGTCCTTTGTGGCCTGCGCTCTTAGATTTCCAGGTGTGAGCTATGGGTAGCAGTGACGATGACAAAGGTTTAGGCTGGCCGAGTCCGTCCCAAGGTCACCTCATCGATCATGGGTGACAGGGCGGAGCCGCTCCTGGTCACAGGTGAGACACAGACACACATGTAAATGTTGACACATGCGTAAATGTTTATACACATTCATTAATTAATGCACGCACGCACGGGCACACACACACACGTGAGAACACATGCACAGTGTTCCTGTAGGATATTTACATTATTTCTAACTCAATAGTTCAACAGTGCAAAGGGAGATTTAAATTTTTTGTTTAAAAAACGACAGGGAGAGTTGATTTACAATCCTCTTATGAGGCTATAACCTGAGGTCTGCCATTTTCCCCAACCCCCCCTGATATTTACCTTTCAGTATCAGCATGCCATTAAAAGTTTGTGTGTCTTGAGACCAGGATGTTGTCATGGCCATGTCTCCGTTTATTATTATACTTCTGAATTTAGTGAGGTGTTTTAGGAGTTCCTTAACTAAATGAACAGGTGTTTCCTCCCCTTAAGTCTATATACAGCTAATGAGCTGACTTAAGTGTGTTCAAATTATTAGACCATTAGGGACGGGAAATGTACAAAACGTTGAACACACAAAGAAATGAAGTGTGTATATCGTGCACAGCTCGCTTGTACAATGCTGAGTTTTCTCAGGCTTCTCTTAAAAAATCAGCAAGCTAGTTCTTAACTTTGTGTGTGTTTTTGAACACTAATCATATCATTAGTGATTAAACACTTTTGAGAAACGACAAAGTGGAAAATAATGATGTTTTTTCTGCTTAAATACGCCAGGCCATATTGAGGCAATTAACCCTTGTATTAATGTAGTGTTAATGAATAAAAATAGACTGATGGATGTTCCTCGTGAGAGTTTTGGTAATTTTGAGAGCAATAGTTGGAGAAAAATAAATACATTTGTGGTTGACTTAATTGTATGTTTGTCCTTGGATGAAATACTACTTTTATTCATGGAGGTCAGTGCTGCAGAATATTAATGTTACAGGAGTTGGGACCATGTTTAACAGGGACTACTTGTGTGTCACAGGCATGAACAACTGGCTTTATCCCTATAATGAGAGGTCCATTAAGCATGGAAGTGATGTGAGGACTGTTTGATGTGAAGGTATATAGTATGACAACCTGCAGGGAAGTGGCGAGAGAGAAAGAGCACAGCCCTATTCAGTCATTATGGGCTAAACAAATGTTGTGTTGCTGTTGGAATTGTGCCATAGTAAGCAAGCCCATTTTATACAAAACAATACAACAAGAATACAACATGATACACATTAAACTTCTTGAAATCAGAATCGTGCCATGAAAACATTTCCTTACATGACACCTTTTTGACCAATAAACTGCAGAACCTTCCTTACAGAGCACTTAAATAAGCCAAAATAAAAATGAACAAAACATTTGTCACTTAATCAGTGAACAGTGTGTCAATAATTCAACAGCGTCAACAGTTGGACCTTAAAAAAGAGAAACTGTGTTGCGCGCTGGGAGGAATAACCTAATCTGCCCCCTAACAAGGGGAAGTGTAAATATGACAAAGCCTTCCCACCTGACACCCTACCCAACAAACAGCCATCTGTCCTCATTATAAGTGGGGTCTGATGTGCCTTAAGAGGCGCGGTGAATCTTTTATGCTCCACAACCAATTAAGCTGGGCCAATTATCTTCTGAATAATTGAGTCAAATTTGGATACTCAATCATTTATGCAGAAGCTACTGGTGCTAGTGTTTCATTGTCAGGCGGCGTTTGGGGAGTACTTAGAGGTACCCCTAAAGTATTTTTTTACTTGTTTATTAATTCATGCTTATAGTTTTGATTGGCATACATTGTTATCTTTCGGGATGTTCAGTGCCAGCGTCTTCCCCCTATTCGCAGCCAACTCTTTGGTTATTCATATCCTTGGCCTGTCACAATGGGGACTTCTCCATACTCCATAACAGATAATCCTCCCAACGCAAAAGTCACCTGTCTCAGGTGTATCGCGGGAGAATGTCACCTGAAACATTATCGTTGTTATAGTCGACACAAAAATATTTTCTGCGCCTTTTGTTCGGCTGACAGGACTTACTACCACTTAAAGGTCCCTCCATTATGTTCTGATGTTCTGATGTTTGGAAATTCATGGTCATTGAAATCTGTCGTATCTGGTAACTAATCCCTAAACTGGCACAATAAAGAAGTGGTGAAGGGGTGGGTACTGCCTGGCGGGGCTCCTCTCTGTATCTCCACATATTTGTATTTCTCCACTCTCCAGAACACATTCACAAAAGAACTTGAGGTATCAATCCCCATTGGGAGGAATATGAACCCTTAGTCAATGCAATGAGGTTATAACAAGTTGACAATAGTCAGGAAATCTTTTATCAAAGGGATGAAAGGAATTTGGCTTCCAAAAGAGTGACAATGTTTTTTAGTGTTTGTTTACCCTGGTGGAAACCAGAAACTTTGTAGGATGTCAAGCTACCAGTGAGAGCCAGATAATTCCAGCAAACAAATTTTATCCTAGCCTGGTCCCAGATCTGCTGTATTGCCAACTCTTATGATTGGTTGGCATGACAATGACCGTAGCAGTTGGCAAGACAGCATAAACATATTATCTTCATGTTTATAGGAAGAGCATCGCAGAGGGAACGGTTACTCTGATGCAATATGTCTGGCAAGCTTCCTCCATTAGCCTATCCAATGGCATCTACTCAGCAGCTGTGAAAAGGGACTGTCTCATCCAGGTCTGGCCTGCCTGGGTGTTGACGAGCGACAGAGGAGCTAAATATTTGATGAACGACTTGGGATGATCCAAAGGTTGGCCTCTCAGAGTGTCTGATACAGGGAACACCCAAACTGTCTGTCATTCTTCTGATCCTCTCTGGCCCTGCTATCCATAGACTGAAGGATTGGGTTCTGCTCTCCCACTCCCAGAGTTTTGCCCAAGAACGAAATACAATGGTCAGACTAACAAAGGTGGCCTTGGCCTTCTCACCACCATCATCTGATCTGAGCCCCTGTAATGTGATGGCTAGTGCAGTGTGTGTCTGAGTGTGTGTGTGTGTGTGTGTGTGTGTGTTTTGCAGAAAGCTGTTTAGAATGACCCTAGGTTGTCCAAGTTTCAAAAGTCAATCTGTCTATCTCAGGATAGAATAGGATCAACTTTATTGTCCCCTAGGGGAAAATTCTATTGGACACAGACAGTTATTGAATAATCTACAGTGCATGTGCTACACACCACTGGCTCAATGCCATATTCAGATGATAGGTGTAGATACCAAAACACAGTATCATACGGTTATGGGAGAAACTCAGTATCATACGGTTATGGGAGAAACTCAGTATCATACGGTTATGGGAGAAACTCAGTATCATACGGTTATGGGAGAAACTCAGTATCATACGGTTATGGGAGAAACACAGTATCATACGCTTATGAGAGAAGATTACATATTACGGCATTTTTATCATCATCGACTAATCCAGGTGTTTATCTCAGACAACCGCAGAGAGGTAATTGGTAACTCACAGGATTGTGGAGATGGTAATCATGGTGGTCTTGATGTTCCCATGTCCATCTAGTCAAGTTGATGTAGACGAGAATGAGTTCCACTACAGCAGAGCCGATCACCCCCACCTCTGCCCCACTTCAATCTGAGCAAAGCAGCAACAAAAACATGGGTCTAACAGGTTTCAGCTCACTGGGCCAAGCTATGACAACAACATTAGCTCCTTTTGTACCAGGGTGTAATGTTTTCAGGTGTGTTGTAGTAGAATGCATGGCATGTACTTACTTAGCTGACAAAGCCCAGTCTCTGCCCCTCTTTCATGAAACGAGGAAAAGTAGAAAAAAGCAGTATCACAAGCCGGATGTTATACATACCTGTTAAAGAGAAGGAGAGCTGCACAGTCTAGGAACTCAGATGCAATAATTTAATAACCGAATTAAACGATTAGGTTATTAAATTATTGCATCGAGCTCCTAGAGTGTGCGGCTCTCCTTTTCTTTTTCAAGTGTTCTACTCCGCTAGCCAGCACCACGCCTAAACAGGTGTGCGTTTCATTCGCCTCCAGATTATACATACATGTTAAAAGGAATTAACAAACTATTGATGTAATTAGTCTTGTTGGTAGGATTTACAAAAGTAACATTTTGAGACAGGGATTCATTCAACATATTTCCAGTAGGCCTATGCAGTTGGTGCTGGGACTTGCTTAAAACAATGTGCTTACTGTCAACACATCTATACCTGTATCCATATTTGTATACCTCTATACAACGACGAGACAGCCTACAGGGAGGAGGTAGGCACTCTGACGGCGTGGTGCCAGGTAAACAACCTCTCCCTCAATGTTAAGGCTAGGGGGCAGTGTTCGGAAGTTCGGAGAGTCTGGCGTGCCCAAAGTAAACTGCCTGTTACTCAGGCCCAGAAGCTAGGATATGCATATAATTGGTAGATTTGGATAGAAAACACTGAAGTTTCTAAAACTGTTAAAATAATGTCTGCGTGTATAACTGATATAGCAGGCAAAAACCAGAGGAAAATCCATCCAGGAAATGGCTTTTTTTCAGCTCCTTGACTTTTCCCATGCTTTGCTATAGAACATTTAAAGGAATAGCTCCCAGATTGCAGTACCTATGGCTTCCACTAGATGTCAACAGTCTTTTGACAAGGTTTCAGGCTTGTTTTTTGAAAAATGACCAAGAAGTAGTAGTTTTTCATGGGGTACTTCCTAGGGTCTGTTGTCCTGTGGCGCACGTGACTGAGAGCGCGCTGTTCGATATTTATCTCCGGTATTGAACATAGTACATTCTGTCTGAAATTTCATCGTTTATTTACATATTAGGGTACCTGAGGATTGATTAGAAACGTTGTTTGACTTGTTTCAACAAACTTTACCGGTACTTTTGAGATGTATTTGTCTGCATGTTTGAACGCCTTTGAACAGGTGGATTACTGAACAAAACGCACCAACCAAAAATAGTTTTTGGGATGTAAAGAGGGGACTTTATCGAACAAAACAACAATTTATTGTGTAGCTGGGACCCTTGGGATTGCCATCAGAGGAAGATCTTTAAAGGTAAGTGATTTATTTTATCGCTATTTTTGAGTTTTGTGACACCTGTGCTGGTTATGAAATTATGTTAATTGTGGAAGAATGCGGGGCGCTGTCCTCAGACAATCAAATGCTATGCTTTCGCCGTAAAGCCTTTTTGAAATATGACAATGCTGTTAGATTACCAAGATTCTAAGCTTTTGAATCATGTATGACACTTATATTTCCATGAATGTTTAATATTACGATTTTTTATTTTGAATCTGTTGCTCCCAAATTCCCTAAGAAACAAAGGAGCTGATTGGTGATTTCAGGAGGAACCAGGCTGGACACGCCCCCATCCTGATCAACGGGGCCGCCGTGGAGATGGTCAACAATTCAAATTCCTCGGCTTTCACATCTCAGAGAAGCTGAAATGGTCTAACCACACAGACACCGTAGTGAAGAAGGTACGACAGCGACTCTTCGACCTCAGGAGGCTGAAGAAATTTCGCCTGTCCACGAGGGCCCTCACAGTGTTCTAGAGGAGCACCATCGAGAGCATACTTTTGGGCTGCATCACAGCCTGGTACGGCAACTCCACCACCACGGACTGCAAGGCGCTTCAGAGGGTGATACGTGCAGCTGATGATCTGAGAGTAGTACAAGAGCATCATGGAAAAAACTGGAAGACTGGCCAATAGTTTCTACTCCCAGATCATAAGGCTGCTGAATAGCCACCACTAGTCAGCTACCTGCCCCCTCCCTCCCCTGCTATTCCCCCTATGGATACCCCCTCCCCACACCCTCTCAATGGTCACTTACCTTACATGCGGCTCCCCTATGGACATTTTCCCCCACCTCCCCCAACAGACTTTTACTCTGCCCCCACCCAACAACATTCACCACTGTTGCAGTTGTTAATATGTATATTAATGATTTTTTTAATTCACATTTTAATTGTTTTTATTTCACTTGGTCCCCACACCCCTTCAATGATCATGCTGCCCCCTATGGTCATCCCACCCACCCCCTCAACAGTCTTTACTCTGCCTCCACCCCAATGGACATTTATTTATTCATCACTACCACAGTTGTTATGATGTATATTGTGCTATTTCTATTTCCATATATTTTTAAAACCATTTTCATTATTTTCTTTCACTTAGTCCTGCATGATGGAGCTCGGCGCATAAGATTTTCACTGTACCCTGCAATCACACCTGCAACCCTGTACATGTGACTATTAAACACTCTGAATCCCTGAATTTCTATACCTCTATACCTCTATGCTTCTATACCTCTATATATCTATACCTCTATTTCTCTATACCTCTATACCTATGTACGTCTATACCGCCATATCTCTATACCTCTATATCTCTACATGTCTATACCTACATGTCTATACCTCTATGTCTTTATACATCTGTATCTCTATACCTCTATATCTCTAGTTCTCTATATTTCTATTTCTCTATACCTCTGTACCTCTATATCTACAGTGGGGAAAAAAAGTATTTAGTCAGCCACCAATTGTGCAAGTTCTCTCACTTAAAAAAAAGAGAGAGGCCTGTAATTTTCATCATAGGTACACTTCAACTATGACAGACAAAACGAGGAAAAAAAAAATCCAGAAAATCACATTGTAGGATTTTTTTATGAATTTATTTGCAAATTATGGTGGAAAATAAGTATTTGGTCAATAACAAAAGTTTATCTCAATACTTTGTTATATACCCTTTGTTGGCAATGACAGAGGTCAAACGTTTTCTGTAAGTCTTCACAAGGTTTTCACACACTGTTGCTGGTATTTTGGCCCATTCCTCCATGCAGATCTCCTCTAGAGCAGTGATGTTTTGGGGCTGTCGCTGGGCAACACGGACTTTCAACTCCCTCCAAAGATTTTCTATGGGGTTGAGATCTGGAGACTGGCTAGGCCACTCCAGGACCTTGAAATGCTTCTTACGAAGCCACTCCTTCGTTGCCCGAGCGGTGTGTTTGGGATCATTGTCATGCTGAAAGACCCAGCCACGTTTCATCTTCAATGCCCTTGCTGATGGAAGGAGGTTTTCACTCAAAATCTCACGATACATGGCCCCATTCATTCTTTCCTTTACACGGATCAGTCGTCCTGGTCCCTTTGCAGAAAAACAGCCCCAAAGCATGATGTTTCCACCCCCATGCTTCACAGTAGGTATGGTGTTCTTTGGATGCAACAGCATTCTTTGTCCTCCAAACACGACGAGTTGAGTTTTTACCAAAAAGTTCTATTTTGGTTTCATCTGACATTCTCCCAATCCTCATCTGGATCATCCAAATGCTCTCTAGCAAACTTTAGACTTGCCTGAACATGTACTGGCTTAAGCAGGGGGACACGTCTGGCACTGCAGGATTTGAGTCCCTGGCGGCGTAGTGTGTTACTGATGGTAGGCTTTGTTACTTTGGTCCCTGCTCTCTGCAGGTCATTCACTAGGTCCCCCTGTGTGGTTCTGGGATTTTTGCTCACCGTTCTTGTGATCATTTTGACCCCACGGGGTGAGATCTTGCGTGGAGCCCCAGATCGAGGAAGATTATCAGTGGTCTTGTATGTCTTCCATTTCCTAATAATTGCTCCCACAGTTGATTTCTTCAAACCAAGCTGCTTACCTATTGCAGATTCAGTCTTCCCAACCTGGTGCAGGTCTACAATTTTGTTTCTGGTGTCCTTTGACAGCTCTTCGGTCTTGGCCATAGTGGAGTTTGGAGTGTGACTGTTTGAGGTTGTGGACAGGTGTCTTTTATACTGATAACAAGTTCAAACAGGTGCCATTAATACAGGTAACGAGTGGAGGACAGAGGAGCCTCTTAAAGAAGAAGTTACAGGTCTGTGAGAGCCAGAAATCTTGCTTGTTTGTATGTGACCAAATACTTATTTTCCACCATAATTTGCAAATAAATTCATAAAAAATCCTACAATGTGATTTTCTGAATTTTTTTCCCTCATTTTGTCTGTCATAGTTGAAGTGTACCTATGATGAAAATTACAGGCCTCTCTCATCTTTTTAAGTGAGAGAACTTGCACAATTGGTGGCTGACTAAATACTTTTTTCCCCCCACTGTATATACCTCTATATCTCTATAAATGTACCCATGGAAAAGCAACAGTAGTGTTGTAAAGAAAACAGATGGCTCAATAAGGGTGTCTACAGTGCTGAGCAAATGCATAATGATAGTAATTCACTTGACCCTTACAAATTGAATAAAATATACAGTATCATATATCCTGCAGGTGTCTTTCTGGGCTCTCTGTGGATTCAGTGGATTTAGCCCAGGACTTAGAAGTGCACTTTCTTTCTACCATCTTTGGCCGAGAGCCTGAAGGAATCAACAGCTCTAGTCTTTTAATGACAGTCCGACCATCAAGGAAGGATTTCTGGCAGGCTGGAAAGAAACATTTGAAACTGATCCTTCTCTTTTGCTTTTCTTTGAGCTCTTAATCCGTAAACCATCCCTCCCAGCCCCATCTGGTCTCATCCTCCTCATCCTCGTGATCTCTCTCTCTGTCTGTCCATCTCTTTCTCTCCCTTACCGACTATGCCATATGTTTTAAACATGCGTAGAAACTTGCAAGCTTAAATTCCCTGATAACATCAAACTAATATATACGCCTGTTGCATTAAATGTCTTATCTAATGTTTTCATCCCATCACTGTTAATACTTTTCCAATCCATACAGATGGTCTTGTACCTATAATATCATATGCCATAGAGGCAAATTTATACATCATTAACCTGTGTTTTGTGAATTACCAGAAGATAAGCAAGCCCCATTCTTTACAACTAGTTTAGGATGTCCTGCTAAATATGACATGTAGGGCTGGGCGATATGGCCTAAAAATCACATCTCAATTTTTTTCAAACTTATGGGCGATTCACAATATGTATACAGTACCAGTCAAACGTTTTGCACACACCTACTCATTCACAGGGTTTTTCTTTATTTTAATTGTTTTTTACATTGTAGAATAATAGTGAAGACATCAAAACTATGAAATAACACATATGGAGTCACGTAGTAACCAAAAAAGTGTTTAACAAATCAAAATATTTGTGAGATTTTAGATTCTTCAAAGTAGCCACCCTTTGCCTTGATGACAGCTTTGCGCACTCTAGGCATTCTCTCAGCTAGCTTCATGAGGAATGCTTTTCCAACAGTCTTGAAGGAGTTCCCACATATGATGAGCACTTGTCATTGTCTTGTTGAAAAATAAATGATAGTCCCACTAAGCGCAAACCAGATGGGATGGCGTATCGCTGCAGAATGCTGTTGTAGCCATGCTAGTTAAGTGTGCCTTGAATTCTAAATAAATCACTGACAGTGTCACCAGCAATGCACCCGGCCACCATCACACCTCCTCCTCCATGCTTCACGGTAGGAACCACACATGCAGAGATCATCCGTTCACCTACTCGTGTCACAAAGACACGGCGGTTGGAACTTAAAATCTCAAATTTGGACTCATAAGACCAAATGACAGATTTCCACTAATTGCTCGTGTTTCTTGGCCGAAGCAAGTCTCTTCTTCTTATTGGTGTCCTTTAGTAGTGGTTTATTTGCAGCAATTTGATCATGATGGCCTGATTCACACAGTCTCCTCTGAACAGTTGATGTTGAGATGTGTCTGTTACTTGAACTCTATGAAGCATTTATTTGGGCTGCAATCTGAGATGCAGTTAACTCTAATGAACTTATCCTCTGCAGCAGAGGTAACTCTGGGTCTTCCTTTCCTGTGGCGGTCTTCATGAGAGCCAGTTTCATCATGGCGCTTGATGGTTTTTGAGACTGCACTTGGGGAAACTTTCAAAGTTCTTAAAATTTGACGCAATGACTGGCCTTCATGTCTTAAAGTAATGATATACTGTAGTTTCACTTTGCTTATTTGAGCTGTTCTTGCCATAATATGGACTTGATCTTTTACCAAATAAGGCTATCTTCTGTATACCAACCCTACCTTGTCACAACACAACTGATTGTCTCAAACGCAGAAAGAAGGAAAGAAATTCCACAGATTAACTTTTAACAAGGCACACCTGTTAATTGAAATGCATTCCAGGTGACTAACTCATGAAGCTGGTTGAGAGAATGCCAAGAGTGTGCAAAGCTGTCATCAAGGCAAAGGTTGGCTTCTTTGAAGAATCTCACTTTGTTTAACACTTTTTTGATTACTACATGATTCCAAATGTGTTATTTCATAGTGTTGATGTCTTCACTATTATTCTACAATGTAGAAAAAAGTAAAAATAAAGAAAATGAATGAATGAGTAGGTGTGTCTGAACTTTTGACTGGTACTGTATATCTTGATTTTTAAAATTAAATGTAAAATACACAGCATTTCAAACAGTTATCAATAATCTAATTATTCAGGGGTTGTGAAATTATACCTAGGCTAAATATAAGCCTTCCACAACCATAAAAACCCACTAATAATTGAATTATTTTATCTAAATAGTTTAACCTGCTTTTTTTTCCTCGCAATTATCACTGATCTGGCTTTCAAGTCTGTTTATGAAAATGCCTTCTTTGTTACAAATTTAACTAGAACCATGCATAATGCACATTCACTAAAAATGACTAACTTCTTGCAGCAGCCATTATAGAAAATTAACACAGGTCTCATAAACAATCTCTCAAGCTAGTGAGTATTTTTTTATTTTACATTTATTTAACTAGGCAAGTCAGTTAAGAACAAATTCTTATTTACAATGACGGCCTACACAGGCCAAACCCTAACCCAGACGACGCTGGGCCAATTGAGTGCCACCCTATGGGACTCCCAATCACCACCAGTTATGATACAGCCTGGATTCAAACTAGGGTGTCTGTGGTGACGCTTCTAGCACTGAGACTTAGACCGCTGCGCCACTCAGGAGCCCAAGTAGCCAGCTAATCTTTATTTAAAGTTTAGCTAACATGGATCTACAGTATTTTCTAGCTAACAAGTTAGAACAGTTGAATTGTTATGAACACACACTTCTGTCCATCTCCAACTGTTTTAACAGCATGCTAGCCTGTCCACTTTGTTCAGATGTTGAAATCAAGTGGCCTACCATATTTCTCAGACTGAGAATGAGTTGGCAATAGAGAATGAGTTGGCAATTATAGAATAGTTTTTATGCTTATTGCATATTTAAAAAACACAGACTAGAAAGCTAGTATCAAAGTCTGTGGGAGGGGCTTATTGTGTGGTGGAGGGGCTTGGTGTGTGTGTAAATGGGAAGGTGCACAGTCACAGCAGAAGGAGCGAAAGGGACGAGACCAAAAAGAGTACCATAAGAACAAGCGGACATAAACGCTCATAAAAACAAAAAATGTAAATAAACTTGATTCTTGCTATACAGGCAGGAAAATGGAATTTCGCGCCAAAACATACATTATAATTAATCTAATTAATTTGATATATCGTCCAGCCCTAATGACATGTCATATGCACCTACGGTCAGTGACTGATCAAGGAAGAGGGTTATACAACTGCATAAAAAATCACAGCAAATATCAGGGGTTGGCTTGAGGAAGCGAATTCACGAGAGCTGCACTAAATGATAACATTGACACAGAAACCATTAGATCTCATAAGCTGCCCACACACATGCAGCTGCACATAGCACACAGTCTAGTTTTCAGGTTCCACTTATTTCTCTCCTCAGGTTTTTTGACTCACTTTTCCCAGGAAACATGGTAGGAGCAGGCTGCTGGTTTCTCCTCAGCTCTCTCTCCTCAGCGCCCCAGCAAAGCCACAACACAAACAGCGGCGGCCATATCGGGCCCCAGCTGCCGACATGTCTGCTCAGCGGCGTATTTATTTAAACCTGCCGCTGGCCCTGGAGGTCCGACGCAGGCCTTGCCGGGGGCCTCCCCGGCTTGTTTGAGAATCCATTCACACCTGAGCATTAAATTACTGACACTAATGTTACTAGTAATGCTTGGACCGGCTCCCATTTTTGGGGAACCCATAAACCTGCAGGAGCCGGGAATTGTGGATGGGTTCGAGAAAAAAATATAGATCTTAGGTGAGGGACCAATGTGATACAGGGGGATAAGCATGACCCTGTCTGTGAGATCTATGTGTAAGGTATTATTCTAATGTACTGTATGTGCAGGTATTTACTGTATGTATTTCCATTGTCAGTGACTGAGATAAAGCATGATCGAGGATAAGGGTATACAACATTGTACACATAAATCATTCATTTTAAAGCACACGATTCTGTCTTCCTCCCTAGGCTGACAGTAAAACAGAGGACACTCTCCCCTTAGGGAGTTAGAGAGAGGTGGGGGAGGGACATTGTTTGACTGTTACCCTGGTTGCTAAGGAGTCTTTTGAACTTGAGAGGTGTGGAGGCATGAACACCTGTGCGGCCCCCCTCTTCAAACCGGTGGGATACCTTTCACCTTGTCTCACTCTGCAGCACTCACCGAGCGGACGAGAAGAAAAGAAGAGGGTGCGGAGAAAGGAAAGTATCTAAGAGACGTATCCTTGGCTGTCACTCAGGGGTCGGGGGTCAGAGGTCGGCATGGAGGGGGTATGTCAGGTGTTAAGTGGGGCAGACAGCCCTGTGGAGGGCTTGTTAAATGCCTACCTGGCAACCTGCTTACCTGCAGCCAGGTGGGAGCACAAAGCACCCAGGATTTACCCACCCATACATGTTGTTATTTCTATATGACTGGTTTTGTTCCATTACAGCCAAAATGACTTTTCTTAGAGTGTGTGACTTTTTATGTATGTGTTTTTGAAAGAGAGAATAAGTGAGAGGGAGACAGAGGTGAAGAAATAACAATGAAAGAGGGAGCAAATAATATGATTCCGCTGTAGCCGACTAAGTCTTTTTTTTTTCAACAAAACAAAATGTAGGAGAAGAGGAGTACCGCAATTTATAAAATAATTCATCTCTGCCTCTGCTTTTACCAGTCAGATAGTATAGCAAGTCAACATAAAACACTAATGACTCTCTATTAAAGGTATAAAACTAAATATAATTTGTAGAGGACTATAGTGGCCGGAGTCAGACTATAGCAATATGTGGTCTGGATTCAAGTCCAAAGCCAGTCCCATCTGGTCAATGAGTACACATACTGTTAAACTTGAGGAAATGCTGAGCTAACTCTGGACAATCACAAAGCATTTTCTCTCGTACTTGTTGCTGGCTTAGAGAGACAAACAGGGACACTGCAGATTAGTGCAGTGATGCCATGTTTACTTTTTCAATGTAAACCCTTTGTGCACGCTGCTTAAAACTAGTTTAACACAAAGGGTTGACCTTTAAACGTGGCATCACTGTCTTGGTTCTGATCATTTAGGCCTTGTTTCTGGCTTAGAGAAACAAACAGCACTAATGAAATACGCAATTTATTTTCTACTACAGCTTTAAGAGGATTTAGGGCTCCTATATAGTCTCAACTAGCTTTACACAGCAAATAGAAAGGGTTTACATTTAAACGTTAAACGGCACTAATCTGCAGCGTCACGGTTTGTTTCTCTGCCAGAAACAAGGCTAAACGGTCAGAACCAAGACAGTGATGCCATGTTTAACCTTTAAATGTAAACCCGTTGTGTTTTAAACTAGCTTTACGCTGCATACACAAAGGGTTTACATTTAAAGGTCAAACATGGCATCACTGCACTAATCTGCAGCGTCACTGACATATGATCGTCTGGGTCAACAATCTGCTTTCATTTAATTAGTGTTCATTGCAGTCCCAATTTGGCTATTCCATTTATGTAGGGATGCTGATGGTTGTTTTGGACCAAATAGGAGCCCTAAGTCCTTGTAAAACTGCAGTAGAAAATAAATGGCTTATTTCTTTATCGCTGTGTGTTTCTCTAAGTCAGAAGCAAGTCTAAACAATGCTAATGATGATCTGTGGCGGCAGGCCGAGGCTGGTAGGGGGGATCCTCTTCATCCTGTCGTGGCCATTGTGTCGAGGTGGCATTGAGCTCCTTGTCCAGCCTTCCATTAATTATTGATGACTCGTCACAATGTCTTTTTGTTTTGTTGGGGACACAGCATGGAAATGGACACTGTTGAAGTGAGAAGGTAGCACTTCACTCCAAGTGAGTAGTCATGTGGCTGTCTGACTTCCCTTGGAGCACACTGGAACCTGAACACATCACAGTATGACCACTGTTTCTGACCGTTTCACAAAATGTCTTGGTTCTGACTATTTCACAAAATGTTTTGGTTCTGACCATGTCACAAAATGTCTTGGTTCTGACTATTTCACAAAATGTTTTCTTTCTGACCATTTCACAAAATGTTTTTGTTCTGACCATGTCACAAAATGTCTTGGTTCTGACTATTTCACAAAATGTTTTGGTTCTGACCATATCACAAAATGTGTTGGCACTTAAAGGTAGACTCAGCAATATGATGTAGTGTCATGACTTCAGCCGAAGTTGGTCCCTCTCCTTGTTCAGGCGGCTTTTGGCGGTCAACATCACCGGTTTTATAGCTACCGCCGATCTACTTTAAATTTTCTATGTTTTTGTCTTCATTATACACACCTGGTTTCCAATCACTTAATTATTTGTTCCTTATTTAAACCCTCTGTTTCCCCTCATGGTTTTGTGCGTGTTTGTTATATGTTAGATGTTCTTTTTATTATGAGCTTGGATTTTACTACCTATTTTGGTAGTTTGTAATTTGAGTAAAGATACGTGATTTACTCATCTCCGTTGTCCTACGCCTGATTCTGCCTACCTGCTACACAGAGACTTCTGACATAGAGGCAGAAAGTAAATAGCATAATGGGTCAATTTCTGCAACAACTAAGAGTGTTGAAGCACCAGTCTCAACTTCTCGGGCTGTTTTGGTGCCCTGGCTACTACGCCGCACACAGTATGAAGTGAAACCATGCACATGCGCAGATATAATACACCATGAAATGTTATGGTTTAATGTGAAGCATTTAAGCACATGAATATATTGGAGCGTAGTGTGTACGGCCCAGTACATGACTGGGGCCAAGCTTCCTGCCATCCAGGACCTCTATACCAGGAGGTGTCAGAGGAAGGCCCTAAAAATTGTCAAAGACTCCTGCCACCCTAGTCATAGACTGTTCTCTCTGTTATCGCACGGCAAGAGGCTTCTAAACAGGTTCTACCCCCAAGCCATAAGACTCCTGAACATCTAATCAAATGGCTACCAAGATAATTAGCTAATTACCTCAATTACCTCGACTAACCGGTGCCCTCGCACATTGACTCTGTACCGGTACCCCCTGTACATAGTCTCGCTATTGTTATTTTACTGCTGTTCTTTAATTACTTGTTCCTTTTATTTCTTATTCTTGTTCTTATTTTTTAAACTGCATTGTTGGTTAGAGGCTTGTAAGTAAGCATTTCACTGTAACGTCTATGCATGTGACTAATAACATTTGATTTGGTTTGATTTTGATTCTAAATGTACAGTGCTACACCCACACCATTCCTATTCCTGTCCCTTCGACGCATTTGACTAAAACAATTTGATTTGATTTTATATAATGTTACCAGAAGAATAACAAGTTAAACACTGTGTAGATAGATATCTTTCCGTATTAAGCTGTTGCTTCTTGTGTAACCTGCTGAAACTAGCAGAACAGAACACTGTTAACCCGTTGAAACTAGCTGAACAGAACACTGTTAACCAGTTGAAACTAGCTGAACAGAACACTCTTAACCTGTTGAAACTAGCTGAACAGAACACTCTTAACCTGTTGAAACTAGCTGAACAGAACACTCTTAACCTGTTGAAACTAGCTGAACAGAACACTCTTAACCTGTTGAAACTAGCTGAACAGAACACTGTTAACCTGTTGAAACTAGCTGAACAGAACACTGTTAACCTATTGAAACTAGCTGAACAGAACACTCTTAACCTGTTGAAACTAGCTGAACAGAACACTGTTAACCTGTTGAAACTAGCTGAACAGAACACTGTTAATGTGTTCAAACTAGCTGAACAGAACGCTGTTAACCTGTTGAAACTACCTGAACAGAACACTGTTAAGCCGTTGAAACTAGCTGAACAGAACACTGTTAACCTGTTGAAACTAGCTGAACAGAACACTGTTAGCAGATGTTCTGAAAGAGCTGCAAAATCTGGACCCGTACAAATCAGCTGGACTAGATAATCTGGACCCTCTCTTTTTAAAAATATCTGCTGCCATTGTTGCAACTCCTATTACCAGTCTGCTCAACCTCTCTTTGGTGTCGTCCGAGATCCCAAAAGATTGGAAAGCTGCTGCGGTCATCCCTCTCTTCAAAGGGGGTGACACCCTAGACCCAAATTGCTATAGACCTATATCAATCCTGCCCTGCCTCTCTAAAGTCTTTGAAAGCCTAGTTAATAAACAGATCATTAACCACTTCGAATCCTACCGTACCTTCTCCGCTGTGCAATCCGGTTTCCGAGCTGGTCACAGGTGCACCTCAGCCACGCTCAAGAAACTAAACGCCATCGATAAGAGACATTACTGTGCAGCCGTATTCATTGACCTGGCCAGGGCTTTCGACTCTGTCAATCACCACATCCTTACCGGCAGACTCAACAGCCTTGGTTTCTCTAATGATTGCCTCGCCTGGTTCACCAACTACTTTGCCGACAGAGTTCAGTGTGTTAAATCAGAGGGCCTGTTGTCCGGGCCTCTGGCAGTCTCTATGGGGGTGCCACAGGGTTCAATTCTTGGGCCGACTCTCTTCTCTGTATACATCAATGATGTCGCTCTTGCTGCTGGTGATTCTCTGATCCACCTCTATGCAGACGACACCATTCTGTATACTTCTGGCCCTTCTTTGGACACTGTGTTAACTAACCTCCAAACGAGCTTCAATGCCATACAACACACCTTCCATGGCCTCCAACTGCTCTTAAACGCTAGTAAAACCAAATGCATGCTCTTCAACCGTTCGCTGCCTGCACCCGCCCGCCCGACTAGCATCACTACCCTGGACGGCTCTGACCTAGAATACGTGGACAACTACAAATACCTAGGTGTCTGGCTAGACTGTAAACTCTCCTTCCAGACTCACATTAAACATCTCCAATCCAAAATTAAATCTTGAATTGGCTTTCTATTTCGCAACAAAGCCTCCTTCACTCATGCTGCCAAACTTGCACTAGTAAAACTGACTATCCTACCAATCCTCGACTTCGGCGATGTCATCTACAAAACAGCTTCCAACACTCTACTCAGCAAACTGGATGCAGTCTATCACAGTGCCATCCGCTTTGTCACCAAAGCCCCTTATACCACCCACCACTGTGACCTGTATGCTCTATTCGGCTGGCCCTCGCTACATACTCGTCTCCAGACCCACTGGCTTCAGGTCATCTACAAGTCCCTGCTAGGTAAAGCCCCGCCTTATCTCAGCTCGCTGGTAACCATAGCAGCACCCACCCGTAGCACTCGCTCCAGCAGGTATATCTCACTTGTCACCCCCAAAGCCAATTCCTCTTTTGGCCGCCTTTCCTTCCAGTTCTCTGCTGCCAATGACTGGAACGAACTACAAAAATCGTTGAAACTGGAGACACTTATCTCCCTCACTAGTTTTAAGCACCAGCTGTCAGATAAACTCACAGATCACTGCACCTGTACATAGCCCAACCAACTACCTCATCCCCTACCGTAGTCATTTATCTTGCTCCTTTGCACCCCATTATTTTTACTTTGCACATTCATCTACTGCACATTTACCATTCCAGTGTTAAATTGCTATACTATAGTTACTTTGCCACCATGGCCTATTTATTGCCTTATGTTCCTTATCCTACCTCATTTGCACACATTGTATATAGATTTGTTTTTTTCCCTACTGTATTATTGACTGAGTGTTTGTTTACTCCAATGTGTAACTATGTGTTGTTGTATGTGTTGAACTGCTTTGCTTTATCTTGGCCAGGTCGCAGTTGTAAATGAGAACTTGTTCTCAACTTGCCTACCTGGTTAAATAAAGGTGAAATAAAAAAAATAAAAAAAAACCTGTTCAAACTAGCTGAACAGAACACTGTTAACCCGTTGAAACTAGCTGAACAGAACACTGTTAACCTGTTGAAACTAGCTGAACAGAACACTGTTAACCTGTTGAAACTAGCTGAACAGAACACTGTTAACCTGTTGAAACTAGCTGAACAGAACACTGTTAACCAGTTTAAACTAGCTGAACAGAACACTATTAAGCCGTTGAAACTAGCTGAACAGAACACTGTTAACCTGTTGAAACTAGCTGAACAGAATCTGTTAACCTGTTTAAACTACCTGAACAGAACACTGTTAACCTGTTGAAACTAGCTGAACAGAACACTGTTAACTTGTTTAAACTAGCTGAACAGAACACTGTTAACCTGTTGAAACTAGCTGAACAGAACACTGTTAACCTGTTGAAACTAGCTGAACAGAACACTGTTCACTTGCACTGGACTGCAGGTGAGGCACAAGTCATATGGTTCAGTTTTGATATTGGGCATTTTCACTTAAATGTTAACAACGGTTGAATACTTACTTTGAGGGTTTGGGCTAAGTGAGCGTCTATTGTTCATGTGATTGTGGCCCCACTCTTTAAGTTCTTCAAATCAGGAAATGGTTAAACAAGGCTAATTACCCAGCAGTATTCCCTGCAGTGTGCGGTCCTGGCAGTCCGTCTCTGTGGTTGATCTGACAGGAGTCATGCCCTCTGGGGTCCATGTATCAATTATAGAACCATTCGCAGCTAGCCATTTTGGAAACATTAGACAAGCTCAATCCCAGCTTTTCTTTCAATGCTCAATGTGCCCCCCCCTCCTCCCGCCAATGCCTTCATCATGCTGACAAATGGGACTCCTTTTGGATGGAATTTAACTTACACCTTGAGACTTGAGTTGTCTGGTTATTTAATACACTGAACCTTATAGAGCTGAAATACACTGAGCTGAATATTGTAAGTAGAAGAAAAGTGTACAGGAACATACAGAGGTGAATGAGGGAAGGACTGTGAGAGTGGGTAAAGGTTGTTGGTTTGGCTAAGATAGACAACATGTGAGGTTATTGACACACAGTGAGGTTATTCCAGGGACTGGAGTCTGACTGGTGGAGGGAGGCCAGGGCAGACATCCCTCTGAGCCACACACACAGTGGCCATACTCCCTCTGCTGCTGCCCCACTGTAAACACAGCCCAGAGGGGTGTGTGCGTGTGTGCGTGTGTGCGTGTGTGCGTGTGTGTGTGTGTGTGTGTGGTTTTACTATCCTTGTGGGGATCAAAAGTCCAAAAGGAAAATGTTGGCAAGTGGGGACATTTCGTTGTCCCCACAAGGACAAAGGCTATGTGCAAGTACAATGTGCAAGTAGAAATACTGGTGTGCAAAAGGGCAGAAGAAAAAAAAACAAAAATAAAACAAACAATGGGGATGAGGTAGGTAGTTGGTTGGATGGATGGGCTATTTACTGATGGGCTGTGTACAGCTACATTGGTAAGCTGCTCTGGCTCTGACAGCCGATGCTTGAAGTTAGTGAGGGAGATATACAGTTGAAGTCGGAAGTCAACCAATCCACAAATTTCTTGTTAACAAACTATAGTTTTGGCAAGTCAGTTAGGACATCTACTTTGTGCATGACACAAGTAATTTTTCCAACAATTGTTTACAGACAGATTATTTCACTTATAATTCACTGTATCACAATTCCAGTGGGTCAGAAGTTTACATACACTAAGTTGACTGTGCCTAAACAGCTTGGAAAATTCCAGAAAGTGATGTCATGGCTTTAGAAGCTTCTGATAGGCTAATTGACATCATTTGAGTCAATTGGAGCTGTGCCTGTGGATGTATTTCAAGGCCTACCTTCAAACTCAGTGCTTCTTTGCTTGACATCATGGCAAAATCAAAAGAAATCAGCCAAGACCTCAGAAAAAAAATTGTAGACCTCCAGAACCAATTTCCAAATGCCTGAAGGTACCACGTTCATCTGTACAAACAATAGTACGCAGGTATAAACACCATGGGACCACGCAGCTGTCACACCACTCAGGAAGGAGACACGTTCTGTCTCCTAGAGATGAACGTACTTTGGTGAGAAAAGTGCAAATCAATCCCAGAACAACAGCAAAGGACCCTGTGAAGATGCTGGAGGAAACAGGTACAAAAGTATCTAAATCCACAGTAAAACAAGTCATATATCGACATAATCTGAAAGGCCGGGCAGCAAGGAAGAAGCCACTGCTCCAGAACCACCATAAAAACCCAGACTACGGTTTGCAACTGCACATGGGGACAAAGATCGTACTTTTTGGAGAAAAAGGTCTGGTCTGGTCTGATGAAACAAAAATAGAACTGTTTGGCCCTAATGACCATCGTTATGTTTGGAGGAAAAAGGGGGAGGCTTGCAAGCCGAAGAACACCATCCCAACCGTGAAGCATAGGGGGGGCAGCATCATGTTGTGGGGGTGCTTTGCTGCAGGAGGGACTGGTGCACTTCACAAAATAGATGGCATCACGAGGGAGGAAAATGATGTGGATATATTGAAGCAACATCTGAAGACATCAGTCAGGAAGTTAAAGCTTGGTCGCAAATGGGTCTTCCAAATGGACAATGACCCTAAGCATACTTACAAAGTTGGCATAAGGACAACAAAGTCAAGGTATTGGAGTGGCCATCACAAAGCCCGACCTAAATCCTATAGAAAATTTGTTGGCAGAACAGAAAAAGCATGTGCGAGCAAGGAGGCCTACAAACCTGACTCAGTTACACCAGCTCTGCCAGGAGGAATGGGCCAAAATTCACCCAACTCATTGTGGGAAGCTTGTGGAAGGCTACCCAAAACGTTTGACCCAAGTTAAACAATTTAAAGGCAATGCTACCAAATACTAATTGAGTGTATGTAAACTTCTGACCCACTGGGAATGTGATGAAATAAATAAAAGCTTAAATAAATCATTCTCTCTACTATTATTTCACATTCTTAAAATAAAGTGGTGATCCTAACTGACCTAAGACAAGGAATTTGTACTAGGATTAAATGTCAGAAATGATGAAAAACCGAGTTTAAATGTATTTGGCTAAGCTGTATGTAAACTTCCGACTTCAACTGTAAGTCTCCAACTTCAGTGATTTTTGCAATTCGTTCCAGTTATTGGCAACAAAGAACTGGAAGGAAAGGTGGCCAAAGGAGGTGTTGGCTTTGGGGATGACCAGTGAAATTTACCTGCTGGGGTGCATGCTAAAGAAGGGTTTTGCTATGGTGACCAGTGAGCTGAGATAAGGCGGAGCTTTACCTAGCAAAGACTTATAGATGACCTGGAGCCAGTGGGTTTGGCAATGAACATGTAGCGAGGACCAGCCAATGAGAGCATACAGGTCGCAATGGTGGGTAGTATATGGGGCTTTGGTGACAAAACGGATGGCACAAAACGGATAGACTGCATCCAATTTGCTGAGTAGAGTGTTGCTTAACATGCTTATTTTAATTTCACAATGTACACCATTTAAAACGCCCAAACTCCATTCACAACAGTATTCAGTTGGTTAGAGACAAACATTCAGTTAAAATACTAGGAATAGATTGTCCACCATCTGTGTTTTCCAGACAGAAAAGAGAAATAGGAAAAATAACATTTCGATTCAGAGCAATAAAGAAATTGAATAATTTATCTGAGCAAACCAAAAACCTTTCAATATATACATTCAAACAATACTTTAGAACCATTTAAGTCTGTTTGCAACAGTGTGTTATATGTGAAAATGTGCTCGTATTATAAATTATATTTTAATGTTTAAGGACTCTTGGAAGATTAGTCCAAATGAGGACTAAACGATATCCTAATAAAATCTAATAAAATAACATCCACTTATCCAACAATATCTATTTTGTATATGAAAAACAACAATCAAAACTATCAACCCTGGTTATTTAAAAATATATATATTTCTGATACATAGGCCTAGCTAACTTGGAAGTAAAAGTAAATACAAAAAACTATGTTTCTTGAATTCTTAAAAACTGGTGAATAAACAAGGCGAGATGTGTGTCACCATTTCCACAATTATCATTAATACAAGACGTTTTTTGAGGGAGTGACTTAAGAACAAAAACACTTCATACTACAACTCCCCAGTGGAGAAATTAACCTGTCATTGGAGCGTCTGCCTAAATCCCACACGCTTATGGAAAAAAGAGACCATTTTAGTTCAGAGTTCTGTGTAACATTCAATTACAATTTAACAGGCCGGCCTCTATTAAAGGGTATCCATTTCAGGGTTCGAAGCAAAGGGTCACAACCTCTCTCTCTGTAAGTCTCTGACAGGTGCTTGTTAGACATGATTAAAAAAGTACAACCAAACACAAAGATTCAATCCTCCAATACTAAACACACCTGGTAGCCGCAAATCACCAAATCACTTCCCTATTGGACCTTGTCTGTGACTCACAAAAACGTACTCTTGAGTGGAAATGTAAGCTGACAGTCAACATTTCTAATACATTTATTTCTTCTCCTTTTTGTTTCAAGATATTAAAGTAATTTATATAATTGTTTGAAACAAGTCCACTTTTCCTAATTCTCACATGTGTCCTTGACAACAGGGTCACACAGACAGATCCTTCCCTTGGCAGCTGATCCAGATGGTAAAGAGAGCAGAGAGAAGGGAGAGGGAGGAAGAGAGAGAGAGAGGGATGAAGACAGAGAGAGGGATGAAGACAGAGAGAGAGAGAGAGAGAGAGAGAGAGAGAGAGAGAGAGAGAGAGAGAAGACCTCCCTCAAGGTCAGTTGAATAATTATTGTGATATTTCTGCCGTCTGAGTTGGCTCTACCTGTCCTCTGCTGCAGCAGACAAGTCAATAGCTTTAGGCCATGAAATTAGTGGGGGCTGGGTGGTAGGGGAGAAAAATCCCTACCTGTTTCCAAAGTATTTGAACTCCTAATTGAACAGAGCCCTTGGTAAATCCGGGGGTGTTAAGGAGGAGGCCTTATCTAAACATGGTGACTAAAGACAACTATCCCCAGCTAGCTTTGCAAGAACATGAGGTGAGTGCAAACACTCTGACAAAGAGTTTGAGGAAAGCTAGACAAAGGGTGTTTGCCCAAGGCATTGGACTTGTCAAAACCAGGCCAATTGTTTACACCCTCCCTTGACTTTCAACATCCGTCTGATTTGGATTGACATGACTGTCTGACAGATGAACGCTTCTGTTGTGCTTGAGGAAATGCTCATCCCTTTCTGCACCTCCTAACAAACAGAAACTAGCTAGCTAGCTTTGATTTGTTAGCCAGCTAGCAAAGTGTTGCTGCAAGCACTTGTCCCGAACTTCTGCAAAACCAGATAATTGTGAAACAGATATGATATTGTGTATATTCTTGTTAGCTGTAAAGTGCTGTATATTGTTTTACAGCACCACATTTCACAAACAATGCAGTGCCTCTGCTTTTGTAGTTAGCCTAGAATCAGTTGGCTCATTCCAATCACCATACAAAACGTGTTTGCAAGTTAAGAAACATTGTATTTGAAATCATTCATTCTATGGCCTTTGCCAATATTCAATTTAGCCTACTGTTGACTGTCTAAGCTATATTTTCATAAGGTAAAGGTGGGATGGTCTTTGTATGTCAGACACCCTCTTAGACAGCACTTGGGGGCCTAACAAGAATGGGATGATAATGGTGTAAGTAGGTGTCAAGAAATATTCCATAAATAAACACTATGTCTAACTCGAAACGTTCAGCGCCCACTCCCGTTAAACTAGGTCCTTAAAACAACACTGATGCCGTTTTAGTGAGCCAACAGGCGAGAAAAAACAGAATAGTATGCTCTCCAGCGACAAAGCACTTGAAAGGTAACATAATATGGCATGCTTGCAGAGATATAGCAGACTACACAGTCGTATATATAAGACGTTTCTCGGCCATTCTCTTTGTCAGAGTCCTCTACTCAAATGCTGCTCAGAGCTAAGAGGTAAATCTGGTTCTTATCTTGTGAAAAGTCAAATGTAACCAAACAAGTGCAGGGAAAAAGTGGGCACTGGGTCTGCACGTGCTTAGTCCCCAAAGAGGCTTGAAAAATAAGCAGGCTCTGGACTCACGACATCGAGCTCCACTGGGTATTACTGAATAGCCGCTCATGCTGACAAATAGCAGGAGAAGAGAAAAGGAGCCTTTAAATACGTTTTAGTGTTTCAGATTTGAAGGTGAATAAGTAAATACATTTTATTGGTAATTATTATTAAGAAACTATATTAACAATTCATATAAAAGAAAACAGAACATAATACTATTTTTGAGTAGGACAGACAGACAGCTGGACGGACGCACTTACGCACGCACACACACTTTCCCCAACTGTCCCACACCCCTGCTGCCAAACCTACAACTTGTCATAGCCCATTATAGGAGCAGTCAGCCAATGTCTCCTCCTCGACACCTGGCAGAAAACAACTCTATTCACTGCTCCATCCTTCATCCTCCAGTCTAAAGACTTGTCCCCTCTCTCTCCATGAGTGCAAGGCCACAGGACATGGGGGGGAAGCAGGCCTGGCAGTGATTAAAAGCCCAAATGTCACGACACGCTGCCAGCTGCCGCCTGCTTTGATATTCTAAGGCTGGATGATGCTTATTTGATCGTTTCATTAGATAATTTGGTCTAGGTGTCAAAGAGGTTCTGTATGTCTGTGCTGGAGTTATTAAGCTCAATTATAGCTGCCAGAAAGAGGCAGAACTGAGCCAGGTCTGTGAGCTCCTTTCAGAGTGTCTGTTTAAGAGCCACCGAGAGAGTCACAGAAATTGCTATTCATAACACCTAACGGCTTATGAATTAAGATTTTCCTCTAATTATTCATAATCACACACATACACTCCATACGCTCGCTGAAATAAAATACAAATAAAATGGTGTCTCGTTCTCAATTTGGAAGCCCGAGAAACTGCGCTACACGACTGCTTGAATGGTGTTATTAAAGCTCTTCCTCATCGAGAACATCAACATAATGATATCCCCTGTTACTTTCAAATTCATTGTAAGAAATGACACCAAATATTAAGGTCTGTCTATATCTATTACACTGTTTATCCATTATGCATGGTATTTATAATACAGGGACAAGATAGACATCAATATGGGGTATATTATCATTTCAGATGTCAAGTTTCCAAAATTGCATGCATGACGTATGCCCACACATACGTGCAAAATAGTTTTTTTTAACCACTTTCATATTAGATTTAATAGACATGCCGGGAAATGTGTAGCCGAAAGAATGTCAACCACGTTTAAAAGTAAATAGGCCCGCGAGAGTTGAAACAAGGACCCGTAAGGCTAATCAAACCTAATTTCATCATGCGTTTCTGCTTTGGTCCGCCAACATTTTCTCTGTCATATTATTCTTCTGGCCTTCTCCTGGGCAACGGTAATCCAGCCATAACTAGGCCCTGCCATACTGAATTAGGAGCCAAGTACCATAGTGTGAATGTGTATATTTGCTTTTTACATAATGTTAAAGCGGTTCTCAGCGTTGGTCTGGACCACAACAGCGTAGGGGAAATGAATTAATTGCTGATGGAGGTGGAAGGGATATAAGAAAGAATAATTAAAGCCATCATTTAAAGGGGCTATACAGAACTTTTGGCTCTGGGCGTGCTCTTGAACCAAAAGGGGTCCCCTAAATAGAAATAAATATGGTCCAGAAATTACACTATATGTATGTATGTGGACACCACTAAAGTATGTGGACACCACTTCAAATTAGTGGATTCGGCTATATCAGCCACACCCATTGCTGACAGGTGTATAAAATCGAGCACACAGCCATGCAATCTCCATAGACAACCATTGGCAGCAGAATGGCCATACTGAAGAGCTCAGTGACTTTCAACATGGCATCATCATAGGACGTCACCTTTCCAACAAGTAAGTTTGTCAAATTTATACCCTGCTAGAGCTGCCCCAGTCAACTGTAAGTGCTGTTATTGTGAAATGGAAACGTCTAGGAGCAACAACTGCTCAGGCGCAAAGTGGTAGGCCACTCAAGCTCACAGAACGGGACCGCCGAGTGCTGAAGCGCCTAATGAGTAAAAATTGTCTGTCCTCGGGTTGCAACACTAGTGGAAAGCCTTCCCAGAAGAGTGGAGGCTGTTATAGCAGCAAAGGGGCGGCAGGTAGCCTAGTGGTTAGAGCGTTGGACTTAGAACCTGAAGGTTGCAAGGTCGAATCCCTGAGCTGACAAGGAAAAAAATGTGTCGTACTGTCCCTGAACAAGGCAGTTAACCCACTGTTCCCCGGGCGCTGTAGATGTCGATTATGGCAGCCCTACACACCTCTCTGATTCAGAGGAGTTGGGTTACATGCGGAAGACACATTTCAGTTGAAGGCATGATTAGGTACCCCTCTTTCCCCAACTCCATATTTATGCCCATGATTTTGGAATGAGATGTTCACATACTTTTGGTCATGTATTGTACGTCTTTAGACCGTATTGTAGCATATGAACCATACAGCCAATATTCAAACCAAAATTTGACATGAGGAATTCAGAACTGAACTTCTATAGTGTATCTTTAACATGACAACATAACATTGACAAAATAATATTGAAATGGTACTACTCCCACCATCTTAACAATGGTTGTATAGTAATTGTTTGTTTAATTAACATTTAATTTGTTAGCCGTAGTAGGGGATAAGAGTTAGAAACCAAGCCCTGTTTCCTTATGCTTCTGCTGCAGTCAGGGTGGTGTTTTGCCGTGGTGTTGGGTTTCCACTAGATAACACAGCCACAAAGTCAAAATTGGCTGTATCGTAAAAATGTATTTAAAAAAGAAAGTGCTTTATGGTCTTAAATTAAGTTTAGGCATAAGGTTAGCAGTGTGGTTCAGGTTAGGGTTAAGGTTAGGCATAGCATTAAAATCAGATTTTAAGAAGAGAAATTGTGGAAATAGGCGGGGTTAAGACTTTGTGGCTGTGTTAACTATTTGACGACTGTGGCATTGGCACAGAGTAGGAGTGTTAAACCTCTTAGGCTGGGAGGAATAAATGACAGGACTCCCTTCAAGCTCCCCTCTGTTCTTCCAATGGAGTCCTTCGTTGAGGAAAGAAACATCATAAGTACATAGTCCCAGTGAAACTGTTTCTCTTTCCCCTCCTGGTGGTGTTGCCTTTCAGAGTCCTCAATGCCCCCGTCTCTTTTACCAGAAAGAATCAGAGTCCTATCAGTGAAATCAAAGGTGATTACACAGCTCACTAGTCATTTAGGATTTCTGTGGCCGCGGTAAGTATGTAACGCAGGCCGCAGCCTCAAAGTCTCTGTTTATTCAGTGAAAGTGCTCTGTAATTTATTTAAAATAATCTATTTTAACAAATAAAGAGGTCATTGAGTGAGCGCATTGCTGCAGGCACACATTTAAATGCCTCTTTAACAGTCTCACTGGCTGACAGGCTGCTTGGCTGGCAGGCTGGACTGGACGGGCGCAGGGGCAGGCCTCCTGCTCTGAACAAAGTGATTCACCAAATTTGAGGAGCGGGATTCTGGCTTCGTATTGGCTATTTTGGGGTTTATTTACCCCCTGGTGAACTGGGCCTGTGTAGATGTTCTGGGAGCCTGTGTGGACGTTGTGGGTGCCTGTGTGGACGTTGTGGGTGCCTGTGTGGACGTTGTGGGTGCCTGTGTGGACGTTGTGGGTGCCTGTGTGGACGTTCCCGGGGGCCTGTGTGGACGTTCCGGGAGCCTGTGTGGACGTTCCGGGGGCCTGTGTGGACGTTCCGGGGGCCTGTGTGGATGTTCTGGGGGCCTGTGTGGACGTTCCGGGGGCCTGTGTGGACGTTCCGGGGGCCTGTGTGGACGTTCCGAGGGCCTGTGTAGACGCTCTGGAGTCTGGAGTAAATATGACAGGTAGAGATCACAAGGAGAACCTCTCAATGATTTTGAATGGCTTGAAATAGAGCTGTTTTTTCCTGCATACCAGAACATCTCCCCACTCGTTTCTGTGGTTCCTTCCTGTAGCTCAGGTGCACTGTATCTGCATTATGGATGGCTGTCTGATGGAGCTCAGGGCGCCACATAGGTGGACACATCAAACGAGGAGGCCTGTGCAACTGTAAAGAGCCCCAGTCATATAAATGGAACCAAAGTACTTTGCTTCGTTTGGACTTGTTTGCTCTTATTTGTTTTCTCACCACACAGCGCTGTACTTGGCGGCTTGCAGAGCTCAGTGATTTTTTTCCTTTTGACCTACCATATGCATACAGAGGGATATGTATGAAGTCTAATGACTGTTTTTATGTGGACGAATTGAGTCCTTCAGCAAATCTTAAATTATATAATTGAATATGGTTTATTAACAATTAGTGAATTTGACATGTTAACCTGTGCACACCAGTATGTATGTATGTATAATTGGGTGCCACGGTTATGACAGAAGTTGATGAATTAGAGTTATGTGAGACTATTTAATGCACTTCTTTTGATCATTCACAGTGGTGGTCATATACCATGCTTCTTGTTTCTATGGATGGATGTGCCAGACAATATGTGGGTATCTGACAGGTAGAGGTTTCATTGTAAAATATGTGTGAGGAGTAAGGTCTCATTCTGTGGCTTATTTTTAGACTTTTAATATGCATTCAGGGAGTGGAGAAGACTGACATTTCATCAAACCTCTCTACAAAAACATCAGTCGGCCATGACTGGCACCTGGGGCAATAAGTGGTTGCTGTGCACTGAGCCTGTTCTACTAGGGCCAAAGAAAACATGGTGTGACCACCGTTTCCCAGAGAAATACCAAGGAGAAGGGAGATAAACTGAGAATGGGAGAAGCACAACCTTAATATGAAGATGTGGTCACTTCAGATATTGCTATGAGTATATGGCTTTTGGATTTACTTTGGGATGTCTTCTGAATCGTATTGTCTTTCAAACCTGAGCAAACCAGTACACACTTGCACACTTGTACATTTGAGACTAGATTTATTGTCAGTATCTGTTTGTTCAATATCTGTCTGTCTGCCTTGATCTGAGAACAGATCATGGCTGTCTTGACTAACCTTCAGTGAACAGTGCTGTCTGTCTCTAATAGCTGACATTGTGGTTAGGGTCAGTGAGTTAGGGGTTTGGGTTGGACTGATGGATTGCTTTACTAATGATTTTGGCCCGGGACTCAGCTTGTTTTAAAGGGCAGCCATTCGGGCAGCGAGTTTAAGTTTCATACGATGTTATGGATAGGAGGGATTGTGCGCAGGGCTCCTCTTCACCGGCCAAGCGCCACGGTTGATTATTTAATGTACTTGTTTTACAAACCAAGTCTTAATCTGCAGAGCAAAGAAACAAGTAATTCGACCAGCGCAGCTAATTTTAACGAGTGAGCGGGGGGGGTCTCCACATGTTTTACAGAGGCGCAACGTGCAGACCGAATGGAAAGTGCCGTTTTGTACAGACCATTATACAGTAGATATACATTGGGGTGTAAAATAACATTTTGGCTCTGACCTGAGGTGTTTGGCTCCAGTGAAGGATGTCCCTGCAACCACGGCCACCCAGGATGCTCTGTTTTGAGGGAACGTGCCCCACCTCTCAATGGGGGCGGTAAGGTCCTGTGGCCACATATCCAATAGGCCTGTCAATCACAGTAAGGGAGAAAGGGTTCTATCCTGGGGTCAACACCTATGTTCTCCAGCTGAGAAAGCAAGCCCCGGTCTCTCAGAAGACAGCAGGGATTTAACATTGTATCCTCTCTGTTGTATTTTGAGAAGTGAGGCTCGAGGAACTCCTTCAGTGAGGAATAAAGGGAAGGTGTTATTGTGAATTGTGACAGTGGCAACATTTTATAAAATGGGCTAACCCACAAGAAATCATATGCTAAGCTACATCTGTTGGTGCTTATTGGTTGTGTCTCCTGTCGATCCAAATAGCAAATGTGATCTTGGATCTGTCTTTAGGCCTACTGTATCCGTCCTTGTTTCTGGTGTCAATTTGTACCAGATGCTTGGAACTTGTCTAAACACCTGTAGTCATGACATGTGTCTGAGAGGTATCAGTGCTGTACAGCACGGCTCTTCATGTCTGGTGTCAATTTGTGGCAGAAGCTTTGAACCCCTAATTAAATGATTGGGATTAACACATGTAACACTGCTGATTTGAGCTCAAAGAGATAAAAGGCAGAGAGTGGAAGAAGAGGGCGTGATAGACTCGTGTTTGGGACAGTGTCACGTCGCAGTGTAATTTAGCACGGGGCTACGCTTCTTCGGGTGTTGGTTACGTTTAAGTGGCTAATCTGTGTGGGTGATCGCACATGAGGGGGACAACAGGGAGGTCAGTGTTTTGGGTGGAACATGTGGAGAAGGTGTGGGGGATCTTCCTGCCATTCATGGCTCATTCGACTGAACCCTGGTGACCTGAGCCGCCCTTAACCCTTCCCCCTTCCCTAAACCACATCATTTCCACCATTGAGATCACAGTATGGGTCCAGAAATGTGATGCTCTTGTTTCCAGGGGGGCTATATCTGTGTTACCCCCACAGACGGTTCGCATTAGTCATTCGAGCTACATAAGAAAGGTTAAGATAACGTCCAAAGTGGAAAAAATTGGGCAGTTTACTTCAAACTGATCCTAACCAGGACTGTGAACTATTGTTCACCGGGGACAATAACTGGCATGCAGGATCTCTTTATCTCTCTCTTTCCATCTTAATTGTCTTCTATTGGTTCTATTTTACTGTACAGTATTTTCATCTTCCTCATTCATTTGATTTATTCCCTCAAACTATCCTCTATGTTTCATCTCACCCTCACCCCATCTCCATATCCCTGTATCTATCCTGAACCATACACACACACACATACATACACCCACACAAACACACACACACTTTGCCCAACTGGCAGCCATCTGTTGATAATTACAGCAGAGAACTTGTGATATTTAATATTTCCTCACCACTTGAACAAATAAGCTATACTAACTGCAAGGTACTTGACCAGAGGAGTAGCTGAGATGTGCAGCATGAAGGGAACTGTGTGCACTTTGGCCAAAGCTGTGTTGTTAAACTTCCATAGAATTTAAATCTCCACATATATATATATATAAAAAAAAATCTGCTTTAAAACCCACCACCCATCCACCCCACACACCCCAAAACCCCAAAAGCGTAAAAAGTGAACAAACACTATAAATCATGGTTAAAATAAGATATAAATAGTTATACACACACATAGACAAATACACACAACCTCACACACACACACAAGTGGTTGATGCGTTTCGAAGGTGTTGCAGGCTGTGGAGCATCAGGAGATTCACAAGACACTTATTAATGGCCCTTTACAAAGATGCCTTTGTGACCCGCCAGACCCGGTGCTGCTCTCTCTCTCTCTCTCTCCCCCCTTCTCTCCTTCTCTCCTTCTCTCCCTCATACATGGAGCAAGCCCGTTGAGAAGGCACACAAACACTAGCTGAGCCCTCTTGGCTCTTTTCTTTTTTTTTTTTTAGCTTACAATACATTTGTAGAGTGAAATATAAAGAGAGGCATGTGGGCCCTTAAGAAAATGAGATATACTGTCATGCTTTAACAAAACTGTTGGTGAGTATGCTTCCAAAAATCTATCCAAGCCAGCACACTGTAAAGATGGTTTGACATCTTTCCAAGCCAGTACACTGTACAGATGATTTGACATCTATCCAAGCCAGTACACTGTACATATGGTTTGACATCTTTCCAAGCCAGTACACTGTACAGATGATTTGACATCTATCCAAGCCAGTACACTGTACATATGGTTTGACATCTTTCCAAGCCAGTACACTGTACATATGGTTTGACATCTTTCCAAGCCAGTACACTGTGCAGATGGTTTGACATCTTTCCAAGCCAGTACACTGTACATATGGTTTGACATCTTTCCAAGCCAGCACACTGTAAAGATGGTTTGACATCTTTCCAAGCCAGTACACTGTAAAGATGGTTTGACATCTATCCAAGCCAGTACACTGTACAAATGGTTTGACATCTATCCAAGCCAGTACACTGTAAAGATGGTTTGACATCTATCCAAGCCAGTACACTGTACAAATGGTTTGACATCTTTCCAAGCCAGCACACTGTAAAGATGGTTTGACATCTATCCAAGCCAGTACACTGTACAAATGGTTTGACATCTATCCAAGCCAGTACACTGTACAGATGGTTTGACATCTTTCCAAGCCAGTACACTGTACAGATGGTTTGACATCTATCCAAGCCAGTACACTGTACAGATGGTTTGACATCTTTCCAAGCCAGTACACTGTACAGATGGTTTGACATCTATCCAAGCCAGTACACTGTACAGATGGTTTGACATCTTTCCAAGCCAGTACACTGTGCAGATGGTTTGACATCTTTCCAAGCCAGTACACTGTACAGATGGTTTGACATCTACCCAAGCCAGCACAGAAACTCAAGGAGACTTTGTTGGAACTGCACCATAGGAAATGAGTACTGAAAATGTTGATTCAAAAATCCTAATTATATCACTCTCCCATATTTCCTAGGTACAGTACGCTGCATGAAAAACCCATAACACACACGCATTCAAATATTTATTTCGACTTGATCCATTCAAACATACTGTGAATTTCAGAAAATATCTTCTGCTGTGCATTTCAGAAAAGATACGATTACCCTGTGAGACAATAAGTAAACAGAGCCAATGACAGCCCACATTGACAGCCCTCCATACACTATTACCACGAGCTGCCTTCCCTTTGCTTAAAATGATTTCACCATATGTACCAAGGCACTCCTCCTTCCTCCCCACAGATGAAAGCTACCCGCTTGGGCTCTGTCAGCTGGAGACATCAACTGAGGGAGCATGGCTTATTTCCCTCCCAGCAGATGAGAGGGGCGGTATGGCGAAGAGGTTAGCTACACACTGGGGATCTCCTGACAGTGGGCTGCCAAGGACCGCCAGGGTGAGAGGGAGAGAAGGAATGACAGGCCACATTCTGATCCCCCCTTCCTCAGGGCAGCAGAGTGAGAGATAGAGATGTCACTATGTAATGTATGTCTGTGCTAGTGTGTGCAAGGACTATTGTAGCCTATAGACTATTATTAGCAGGTAATAATTAAATACGGGGTCATTCATTGACGCTGATCTTACTAGCCTAATAGAGACCAGGTATCCCCTGACAGGGAGCAGTTTGCTCCCTAATCCCTATAAAAGTTCTATTGATTTACAATAAAAAGGGAATCAGTTAATCTGAATAGTGTCATCCTTCCAAAAGTGTAACACCATCATGAACATTCTGAATGTAGGATAGTGTAAGATTCACATATGCCATTGAAATGGCCATGTTGCCTTTCATAAAATATATTCTGTGAGCATGTGTGACTGTGACAGCTCAATAAAGCCAGCCCTGTTGGGCAGGACTCGGCACTCTCTGCTGTGGCAGTCGGGGGCTTATTAAAGAGGCAGGGCAACAACCGCCATGATGGATGACAGAGTATCTGGGCTGGGGGAAACATCTAATTAAGAGAGGGGTGGCCATGCTCGTTTGTCCCAGTGGGGCTTCTTAGACCCTCAGTCTTGTGAATAGGATAGTGTGGTGAGGGGCTGCAGGGATGAACCAAAGGTGGGCACTTTTGCCAACCACAGCATGTGGCCTGCCTCACCTCACCACATGCGATCGGCCCTGTCACGTGCCGCGACCCGTCACATAATCAAGCCCTTCTCATCCCCACATCGGAGTACTTCCCCTCTAATTTATTGGCTTATAAAAATGACTTTTGGTCAGATTTCTATGTCTCTAAAAAGACCAGCCTGGTTTTCCCCCCACATAGTGCCCCATTCAGACCTACTTCTCTTACATTTCCTGTACTTTCAGTGGCAGAGCTCCAGGGGTTGGCGGAGTTCCAAGGGTTGGCGCAAATCAAACGTACCCAAAAATGAATTATTTCCAGATTTTTTTTAGGGCTACCAAAAGGGACCATCTATAATATTTCTACCATTTGCACAAGGGTGTTCTGTGGAATTGTGATTGTATGGTACAAACCAATATGTCATTTTTTTACATTCTCTGTACTTCCCATTGGGTGGAGGGAGCCTGTGGCGTTCTAACTACTCTCCCCCTAGCTTGTGGACCTTGGTGGTGAATCTGGTGTTAGTAATACATAACTCTCCCTGTCATAAAGAAGGAAACCATGATTCTTCATCCTGTCATTTTATTCCACATCAGTATACTAAGTCTAAATATGAGGCCTACTCCAAGACCATTTTCGAATGTTCTGTGATCACGCTAACTACGCTATGTTGGAGCTTTTTATGAGCTCAGACTGTTTTCTTGGATTTTAAGGACATATGAATGTGGTTACCTTTTTCATAATGTGTACTCTATTGTAGCCAAGGGACGTGAAGTCATCAGAGGAGTAGAGTACACTTGTAATATAATTGATTCATTTGACAGCTAGATAACTGTCCAGTGGTTACATTTTTGGTCAATAAAAGTTATTGGTCTTGAATATGGGTCCTATGTCTAACCTCAATCATGCCTAGATAGTGACCATCCCAAACAGTGTTGGTTGATATTGGTTGATGTTTAGAAGGTTAAGATATTCCAATACATAATATGTATTCTCGTTGGAACATAAAGAGGGGTCAGACTAAACTCTTCACTAGTAATAGGCCTACATCAGACCACACAGTAGGTTAAAGGGACATTACACTTTCAAATCAAAGTTTGTCAGCTGTTTTCAAACCTCTAAAGTAATCTAACATCAAGATGAAACCATGTCCCATGCCTCCACCCCAAATTAATAGGCACCGAATAAAAACAGGAAAAACAGGAAGTTTTACAGTGCTTATCTTTTCCATTCATTTGGGATTGAGATCTATAGCTGAATCTACGCAAGCACAACTAATGTCATTGGACATGGTTCAATCTTGACATTACTCTAGTCAACCTACAACATTGTTTTACATGTCAGTGTTAGTGTTAGGTAAGATTTTTGAACGGGATGTTATGAAAATGCTTTAACCTCTTCCAGCTAGGGTCCCATTTTCCGAATTTTCGCCTGTCTGACGTGCCCAAAGTTAAATGCCTACCACTCATGGCCAGAAACTAGGATATTTACATATTTAGTACTATTGGATAGGAAACACTCTGAAGTTTATAAAACCATTAAGATATAGTCTGTGGCTATTCCAGAACAGATTTAGCAGGCAAAAACCAGAGAAATTTCTGTCCGGAATTTATTTTTCTGTTGCTCTCTTCTCATTTTGAAGCCCATGTAATATTTTTCTATGGGGAATAGGACCGAGGTTGCAGTACTTATGGCTTCCACTAGATGTCAACAGTCTCTGGAAAGGGTATGGAGGAAAAAGCTCTGACCAGATCCTTAGAGAGAGAATTACTACGGGTAGGGAAAAAGGTAAACAGGCGTGCACGCTCACGAGAACGTGAACGCGCCCAGCGCGACCAACTTTCTTTTCGTCTTTTAACGTTTCACTTACCGTTCTTGTAAAATATGATCGCTATTATTCATAAAAAGAATACATAAGGATGCATTATTAATGATATTTGATTTGTTTGTGAAAAGATGAGAGGTATAATTTGAACGCGATCCCTTCACTGTAAAGCGGGCGAGTAGACTGACAATGCTTGGTGGAGTAGCTGAACGTAACGTGCCAAAAACAACGGATATTTATGGATATAATTATTTACTTTTTCTAACAAAAGAACCATGGATTATCTTGTTTGGACACTTGGGAAGACCTCAGAAGAAGTTATTTGAAAGGTAAGCGATTTATATTAGCTGTGATATGGATATTTTGAGAACCGAGCTGGATATGAATTTATGCTAATGTGGAAAATATGTGAGGTACTAGCCTCAAACAATCAAATGTAGTGCTTTCGCCGTAAAGCCTTTTTAAAATCTGACAACGCAGTGATATTGCCAAGAAGCAGAGCTTTTGATGGCTATGCAACACTTGTATATCGAAGTTAAATATTACGAATATGTATTACGAATATGTATTTTGAATTTGGCGCGTTATGTTTGCTCTGAAAACGATCCCGCTAAAGGGATCGGCGCGCTAAGAGGTTAAGAACATATTATTTGAAGGTTTTCAAGCACACTTACAGAGATGTGGCCGCAGCCATATTGAAACAATGTCCTTGTGAACGGAAGAGCGTCTGCACGCCTACTTTACTCATGGCTTTTTAAAATCAAGACTGATCAAGATTTGAATAAACTAAAGATAAAACTACCAATTTGAGATGGAAAAACAATAAAATACTAACAATCATGTTAACAAACATGTATAGTCCAGTTAAAAATCCAATTTAGCCCAAATGATTTGAGAGGCTACATGATATTACAGTGATTTTCACATGGGCAAGGGCATCAGATCTATTTTTATAGTACCTGACATTATCAAGTTAGATAAATGCATTATGGCCACAATAACAAAGCAGGTAGCTAGCATCGAATAAGCCTTTATAGTCCAGTCAAAAACCTACTAGCACATGTTTTTGTGATCATTCAGCGAGCAAGGTCTAGCTGTGTTAAACATTACAGTAGTTTTGACATGGGCATCGGCTCATACTGTTAGCTAACAGCAAACAAGGTTAGTAAGCTAACTGCAAAATAATGAAGTCATTTTTGCACAGAGGGAATTCAGATGTGCCAACCTAGGAGAGGCTAGCCAGTTTGCTGAGCTAGAAACAGCTGGCTGGAAAAAGTAGTATTCAGTCAACGCAAGCTAGCTAGCCACTGTAGCTAGGTGTCTGTTTTGAAAGAGTTAGCTACATACATGTAGGATTGTTAAGTGTCCTCTCCTATTTGTAGGCCGTCATTGTAAATAAGAATTTGTTCTTAAGTTCTTAACTGACTTGCCTAGTCAAATAAAGGTTAAATATTTTTTATGTTTTTTGTAATTTATGCCATGTTACCTAACAGTAAAGCCTTCTAAAAAGGCACTTATTTGCATATGTTTTATTGTTGTCAAAATTTAAATATTCTCAATCTGGGCTGCCTGTCAGACTAAACATTCAGGTGATTATCAAGAATGCGGCAAACAGTATTCAAATGTTTTAACATAAATAAGGTTTTTCAGCAGTTTTAAGGGTAGGAGCATGCTTCTTTATCACATTTGGTTATCAAAATCACCTTTACTTACTCTTAAAGTTCCTCCTTAATATAAAAGTGAAATGTGTGTTGAACTTTCTCTTCACCATACATTCTAAAATACCTGACGCGAAAGTGTGCGTCCCTGCCTATACAACTTAATAACGGCTTTTGTCCAGGAAAGACATGTGAGTACTTGATTTGTGTCGCATATTGACTTTTCACGTTTTCAATATTTTCATATATTTTGACAAGAACTGTTGTCTATGCAAGGAAAACATGGAGAGATGGTCATTTACAGTAATATTTTCTCATAACGGTCATTGCCGAGACTACATGTGAAAAGAGGAAAAAAGGTGTCTGAAAAAGGATCTTTTGATAGAAAGAAATGCCCCCAACTGTGAGCTGGACCCGACACATGTAATATATAAATAAACGTGCATTCCATGCCAAGTTTTGAACAGACCACTGGTTAGACTGAGGATTTTATTTCATATTAAAATGTCCACATAGATATTGAGATATCAGGCTTTAGCGTAATAAAAAAGGACAGAAGTTGAAATTGTTTAATGATTTGAGGGATGAGAAATTTACCCCGTCCATCCATCAACTTCAGCTGAAGAGTAAACTGTTATTAATAAAGCAGAAGGTTAATTGAATTCACAGGATTTTAATCCTAGCTTAGATATACAGTATTCTGACATTGCAGGTCTTGTGGGTATAAAGTGTACAGTGTGGTCTTCTTATGGTCATACTGCCGTGAATTGTTTTTATACAATCCCCTCAACAATTACAACTGAATTAACCTAGTACTTTGCACCAAAAGGGCTCTGTGTGTTGTGTTTGAAGAAACAGTAAACAAAAAAAAGTTGTATCAGTCAGTTGAATGCATTCCTGAACTCTCTGCCATCACACATTAACATCTTTTTTTCTGTACAGTCAATCATGAGCTTTGACATACCAAAATAGACAGAGACACTTAGCAAAGAAAACCTAATTTAGAACAAGCTTCAGTGCATACGCTACCCATATTTAAGAAACACTTTTGAATGTTGTGGTACAGTTTCAAGAGGCAACGGGGCGAGTGTTGGCGTTAATTAATGAAATGGAAATGGCCATTAAAATTAAAACTTCAATTATCTTTGGAAACAGTAACCACTCAATGTAGGTAAATTCAACTTCTTCAAGTGGCTTCTGTCAACAACAAAAAAATGCCGGACCACTTGAAAAATAAATACTGAAAGGGTGTTAAGAACATTGCCTTTGGTGAAGGGTGCGCTAGAAGGCTGTTTTTCATGTTTACTTAATTCTGTCTGTCTTTTATTAGTGATAAAACACAGGTTTCCTGTCCATTCATTGGCTGTGAGTCTTGGACGCCAGCTACAACATGAAATATTTGTATGGGAACATCATCATGGCCTGGAAATATTGACGATGACAACGTGGCATAAGGGCTTCCCTATTTGTGCCGCAAGATGAGAGGCTGTTTTTAGCTGACGCCGGAGGCCCTAAGAAGCGTGTGTTGATTACATGGCCAGTGTCCAAGCTGACAGTTGCCATGTTTGCATAATCGCTGTGTTTCCTTGACAATTTCGGGGAGACCCATGATGACAGGCGCTAGGCTAGCTGCTACACAAGGCTAGTGTGTGTATGTGTGTTTTTGTGTGTGTGTGGTGTTTAAACACAATACTGGCACTGAGCTACAGAGAGAGTATGGATAAAAAACATACTAAAGGCAAGACCCGTGAGGTTTATAGGAAAATGTGTCCTCGTAGATAGATTTGCAAAAAAATATATAAATTTTTTTCTTAAAAAAATGCACACAACTGCACAGAAATGCATCAGAGAGAAATCTGTCCAACTTTGCTCTGACATGATCTAGATCCTGGCCAGCAATGGCATTGATTGTGAAATTGGACCAGTTAGTGCTGGTAATTGTTGGTATTGTGCCTAGGATGACCACATTTAAAATAGCGAAATGCGGGACAACAGGATGATTTTGCAGGACATTCGCGGGACAGTGTAACCTACATGAATAAATGCATCCTCCAATTGCAAAGTTTGTCGATTGTCTCAATACAATTTTCTATTTTGAATACCTTCCAACACCAAGTTAGGCATACCTACGGCATCATCACTGTCAATCGCGAATGTTAATATCAGATATGTCCAAACTGCGTCTGCATGCCAATCATTTGATCTCAATCATTTTCATGGGAATATGCATTTAGATATTCTTGAATTACAGTTTTGTGAGAAGATGGAGTTAACAAACTATATAGCCTTCCTGTATTTTGTTTCAATCAAAGCACATTCTGCCTAGTGTGTGTGCACTGTTGAGATTTTGGGGACATAATAGTTTTTGGGGAAATTCAGTTAACCATTCTAAAATCTCATGAGAAATAATTTGTTGTTTTTTGTGTAACGTTATACTATCATTGTGATCTTCCAAGACATTGGTTCAGCTTTGATATACCTTTTCTAAACCAGCACCATTGTGAGAATCATTGTGAGAAGTGGTGCTCTGGTGTGCTCTGGCAGCACTACAGCCCTGCAGTCCGCTGCACCAACCGAGCAATTGAAGCGTAGCCTACTCTTGATGCAAAAATGAGAGACCATTGTGTGGCTGTTTTATAAAAATCGCTGAATATTTGGCCCAGGAAACATTTTACTGCAGTGGGCCAAATCAGGGTCACGTAGAGTGATTTTTGTAGCCTTAAACAAATCTACTTTAAAACAAAAGTATACACCTCATACACAATGTTAAGGGCTTAAAAAAAAACACCTGCACCATGTCAGATGTAGAGTTGAAATGTTTTCAATTTTGAGTATTTGAATATTACACTTTATTTACATCACAGAAGACTGAAATATAACAAAACTGTTTGACATAGAAACACCAGATTTTCGACATAAAAAAGAAGTTATTAATTATGAAATTATGGAAAATATTAATAACATTCCACCCATGAGGCCAAAGAGGGCGCTTTTGGTCATTGCCTGCAGGAAAGGGATTCAACGGGATTGAGTGAAGTAGCAGCAAATATGTTGAATGAGCAATTGATGAGCACAGAGAGCCTCACAAGTTTTACGAAATTACCTTATATTTTTCAGTCTAATACAGCTATTTACTTACTTTTGTAGCTCTTCATCAGAAGCACGCTTTTTGGAAGTAGTTAGGAGGCCTAACCTTTCTCTCCAATGTTAGCTGGAATTTAGCCCGAAAGGATTTGAGAAATATGATTGGTTGACAATAGGCCTATGACATTGGCCTATGTCTCGTCTTGAGCTGTGCAGAACATCAGATTCAGATCTCAACAATAAGAAGTGTATACCATCACCAGTAGGTTTAGGCTATCACATCCATATGATATATTTTCATATGTGCAACGTGACTGCATGAGACAGGTTGGAATGCCTGACTGAAATACTGGGACAAATCAATTTTTTTTTTTCCTAAATTGGTGGTGTTTGAATTTGTTGATAAAATGCGGGAGATGATTGTTTGGTTGCGGGACTCGGGACAAAGGGACAAAATGCAGGACTATCCCGCACAATCCAGGACATGTGGTCACGCTAATTGGGCCTAGGTCTTATTTTGTCAGGTGAGGCCATTACTTCTTCCTCTCTATGCTTTGTCCTCTTGGTGATTCCCCTGAATGTGTCCTCAGTCCTCACTTGCTCTTTCATTCCTTTGAGTCAACTACTGGGGTGTCTTTAAAAAGGCATTCTATTGATACATATGAATGATTCATTGTTTCACAGCCAAAGTTATATCTGTTCACAGAGGTGGCACCACAGGTTCAAAAGTGGTGTGGCAAAATGTGTATGTGTCTATTCTGGGGCCTGGAGTTTTTTCTGATCTCCTGACCAGGTCAGGTAAAACTCTGGGTCCTATTCATAGGCTATGACAGGGTCCAACATTATATTTCTTTCTCACTGGCCCGACCAGAACTGTTGGGAAAAATATCTACTGTCCCGAACAGAATTTTAACTGGCCCGGACACAGTGCACTTTTTAAATGCATTGCGGTCATGCAGGGCCAATACTGTAGGTTGGCATGCTTTCTCTCTATATTCAGCTATTAATAGGCTATATTTGGTTATTATGATAGTTCCTCTGTTCCTCATTAAAACCCTTGACTTTTTCCACATTTTCTTGTGTTACAAAATGGGATTAAAATGGATTTAATTGTTCTTTTTTGTCAAGGATCTACACAAAATACTCTGTCAAAGTGGAAGAAAAACTCTAACATTTGTAAAAAAGATATGAAAAATAAAACACTAGTATATCTTGATTAGATACGTATTCAACTCTCTGAGTCAATATACAGTAGAAGTCGGAAGTTTACATACACTTGGGTTGGAGTCATTAAAACTTGTTTTTCAACCACTCCACAAATTTCTTGTTAACAAACTATAGTTTTGGCAAGTCAGTTAGGACATCTACTTTGTGCATGACACAAGTAATTTTTCCAACAATTGTTTACATACAGATTATTTCAGATTGTATCACAATTCCAGTGGGTCAGAAGTTTACATACACTAAGTTGACTAAGCCTTTAAACAGCTTGCAAAATTCCAGAAAATGATGTCATGGCTTTAGAAACTTCTGATAGGCTAATTGACATCATTTTAGTCAATTAGAGGTGTACCTGTGGATGTATTTCAAGGCCTACCTTCAAACTCTTTGCTTGACATCATGGGAAAATCAAAAGAAATCAGCCAAGACCTCAGAAAAAAATGTAGACTTCCACAAGTCTGGTTCATCCTTGGGAGCAATTTCCAAATACCTGAAGGTACCACGTTCATCTGTACAAACAATAGTATGCAAGTATAAACACCATGGGACCATGCAGCCGCCATACCGCTCAAGAAGGAGACGCGTTCTGTCTCCTAGAGATGAACGTACTTTGGTGCAAAAAGTGCAAATCAATCCCAGAACAGCAAAGGACCTTGTGAAGATGCTGGAGGAAACAGGTACAAAGTATCTATATCTACAGTTAAACGAGTCCTATATCGACATAAGCTGAAAGGCCGCTCGGCAAGGAAGTAGCCACTGCTCCAAAACCGCCATAAAAAGCCAGACTACGGGTTGCAATTGCACATGGGGACAAATATTGTACTTTTGGAGAAATGTCCTCTGGTTTAATGAAACACAAATAGAACTGTTTTGGCCATAATGACCATTATGTTTGGAGGAAAAAGGGGGATGCTTGCAAGCCGAAGAACACCATCCCAACCGTGAAGCACGGGGGTGGCAGCATCATGTTGTGGTGGTGCTTTGCTGCAGGAGGGACTGGTGCACTTCACAAAATAGATGGCATCATGAGGGAGGAAAATTATGTGGATATATTGAAGCAACATCTGAAGACATCAGTCAGGAAGTTAAAGCTTGGTCGCAAATGGGTCTTCCAAATGGACAATGACCCCAAGCATACTTCCAAAGTTGTGGCAAAATGGCTAAAGGACAACAAAGTCAAGGTATTGGAGTGGCCATCACAAAGCCCTGACCTCAATCCCATAGAAAATGTGTGGGCAGAACAGAAAAAGCGTGTGCGAGCAAGGAGGCCTACAGACCTGACTCAGTTACATCAGCTCTACTATTATTCTGACATTTCACATTCGGTGATCCTAACTGACCTAAGACAGGGAATTTTTACTAGGATTAAATGTCAGGAATTGTGGAAAACTGAGAAGAATTTTTGACTTCAACTGTATGTTCAACTGTCAGCGATTACAGCCATCACAGTCTTTCTAAGTAAGTCTCTAAGAGCTTTGCAGAGCCTTTAACAGGTAAAAAAAACTATCTAGCACTTTTTCCAGGTTGGCTGGTCTACTATTAATGCACCTTGCAGTGGTGGAAAAAATACCAAATTGTCATAAAAATTTAATAAATATAAAATTACTCAAGTAAAAGTGAAAGTTACCCAGTAAAATACTACTTGAGTAAAAGTCTAAAAGTATTGGCTTTAAATGTAATTGCTAAAGTATCAGAAGTAAAAGTATAAATCATTTCACATTCCTTATATTAAGGAAACCATATGGCACAAGATTCTTGTTTTTTAAATTTACGGATAGCCAGGGGCACACTCCAACACTCAGACATAATTTACAAACAAAGCATTGTGTTTAGTGAGTCTGCCAGATCAGAGGCAATAGAGATGTCCAGGGATGCTCTCTTGATGTATGTGAATTGGATCATATTCTTGTCCTGCTACGCATGCAAAATGTAACGAGTACTTTTGGGTGTCAGGGAAATCTCACTGCTTTTTAGTAACATATTCTTTTGACATGTAGCACATTGTGCGTCGGTGTAACACATTAATTAACATCAGCAAGCCATTACACACAACAATGAATGTAATCTCCTAGTCCCTGAACGACCCTCTGTGGTTCAACCAAATACTTATTTGGCTTACCAACATCTCTGAAGAACGTGTGTGACATATATTAGCCCAATTCATGTTTTCCATTTCTGAGATTCCACTACATGAAAAAAGAGAAACGACTTCCAAAATCTCCAACACGCTGTATTGGTTTTGGGATTCCCGCAGTGATCTCAGATGAAGCATGAAGAGAGTCCTTTCATTACGGCGAATCATTATTACATTAACAAGGAACTATTTCTGGTGAAGATGTGAGGAACTGTCATGCTAAATGTAACAATGCATGCAAAATAATAATTATCTCCCACACTGGCCCAAGAACAACCACAAAGACAATGTTATAAACTGAATACAACAGTAATAACATGATTATGTGAACATCTCTTGTCAGCGTGCATATCAACACTAAAACATTAAAGGAACAGTTTAGCTAAAATACAAATTTCATATATGAAAATGTGTAATTTGGCTGAACTATCCATTTAAGGATAAGACGTCACAGGAATTCTTCATGAAGATCGGTAGAGAGTTCAACTTTCCAATTCTCCAGGGGATTATTTATCACTCCGGCCGGCAGGGTCAGGCCCACAGGAAGTGGGGCGTAAGTGAAACAGGAAGAGGGGAAGGTAGACGGTCTGATCCCCGGCATGTAAATCAAGCTTCTTTTATGAGGCCGGCCACCCTGGAAGATGCAGTGCTCTTGTTGTAAGAGAAAACAGTGGAGAAGTACACATGTCATAACATTGACACCTCGGAGGGGGTCGACTGGGAGCCATCCCAAATCGTCCCCGGGCCATGGCTTCCAAGTGCCCTCTCGGCCTCCCAACACCACTGGCCCCCAAACCCCCATCATCCAAAAAACCATCCGTCCATCCCTTTCTCTCTCTCCCTCTGTCTCTCTTGCTCTTTCTCTCTGATGCTTCTGTGTCCTCCAAAACACTTTCTCCAACAATAAACACAAGGCCTAGGTGGTCCTGTCAGGGGTGCTAGTCTTCATAGAATAACCAGCTACCACAGGAATTCTTCCCACTGGCTCAAATGCTGAAGTCCAGTCCAGTATACACTCACATGTTCTTTTAAAGGCACACACAGGGTGCACAGTAAATTGTCACAGTACCATTGGCTATTAATTAGTTATGGTACACACACTTGAAGATAATACAGTCATATAACAAGAGGTAATACCCAGTATGTATTCCAAGACACACTGTTCTTCCTTCCAGTTGATGGTAGAACAAGTGTGAGAGTTATGAATGATTGAATGTATGTTATTTTACATTGATTACCGTATTAAACATAGTACAGGGGACACACTGAATCCTGTGAGCAATGTTAGGATGGAATCCTTCGAAATCCCTGAAATAACCATTTTTGTGTTGCGAATGACCTCATGGTCATGTCAATAGTGTTGTGTGTGTATTGCTGTCAGAGGTGGGCTGTCGGGTGAACAACCGCACTGTTTGTGTGGAAACAGTTTGTCGCATTTCATTCGTTACGTTAGTCCACCTCATTACAGGCACAGGTTACCTCTATTCCCAGCACAGCTTTGCCTGTATTTAAACAAATATTACGGACACACTTTATTAATTGACCTTTTCACTGTAGGTTACCACGACGGCGGGTTTTTGGACGTCTTTGTTTTCATCGCCATTTACGACGGAGGCCGAGTGATGTAGTGCTGTTGTGGCCTGATATAATTGCAAGTGCACCAGAAGTGTTCGCAGGAAGCTGTGTGTTTACCTCGAGTGTGTGACAGGACCCGAAGAAATGCAGAGCATAATGGAGTTTATTTAGGTTCGCACTCACTTACCCTGGGCAGTGTCTGGCACCCTGAACCAGGGGGACACGTTCTTAGGGGGAGACGTCATGGTGCCGTTGCAAAGAAAAACTGTGTTCTCCGCCACCCGGTCAGTCAGAGGGATTATTCAAATTGAAACGAGCAGGCTCTGGAATAAATGTGAGATCATAGTCAAACGTTGTTCGGATATTGCCATCGCAAAATCAACACCCCCCGGTTGAACCAGTTTATCAAGTTAATTTGTGGCGGGAAATAGTTTATGGGGGGAGTTGTTACATTTTTTACTTTTTGTCATTCAAAGAATACATGCAAGATGCTGTAATCTTGATTTTCTTTATCCTCTTAGATTTAAAATTGTTTTGGTATAGGGCCTAGCTATAGGTAATAGGTTATTCAGCTGCTATTGTCATTGTACCATTTTAAAGGCACAATCTGGAGTATTTCCTGCTGTTCAATGATCATTTCAAATAATTATTGATTCTTAAAGAATATAATGCATACTGTAAAAAAATCATCATTACGAGCTTATTAATACTGTTTTACCCTATCATAGCCCAGAGCTTCAAATATGTTTAAAAAATGTTTACAATCATCATGTTAATCTCATTGATTTTCAGTTTTTGTATCCATTCCTGTGTCTGTAATTTGGGGTTACATTTCTTCAGCCCCAGTCCCTCAGTTTCACTGGCGGGGCTGCTGTTGGGTTGAAACACAAACTCCACATTGTGGTTTTAAATAATTTCATAGATTAAATCAAGGAAACCTCATATATTTAATTTAACTAAGGTAAACGTGTAGTCACTGTGTTATGACAGTTAATTACAACAATGTTGACATGTAGGGCGGCAGGTAGCCTCAAGGTTAGAGCTTTGGTCCAGTAACCAAAATGTTGCTGGTTTGAATCCCAGAACCAACAAGACAAAACATCTGTCACTGTGCCTTTGAGCAAGGCACTTAACCCTAATTGCTCCAGGGGTGCTGGACAATGGTAACCATGTCTGTGATCCCACTCTCCCCCCAAGGGGAGTTGGGATATGCAAGTAATGCATTTCCATTACCTGTACAAGTGTGTAAGAGGAAATGTAATGTAATGTTGATTGAAAAAGTAATAAAGCATTTTTTACATCAGAAGTTGTCACAAAGTGCTCAACACATTACTGGGCCAAGAAACAAGTTTGTTTTCTTTCATCAAGAGCTCATTTATCTCAAATCTTCACCGGAAACAAAAAGCATAAAGTCAGTAGATCGTCCCTTTAAATTAAAGGGAAGGCAAGCATTTATTCTGCTGTGGTGGAAAAAGTACCCAATTTTCATACTTGAGTAAAAGTAAAGATACCTTAAAAGAAAATGATTCAAGTAAAAGTGAAAGTCACCCAGTAAAATACTACTTGAGTAAAAGTTTTAAAGTATTTGGTTTTAAATGTACTTAAGTATCAAAAGTAGAAGTATAAATAATTTAAAATGTCTTATATTAAGCAAACCAGACGACACGATTTTCTAGTTTTTTAAAATTTACGAATAGCCTTGGGCACAGTTAAACACTCAGACATAATTTACAAACGAAGCATTTGTGTTTAGTGAGTCTGCCAGATCAGAGGCGGTAGGAATGACCAGGAATGTTCTCTTGATAAGTGTGTGAATAAGACAATTTTCCTGTCCTGCTAAGCATTCAAAATGTAACGAGTACTTTTGGGTTTCAGGGAAAATGTAAGGAGTAAAAAGTACATTATTTTCTTTAGTAATGTAGTGGAGTAAAAGTTGTCACAAATATAAATAGTAAAGTAAAGTACAGGTTCCCAAAAAAACAACTTACGTAGTACTTAAAAGTATTTTTACTTAAGTTCTTTACACCACTGATATTCTGAAGATGTAACATGAGTGAAACACCACATCACATGTACTTAGACCAAAAGTATTTTGATTATATGCAGTCAGTATGTCTAGTGCAGTGGTCAACAACCTGTTCAGAGTCAAGATCACTGTCTGAGTCAAAATGCAAGCCAAGATCTACTGCTCAGATTTTTTTTAAACATGATTTAAAAAACGTAAGCCTATGCAACATTAATCAATTTAACAGTTCTGTAGCAATGAGGTTTGTGCAGTAGGCAATAGGCCCAATACATTATGACTGCATATTGGCTATGCTTGAATTTGCCTATCAATGTTGTTCTTCTCAGACCATTTTGAAATTATATTAAAAAAAATGTAGGTATATATTCCACATTTTGTCATGTTACAGCCTTATTCAAAAATGTATTAAATGAAATGTTTTCCTCATGAATATACACACAATACCCCATATTGACAAAGCGAAAACAGATTTTTATAAATTTTTGCAAATGTATTAAACATAAAAAACGAAAACCCTATTTACATAAGTATTCAGACCCTTAGAGATGAGACTCGAAATTGAGCTCAGGTGCTTCCTGTTTCCAATAATCATCCTTGAGATGTCTCTACAACTTTATTGGAGTGCACCTGTGGTAAATTCAATTGATTGGACATGATTTGGAAAGGCACAAACTTGTCTATATAAGGTCCCACAGTTGACATTGCATGTCAGAGCAAAAAGCAAGCCATGAGGTCGAAGGAATTTTCCTTAGTGCTCCGAGACAGGATTGTGTCGAGGCACAGATCTGGGGAAGGGTACAAAATAATTTCTACAGCATTGAAGGTCCCCAAGAAAACAGTGGCCTTCATAATTCTTAAATGGAAGAAATGTTGAACCACCAAGACTCTTACTACAGTTGGCTGCCCAGCCAAACTGATCCATCGGGGGAGATGGGCCGAGAACCCGATGGTCACTCTGACAAAACTCCAGAGTTCCTCTGTGGAGATGGGAGAACCTTCCAGAAGGACAACCATCTCTGCAGCACTCCACCAATCAGGCCTTTATGGTAGTGTGGCCAGACAGAAGCCACTCCTCAGGAAAAGGCACATGACAGCATGCTTTGAGTTTGCCAAAAGGCACCTAAAGGACTCTCAGACCATGTCAAAGAAGATTCTCTGGTCTGATGAAACCAAGATTGAACTCAATGCCAAGCATCACGTCTGGAAGAAACCTGGCACCATCCCTACGCTGAAGCATGGTGGTGGCAGCATCATGCTGTGGGGATGTTTTTCAGCTGCAGGGACTGGGAGACTTAGATGAACGATGCAAAGTACAGCGAGAGTCTTGTTGATAACCTGCTTCAAGACTCTCAGAACCTCAGACTGGGTCGAAGGTTCCCCTTCCAACAGGACAACAACCCTAAGCACACAGCCAAGACAACACAGGAGTCTCTGAATGTCCTTGAGTAGCCCAGTCAGAGCCCGGACTTGAACCCGATCGAACATCTCTGGAGAGACCTGAAAATAGCTGTGCAGTGACGCTCCCCATCCAACCTGACAGAGCTTGAGAGGATCTGCAGAGCAGAATGGGAACAACTCCCCAAATACAGGTGTGCCATGCTTGTAGCGTCATACCCAAGAAGACTCGAGGCTGTAATCGCTGCCAAAGGTGCTTCAACAAAGCACTGAGTAAAGGGTCTGAACACTTTTAATACATTTGCAAAAATGTAAAAAAAAATGTATGCTTTGTCATTATGGTTTATTGTGTGTAGATTGATGAGGTGGAAAAAACAATTTAATCCATATTAGAATAAGGCTGTGGAAAATGTGGAAAAGGTCTAGGGGTCTGAATACTTTCCGAATGCACTGTAAAAATTGTTAAACAAATCAAAATATATTTTATATTGATGACAGCTTTGCACGCTCTTGGAATTCTTTCAACCAGCTTCATGAGGTAGTCACCTGAAATGCATTTCAAGTAACAGGTGTGCCTTGTTAAAAGTAACATTCAAAAAACGATTTCCTTCTTATTGTGTTTGAGCCAACCGATTGTGTTGTGACAAGGTAGGGGTGGTATGCAGAAGATAGCCCCATTTGGTAAAAGACCAAGTCCACTAAAGGAAACCAATAATAAGAAGAGACTTGCTAGGGCCAGGAAAAACGAGCAATGGACATTAGACCGGTGGAAATCTGTCCTTTGGTCTAATGAGTCCAAATTTGAGATTTTTAGGTTCAACCGCCGTGTCTTTGTGAGATGCAGAGTAGTTGAGCGGATGATCTCCGCATGTGTGGTTCCTACCGTGAAGCACGGAGTTCAAGGCACACTTAACCAGCATGGCTACCACAGCAATCTGCAGCGATAAGCCATCCCATCTGGTATACGCTTAGTCCCACTATCATTTACTTTTCAAGAGGACAATGACCCAATACACCTCCAGGTTGTGTAAGGGCTATTTGACCCGTGAAGGAGAGTGATGGAGTGCTGCATCAGATGACCTGTCCTCCACAATCATCCGACCTCAACCCAATTGCGATGGTTTGGCATGAGTTGGACCGCAAAGTGAAGGAAAAACAGCCAACAAGTGCTCAGCATCTGTGGGAACTCCTTCGAGACTATTGGAAAAGCATTCCAGTTGAACCTGGTTGAGAGAATGCTAAGAGTGCCCAAAGCTGTCATCAATGCAAAGGGTGGCTACTTTGAAGAATCTCAAAATATAAAATATGTTTTGATTTGTTTAACACTTTTTTGGTTACTACATGATTACATTTGTGTTATTTCATAGTTTTTATGTCTTCACTTATACAATGTAGAAAATAGTAAAAAATAAAGAACAACCCTTGAATGAGTAGGTGTGTCCAAACTTTTCACTGGTACTGTATACAGTATATTTACATAATTGTATTGTTTTGGACTGTTTTGCATGTTATTCTGGCATTAATACGTGTCACATATCAGTTTGCAAACAATGTAAAAAAAAAAAATTTGAGTTAATAAAGCTGCACACAAACATGGTCTTATTTTTCCTTTCTTGAGAAAGGCAGCTCCAAAATGCAGGTGTTTCATCCTAGCACAGTGCTTTCTGTTGTGGTGGGACAGCCAGCCGAAAATACGGAAGGTAGGGGTAATGTTCTCTAGTTGCGCCGTGATTAGCTCAGTGTTCTGTCACTCATGGAGACACTACGTCACAGCAAAATCTATGGGGAGAGCTCGAAAAATTCAAGCCCCTTGGGTGCTGCCATGGAGTTACATTCTCAGTCTCAATGTCATTGGCCACAGATAAAATTATGTCAAATCACGTTATATCTACCGTAGCTTTGATTGGTTTGATCATGTCAACATCATACTTTCAAAATCCTAGCTAGCAGTCATCATCATGAATCAAGTCAACAATCTACTGGCAAATAATTTTAAATCCTTGGCATATGAAGAGAAATTATAGATAAATAGTGTCAGTGCTCATCTGCCACTGGACATAAACATTACACAACATGTTGGAAATCGCAAATTCAACAATGAGTAGTTTTGAGGAATCAGTGGCTAACTGCAGTGTGTGTGTTTGTGGTCCAAATCTGGGTTCAAGGGTCTCTTTTCCAAGCTTAAAAGGATAAACATTCAACATTGGCCATGCTGTCAATCCAGCATGACTTTACCTGCATTCAAAACAACTGGAAACTCAGAACTGGGAAATCTCAGACTTCAATGAGTTCAAGACAACTGGGAAGCTCTGACTTGGAAAATACGTTTTGAATGGTCATCCAACTCAGAATTCCAAGTCCGTAACTCAGGCCTCTTTCTAGAGCTCCGACCTGACGCCATTATACAACCTTGCTTTTTCTGAGTTCCCAGTCTTGAAAGCACCATAAATCCAGAGAATGCCAGACTTTGATGACAAATTTGATGACAAAAAGGACCGTCACGCCACCTTCCTGTTCAAGTGAGCACAGCACAACAAGGTGAGTCCAAAAATGTATTGTATGCTGCTGTATAAATTATGTAATATGCTAGAGAAATATGTAGTAAGTTGTTAGTATCCCATGTGCCTCACCCTAATAATTTGGTCCCCCATAACTTACTGTTCTGACTTGGTGGTGCACATGTAGCCTATAGCCTGTTTTAGAGAAATGTCATCATTGAATATTAAGCTTTCATTGTCTGTTTATATGCCCTCTTTATTTCTCATACTGTTCTGACTTGGTGTACAGGGAGAGTACTGTAAGAACGGCCCATGTTCTGAATTCTGTCGCTGTACATTTCAAAAGTGCTGAACAAATAATGATATTGACTACATCCGTCCTAGCTCGCTCATTAATGTTCTATTCGAAATTACGAAGTGCCTCTTATCCGGTCGTCGTCCCGTTATGCAATTTTTTGTACATCTCAATTGTCAGTAGAAACCAAATATGTTTAAGCAAGTCAGCCATATCAGCTATGTTTTTTTAAAAGGCAGTAAATTAGGCTGAATGAACTGTTTTGCTACCAGAGAAGGTTCCGCTGATATCCAGGTCTAGCAGTGGTAAGGTGTTGGGACTGCTGTTGGGACTCTGCTGTTAGGATAGCTTTATGTAGGCCCTAACAGCTTGTGGGCACTGTTTGTCACCGTTATAGTGCAATTCATGTATTGTGTAGTGCTATGTTCTGTAGTGGCTTTGCTGGCATGCATCTCAAACATAATTCCCCCCCACCAAGATTTACATGCTAAAATCGGCACTGCTTGTGAGGCACAGATGTATGAGCAGAATAATTAGCTATATTTTTTACTGGACTGAGGCTAGCTCACAGACACCGTCCCTCCACTGAGAAAAGGGGACAGTCTTCCAGCTGATGGCAAAACTCAAGTCACACTGCATTATTTCTGCCTCATGCACCAATTCATGTTGTTACTCTATGACAAGAGAAGGTGAAACATTCCTCGATATTAAAAAAGACACAATCTGCTAATAATAACAACGCAAGCTGGAAGCCTTTGAACCTGAATGGAGAATGATTTATGTACAAACCAGTCGCCGGGAGACACAAGTGTATTACCGGCTGTACACAACAAGCCCAAACGATAGTGGAGATGCATGAAGCTCACTGGTGGCTGCACAGGCTGGCGTCACAGGAACCCCACAACCATATCAGGAGATGTTACAGAAGGCTGAGGCACTGGCCAGACACCAGTCCCTCTTCAGAGTAATGGAGGATATTTGAATCAGGTTGGTCACCTTTGATCTGGTCAATGTTTAAAATACTATCTGTCCTGGAATTCACCAAACCCCATTGATAATGTAATCAGTGCTGTGTGTACAGTGCATTTGGAAAGTATTCAGACCCCTTTACTTTTTCCACATTTTGTTACGTTACAGCCTTATTCTAAAATGGATGAAATAGTTTTTTCCTTCATCAATCTACCCACAATACCCCACAATGACAAAGCATTCATTTAATGTCTGCACATAAAATAAATAAATAAATGAAATATCACATTTGCTGCCACCACCATGCTTCACCGTAGGGATGATGCCAGGCTTTCTCCAGATGTGACAATTGGCATTCAGGCCAAAGAGTTCAATCTTGGTTTCATCAAACCAGAGAATTTGTGTTTCTCATGGTCTGAGAGTCATTTAGGTGCCTTTTTGGCAAACTCCAAGCGGGCTGTCATGTGCCTTTTTACTGAGGCGTGGCTTCCGTCTGGCCACTTCACCATAAAGGCCTGATCAGTGGAGTGCTGCAGAGATGGTTGTCCTTCTGGAAGGTTCTCCCATCTCCACAGAGGAGATATGGAGCTCTGTCAGAGTGACCATTGGGTTCTTGGTCACCTCCCTGACCAAGGCCCTTCTCCCCTGATTGCTCTGTTTTCCCGGGCGACCAGCTCTAGGAAGAGTCTTGGTGGTTCCAAACGTCTTCCGTTGAAGAATTATGGAGGCCACTGTGTTCTTGGGGACCTTCAATGCCGCAGAATTTGTTGGTACCCTTCCCCAGATCTGTGCCTTGACACAATCCTGTCTCGGAGCTCTATGGAGAATTCCTTCAACCTCATGGCTTGGTTTTTGACATGCACTGTCAATTGTGGGACCTTATATAGACAGGTGTGTGCCTTTACAAATCATGTCCAATCAATTAAATTTACTACAGGTGGACTCCAATCTGAAGGATGATCAATGGAAACAGGATGCACCTAAGCTAAATGTCGAGTCTCAGAGGAAAGGGTCTGAATACTTATGTACATAAGATATTTCTGTTTTCTAGTTTTAATAAATTAGCAAAAATGTATAAAAACTTGTCAGGCTCCTTCATGACCAGTGTCTGTGACGAGAGGGGCCTGGCGCTGACCAACGCTGCTACGCCCATCAGGCATTGTAAACACCCCCGAAGGGACCAAAGGTGATTACTGTAACGGCCCGTACGAACCGCCTGCGAAACACCACTCTACCCACTGCTGTAAGACTGTATAATAACTCTAGCTCTTAAACGGTTTTCCCATTTTTATATTTCAATTTCCATCATGAAAATTGTCCTGTAATGTTTCAAGTGTTCTGTATTCTATTTATATCTCGTATTATGTGTTATGTATTTTAAATGAGTGTTTTGCAATTATTAGCAATGTAAATTTTGCATTTCTTCAGTTTTATCTGTGAGCAAGAATAAAATTACTCTAACTAACAAGAGTACATCACAAGTGTCCAGTAATATCACCCTTTCAACATTTAGATATTTATTTTACTAGGCAAGTCAGTTAAGAACAAATTCTTATTTTCAATGATGGCCTAGGAACAGTGGGTTAACTGCCTGTTCATGAGCAGAGTGACAGATTTGTACTTTGTCAGCTCGGGGATTTGAACTTGCAACCTTTCAGTTACTAGTCCAGCACTCTAACCACTAGGCTACCCTGCAGACCCAGTAGGATACCCTGCCGCCCCAATAGATGTGTCACTCCTCCTTTCCTCTCATATTTCTACAGACAGGCAGAAGAAAGGCAAATAAAAAAATAGGAACACAAGGCTTTATCGTTTGGTTCTTTACAGAAATGTTTGGTGATCGATAGGAATGCCTTGGAGACCACAGGTCTAGATATATATTTCTGCTGTTCTATTTAGCTTGGCCTTCCACTGCTGATGATTTATGAGGTCTAGTTTCAACCTGCCATCACCCTCATAAAAAATATCAAAATCATGAAAATAATCTTTCAAATGCAAAAAAAAAGCTTGTTATAAGTTACTTATGAGTTACTCTGTGGAAATATATTTTTACTGGATATTTGGGTAAGAATTCACTGGTGAGGCTGTTCATACTTAGGACTGCCTCCACGGCTAACTCCATCACTAACATGAAGGTCAGACAAATGTGACAAAGTTACCGCAATGGCAGTAAAAACTAGCCATAAACTAGGTAAGAGAACAACTCTATCTAAAACATCTATCTGAGTTTCAACACAAGTAGAAACAATGTGTTTTACTGTAACACTTAACCACTTCAAAGATGTAGCTAACACTGAGGGTTGACCAGGCTTGGAACGGAATGATCAATCTATGAATTATTTCCCCTTTGTATAGAATCATATTCATAGTCCCCTGCCTGTCACCATGTTCAAAGCAGATGTCTTACCTTGTGTGTATGACATCATTATAGTTTATATTCTTTTCTATGGCAACTCTTGTCGTTCTCCCTTTTTCGGGGCCATCGGGCACTTATACCCAGAAAGGGGGTCTTACTTCCCCTGGGAGATGATACTTACCCCATGCTGTTCTTTTGTTTGACAATCACAAAATTGCTACGTATTGTAAGATGTCTCTTTAATGTGTGCGTTTAAGAAGATCCCTACACAGTTTATGTGGATTGAAATCATTCAAATGCAAGAAACCCAAACAAGTCTAATGGAGTCTAATTAGATATATTTTTATTTTACAATTAAGCATTTGCAGTTTAGGTACTTGACTAAATACCATGGATGGGCAATCAAATATTTCAACATGTTCTGAAAGGTTTCTCCTGGATGGCATAGTATTCTCTACAGTGGAAGAGAATGAGAGAGGAGGTTGGAAAGAGTGGGGGGTTGGGGGTTCACTGAATGTTTCATTATATCTAATGTTGCCTTCTCCAAAGCGCTCTCCAAAGTAAGCGAGCAGCCTGAGCAAGGGCCGAAATGCTCAACCCCCTTGTGACCACTTGGAGCAAAGCAACTCTCCACTTTCTTTTTTTCGCCCTCAAATGAGAGCCTTCGCATGGATTCTGTGTTTGAACACAGTGGCGCTTTTTATTAAACCTCGATTTGCGTTTGCATGTTTGAACGCGTCAAGTTTCACTCTGAGAAGGTTTGACATAATTAAAACAGGGGGCAATATTTTTAGTATGATAAACAGGTAAAGTGTAACAAATATTTTCCTAAGCAGCTCTGCCATCGCAAACACATGAAGATGGAGGTTTTTAGTTGACTGATAAAATGAAGGGGTTGTGGGAAATCAACAGTGTACAATTTGTAAAGAAACAGTTATTCCCCACCACTGAATGTTCTTTTAGTTTAAGATTATTTGTTGGCCTAATAACACCATTTAACTGTGATCATAATAACACCCTTTAACTGTGATCATAATAACACCCTTTAACTGTGATCATAATAACACCCTTTAACTGTGAGCATAATAACACCATTTAACTGTAATCATATTGACAAAATAGCACAGCCTTTTGTGCCTGACTCCATAAACCTACAATACATAATCATTTAATTCTATAACAATATCATGACAACTATTACTATGACACCAAATATTACCACATTAATCCAACACAGTAATTGTTTTTATGTTCGGTTTTTATTTAGGCTTCAACAAGATATTATATCCATATCATATTCATATTTAGCTAACAAAACAAGCAAGGCCAGCACTAATACATAAAAAATGTCAAATAAAAAATATGTATGGCGCCTAATTTTGTTAGCGCAATCATTTTGACTGTCATAAGAATCAAAATGAATTGTCACTATAATTAATGATGAGAACCAGGTGACAGTAAATGAGTGTTCTACCTACAGTATGATAATTCTTGTCTTGACACCTGGCTTTGGACACTGGTATCAATCCAAGAGCTTGGGTTAGTCACGCTATGAATGAGAACACAGTTGTTGACATAAATCAAGGCAGGGCGTGACATCCCCTGAGACATCCACTGAACATTAAGAATGATCCTAATTGCCCCCCATCATTTTGGCTAAATGTTTAATGAATACAGTGATTATCCCTTCAGGGAAGAGTGTGTGTGTATGTATACATATGTGTGTGTGTGCTGTGCAGCCGGCCGACTGCTCATTGATTTGATTTCCCCGGGCCGGCATGTGCGAGGACTTAGTGCGCCAGCCTGGAGACATCTGTTGAGTATTAAGGGCAATAACAGCTGGGTGGACCTCAAACATGGTCACCCACTTCACCCCGCTGTGTCTCTGAGGATAACCCTGGTCACTTCACACTCCAGATGACAAGTGCCTGTTCATCGGCACACTGACTGAGCCCAGGGGCTTCAGAATACAGAGCCACGGCCTCCACGGGCAGTCATGGGCCGCTACTGCCAAGCACAGTCAATCCCACTGTGCATCATCATGGTGGGTGGGGTTCTGATTTCACAGTGAGAATATCCTTTTCTGTTTGGTTTCCCAGAAATTGTCAGCTTGCTGTTGAAATAAATGTTGGTTCACTGTGGTTGTCCATCAATTGTATCTCATATTGAGCGTTCATCTTAGAAAGGGGGAAGGTTGATTGCAAAGTGTAGCATTGTTTTAATATAGGACAGTATCTACTGTTTTTGTTTCAATTAAAATGCTTTCTTCTGATGTTCTTTTTGCAAGAATATCCCATTTTTCACAGACATACTGTTAATCCACACTAGCTTTAATATTTGTAAACAGTAAATTATCTGATGGTAGAACATAATACATTGTTTCAACTGTAAACAAAACTATATTTATGAGACTAAGAAAAATAAACGGACTACCCGCTTATGATCATATTGATCATCAATAATGTAATGTTGGTTCCACCATTAGCTGTGTAAATCCTTTCTTGAGGTCAATAAAGGAAGTAGGATTGTAGAGATTTGTGAGCCGTGTTTTTATGATTCAAGGGAGGTGTACAGATGGTCTGTGTAAACTTGTCATACAGAGCAAGAGAGAGAGACTTTTCTAAACTTTCTGCATCAACAGAGACCTAGTGCCCTCTGCTGGGGGTATTGCTAAACAAGATGTCTGAGTAATGTTCCTTCCAGATTCCCTGTAATGCTTCATTGCATGTAGCAAATAAAGCCTTACTTAATAAACATTAACATTCCGTACACTGCAAACCTACCAAGTTGAAATAGAATAAAAAACAACCACTGATATACTTTAATACACTGCATGTATCCTTCACAGAAGAATAATATGTGATTTTGTCATGTTTCATTTATTTATTTAGAAACTCATTAGGGCATCAGGGCATCAGATGCTCTCATCCAGAACAACTTACAGTAAGTGCATTCATCTTAAAATAGCTAGGTAAGAATATATCACAGTCAAATATACAGGATATGAACATTTGAGCTAAACAATGGATATATAGTTTTTTGTAAAAAAAAATATGAATAAAAATCTGAGAACAGTAATATTTTACACACACATGAAGAAACCCATAAGCAATAATTTCCGATGAAAAAACACAAATGTGAAAAATGTGTAGATTTGTGATTTTGGAAATAAACTCTTCATATGCAGTTGCTGGTACCCTAGAGATGATGTGTGCTTCTCAGCAGCTCAGGATCAGAACTGCTTCTTTAATTCAACTCAAGAGCATCACTGTAACAGCATTGTTAAATCCCTGTTAAGACAATGGCCAAAGAAAGAGTTATTATTTTGGCTTGGCACGTTATGATGGGTTCTGTAGTTGTTTTCCCTGCGTTACTGGTGAGCCCTGTATCCTGCACAGCAAGCTGGCATTAACAGGCCATGTGTTACGCGTTTACACATTCTTTAACATCCAGTGTCCAGTTACATCCTCTCTGTCTTGCTCACGTATACCCCTTATGCACCCTAACTTAAAGGACACACGTACACACATGCAGCACACACATTGGGAGAATATGTGTAAAGCCATTAATTGAAGCAAGGTAGCAACACATTAAGATGGTGTAGTAAGTTTTATACTGTTATAAAAAATGCAGGTTTCTTCAATGATCATGACACATTTCAAATTTCAAGATTGTATTAGTCGTATGTAGGGGATACGCATGGTATACATCGTCCAACGAAATGCTTCCTTGCATGTTCCAATGGAACAACAATAAGAAATAAGAAAAGATAAGAATATGAACATAAAGTAAATGGCTCAGTAGAATAGAATTAACATTTTAACATCACATATTGCAATTTCTCCTTTGCCACATTAACCATTCATATTGTTGTCTTACATGGGTACTTTTTTGTGTGGTCTGGAAAAGTTTTTGCTTCAACCTGGACAAACAGCATTGAGGGAACACATGTATATTCAGTTAAAGAAGTCTCATGTTGAGTTTTGGCATTACAGTTTCGGACTGGGTAGTAAATAATTTATATTATTACTGAGATTTTGACATGTAATTTTTTTTTTAGGTATGGAAATAAGGGCCCGGCTATTTTGCCGTACTCTGCTCTGACCTCCCTGCCTATGATCCTCAACATTCTGTACCCGTTCTTCCACAGCCAGCAGTCTCCACGAGCCCAGTTTCGCTCCAGCGATGACAAAACTCCCGAACTCGCAAAGATAACATTGATTCAAACGTTGCTAATATCCCGAATGTGTTCAACAAAAGAGCGGGCACATTTTCCAGCCAGCTGTCCCAAAAGGGAGACAACTCCACTCTTAAATGGTGCAGAATATTACTTCTCCAAATGGTTTTAAGTGGCTGCACAACCAGGTGACCAGAGAAATGGCCTCCAGTGACCCACAAAGCTAGGGCTCTGCCCCCAACCCCTCACAGTACATATGCTGGCCATTTCCCCACACACATGGGCTTCTGGGGAAATGATATGTCCCACACAAAAGGAAGTAGGAAAAACTGCTCTATCTTTTTGAGATTTGAGAACCTGTGAAGATAAAATAAAGTGAATTCATCAATTAATTGTGCAGATTCATCAACACATTTTTTTAAATGTTGAATTGCATTGTTAACATGTATTATTGAAATTACATGTTGCTGTGCAGTAGCTGCAACTTATTAGAATTAAATCTTATGTTATATGCATAAACTGCTCCCTAGTTTTTGCAAAGCACTCACATTCTGATTACCTAAGAAGCAGATTGGATTGGGTTTTATTTATTTTAATAAGTTGTGTATTTGATCCCAAAGGATAGTACATGAAAGCATTATTGAAAACACTAATTCTCTAAGTGGTCCTCCATGGTAAAGGTTGGAAACATAACAATACATTATGGCTTAACTAGGTTTAACTGTCTTTTTAACCACACATGCGTATAGGTAATCTTGCTGTTTGTACAGGTTGAAGAAAAAACCCTCCATAGCTTTAATTTCCACTGCTTACTTGAAAACGAGATAACAATCTCAACGTGACTTCCCTGGAAACATCACTCATGACAAGCAGGTTCTTCTTTGGAATAGGTCTCTCTTTCTGGTACTAATCAATAATTTTTCTTGATCATTTTAGAGAATCTTAATGGACTTTTGGGACTATTTTATGACTGCTGTTCAGCATCTTAAAGGGACACCCTGGTTTAATTTCTCATAAAGATGTGCTAAATAAAATTCAATTTCACAAAACATTAATTTCAGCCTCTTCTGCATGCAATCCTAGCAAAACATTTCTAAGATATGAAGTTTGAAAAATCAAATCACACGCAAAATGGAAAACATTTAATGAGGACCACATTTTTTTCATAAATTACACCACTTTGCGCCATATTGGGAGTGAAATATATTTTTGGATGGTTTCGCTTTGAAATGACTCATGCATATAGAGGATTAATGGTCATGAAACTTCAAAAAGTGTTTTTCTTTGAGACGCATCATTATTATGAAGTAGTGAATCTGTCAGCGGCCGATTCCATGTGCTCTAGTCACCAAGTTGGCCTCGCAAATAGTATGCGGTCTATGTAGTTGTACGGACTACCTCGCTAGCAGCAGGCTAGCCACACTGCAGCTGTTTGCTAGATTATGTATCTAGGTACCTACCCATGCTTCCATATAATGTTGTTTAAAATAAGCATGGGGAATCACATACAAGACTGGAGTCTGTGCAGCAGGTAGGTCAATCGTAGATATGATCATGTTTTTTGTGGATTTTGAACCGATAACAAGTAACAATGCTGGTTTGTTGCTGTGACATCATCAGGAAAGGCCTAGGTAACATTAGATCAGAATGTCAGTTTGCATAGTTTTTGTTCAATAAAATTGTTATTTCATTTTCCATGCAATCTATTCAAAGCTCAGTTTAAAGCTGAGTGTTTGTCCAGCCTTTGTTTCACTTAAACTCTATTAATTTGAAGATGCAGAACAACATTTTGGTTATATGACATTATTACTTCATCAAATCCTTATTTTAGGTTTAGATAAGACTATGAGAGGGAAACAGTTCCATCAGAGGACACACACCACAGACTGCCAAGTCAGTATTCTCTCATAGTGGTCTATCTGATACCATGTAGCCAGTGGTTACAAACAGCAGTACAGCTGTAATTATGCTATAGAGAACCCTTCTAATGCTGGATCATACTTTAAATTGATTATCATGGTTTGGTTGAGAATAGAGCAGCATGCTGACCGTTGCAGGAAGGATCCTGTGGATCCTCTGACATACGGTGCCCATATTAGGACAGCCTGACACCAACTCATTATGCCACTGACAAGTATGAGTGACTGGCATCAATTCCCTTGTGACTGTGACGTTATCCTAATATGGACACCGTACAGGCAGGATCCGGAAGCAAAGACCGGCCACATCCAACACAGCACAAAGAAAGACACAAGACACTGGGCTCTCTGGGCGCACTACTAAAGCACAGTAACTCTGGCCCCACTCTCTCAGTGTTATTATGTGAATGTCTGTGTATACTTGTAACTGTACTTGTATGTGTGTATGTGCATATTTGTGTGTGCGTTTCTGTGTGTGTGTTTGTGTGTGTCTCAGTTCACATTTTGTGTGCTTACATAAATGTGCAAGTGCCTGGTTGTCGTTGACCTGTATGTGTTTACTCCATGGGTTCATTTGTCTCTATAATGGGCTGTGCCTGTTTGTTCCACTGTGAGTTTTTTGTGTTGGTTCATTCATTGAGGTTTGACTGGATGTTGAACAGCACTACTGTTGCCAAATCTGTCTGCCATGCGACTAAAAGCCAGCTCCCCTGGTTACCCACTAAGTGCTCCAGTGAAAACATTCTGCTTGTCTTGCATCTTTCGGAGTTATTACACCTGTCAATCATCTCAGGCCTCAATGCATCAAAGCTAATTAGCTTTGATATTAATCTCTGGTAAAAACACGAAAAATGGCTACTTTTTTATTAGGCCAGTGTCCACTTGTGTGAGTGAGAGATGCCTTTCCCAAACAGTGGTGAACTATACACAGCTCACTTCTATTTTATTATCATTGTCCATGTTAGCCCTCCTCCAAGAAAGACATCTTTAATTTGTTTGGATTCCACAGAACAGGAGGGATATTATATCTATATATAACCAGACAGTGTTTCTGCTTGGACAAGTCAGCCGAGGCAAACTTGTTTTTTCAGGTGCTGGTACTTTGGAGGACGTTGAGCCGCAACCTTGGAGGTTTCCACGTAGAAGCACCGGAGCCAGAGCCAAGCTGAAGCAAGCAGTGCTGGAAAGGGAAGGTGGTGTGTCGGCGAGTTTAGCGATGGATGGTGGATAATGCTGCAGGAATTAATCATGGCACGCTTCGTTGACGCTGACGCACTGTGGCAGAGGAGACGCTTGTTCCCATTGCGTAGCTGCTCATGGTCTCCTCGTTTACTGTATAGATGCTCATTAACACCTATGATGTCATCAAGAAGGGACTCAGTGAGCCTTGAGATGGGCTTTACATTGATGGTTCAGCCTGTCAGATGCTCTCTTTTCCATCTGCATATATTGATGTCTATGTTGCTTCCACTGACATGATAGCTTTATTATAATCTTTACTAATGCATCATGACATTCTATTGACCTTTAACAATGGCTTATTATCCAAATATGAGACTAATAAATACATGTGTTTGGTTGACGTTTGGGAGTGTGGGAGTGGCCACTGAGTGATGACAGGGGATCCTCTCTCTCTCTCTCTCTCTCTCTCTCTCTCTCTCTCTCTCTCTCTCTCTCTCTCTCTCTCTCTCTCTCTCTCTCTCTCACTCCATCTTTAGGCCTCACTTTTCATGTGAACTTCAAACAAATAAAGCTGCCTTTCAAACAAACAGTTGTGCCACTGAACTCTCTCAGCAGAGTAAACATTCCTACTCACAAAGCAGCGTGACAGGGGCAGGGGGAAATGACACTGTTGTTGCTGTTGTCTTACCCAGCCACCCCTATGTGTAGTTTTCCATCTGGCTACATGGGGGATAGAGGAACATAAATCTAGTGGATGGGATACAGTGGTAGGCTCCTTCTCAGGGAGAGGGTGTGTTTGGTGCAGTCAGCCTGGGGAGTGTCAAACAACCTCTTACGGGAGGTAAAGAGATGGAGGGAAAGTGTTCAGGAGAGAGAAAGAGTGAGAGAGAGAAATGGATAGAGGCAGACAGACAGACAGAAAGTAAGAGAGAAAGAAACATAGAGAAAGAGACAGAGAGAAAGAGAGAGAGAGAAAGAGAGAACGAGAGAGAGACAGGCTGCAGGATTGAAATTAATGAATGAAAAAGAGAAAGAAGGAGTAAGAGACGGTAGGGATAGAGGAGTTGAGCGATGAAGAGGAAAGTAACAAACTGGAAGACAATGGATGGGGACAATAGACTGTGATTAAGGACAGACTGAGAAAGAGATAGACTGTAGGTGTGACAGGTAAGGGTAGAGAACAGGGGTGAGACAGATGATGAGATGGAAAGAGGGCGAGGAGAGCAAGTTGATGGGGGCATAATAACTATATTTGACAGAGAGGGCCGAAGGAAAGAGTTGAATGGAGAGATGGGGGGTTGAAAGGTAGAAGAGAGAGACTGAGAGAGAAAGAAAGAAAGCGCTAGAGAGCCCCAGTGTGGTGTGTTTGTACAGCTGAACACAAGCTGAAGAAGCCCAGGCCCCTCTCTCACACTCCATTAGGCCCTAAGCTCCACGGAGTGCTGCACTCAACACATAAACAGCGTCCCGGAACACCTCGGGATGTGTGAAAGAGCAAGGTAGACGCAGGGCGGCCCAACAAGAAACAACAACCGCCTATTCACATCTGCACAATGCCTCCAAATTGCTGAAAGATAGAGTTGAGTTGTGTTGGCTGGCCTGGGCGCAGCAGTGAAAAGGGTCCTCCCTGTCACGCCCCACTCACCCACAGAACCACTCACTGAAGGCCAAGGTTCCCAGTGGGAAGGGAAGGACCAGACAACTGTATTTAGCTAGTGTGTGTCAAGGCCATAGTTGACACTCTCAAACATGTATTTACAGTATCACATTTTGGGTTTAGTGGCTATAGTACGTGTGTCTGTTGTGTCCAAAACCATGTTGGTATCCTGTCCACATCTATCAATATCTAGTTATCAATATTTCATCTGTCAGGTCATGCGTTTCCAAGCTCCAGTGAAAGTGAATGACATGACCAGAGAGGAATTCCCCAAAATAACTTATGTTGTCTACCACATGGAAATAAATTGGCCGTAAATTAAACCCCTAAAATGAAGAGGTGGACAAAGTGAGAGAGGGAGAGAGGGAGACGGGGGAAAGAAGAGGTAGAGAGAAAGAAGGGGGATTGGAGAGGGAGAGAGAGAGAGAGAAGGGGAGAATGGGAGAGAGAGAGAGAGAGAGAGAGAGAGAGAGAGAGGGGGGGAGAAAGAGAGGGGAGAGGGGGAGAGAGAGAGAGAAGGGGAGAAGGAGAGGGAGAGAGATGGGGAGAGAGAAGGGGAGAAGGAGAGGGAGAGAGAGAAAGAGAGAGGGAGGGAGGGGAGAAGGAGAGGGAGAGAGAGAAAGAGAGAGGGAGGGAGGGGAGAAGGAGAGGGAGAGAGATAGAGAGAGACAGAAAGAGAATAACTTATGTTGTCTACCACATGGAAATAAATTGGCCGTAAATTAAACCCCTAAAATGAAGAGGTGGACAAAGTGAGAGAGGGAGAGAGGGAGAGAGAGAGACGGGGGAAAGGAGAGGGAGAGAGAAAGAATGGGGATTGGAGAGGGAGAGAGAGAAGGGGGAAAGGAGAGGGAGAGAGAGAGAGAGAGAGAGAGAGAGAGAGAGAGAGAGAGAAGGGGAGAGAGGGGGGGATGAGAGGGGAGAGAGAGAGAGGGGGAGAAAGAGAGCAGGAGCGGGGAGAGGGGGAGAGAGAGAAGGGGAGAAGGAGAGGGAGAGAGAGAGAGAGATGGGGAGAGAGAAGGGGAGAGGGAGAGAGAGAGAGAGAGATGGGGAGAGAGAAGGGGAGAAGGAGAGTGAGAGAGAGAAAGAGAGAGTGGAGAGAAGGGTAGAAGGAGAGGGAGACAGAGAGAAGGGGAAAAGGAGAGGGAGAAAGAGAAAGAGATTAGGTTATATTTCATCATGAAAACATTCCTTGGACAGAATGATTGTATTGTTCCAGTGTTCTTCATGGACAGAGCTAATGGAACGTGAAGAGGGAATCCATCAATACTGTCATTCTCACACAGACACACACACACACACACACGCATGCACGCACACACACACATTTGTTTTACTATCCTTGTGTTGACCAACCAATTGATTCACATTCAAAATCCTATTAACCCCTAAACCAAAACCTAACCCTAACGTTAACCCTAATTCGAACCCTAACCCTAACCCTAAACCAAACAGCTAAGCAAAAAATAGCCTTTTTCCTTGTGAGGACCGGTGAAATGTCCCCACTTGTCCGCACTTTCCTTGTTTTACTATCCTTGTGAGGACTTCAGGTCCCCACAAGGATAGTAAAACCAAAAACACACACAGCCGTGTAATATGCTGTTTATATTACAAACGGTCACAAAACATTTGGCCCCCATCAGGCCACTCTCTAAGTGGAAGAGTGCATGATGCATAAACATGATGTTAAGGTTCTCACAAGACCTGCACTCAACACTGGGTTAAATAAGATACATTATAATGAGGCTGCACCCTTAGTCACAGTGTTGTGGAACAAACAGCCCACCATGTTTTTAGAACGGTACGCAGAGAGAGTAAGAGGACCCCCCTTTCTGACCCTGGTTTGGCCCAGATCTAACATGGTCCAGCCCCCTCCCCCCATGGTGTAAACCTACAGGAGCTCTGTTATGCCCCGGCCCCTCTCTCACCCCCCGGACACCCAGATGGGCTCTGCCGCTTCAGGGTCAAGTGATGTGAAGAAACAGATAAGTCGGGGCCAGCTCGGGGAGAGACTAAACACTCGCTGTGGGGAATGTCATTGTTTTGGATATCTTCAGGAGGGTTTTTATGTACTCAGCTGCAGCTTGGCCTGCCCGTGGCAGCAGTACTGGGAGTCCGGACGTGTACTGGATTCCAGTTCCACGCCGTTTGCTGCTGTTCTACATGGTCAAACCCATGCCACACACACTGAGGAAAAGGAGGGATATAACAACCGATACTCCATTGTGACTGTCTGTCAGTCTTGCTCTTGTCTCTCTCTCTCTCTCTCTCTCTCTGGATTTTAAGCGAACGGTGTGTCAGCAGTTATTACTCATATTCTGATTCATAATAATGATAAAGACAACATGACGTAAGCAACTTAAACAACCCCACACTCACAAATGTGAAAATGCTGAAATTGTGTGATTCCGTTTCCTGAATTGTGCCCTCTGTCGGGGAATACTGTTCCTACTACTCCTGCTCCATCACCTCTGACATAATTGCTGGTTGGTATTTGTTCAGGAGGGAGTCATAGTGGACATGCAACTACAGTTTCACATCATTTGCGCTATGACCACCGCCATGACGTCAGTTCAACATTTAGTTTTGATTTACATTTGATTGAGTTGTCAACTTACGTGATTTCAACATGAAATCAACAAACATTTGAACTATGTCATTGGATTAATGTTAAAAGTTGCATGAAAAACAAAAGACAAACATTTAGAAAATGTATTTACGAATCCAATTCAGTTTTCCATCATCAAATTGAATATTTCGCTGGAATGGTGTGGAAACAAAGTTGATTCAACCAGTTTGTGCCCAGTCGGTTGGCTTTTATGGCACAGCCCAGATACTTTTTCCAAGTGGGAGTTGAATCCTTAAGAGACGCACCTGTGCCTCAATGTAATTAACATAATAAAAAAATCTGTAGCGTCTGAAACGTGTGTAGTGAACAAAAGGTTTGACCACTCTATGGAAAGAGGAGACTCACGAACGTGATGGTGTTCTCTGTTTCGCTCTATGACCCCCACAAGTGTCACGGGAAGGTAACCCATACAAATTAATGGAAGTACTGTATGGAGGTTTGTACCAACAAACAAAAGGTTAAATATGTCCCAAAAAATGTAATATTTCCTTAGCTTCCTTATATCTCCTAGATAGACAAACACTTCAAAACCTTATTGCTTATGATTTTTTTTTACTGTCTTTTTTTGCAATTTCTGAATGTGTTATTCAATGTGTTTTTATGGGCTATAGTAGTAAAAGCCAAATTCAATATTTTATCAAATAATAAACAAATATTTTTGGGGGAAACATACTGTACAGTGGTCCTAAAATTCTAAATAAAATAGCTAAAGGATCCTTGGTATGACCATCTTGAAACCATTCCATATGTTAGATTAGCAGCTAGCTAGATAGAACATTCTGCTACTAAATGCAATACTCAAGCCATGAAGAATATGTTTGTAATATTTCAATAACAGTAATTCAATAGAAGGGTCACTTTTTCACTCAACCATAGTCCTACTGCCATCCAGTCGAGTGAAGTATACGTTAAATCTTTTGGTCATTTAGCAGAGGCTCTTATCAAAGGGACTTATAAGAGCAATTAGGGTTAAGTGCTTTGCTCAAAGGCACATTGACAGATTTTTCACCTATTCGGCTCAGTGATTCGAACCAGCAACCTTTTGGTTACTGGCCCTCAAGGAACTACACTGGACTTTGTGCAAACTGGAAACCGCATATCTTGAGGCAGCATCTATTGCAGCTGGGGACTGTAATAAAGCAAATCTGAGGAAAATTCTACCGAAGTTCTATCAACACATCTCCTGTGCTACTCGCGCATCGAGCCCTCTTGACCATTGCTACTCCCCCTTCCGGGATGGCTACAATGCCCTCCCCCACCCTCCCTTCGGCAAATTAGATCACGCCTCAAATTTTCTCCTCCCCTCCTATAAGCAGAAACTTAAACAGGAAGTACCCGTGGTGTGTTCAACGTTGGTGTGTCCAATCGGAATCTATGCTTCAAGATTGTTTTGATCACCAAGACTGGGAAATGTTCCGGGTTGCCTCTGAAAATAGTATCAACGTATACACTGACTCAGTGACTGAGTCCCACTGTGACGATTAGAACATATGTGGCAGGGACTCCAGACAATCACGGATAATAAAGAGAAAGACAGCCAGGTTGAGGACACCGACGCCTCGCTCCCGGACAAGCTAAACACCTTCTTTGCCCACTTCGAGGAAAACACAGAGCTGCTGATGAGGGCCACCACTGCTCACAAGAACTGTGAGCTCTCGTTCTTCGTGGCCAACGTGAGTAAGACATTTAAGCGTGGTAACCCTTGCAAGGCTGCCAGCCCTATCTGGACAAGAGGAAAATCTATGAAAGAATGCTGTTCATCGACTACAGCTCAGCCTTCAACACCATAGTGCCATCCAAGCTCATCACTAAGCTCGGGGCAGTACTCGTTACATTTTGAATGCTTAGCAGGACAGGAAAATTGGCCAATTCATGCACGTATCAAGAGAACATCCCTGGTCATCCCTGCTGCCTCTGATATAAACACAAATGCTTTGCTTATAAATTATGTCTGAGTGTTTGAGTGTTCCCCTGGCTATCCGTAATTAAGAAGAAAACAAGACAATTGTGCCGTCTGGTTTGCTTAAAATAAGGAATTTGAAAGGATTCATACTTTTACTTTTACTTTGATACTTAAGTATATTTGAGCAATTACATTTACTTTCGAAACTTAAGTATATTTCAAACCAAATACTTTTATACTTTTACTGAAGTAGTATTTTACTGGAGGACTTTCACTTTTACTTGAGTCATTTTCTATTAAGGTATCTTTACTTTTACTCAGGTATGACCCTTGGGTACTTTTTCCACCACTGGCTCGGGGACCTGGGTCTGAACCCCGCCCTACGCAACTGGGTCCTGGACTTCCTGACGGGCCAACCCCAGGTGGTAAAGTTAGGCAACAACAACTCCACCACGCTGATCCTCAACAAGGGTGAGTGCTCAGCCCCCTCCTGTACTCCCTGTTCACCCATGACTGCGTGGCCACGCATGTCTCCAACTCAATCATCAATTTTGCTGATGACACAACAATGTAAGCCTGATTACCAACACCTCCTCCTAAAGGGATGAGTTGAGGGTTGAATCAAGTTCCCTCCTCGTTATTTATCCCGCCCCCCAGAAAAACCAGAATGTAAAAGCGTGGTGGTCCTTCTGTGTAATCATTCTATCCTTCCACACTGATTCCAGACCTACTCTCTTATTTGTACATAGAGGTTATGGGGCAGGCTGGAGAGGTACCTGATCTTGAAACAGGTCTTGGCAGAGCTAGTCAGCTAGTGAAGAGGTCCCTACGTTATCACGTCCCATAGCCTAGGCTGGTCGTCTCCCTACTGAATTTGAAACATGGGAAAGCCAAATCAAAAATGAATAAGAAATGGCAATAGAGTTTGACGTTTCTCAAGTCCAAAAATCCAGAGAAAGATGGTGAATCAAACTAGAATCAAGCCAGAGTACTGTCAGTGCCGGATGAGAGGAGTGAGGGGCAAACTATTCCTGATGGCGATGCCTTAGCTAGCAGCACTGCTAATCCCACCAGTTCAGCATCACCAGACTACTAGAGAGGCAGACGGGGAGCCAGGTGGGGGGGCAGTGCATCCACCGATGATGAAGTGCCCGGAGCAGGTGCAATTTGGACGGAGGCTCAGTTCAAGAACAAGGAAACCTATAACCCTTGGCTTGTCATACAAAATTCAAAGATGGGCTGTGCAACATGCAAAAAGGAAGGTAGCTTGGGCTCAGAAAAGACTGGAGGGAAGAAACTAGAAAAAGAGTGTGTGGAATGTACAGTAACGTCCTCTGCCTCAGACGTAGAAAAAGAAGAAAGAGCCCTCTGAAAAAAAGGTTTTTGAACATCCCCGAACCAAAGGCCATTTAGCGGAAGCAAAAGAGGGCACCTTAACACAGGTTGTAGTTAACGCTCAAAATAAAAACATAGACACTACAGCCAGAGTATTCCAAACAGCTTACAAGGAGGCTAAACGTCACATGGTTTTGAGCAAGAAATTGACTGTCAGGAGTTAAATGGACTTGACGTTGTGAGAATTCTCCATTCCAATGTTTGCTCCAACATACAACAACATATTTAAAGTTTAGAGTGTAGACATTCAGCTGTTTAAAATCGGCAGAATCTTGGACACTAGTTGGTGGCATCCAGTTTTAGAACTGTAGAGTGTGTGTGGAAAAATGACCCAGCTCTTCAAAAGCATTTCATGGCAGCAGCTGAGGATGCCTCCCTCGATGGCTTGACCCATCAGAGCTATAGTGTCCTTGCCATGCGCATATTCTCGCATACGTTTGTTGACAATCTAGGCCTTGTGTGTGATGCACTTCAAAAACTATCTGAATTGTCACTCAAGCTACAAAGGAAAGAATGCACAATTATTACTGCAAACAGGGCAGTCTTCAGGGGAGCGAGGGTATTCAGTGCAATGGCAGAGCAGCTAGGCCAACTCAGCCAGAGAGGGATTCAGAAGAACTCTTTGCAAGGCGTCAAACTGAATAGTGGAAGACCCAGCGTCCTTAATCAGTTTTTCAAGAGCTTGGCAAGGAACATGGAGGCTAGAATGTTCTCTCAAGGAGGACGGCGGTGGACAAAAAGGATACAGCCAGTTCATCAAGGAGCTGAAGGTGCTTTAGTCGCAATACTGTCCGGAGGACACAGGAGCACTGTACAGAGAAACAGAGATAGAATCTCTCTGTCAGCAGTTTGGCATTGACAGTCCACGTACGGTCATACGGGCCTACAGGAAGTACAGGGACACCAATGGTAAAAGAGACATTCCAGATGGACTTAAAGAGCTGTTGGTGGTGGTCAGCACCATCCCCATCTCCAGTGTAGAATGCCAGCGCCTCCCTGCATATCTCCACCATATCAGGACTACTCTTTCCGAACCTTGTTTGCCCACCCCTGAACAAATTCAACCTAGTCCCCTATGTGAGGTCATGAACTGCTAAAGGACACAAATGTGTCACAGACACCAGGAGCAAAACAAGAATTAGGGGGGAGAATACGCACAAGGAAATGGCTGTGTTGTGGGAGGTTTTGGAAAACTATGGTAGGAACATATTTTTCCTTTACAAACTTGTTCTGTACTGTGAAGTTAATCTAAATATGCGTTTCATACCATCACATAGGCAGGAGGCCTGTTCCCCGGCGCCGAAGACGTGGATGTCGATTATGGCAGGCCCCGCACCTCTCTGACTCAGAGGAGATGGGTTAAATGCGGAAGACACATTTCAGTGTATTGCATTCAGTTGTACAACTGACTAGGTATCCCCCTTTCCCTTTTCTGTTTTATATTCTCATATGCGTTCTGCTGTAGCCTACATTTATTTAATTTGAAGTTATATTCCGATATTGTGATATGTTTGTTCTACTGCTATTCCATTGATGTCTTGAAAATTATATGACATTCAAGTCTTGTTAGCCCCATAGCTGAGTATATGTGCATATGCATATGTCGGGTGTTCTGCGGTGACCTCTAAAAATGTTGCTGTACATTGATGCCTTGAAAATTAGGCTATAAGAAATTCAAACTTGTGTAAGCCCCACAGTTATACTCGAGTATATGGGCATACTATAGGCTATGATGTGTTGAATTAATCAGCACCTTGGACAGTGCTGTCTATTTCCACCATAGATAGTAGGCTACTAGGAGAGTGCTGTCCATTTCACTACCATAGATAGAAGGCTACTTGGAGCGTGCTGTCCATTTCACCACCATAGATAGTAGGCTACTTGGAGAGTGCTGTCCATTTCACCACCATAGATAGTAGACTACTTGGAGAGTGCTGTCCATTTCACCACCATAGATAGTAGACTACTTGGAGAGTGCTGTCCATTTCACCACCATAGATAGTAGACTACTTGGAGAGTGCTGTCCATTTCACCACCATAGATAGTAGACTACTTGGAGAGTGCTGTCCATTTCACCACCATAGATAGTAGGCTACTTAGAAAGTGCTGTCCATTTCACCACAATAGATAGTAGGCTACTTGGAGAGTGCTGTCCATTTCACCACCATAGATAGTAGGCTACTTGGAGAGTGCTGTCAATTTCACCATCATAGATAGTAGGCTACTTGGAGAGTGCTGTCCATTTCACCACCATAGATAGTAGGCTACTTGGAGAGTGTTGTCCATTAAACCACCATAGATAGTGGTCTACTTGGAGAGTGTTGTCCATTAAACCACCATAGATAGTAGACTACTTGGAGAGTGGTGTCCATTAAACCACCATAGACAGTAGGCTACTTGGAGAGTGTTGTCCATTAAACCACCATAGATAGTAGGCTACTTGGAGAGTGTTGTCCATTAAACCACCATAGATAGTAGGCTACTTGGCTGTTTACTTGCTGCGCTGCTACGTTGTGTTTGTCAGTTTCTTTGCAAACACCAGTCTCAACGTCAACAGTGAAGAGGCGACTCCGGGATGCTGGCCTTCTAGGCAGAGTTGCAAAGAAAAAGCCATATCTCAGCCATATGGCCAGTAAAAATAAAAGATTAAGATGGGCAAAAGAACGCAGACACTGGACAGAGGAACTCTGCCTAGGAGGCCAGCATCCCGGAGTCCCCTCTTCACTGTTGATGTTGAGACCGGTGTTTTGCCGGTATTATTTAATGAAGCTGCCAGTTGAGGACTTGTGAGGTGTCTGTTTCTCAAACTAGACACTCTAATGTACTTGTCCTCTTGCTCAGTTGTGCACCGGAGCCTCCCTCTCCCCTTTCTATTCTGGTTAGAGACAGTTTGAGCTGTTCTGTGAAGGGAGTAGTACACAGCATTCTACGAGATCTTGAGTTTGTTGGCAATTTCTCACATGGAATAGCCTTCATTTCTCAGAACAAGAATAGACTGACGAGTTTCAGAAGAAAGTTCTTTGTTTCTGGCCATTTTGAGCCTGTAATCAAACCCACAAACACAGATGCTCCAGATACTCAACTAGTCTAAAGAATGCCAGTTTTATTGCTTCTTTAATCAGAACAACAGTTTTCAGCTGTGCTAACATAATTGCAAAAGGGTTTTCTAATTATCAATTAGCCTTTTAAAATGATCAACTTGGATTAGCTAACACAACGTGCCTTTGGAACACAGGAGTGATGGTTGCTGATAATGGGCCTCTGTACGCCTATGTTGATATTCCATAAAAAAAACAGCTACCATAGTCATTTACAACATTAACAATGTTATTTTAATGGACAAAAAAATAGCTTTTCTTTCAAAAACAAGGACATTTCTAAGTGACCCCAAATGTTTGAACGGTAGTGTACATACACAGAGAATACCAAACATTAGGAACACCTCCCCTCCTTTTGCCCTCAGAACAGCCTCAGTTTGTTGAGGCATGGACTCTACAAGGTGTTGAAAGTGTTCCACAGGGATGCTGGCCCAGGTTTACTCCAATTCTTCCCACAGTTGTGTCAAGTCGGCTGGATGTCCATTGGGTGGTGGACCATTCTTGATAGACACGGGAAACTATTGAGAGTGAAAAACCTAGCAGCCTTGCAGTTCTTGACACAAACCGGTGTGCCTGGCACCTACTACCATAGCCTGTTCAAAGGCACTTACATTTTTTTGTCTTGCCCATTCAACGGCACACAATCCATGTCTCAATTGTCTCATGGCTTAAAAATACTTCTTTAACCTGTCTCCTCTCCTTCATCTGCACTGATTTGAAGTGGATTTAACAAGTGACATCAATAAGGGATCATAGCTTTCACCTGGATTCACCTGGTCAGATTATGTCATCGAAAGAGCAGGTGTTCTTAATGTTTTGTACACTCAGTGTATATATTCCGGACTCTGACATTGCTCATTCTGATATTTCTTAATTTCTTTCTTAAACTTCTTGGGATTTGTGTGTATTGTTTTGTATTGTTAGGTATTACTGCACTGTTGGAGCTAGAAACATAAGTATTTCGATGCACCTGCGATTACATCTCCTAATATGTGTGGGCATCCAATAAAGTTTGATTTGATCTGTCCCAACGCTCTTAACCGCTAGGCTACCTGCCACTCGTGCTTGGTTTATTCTTAGCATTGTTGCTATCAAACAAGGCATTGTGATAACATGCAATGTTTAATGACAAGTAACTTCAAACTTGCTATGGTTTTTGTGCTTATTCTCATTGGCCATCTTAGTTTTACAATAACGTTGTGGCTTTATTTATATATAATTGGATTTTGGTATTTTCAGCAAGCTACAGATTGTTAGGCTGGCAACAACTGCAGGCTAGCTAGCAATGTGTGCGTGCTTCAATCTGAAAAACTAAATTTACATAATATCATCCTTGCTGATTATGTGATTGAGTTGTTAATCAGTCGATCAGAAAATCCTGAAAATTATAATATGACGTAGTGGCAACTGCTATATTAGATTGGCTTGACAACCTGAAGAACATTAGCAAACTGAAGTAACGTTAGCGACCTGAAGTAACGTTACCCCATCTTGCAAAATAGGGAATCCGGTTAGCTCTATTCCTATCTGCAGTGTTAGAAACACTGCAACTCACTGAATAAGGCAATGTTCTCTTCCATATCAGTAGAGGTGCAGATGTGTCCCGGATAGTTTATTATTATAGAAGAGAGAGTACATTTGACATTTTGATTTAAAAGGTTGTAGAACCTTCAGGTTTTAACAGTTCTGTTTTATTTTATATGAAAGGAGATACCATACCTTTGTCAATGAAGCAGCTCCTCAATGACGATTTCGAGGGCCTGGTGACAAGAACTGATTGTTTGAGTGGATAAATTAGTCTAGCCCCTCTGTCAACACAACAGGTATCAGATGTTTCTTTAAAGACATATGAACCTCTGGAGCATCACTTTAAGAACTGGCCCCCTCTCAATGCCAACACAGATATTATATCTGCCGAATCCTAAAACACAAATCTATCATTCAATGGAGGTATTTCGGAATATGGGACCCGCATAACACCACAATTGCCTGTTTCTTGTGCTTGTACATGCAAGCGAAGGTGCCAATGCATTTGCCATTGCGTCCGTACAAAGGGATTCTGACAGACTTTTGGCGTGGCTTGGCAAATCCTCTCAGTATGTGTGGTGCATGCAAGGCATGTGTATTAGAGCTGCCCACTTATGGTCATAAAGACATACAAACCACACCCGCAGATGCACGTCGTTGCTAATTTATGAGCCGCGATCAATGAAATCCAATGGAGACAAAGTCAAGGGCAGGCTGGAATGTTCCTGATTTCTGCATGAATTCCTAACTGGTACTTCGTTCAAATGTCAGCTAGCAGGGAGGTGTCTTAATCCAAAATGTGATGGAGATGCCTGGACAAACCCTTAATAAAAGTGATTGAGACAAAATGAACACTATGTGCTCACAGATATGGGAACAGTCTCTCTCACTCTCTCACTCACATGCAGTCATATACACCCTCATGCTTGCATGCATGCGCGCACAGACACACACACACATACACACAGGGGACGCAAAAACACTCCATAAACAGTCACATAAAAAACAAACACTTTGGCAAGTGTGGAGGGTCTAGAGAACACTCCAACAAGAGTCAGCCAGAATGAAATGTGTTGTTGCGCCATGAGGAGGAGAGTGATTTAAAGTGCACTGAGGTGTGGCCGTCAGGGATATGACTGCTCTCCGGAGTTGGGGCTGGGGCTCTCAGACACTGACCAGAAGACCACACAGAGAGATGACTGTTCTCCAGGGTTGAGGGAAGCTAGGGCTCTCAGACACTGACCTGAAGACCACACACAAGAGTGGATCCTCTCCATTGGCTGTCTGATGATTAAGCAAATCGTAGTGTATTTTCATATGGGTTCATGAAGACACAAGCTGGGAGACCTTTACAAGCAGGTGCAGAGAGACAGTCAGCTGGAAATAAATAAATCTAAAAGAAGAAAGAGGGAATGAGGGTGAAGTCTCTCCGTTTCTCCCCCATAAATGCCGGAGTAGACGTCAGAAGACAGACATTCTTTTATTATACATTTATTTATTCAAGCTCTAATGTGAGTTTATTCAAGTTGTCTTCCTTGGTCCGCTGTCTTATAAAACTATTCCATTGAATTGAAAAGATTAGTCAGTAACCGTTGAATCATACGACATTACTGTAAATCAGTGCTCTAGGTGAAGGTAAAAATGTACCCCTTGTTTTTAATGCCAACAACACTGGCTCTGTGCTGAACAGGTTTCAGCAAAGACGGGGATTTTCTTCCAGAAGATAGGATCTGGGACAAAGTCTTGGAAATGAAACATTTGAATAAGAGCACTTCAGAGGGCATCTGCCATAAACGGGGCTCAAGAAACAGACAGTGTTTTCACACTTATGAATTTGTCAATTGGGCTCTGTCCTGGAAGTTGGAGCGTTATGTGTTCTGTAAGATCAAAGACAGTGAGGGCTGAACTATTTAAGTCACCTTGTTTTACATCTTGGCTGAGGTATGATATAGAGCCACTAAATCATTGCAGGGTGTTTGTCTCTATAGACAAAGTAGCCCACAGCCGCTATAACATACCCTACTTAAATATGCTATTTATGCTCAATGCCTTACTGCACCCCTTTTCAAACTAGCCCATTCATCCAGGAGGAACTGAAGGAGTTGAATCATATGGGCAAATTCTTTTGGGGGGACCACACCTCTTACTGTAACTGCTGGAAAATGTGAAAAGAAAGTGGAATTTAACAAGTGCCCAGATTATCCTTACCTCATCTGCTAAGTTAATTTGTACAATAGAGAACTTGGCATAAATATTAACAAACACAAATAATACATCTTAGTTAGAATTTTAACTTAGCTATGCATTGATGTTGACTTGAATGAAAGTACTGTATGTTGATTATGGATGTTATCTACAATGCCCTGTTGACACAGACCTGATGGTATTTTTTAAGACACAAAGCACTACCCTTTGACCTTCACCCTATCTGTCAACACCAAGAGAAAAGAAGATCCCAGGGAAACATGTTGGTTTGGGCATCGTTCCTTGTTATACCCAACGTCAGAAGCTCATGGAAGCACAATAACCTCTTAGTTAGTCCACACTCAGGTGAGCAAACGGATGTACAAAACATTTATCAGAGTGTTTGTACCAAACGTACTGTGTATCACTACGGAACAACGTCTGGAAACTGTCACCAAATCTGTCAAACTTTTCACACATGTTGATTAGGTTTTCCTAAATCATGACTTATCCACATGACAAAATACTATGGTTGTAACGCCCAGGCCTGAGATGACAGGCTGGAGCGTGTTGGTTTTGTTTTGGTGTAGGGTTTGTGTGTTCTAGGGTGTCTATTTCTATGTTGGGATAATGGTTCCCAATTAGAGGCAGCTGAGTCTCGTTGTCTCTAATTGGGAACCATATATATATTTGGGAGTTGCACTTTAGTTTCGTGGGTTATTGTTTATGTCATGCTTATGTATGGTTATCGTGTTCCGTCAGGTTCTGGTCATTCGTGTATAGTCAGGTTCTGCCATTCATGTTTAGTTAGGTTTCGCCATTCGTGTTCAGTTAGGTTTCGCCAGTCGTGGTTAGGGTTAGATCTCTGTGTCCAGTTTAGGATTTAGTGTTAGGGTTCACGTCTTGTTCTTCGTTTATTGTTTTGTTCCGTCTCGTCCCGTTTTGTTAATAAATCATGTATTCTGGTTACATCGCTGCGTCTTGGTCTGTCCTGAAGGAAGAGAATCGTGACAGAATAACCCACCAAAAGAAGACCAAGCAGCGAGAGACCCGGGAGTACTGGACCAGGGAACAGCTCATTGGGACTCGCCTGGCACGGAGGTCCGGAGGACAGCCCCAAAAAACTTATTTTGGGGGGGGCACACAAAGAGGTTGGCCGGTTCAGGAGGGACTCCTGAGCTAACTCCTCGTGCTTTGTGGAGAGAGCGTTGGGGAGAGCGTCGCACCGAAGGGACACCGTGCTATGCAGTGTTGCGCACGGTTTCCCCTATAGGGATTCAGAGGCCGGTGCGAGAGATTCCCGCTCCACTCATCAGTCAGGCGAAACTGAGTGTTCAGCCAGGAAGAGTGGTGCCATCTCTGCGCGCTAAGTCTCCAGTGCGCCTCCTGGGACCCGGATATCCTGCCCCGGTTCTGCGTGCGGTGTCTCCGGTACGTGTCCACAGCCCAGTGCGAGAGATCCCAGCGCCACTCATTGGTCGGGCCGAAGTCTGTGTGCTACCGGGTAGAGTGGTGCCAGCTCTGCGCGCCAGGTCTCCAGTGCGCCTTTTGGGACCTAGATATCCTGTGGTCCTACGGGCAGAATCTCCGGTGCGAATCCACAGCCCAGTCCGAGAGATTCCAGCTCCACTCACCCGTGAGGCCAGGGTTAGTGAGCTAGCTGGAGGTATGGTGTCGGCCCTCCGTATCAGGTCCCCGGTCCAGGTGGAGGTTTCAACACGTCCAGTCCCTGTTCCACGCTCCGGGATTCCTGTTCCACGCTCCGGGATTCCTGTTCCACGCTCCGGGATTCCTGTTCCACGCTCCGGGATCCCAGTCCGTGTTGAGGTTTCAACATGTCCAGTCCCTGTTCCACGCTCCCAGATTCCTGTTCCACGCTCCCAGATTCCTGTTCCACGCTCCGAGATCCCAGTCCGTGTTGAGGTTCCAACACGTCCTGTTCCTGTTCCGCGCACCAAGCTCCCCGTGCGCTTAGAGAGTCCAGCACGTCCTGTTCCGGCTCCGCGCACCCAGCTCCCCGTGCGCTCAGAGAGTCCAGCACGTCCTGTTCCCGCTCCGCGCACCAGAGTTCCAGTGAGCATCACGAGTCCAGTACGACCAGGTCCCGCTCCACGCACCGGAGTTCCAGTGAGCATCACGAGTCCGGTACTGCCAGTTCACGCTCCACGCACCAGAATTCCAGTGAGCATCACGAGTCCGGTACGGCCAGTTCCCGCTCCACGCACCAGAGTTCCAGTGAGCATCACGAGTCCGCACGGCCAGTTCCCGCTCACGCACCAGAGTTCCAGTGAGCATCACGAGTCCGGTACGGCCAGTTCCCGCTCCACGCACCAGAGTTCCAGTGAGCATCACGAGTCTGGTACGGCCAGTTCCCGCTCCACGCACCAGAGTTCCAGTGAGCATCACGATTCCGGCACGCCAGTTCCCGCTCACGCACCAGAGTTCCAGTGAGCATCACGAGTCGGTACTGCCAGTTCCCGCTCCACGCACCAGAGTTCCAGTGAGCATCACGAGTCCGGCACGGACCAGTTCCGCTCCACGCACCAGAGTTCCAGTGAGCATCACGAGTCCGGTACTGCCAGTTCCCGCTCCACGCACCAGAGTTCCAGTGAGCATCACGAGTCCGGTACTGCCAGTTCCCGCTCCACGCACCAGAGTTCCAGTGAGCATCACGAGTCCGGTACTGCCAGTTCCCGCTCCACGCACCAGAGTTCCAGTGAGCATCACGAGTCCGGTATGCCCAGCTTCTGCTCCACGCACCAGAGTTCCAGTGAGCATCACGAGTCCAGTACGCCCAGCTTCTGCTCCACGCACCAGAGTTCCTAGAAAGGGTCCAGGGCCTCCGGTGCGTGACATCAGACCAGCACGTCCAGCACCGGAGCCCCCACCTGGGACAAGGGGACCCACCAAGACCCCCCACGGATTTTTAGCGCGTCCGAGTCCGCGCCTTTGGGTACTGTAACGCCCAGGCCTGAGATGACAGGCTGGAGCGTGTTGGTTTCGTTTTGGTGTAGGGTTTGTGTGTTCTAGGGTGTCTATTTCTATGTTGGGATAATGGTTCCCAATTAGAGGCAGCTGAGTCTTGTTGTCTCTAATTGGGAACCATATATATATTTGGGAGTTGCACTTTAGTTTCGTGGGTTATTGTTTATGTCATGCTTATCGTGATTATGTATGGTTATCGTGTTCCGTCAGGTTCTGGTCATTCGTGTATAGTCAGGTTCTGCCATTCATGTTTAGTTAGGTTTCGCCATTCGTGTTCAGTTAGGTTTCGCCAGTTGTGGTTAGGGTTAGATCTCTGTGTCCAGTTTAGGATTTAGTGTTAGGGTTCACGTCTTGTTCTTCGTTTACTGTTTTGTTCCGTCTTGTCCCGTTTTGTTAATAAATCATGTATTCTGGTTACATCGCTGCGTCTTGGTCTGTCCCGAAGGAAGAGAATCGTGACTATGGTATAAATACTACAGTATTCCCTGTTGCGTTTATGTGGACTTAAGTCCGCAAAAACACTACAGCTAATATGGTAGTAATTAATGTTGTGTTTTCAAGGATTGTAGTATATTGTAATATTTACTAATGTTTTTTCAGATTGTAGTTTTTATTATGGTGTCTTTACAGACATTACTGTAGAATTTACTATAGTGTTTTATTATCTTTGACATACACTACCGGTCAAATGTTTTAGAACACCTACTCATTCAAGGGTTTTTCTTAATTTTTTACATTGTAGAATAATAGTGAAGACATGAGAACTAGGAAATAACAAAGTGTTAAATAGATTCTTCAAATAGACACCCTTTGCCTTGATGACAGCTTTGCACATTCTTGGCATTCTCTCAACCAGCTTCATGAGGTAGTCACCTGGAATGCATTTCAATTAACAGGTGTGCCTTAAGTTAATTTGTGGAATGTATTTCCTTAATGTGTTTGAGGCAATCAGTTGTGTTGTGACAAGTTAGGGGGGTATACAGAAGAGAGCCATATTTGGTCAAATACCAAGTCCATATTGTGACAAGAACAGCTCAAATAAACATTACTTTAAGACATGACGGTCAGTCAATACGGAACATTTCAAGAACTTTGTTTTTTCAAGCGCAGTCGCAAAAACCATCAAGCGCTATGATGAAACTGACTCTCATGAGGACGGCCACAGGAATGGAAGACCCAGAGTTACCTCTGCTGCAGAGGATAAGTTGATTAGTGTTACCAGCCTCAGATAAATAAATAAATGCTTCACAGAGTTCAAGTAACAGACACATCTCAACATCAACTGTTCAGAAGAGACTGTGAATCAGGCCTTCATGGTCGATTTGCTGCAAAGAAACCACTACTAAAGGACACTAATAAGAAGAGACTTGCTTGGGCCAAGAAACATGAGCAATGGACATTAGACTGGTGGAAATGGGTCCTTTGGTCTGATGAGTCCAAATTTGAGATTTTTGGTTCCAACCGCCGTGTCTTTGTGAGACGCGGTGTGGGTGAACGGATGATCTCCGCATTTGTATTTCCCACCATAAAGCATGGAGGAGGAGATGTTATGGTGTGGGGGTGCTTTGCTGGTGACACTGTCTGTGATTTATTTAGAATTCAAGGCACACAGCATTCTGCAGCGATACGCCATCCCATATTTTCAACAGGACAAAATACCCAACACACCTCCAGGCAGTGTAAGGGCTATTTTACCAAGAAGGAGAGTGATGGACTGCGGCATCAGATGACCTGGCCTCCACAATCCTCCGACCTCAACCAAATTGAGATAGTTTGGGGTGAGTCGGACCGCACAGTGAAGGAAAAGTGCTCAGCGTATGTGTGAATTCCTTCAAAACTGTTGGAAAAGCATTCCAGGTGAAGCTGGTTGAGAGAATGCCAAGAGTGTGCAAAGCTGTCATCAAGGCAAAGGGTGGCTATTTGAAGAATGTGTTTAACCCTTTTTTTTCATAGTGTTGATGTTTTCACTATTACTCTACAATGTAGTAAATAGTAAAAATAAAGAAAAACCCTTGGATGAGTAGGTGTTCTAAAACTTTGGACCGGTAGTGTAGAAGTGTAGGCTTTCCCCCTGAGGAAACGTACCGGAGAAACACTAAAATAGCAATTTTTCATAACCTTATTGTAGGTAGGTAGGTAGGTAGATAGATAGATAGAGATAGACACATAGATAGATAGATATTTTCTATAACCTTTAGGGAGCACAATATGGTCTATAGTTGGCATATATATGTTTCTCACTTATCGGTGGCACAAATTGTAAAATGGGGCAGAGGAATTAGGTTATATACAAATTAAATGCTATAGCATTTACTATAGTTAAAAGTGTTTGACGGACATTACTGTAGTATTTACTTCTTTACGTCTTTCAAGTTAATGTGTGATTTTTTGTTAATACATGCAAAATGGCTAAATCCTCCATGGTTGGGAGAATGCAGTAAGCTGAGAATGAATGAACTCTAAATTGATGTAGACATTTATTTAGGAGACATTGTGGCTGGGTTATATGGTGGTTGTGTTGTGTAGGAGCCATTTTGGCCTTGTTGTGTAGTGGTTGTGTTGTGTAGGAGCCATTTTGGCCTGGTTGTGTGGTGGTTGTGTTGTGTAGGAGCCATTTTGGCCTGATTGTGTGGTGGCTGTGTTGCGTAGGAGCCATTTTGGCCTGGTTGTGTGGTGGTTGTGTTGTGTAGGAGCCATTTTGGCCTGGTTGTGTGGTGGTTGCGAAGTGTTTTTATGCAAACACATTCATCCAAAAGAACCCATCTGTTGTTCCCCTGAGAGTGGACGATAAGCCAAAGATCCCACTGGGCACAGTCTGTTTGAATCAACGCTATTTCCATGTCATTCATTTAAAGAAAAACATGTGGATCAATGTGGAAAAATTATTAGATTTGCAATGTCATCAATCTACACGATTTCAAGTTTTTTTTACCCAACTTTTACCCATACCCTTTCAATATAATATAAATAAAATCTAAACATTTAACTGATGTCTATTCCCTGTGGGACGGCTGTGTTAACATTTTACATTGTTCTCAACATGGAAAAAGTTAAATCCTCCCCACAAAATCCCAGGGCAGATGCTGATTTGGACTCAACCAGCTGAGTGCTTCGTTCTGGAAAAGGGTTAAGGGGGAGACGGTTGCATTGAGAGATGCTGTCATAGTGGTTGGAGTCATTGCACAGTGGTCAGAGTCATTGCACTTGAATACCACCCACCAAATACCACACAGCTGGCTCCCTCCACACTGCACTAAACTGCAGCACGTGAGCCAGCACACCAACACACCAACATACCCAGAGCGATAACAGATGGTGATATGGGAGTCGTTTTGCGAGCCCCATTTCTCCTAATCCAGCAGTGTTGTGTTGGTGGTGAACTTGTGTAACCCTTCACACTGCATCGCCTGTAGAGATGCAGAGGCGAAGGAATGCTTAGAGTGGAGATGCTAAGTGGCTTAATCCTTTGTCTGTAGCGCTCAGATGGAATATGATCTGAGTATTTGGTGCATGTCAAGGGGATCATGGTGGTTTCCAAATATTTCTCTTTAGCAGATATTTACGGGAACAAGTGTCATCACTGCAGGATTAGGGGTGGCAGTTGCCTTGAGGTTGGGGAGGCAGCCAGTGACCGGAAGGTTGCTGGTTCAAATCCCATGGCTGATGGGGAAAATCTATTGGGTGTGACCAGGCAACCAGAGGGTTGCTGGCTTCAGGTGCTCTCATGGTGTTGTACCTTTGTGCAAGTCACTTAACCCCTAACCTGCTGCAGGCACTCTGCTCTGTTGCTAAACCTCTGCTGCTTTTGTGTGTGTGTTGACAGCAAATGAACACTTTTCAATGAACAATAAAGTTCTATTCTATCCAGGACTCTCTGATGCATAATTTAAAGATAGTTCCTTGGAATACCTACGTACTGTCATACAAGTAAATGTGTGTGATTTTTTGTTAATGAATGCAAAATGGCTAAATCCTCCATGGTTAGGAGAATGCAGTAAGCTGGGAACTAATTAACTGTAAGAAATTGATGGAAACATTTCTTTAGGGGCCATTTTGGCCTGGTTATATGGTGGTTGTGTTGTGTAGGGGGCATTTTGGCCTGGTTGTGTAGTGGTTGTGTTGTTTTGGAGCCATTTTGGCCTGGTTGTGTCGTGGTTGTGATGTGTAGGAGCCATTTTGGCCAGGTTGTGTGGTGGTTGTGTTGTGTTGGAGACATTTTGGCCTGGTTGTGTGGTGGTTGTGTTGTGTAGGAGCCATTTTGGCATGGTTATGTGGTGGTTGTGTTGTGTTGGAGCCATTTTGGCCAGGTTGTGTGGTGGTTGTGTTGTGTAGGAGCCATTTTGGCGTGGTTGTGTGGTGGTTGTGTTGTGTAGGAGCCATTTTGGCCAGGTTTTGAGGTGGTTGCTTTGTGTAGGAGCCATTTTGGCCTGGTTGTGTAGTGGTTGTGTTGTGTTGGAGCCATTTTGGCCTGGTTGTGTCGTGGTTGTGTTGTGTTGGAGCCATTTTGGCCTTGTTGTGTGGTGGTTGTGATGTGTAGGAGACATTTTGGGCTGGTTATGTGGTGGTTGTGTTGTGTAGGAGCCATTTTGGCCTGGTTATGTGGCGATTGTGTTGTGTAGTCTGTAGTTTGTCTGTCTTTGTATATTTATATTCATTTGTACACTAGAGGGCACTATATGTTGGGTCATGGGTCACTAGTCACATGTACTGTACATTGGCGCACAGGTGACCAGGTAGTGGAAATGCACAGTTATGGAGAGCTTATCGTTCTTCCTATGCTCAGTAGCATAGCTTCTTTAAGTCAACATGAAAATGTTAGCTTCTTATCACGACCGTAGACTGAGGAAGCCAGCAAATAACCTGAACAGTGACATGAATGTATAATATCCAACCAGTTGCCCTGTGCTGTACTAGATGCCATCTTTCTTAAAGTTGGTGAGTGAACAATTCTTACACAATATATGTTTTTTTAAAGGGGCAATGTGGGTTTGGTAAATAAACGTTTTAACTAATTTTGATCTCATGGATGGTCAATGCTTGCATCCATAGCTCTGTCTATGAATTTGAAAGTGGTTACATTTCTGCAGCCCCCTGTTTACCAAAAAGTGTGCAGGGTAATCCAGTTTGTTGTTGTTTGAATCCAGAGTGCCCCTTAAATTACACCAATCAGTCCATATAATCTGTTATGTACTGGATGATTTGTGTATGGTAATGTTCCAACTACGTCAACGTCAGACCCTGAAGAAAATCTGTGATGACTGATTACATTTTTGAAAATTGGGGCATTGTTAATATTAATGGAGCATCAGAAAGGATATATCTGTTGGGTTACTGTGACACATCATGACTTAACTGGTCTTGAGTCTTGACAAACCACTAACAGCCTCAATGGTTTACAGAAGACTCAGTCGTCAAGCAGAAGGAGAGATTTGGCCGTTGAATTGAGTCTTGATTTAGTAATCAGCTGAAATAACAGGAGGGTGCCAAACACCGTGTCGTGTTGATAGATCACTTTAGAAAGCACTGTGATAAATGAACCCGGTGATGTATGGCGTTAAAGTTTCACTGCAATCGTTTGCGGATCAACTCTGCTGCCACGCATTACCTCACTTTTTCAAGGAGAAAATATTATCTTTTTCAAAGTGGAATGCTTACAGTGCATGGGCAAGAGGAGACCCTCTCAGTCGTGCTAATAGTGTTTTCTTTCAAAGGAGCTCCAAGTCTTTGTTAACAGAGTAAGCGAAACTGAATGCTGAAAGATTTGACGTAGTCCAAGCTCTGTGTGGTCATGTTCTAGCCAAAACATTAGAGGGGAAAGTGGGATTGGTTAAGGCTATCATTTACAAAGCAGGGTATTTCTGGAGGCATTATGGGTAAAGAGTCAAAGTCCAATCTCTAAACTGCAATGACATTGGAGGAAATGTTGACTTGATCTAAATAATTGAGTGGGTTGTTTCTAATACTGTACATATACAAAATACCATAATAGTGGTTTTTGTTGTACAGTACTAGTGCTGTACCGCACCTCTACGAAAGAGGAATCATAGGGTCAGATACAGTTAGCAAAACATATCAACAAAATGGTGATGTCTCATTGGCTATTACTGGATTTGAATACTTCATCTCATTTAAAGTAACTTTACCTAAGTTGTATTTATTCATTTATTTTGTTTGTACTGTTGTATGAACTGGGTATATGCTCAACTACTGGGGTAAAGGGGTTACTGGACTGATATTAATAGATAACCCTTAACCTAACCTTTTCTCTAACCTTAACCCTTATACCAGCAAGCTCTTGCAGTTGATAGTTTGTTGATCGTTTAGTATCTGCATGTCATCTATAGCATATGTCAAACTCATTCCATTGAGGGCCGAGTTGTTTGAGATTTTCTTCCACCCTTGTAATTGATGGATGAATTAAGGTCACTAATTAGTAACGGACTCGCCTCACCTGGTCACCTGGTTGCATTGACACCCCTGATCTATAGGACCTATTTATTTTACCTTAAAAATGTATCAATAATCCTACATTTCAATCCATCCTGATCCTAATAAACACAGCAACAGGATACCTACATGTTGCCCAGGTTACATTTGTAGAGTACTACTCAATCCACAAGATGGGGCCAAAGTGTTTTGTATGTTTTAGACAGATACAGGTGCTTGAGTAATACATGTGAGTAGAATTTGAGTGATGGACAGGCCCAACTGTTCACTACTATTCTCCCAGATTTCAACTGTTCATTTTCAAATCCATGACAAAGTTCATAGGATGATCAGAGTTTCAAACTGCCAATGGAATTGGACATACTGTACACCAGGGGTACTCAACTACTATTTCAGAAGGTCCGGTCAGACACATTCCCTAGTTGGCAAAGATCCGGATGGATATTGTCAATTATTGGCATAGTAACAAACCCACCTCGCAACCCATATAACCCCAACATTTTAAATTCTACCCCCCTGTTGTAGGTGGGGAGAATATTTAGCAGTTTTAAAGCTAATTTCCTGCAATTGTATACATTTTGCTATGTCTTATGTGTTCATATGATACCTGAGTGACTCCAAAAATTAATTGCGGCCCCCTAGGGATCGAGGCCACTGGGCACCTAACCTGGCTCCTACCTAGGTAACATGGGCTAGTTGATCAACTGGAACTTTCTGACGGGTTATAGATGTCCTCGCTCACTAAGAGGAAAACTTCCATTGACTACCAAATTTCGAATTTGCAGTTTAAGCATTCTACTATTACAACTCTCAACAGTAGTAAGTTAAAAGTCTGAGTCGCCCAATAGGAAAAAAGTTTAAACATACAGTACCAGTCAAAACTTGACAGACCTACTCATTCCAGGGGTTTTCTTTATTTGTACTATTTTCTACATTGCAGAATAATAGTGAAGACATCAAAACTGTGAAATAAAACATGGAATCATGTAGTAACTAAAAAAGTTTTAAACTAATTAAAATATATTTTATATTTGAGATTCTTCAAAGTAGCCACCCTTTGCCTTGATGACAGTTTCTCACTCTCTTGGCATTCTCTCAACAAGCTTCATGAAGTAGTCACCTGGAATGCATTTCAATTAACAGGTGTGCCTTGTTAAAAGTTAATTTGCGTTTGAGACAATCAGTTGTGTTGTGACAAGGTAAGGGTGGTATACAGAAGATAAAAGTCCATATTATGGCAAGAACAGCTCAAATAAGCAAAGAGAAAGGACAGTCCATTATTACTTTAAGACATGAAGGTCAGTCAATTCTGAAAATTTCAAGAACTTTGAACGTTTCTTCAAGTGCAGTCGCAAAAACCATCAAGTGCTATGATGAAACTGGCTCTCATGAGGACCCCCACAGAAAAGGAACACCCAGAGTTACCTCTGCTGCATTAGTTAACTGCACCTCAGATTGCAAATAAATGCTTCACATAGTTTAATCAGGCCTTCACGGTTGAATTGCTACAAAGAAACAACTACTAAAGGACACCAATAAGAAGAAGAGACTTGAAACACGGGCAATGGACATTGGCCCTGTGGAAATCTGTCCTTTGGTCTGAGTCCAAATTTGAGATTTTTGTTCCAACCGCGGTGTCTTTGTGAGATGCAGAGCAGTTGAGCGGATGATCTCCGCATGTGTGGTTCCCACCGTGAAGCATGGAGGAGGAGGTGTGGGGGTGTTTTGCTGGTGACACTGTCAGTGATTTTATCTGGAATTCAAGGCACACTTAACCAGCATGGCTACCACAGAAATCTGCAGCGATAAGCCATTCCATCTGGTATGCGCTTAGTGAGACTCTCATTTGTTTTTCAACAGGACAATGACCCAATACACCTCCAAGCTGTGTAAGGCCTATTTGACCGGTGAAGGAGAGTGATGGAATGCTGCATCAGATGACCTGGCCTCCACATTCACCCAACCTCAAAGATGGTTTGGGATGAGTTGGACTGCAGAGTGAAGGAAAAGCAGCCAACAAGTGCTCAGCACATGTGGGAACTCCTTCAAGACTGTTGGGAAAACATTCCAGGTCACTACCTCATGAAGCTGGTTGAGAGAATGCCAAGAATGTGCAAAGCTGTCTTTAAGGCAAAGGGTGGCTACTTTGAAGAATCTCAAATCTCAAATATATTTTAATTAGTTTAACACTTTTTTTGGTTACTACAGGAATGTATTTAGAATGTATGTATAAATGTATGTAAAATGTATATAATAATATATGTTACATTTTTTGATAAATTTATTTCAAAATACATTCTGGTATACATTCAACAATGTTTTTTAGAATATATAAGAAAAAAATATTTTGTAAAATACATTCAACAATGTATTAGAAAAATATATTACATTTCATTGTATTTGTAAGAAATATATGTTTACATTAAAATGTATGGCAAAATATAAAAATTGGCTGATTCATATTGCAATGAAATGTTGACTGTCCTAGCACATGCACTTATGTTAGTCTCATTAAAACTGCAAAAGTGTACAACATAAGACATGAGTTGGATGACACTTTCCTCCAATGGGTGGTCCAAAGAGATTGTACTTTTATTGTACTTGAAACATACCAAAAACAATTAAATGCATTTAAATTACTACAAAAAGTACTACAAACATGATATATTGTCGGGCACTTACTACTGTAATGTATACGCAGGGAGTCGGGAAGCAGAAGGTGAGTTAAAGATAATAATAAACATAAAGAAAATACAAAACATGAGATGCGTACTGAGTGAAGTCCAGGTGTGCGTAACAATGGGGAGCAGGTGTGCGCATTGATGGTTGCCAGGTGTGCGCAATGATGGTTGCCAGGTGTGCGCAATGTGGGTTGCCAGGCCCGGTGGTTAGTAGACTGGCAACGTTGAGCGCCCCGGAGGGGGGGAGCAGGAGTAGGCGTGACAACTATAGTCATTTTTATTTATCTAACCTCTTGACAAAGGAAAATTAGTTTTTTATGAAGTTTAACATTTATGTTAAAATTAGGTGAAATCTAAATTATATATTTTTTCTCACCATAACAATTTCAATTATATCACTGCCAAAGTTTTCAATAAGTTAATAAGTTTAAGACTCCTATGTAACTATGTCATGTGCCAAATTAGGATCCACTTTGGCCACCCTATAGACTATATGTTATAGCCATGCATTTCTGGAATTGTCTGGCATTACATGCATTTTGAGCAAAGATGCAAATGTATTGACCCTTTTCAGTGGCTGGATTGGGACCGCGGTCCGCCTGTTGAGTATGGCTACTGTTCACTATATAGCAGAACACCATCTTGGTCCGCCTGTTGAGTATAGCTGCTGTTCACTATATAGCAGAACACCATCTTGGTCCGCCTGTTGAGTATGGCTGCTGTTCACTATATAGCAGGACACCATCTTGGTCTGCCTGTTGAGTATGGCTGCCCTTCACTATATAGAACACCATCTTGCATGGCACTATAATGTTTGTTTATGTCCACCTGGAAAGGACAACAAGATATCTCACTTTCCAGTCAGTTATCATGAAGCAGCTCTACGTTTTACCTGTCGTTTGACCCTTTAGCAAGGCACTTAACCTCTAACCTGCTCCAGAGGCGCTGCTCTGTGGCTGAACCTGCTGCTTCCAGCCTCTTGGTTGTGTGTGTGTGTGTGTGTGTGTGTGTGTGTGTGTGTGTGTGTGTGTGTGTGTGTGTGTGTGTGTGTGTGTGTGTGTGTGTGTGTGTGTGTGTGTGTGTGTGTGTGTGTGTGTGTGAGTGAGTGAGTGGTGACTTTCACGTTTCAATTTACAATTTACAAAAAAGTGTATTGTACTAAGAATATATCTAATTTATTTAACAACAAGTAAGTAGTACAGTCCATCTCAGTATAAGACTGTCTCCTGCTGATCTTCAGTCTGACAGCAGAGGGAGACCGATACTCATCTTGAAGCTGTGACCCCAAAACAAATCTGGTATTTTTATGTATTTATTTTACCTTTGTTTAACTAGGCAACTCAGTTAAGAACAAATTCTTATCTACAATGACGGCCTATGGATAAAATCACTGGGGAAGCCAACACAGAAAAAAAGCCACCAGAGGACAACAACACAACGACAATTAAAGTTTGTTTTCTGTTAATGACGTTTGGAATGGTGTGAAGCCAAATCCAAACTTGCTTCACTTGACACTTTTTTCTTTTCGTGCACCAGGACCATTCACAGTTGAGCTCACTCAGTTTAGCTCAACACTTATTGGCTATTATTGTATACGTTTTGTTTTATCAAGGGAGGCCAAATGCTCAATTCAATTCAGTGACACACTTATGGTGGAATAGATGGGTTAGACAAACCCTTACAGGAAGATGCTTTGAGACCTAGAATAATTAAAACCATAAAACAGATATTCCAGCAAGGACACTTACAGTCATTGCGATATTGCAAGTAAAGAGAAGCTCTCAAAATGCCACGCCTCGCCCAGGTTTAAATCTCCCTTAAATGACTGCTCTCAGAATAAATACAAGCCACATTTATTTAATCATACCCGCGGTGCATTCATCAGAGAAACTCAAGAACAAGCTATTATTTTTTTGTTGGATTGGTGGGTTTTTCCAAATGTACTTCAGCACCAGTGTAGATATGCACACAGGCAACAGATAAGTGAATCTTAATTTATAGGCGTTGGTGCATTTTATATCTTGAAAGAATGTATTTTTTTCTCTTTGTATTCCATATGAGGGAACTTGGGTTCAAGGAATTTTCATAAAACACCAGTTAAGTGGCGTCGATAAGGCCCCCTTTGGACGGAGATAAGAGCCTATCGAGGCACATTATTGATCTTCGTCCTGACCTGTTTGTGTAAGGAAAGCTGGAAGTGGTGAAGCTCTTGTCAAAACAGTGGAGCTTGTCTTTGGGGAAAAGAGGTGGAGGGACAGGGGGGAGAGGAAAAGAGAGCGAACGACCCTGGCTGGTTCTGACGTGTGAACCGAGGGGCGGTTTGCTCTTTCATTCGCTCGCTGTGATTATATCCTAAAGGGGGGACTCACTACACTGGGCTGACACACAGAAGCACAGGGGATACATGTGCCAGGGTTGTGTTCATGAGGGCATACAGAAGGAAAAACATTCAACAGCAAACCATAAGTCCAGGCTGTCTGTTTTCTTCCATTTGGTGGCTAATGAAAACAACCATTTAATTTTTTTTTACTAGGCAAGTCAGTTAAGAACAAATTCTTATTTTCAATGACAGTCTAGGAACAGTGGGTTAACTGCCTGTTCAGGGGCAGAACGACAGATTTGTGCTTTGTCAGCTTGGGGATTTGAACTTGCAACCTTTCGGGTACTAGTCCAATGCTCTAACCACTAGGCTACCCATGACATGGATAAGAACAGGGAACACTTTTCTATTGTGAACTTCATACAAATACAGTAGTAGACAGTTGTGGGTGAGACATGATGTCCCGTTGATAACATGTTTGCTACAATACTTACTGTGCCTAATCACAACTCTTCAATGAATTTGTGGCATACAGCTCAACTTTTTTCCAGACGTAAGTACAAGCAGCAATCTCTATTAACATTGTCATGTTTTCAATGGAGCCTATTTTTGAGTTGATTGGTTCTGAAAGACTATGAAGTCGTGTTTCTTGGGTGGGTGTTGTATACACTGAAGCTCTGTGGGATCCTTTTGCCATAGTGAAAAACAGCTTTCTGTTCTGGTGTCTGGGAGTGCCAACCGAGCACCCTGACTGCGTGCTAGATGGCAGAAGCACACTGGGGGCTGATGCACATGACCTTCTGCTATCAGAACAGACACGCTCGTTTATCACGGCAACCTTGAATCATTGTTTTACTCAGCTTGAGCCTCATGTTTCTGCTCGCAAAAATGTGCTTCCTTTTTCTTTACAACCCATAGGCACAGCCAGCCAGTCAGCCAGCCGCTTGGCACTAACTCCTCTCTCTCTCTGTTCTCTGCTCTACTTTTTCTGTAACAGAGCTCATTAAAGCCTTACTACACGGCCTTCCACAAATACGGTTCAATTCTGTGTTCCTTTACTGTTGCTCTTTTATTTGACTGTGTGTTGGAGCAGAGGGCAGTCGGACCCAGGAGGCCCCATTTGCATCGTGTTCGCTAGATTGGGTTATTTACGATGCAAGGCTGAAGCTCATAAACCCGATGAGAATTCCTCAGTGGTAGCCGGGTCTGAGAGGGGAAGTCAGAGGGTTCTCCAGGGGCTGACGCAAGCTGCCCGATCACCCCTAGCTTTATGGGCTAAAAGACAGGGTTAAACAGTGGACGAATACACAAGAACAGGACACATACTAGAGTGACAAAAAGAGATTAAGCATTACGATAGGTGGGTTTGATGGGAAGCAAGTTAGCCAGACCATTTGAACTGTAACTGAACTTTTGTCTATGTTTAAGCATCATATGACATTCACAATAAACTGAAAACATCAACCCATGGGAAAGACTGGATGAGGCAGGTTATAATATACGTTTGATAGTGAGTGGTAGAACAGCTTTGCATTTAGGCAAAGATTGACCTCTGGTTTAGTTTGGGTCTTATTTTTGTCAATATTGTTTTCATCCAAGGAGCTTGAAGTGAGAAATTAACAAAAGCACACAATCACAGCAGGACGATTAATGTATAGTCTATTGTGAAGTATTGTAATTCTAGTCAAGATTAAAATATTAGGTGCTAAGCTATCCTCCCTGAATGGCAGGTCAAAACATTTCCTCCACCAATACCCAGAGACATTTCTTAAAAACGCTCCAAATTGTGCTCACGATTCGCTTGACCCTTCGCCTCGGCAAACGCTGAAATTATATTCAAGGTTGGGTGTTGCTATGTTAAATTAGGGGGGTTTATCTCTTGGTGGGACAGGATTTGTAGCTGGAGGGGGAGAGCGAGTGTGATTGATCGGCCCAACTTCCTGCCGGAGAAAGGTTTGATTAATGGCCGGCCACTCGGCAAAACACACCAACTGTGAGGAGAGATAACTACCAATACAAAGAGCAAATTACTGTCTGTACTGTAGCAATTAACCTCGGAGACTCTCTCAGACTCCCTCCAAAATCCCTCTCTTCTGTTCGGCTACCTCACACTAACTCACTCCAACCACAATGGTCCTTGTCTGTGAATCACTTCCCTGTTTTTAGGGCTTGAATTTAGGGTTACTTTCTGGTTGAATTAGCTGTTTGTGAAGATGTATGGGCGAATTACTGTCAGGTTTTTCAAAGGTGCCTCATTGTGGAATGTGCAGTTGTGTTCTTGCTGCCAAGCTCATCCCTTTTAGGATGGTTACATAAATAGTGTTTCAGTGAAGTGTATGGGGTGGAATAATTGCTTGTCATAAGAGAAGATACAAATGAGGTAAAAGTGCAAAGTGACGTGTGTGATTTGCAAGAGGACGTTTTGTTTTCTCTTCAGTGTACAGTATTCAGGGGCTTTAGGGGTGTGCTCTGAGTTAAGGAGTCAAACAACCTATCTAACATGTTACTCTCATCCAGTGTTGGGTAGTAGTGAACTACGTGTAGTTCAACTAGTAATTACATTTCATTTAGCAGTAGCTTGGTGGTAGTTTAACTAAAACCCAATCTAGGTTTTGTTTTCAGTAGTTAATTACTTTTTTTGGCATGTACTGGTGTAGCTAACCACTGGAACTACACACTACTCTTTTGTCAAAAATAAAAAAAAATGTGTAAAATAGGCAATAATTTCCTTTCTTTATAACATAGCTTTTGTGTTTAATAGGCTAAATTACACATTCTGTTAACATATGACCCCGAAGTGATTTGTCCTTGCAATTTGTAGTCTATGATATTTCAGATTTACATATGAATTTTTTTCACTAAGTAGTTAGTAGCTTTAGTGTAGCTTAACTTCTTCCAGTGTGAAGTAACTGGTAGCTTGTTAAACTACATTTTCAGAGTAGCTTCCCCCACACTGCTCTCATTACTCTCAAAGGATTAGTGGGTATGGTGACTTGTCCCCAATGCAGAGGGGGCATTATTTATTGACTGTAGTAGGAAAATACAATATGAAGACATGAAAAGCGTTGATAATACTGGTGTTTTGTAGGGTCAAATGTAGAAACATTCTACTTGACTCAACTACTCCATGATAATTGAAGTAGCCCACACAAGTTTTGTGTAGCCAGATACCATAATCATGCATTCCAATTGAGGCTAACAATAACTACAGGACTCATTCATAATCAGTCATATCTGACTCATACAATGGTAATGGCTGTCTATGATATCAACAAATGTTTCTTGCCATAACATATTCAACCATAATGAAACAAATGTTATTTCAAGCAAATTTGATTAGAAATATGTGCTTGAATGTCAGAAGGATTTATGGATTCCCCACTGATGACCTTTCTACTTCTCCGTGCATAAAAACAGAGTGCACCCTTGTCTGACATCGTTCTGTTATACACCCCACAGAGGTCTGGGGTCTGTTTACTACAAAATACTCAGAAACGTGTGTGTGTGTTCACCATACAAAGCACTGTTTACAGACACTATGTCATAGAACTGTGAACTATGGAAAATATGTGTTTTATTCCCTGCTGCACTGTAAGATGGTCTGGACATGTTTAACTCAATAAGTGCCCTTTATCATCAGTTCCATGTGTGGATGTTATGTTCTTTTCTCATATTGCTTTCCTAGAAATGTGGAATTTACAGGGCGTAGGTAATCTTATTAAAATAGTATGTTGATTTCCACACAGGGCCATGTCCAGGGCATGATTAGAAGACGTTGTATTTATCTCCTCAATTACTTTATTAGATTTTGAATAAATAGTTCAAATCTAATCATGAACAATAAATCACGTACAGTTAATGTTTGATGAACCGGGGTTGAAATACCAGGGCAGTTGTAATATGAACGAATTCTGTACTTTGGTCCCATTACCAACTGTCAACATGGTTTTATAACAAAACCATCTAGGCAGGGCACATATTTTTATGACTAGTGTTAGAAGGGTTATTTGTATTACTATACCTGACCTCTGTCCTGGATCAGGCCTTACTGGTTCACATGACGTTGGTTCACATGACAAAGATAGGTGTGCTAAATGTTTAGGAAAGCTGGTGGAATAATACTATGTGCTTTTTGACAGCTTAATTATTGACCTGTCCTGCCAGCCAATCTGTTTCGCATACACTTTGCCATGTGGCCTGCAAACAATACGGGCAATTACACTACAAGGCGTAAACTTCTAGTCACAGTTATCAGACGTTTCCCTGTCTAGAACTTAAAGGGAATTAAACTGGTCCAGTTTGTAGGTTTAATTATCATAAAAACAGTACAATGGTTTAGAAACCAAACATTAATGCACAAACGAGCATTAGCCATATGTCGTTTTCAAAACAAACAGACATGACCACAACCAAGACACACATATTTCCGATCCAGTTTGTTCGCATGAACTTGGTTTAGGACAAAAAGGAAAAAATGTTTAAAGTTTTGGTTCTCGATGTTTGGGGTAATCTGGTGTAAACAGAAGTTACAACCACAGGGAGGCTGAAGGGGACCTTGGAAAGCAGAACAGTTCTCAGAACTGTACCTACAGTAAGATCCATAGTGCTATGGATTTATGAAGTGAAAAGCAGAACTGTCCTAAGAACCGTGCAGTATTGTGAGGAAAAATGTGTGAAGTGGCAAATGTCTTTCTCCTCCTTATTCTGTCTTGACCTTTACAGCAGCCAACAATTTATTTGGGTGGCCACTCACCCATGGGGTTTAGCTGTCTGACGCTCCTCCTCTATATAAAGATGACAAATACGCACACAATACCTCAACAGAATACTCTTGCTGTAAATGTATTTTTCCATGTATCGTACACACATTGGTACAATGTGACAGATGATGGGCCTCATTTTTCATAGAGCAATTGTGGGACTTGGAGATTAGTTTTACACACTCCTCCTCTAATGTGCCCGGTTTAATTTGGGCTTCTCTGCCATGGCGTGTTTACTCTGATTCCACACCCCTCAGCTGGAGGCTTCACTCCACATGCCATTTCCTTTTCTCTCCCTCAAGACTTCACAGTCCTTTCTTATTAGTCTGCCTCTAAACAGCTGCCATAGCAGGAGGGGAATAGATTTCAGCAACACCCCAGTGACTTTCAACAGCATTATCACAGGGGAAAAAACAGCATTATCACAGGAAAGAGAAGGAAAGGAAAATGGAGACTGAGAATCACATGACTGAAAAATTAACAAAAGCACAGTCACAGCAGGACGATTAATGTATAGTCTATTGTGAAGTATTGTAATTCTAGTCAAGAGGAAACCATATGTCATGGCTTTTATCTTCTACTGCTTCAGTGCCAAAATCATGGTTGTGGTTCCTGATTCAGTCCAAAATCATGGTTCTGGTTCCACATAGCACAAGTGGTGACAATGAGGTTGACTTCGAAGTTAAGTTGCTGTCTCTAGTTAGTTGCAGTAGTTAACTGTCTCTAGTTAGTTGCAGTAGTTAGCTGTCTCTAGTTAGTTTCAGTAGGGATCCAACCCTAAAATGACATACCCAACCCTAAAATTACATACCCAAATCTAACTGCCTGTAGCTCAGGACCTGAAGCAAGGATATGCATATTCTTGATACCATTTGAAAGGAAACACTTTGAAGTTTGTGGAAATGTGAAATTAATGTAGGAGAATATAACACGTTAGATCTGGTAAAAGATAATACAAAGAAAAAAACATCTGTTTTTTTGTACCATCCTCTTTGAAATGAATTGAATGAAACTAATGCTAATTACATTAGCCTACATTAGCCTACATTAGCTCAACCATCCCACAGGGGACACACCGATCCCGTAGAGGTTAACTCTCTAGTTAGCTGCAGTAGTTAGCTGTCTCTAGTTAGTTGCAGTAGTTAACTTCTTAGGGAGCGGCTGCCGAGGAGACGGTTTTGGAGAGTCTGGCGTGCCCAAAGTAAAATGCCTGCCATTCAGGCCCAGAAAATAGGATATGCACATAATTAGTACTATTGGATAGGAAACACTCTGAAGCTTTTGAAATGTATGTGAGTATAACAGAAGTGATATAGCAGGCGAAAACCCAAGGAAAATCCATACGGATATGCAGTTTTTTTTGTAAATTACCTTTTTCTCCATTCTGGCTATTTATTTCTCTGTTATGTAGGACTGAGACTGCAGTACCTATGGCTTCCACAGGATGGCAGCAGTCTTTAGACAAGGTTTCAAAACAATAGGGCTAAAGGTGGCGTAGCAGTCACTGAAATTTCCATCCCTAACTATAACATCTTCAGACAAGATAGAATGGCCAAAGGGGGGCGGTGTTGCTATCTATTGCAGAGATAGCCTGCAGAGTTCTGTCTTGCTTTCCAGGTCTGTACCCAAACAATTTGAACTTTTACTTTAAAAAATCTGCCTTTCTAGAAACAAGTCTCTCACTGTTGCCGCTTGCTATAGACCACCCTCTGCCCCCAGCTGTGCTCTGGACACCATATGTGAACTGATTGCCCCCCATCTTCAGAGTTCGTGCTGCTAGGTGACCTAAATTGGGACATGCTTAACACCCCCGGCCATCCTACAATCTAAGCTTGATGCCCTCAACCTCACACAAATCATAATTGAACCTACTAGGTACAATCCCAAAGCCGTAAACACGGGAACCCTCTTAGATGTAATCCTAACTAACTTGCCCTCCAAATACACCCCTGCTGTTTTCAACCAAGATCTCAGCGATCACTGCCTCATTGCCTGCATCCGTAATGGGTTTGCAGTCAAACGATCTCCTCTCATTACTGTTAAACGTTCCCTAAAACACTTCAGCGAGCAGGCCTTTCTAATTGACCTGGCCAGGGTATCCTGGAAGGATATTGACCTCATCCCGTCAGTAGAGGATGCCTGGTTATTCTTTAAAAGTGCCTTCCTCACCATCTTAAATAAGCATGCCCCATTCAAGAAATTTAGAACCAGGAATAGATATAGCCCTTGGTTCTCTCCAGACCTGACTGCCCTTGACCAGCACAAAAACATCCTGTGGCGTTCTGCATTAGCATCGAACAGCCCCCGTGATATGCAAGTCAGGAACCAATATACGCTGGCAGTTAGGAAAGCCAAGGCTAGCTTTTTCAAGCAGAAATTTGCCTCCTGTAACACAAACTCCAAAAAGTTCTGGGACACTGTTAAGTCCATGGAGAATAAGAGCACCTCCTCCCAGCTGCCCACTGCATTGAGGATAGGAAATACTGTCACCACCGATAAACCCACAATAATTGAGAATTTCAATAACTATTTTTCTGTCTGGCCATGCTTTCCACCTGGCTACCCCTACCCCGGTCAACAGCCCTGCACCCCCCTCAGCAACTCGCCAAAGCCTCCCCCACTTCTCCTTCTCCCAAATCCAGTCAGCTGATGTTCTAAAAGAGCTGCGAAATCTGGACCCCTACAAATCAGCCGGGCTAGACAATCTGGACCCTTTCTTTTTAAAATTATCTGCCGAAATTGTTGCAACCCCTATTACTAGCCTGTTTAACCTCTCTTTCGTGACGTCTGAGATTCCCAAAGACTGAAAGCAGCTGCGGTCATCCCCTCTTCAAAGGGGAGACACTCTTGACCCAAACTGCTACAGACCTATATCCATCCTACCCTGCCTTTCTAAGGTCTTTGAAAGCCAAGTTAACAAACAAATTACCGACCATTTCGAATCCCACCGTACCTTCTCTGCTATGCAATCTGGTTTCAGGGCTGGTCATGGGTGCACCTCAGCCACGCTCAAGGTCCTAAATGACATCATAACCGCCATTGATAAGAGACATTATTGTGCAGCCGTTTTCATTGATCTGGCCAAGGCTTTCGACTCTGTCAATCACCTCATCCTTATCGGCAGACTCAACAGCCTTGGTTTCTCAAATGACTGCCTCGCATGGTTCACCAATTACTTCTCTGATAGAGTTCAGTGTGTCAAATCAGAGGGCCTGTTGTCCGGGCCTCTGGCAGTCTCCATGGGGGTGCCACAGGGTTCAATTCTTGGGCCGACTCTTTTCTCTGTATACATCAATGATGTCGCTCTTGCTGCAGGTGAGTCTCTGATTCACCTCTATGCAGACGACACCATTCTGTATACTTCCGGCCCCTCTTTGGACACTGTGTTAACTACCCTCCAGACGAGTTTCAATGCCATACAACTCTCCTTCCGTGGCCTACAACTGCTCTTAAACGCATAAGCAAAACTAAATGCATGCTCTTCAACCGATCGCTACCGCACCTGTCCCCGTCCAGCATCACTACTCTGGACGGTTCTGTCTTAGATTATGTGGAAAACTACAAATACCTAGGTGTTTGGTTAGACTGTAAACTCTCCTTCCAGACTCACATCAAACATCTCCAATCTAAAATTAAATCTAGAATTGGCTTCCTATTTCGCAACAAAGCTTCCTTCACTCATGCTGCCAAACATACCCTCGTAAAACTGACCATCCTACCGATCCTCGACTTGGTGATGTAATTTACAAAATAGCCTCAATACTCTACTCAACAAACTGGATGCAGTCTATCACAGTGCCATCCGTTTTGTTACCAAAGCCCCATATGCCACCCACCACTGCGACCTGTACGCTCTCGTGAGGCTGGCCTTCGCTTTACACTCGTCGCCATATCCACTGGCTCCTGGTCATCTACAAGTCCCTGCTAGGTAAAGTCCCGCCTTATCTCAGCTCGCTGGTCACCTTAGCAGCACCAACCCGTAGCACGCGCTCCAGCAGGTATATCTCACTGGTCACCCCCAAAGCCAATTCCTCCTTTGGCCGACTCTCCTTCCAGTTCTCTGCTGCCAATGACTGGAACGAACTTCAAAAATCTCTGAAACTGGAGACACTTATCTCCCTCAACAGCTTTAAGCACCAGCTGTCAGAGCAGCGCACAGACCCCTGCACCTGTATATAGCCCATCTGTAAATAGCCCAACCAACTACCTCATCCCCTACCGTATTTATTTATCTTGTTCCTTTGCACCCCAGTTTTTCTACATTGCACATTCATCTACTGCACTTTTTTTTTACCATTCCAGTGTTAAATTGCTATATTGTAATTACTCTGCCACCATGGCCTATTTATTGTCTTACCTTCCTTATCCTACCTCATTTGCACTCTTTGTATATAGATTTCTCTTTTTTTTTCTACTGTATTATTGACTGTATGTTTGTTTTACTCTATGTGTAACTCTGTGTTGTTGTATGTGTCGAACTGCTTTGCTTTATCTTGGCCAGGTCGCAGTTGTAAATGAGAACTTGTTCTCAACTTGCCTACCTGGTTAAATAAAGGTGAAATAAAATAAAAATAAAATAAAAAGTGAATTGTATAGAAGAAGATTTACTGAAAGAAGTGGAAATGAGAAATACTTTTTTCGGTCACGAGAACGAGAGCGTGCCTCACTTTATTTTCCTTTCTTATCAGTCAGGCTACAATCCGGTTGAAATATTATAGTAAATATACATAAAATGATACCTAAGGAAACATTAAAAATTATGTTTGATTTGTTTGGAGAAATATGATAGGTATAATTTGAACGCGTTCTCTTCACGGTTCTATGGGTGACTCGACGGTGGATTTTATGAACATAACGCGCCAACCAAACGGAGATTTATGGATATAATAAATGACTTTTTCTAACAAAAGAAGCATGGATTGTCTTCGTTGGACACTTGGGAAGCACTCAGCAGAAGTTCATCAAAGGTAAGCGATTTTATATTAGCGATTTTATGCGTTTTGTGAGACCCGCGTTGGGTATGGATTTATGCTAATGCATAAAATATGAGAGGGGCTATCCTCAAACAATCAAATGTTGTGCTTTCGTCGTAAAGCCTTTTTGAAATCTGACAACGCTGTGATATTGCCAAGAATGAAATTTGATCTGATCTTCATCTACAGTTGAAGTCAGAGGTTTACATACACTTGGGTTGGAGTCATTATAACTCGTTTTTCAACCACTCCAAATCAAATCAAATCAAAGTTTATTTGTCACATGCGCCGAATACAACAGGTGTAGACCTTACAGTGAAATGCTTACTTACAGGCTCTAACCAATAGTGAAAACATTTTTTGTTATCAATCTATGGTTTTGGCAAGTCGGTTAGGACATCTACTTTGTGCATGACACAAGTACATTTTCCAACAATTGTTTACAGACAGATTCTTTCACTTATAACTCACTGTATCACAATTCCAGTGGGTCAGAAGTTTACAAACACTAAGTTGACTGTGCCTTTAAACAGCTTGGAACATTCCAGAAAATTATGTCATGGCTTTAGAAGCTTCTGATAGGCTAATTGACACAATTTGAGTCAATTGGAGGTGTGCCTGTGGATGTATTTTATGGCCTACCTTCAAACTCAGTTCTTCTTTGCTTGACATCATGGGAACGTCAAAATAAATCAGCCAAGACCTCAGAAAAAAGATTGTAGACCTCCACAAGTCTGGTTCATCCTTGGGTGCAATTTCCAAACGCCTGAAGGTACCACGTTCATCTGTACAAACAATAGTACACAAATATAAACACCATGGGACCACGCAGTCGTCATACCGCTCAGGCAGGAGATGCGTTCTGTCTCCTAGAGATGAATGTACTTTGGTGCGAAAAGTGCAAATCAATCCCAGAACAACAGCAAAGGACTTTGTGAAGATGCATGCTGGAGGAAACTATATCTATATCCACAGTAAAACGAGTCCAATATCGACATAACCTGAAAGGCCGCTCAGCAAGGAAGAAGCAAACTGCTCTAAAACCGCCATAAAATGCCAGACAACGGTTTGCAACTGCACATGGGGACAAATATCGTACTTTTTGGAGAAATGTCCTCTGGGCTGATGAAACAAAATAGAACTGTTTGGCCATAATGACCATTATTATGTTTGGAGAAAAAAGGGGAAGGCTTGCAAGCCGAAGAACACCATTCCAACCGTGAAGCACGGGGGTGGCAGCATCATGTTGTGGGGGTGCTTTGCTGCAGGAGGGACTGGTGCACTTCACAAAATAGATGGCACCATGAGGAAAGAAAATTATGTAGATATATTGAAGCAACATCTCAAAACATCAGTCAGGAAGTTAAAGCTTGGTCGCAAATGGGTCTTACAAATGGACAATGACCCCAAACATACTTCCAAAGTTGTGGCAAAATGGATTAAGGACAACAACGTCAAGGCATTGGAGTGGCCATCACAAAGCCCTGACCTCAATCCTATAGAAAATGTGTGGGCAGAACTGAAAAGGTGTGTGAGCAAGGAGGCTTACAGACCTGACTCAGTTACTCCAGCTCTGTCAGGAGGAAGGGGACAAAATTCACCCAACTTATTGTGGGAAGCTTGTGGAAGGCTACCCGAAATGTTTGACCCAAGGTAAACAATTTAAAGGCAATGATACCAAATAAAAATTGAGTGTATATAAACTTCTGACCCACTGGGAATGTGATGAAAGAAATAAAAGCTGAAATAAATAATTATCTCTACTATTATTCTGACATTTCACATTCTTAAAATAAAGTGGTGATCCTAACTGACCTAAGACAGGGAATTTTTACTAGGATTAAATGTCAGGTATTGGCTAAGGTGTATGAAAACTTACGCCTTCAACTGTAAGTCACAACAATAGACAAACAGTGTGCTTAAACTTCTCCAAAAGCTAATTGGAGCCAGGAGTCAGCTAACCTGGAGTCCAGTCAATGAGACGAGATAGGAGATGTTGGTTAGAGCTGCCCTGCCCTACAGAAAATACTCACAAAATTGGAGTTTGCTATTCACAAGAAGCATTGCCTGAGGTGAACCATGTCTCGAACAAAAGAGATCTCAGAAGACCTAAGATGACCAATTGTTGACTTGCATAAAGCTGGAAAGGTTTACAAAAGTATCTCTAAAAACCTTGATGTTCATCAGTCCACGGTAAGACAAATTGTCTATGAATGGAGAAAGTTCAGCACTGTTGCTACTCTCCCTAGGAGTGGCCAGCCTGCAAAGATGACTGCAAGAGCACAGTGCAGAATGCTCAATGAGGTTAAGAAGAATCCTAGAGTGTCAACTAAAGACTTACAGAAATCTCTGGAACATGCTAACATCTCAGTTGATGAGTTTACGATATGTAAAACACTAAACAAGAATGGTGTTCATGGGAGGACACCACGGAAGAAGACTGTCCAAAAAACATTGCTGCACGTCTGAAGTTCACAAAAGAGCACCTGGATGTTCCACAGCGCTACTGGCAAAATATTCTGAGGACAGATTAAACTAAAGTTGAGTTGTTTGGAAGGAACACACAAAAGTGTGGTGGAGGGAGCATCATGGTTTGAGGCTGCTTTGCTGCCTCAGGGCCTGCACAGCTTGCTATCATCAACGGAAAAATGAATTCCCAAGTTTATCAAGACATTTTCCTGGAGAATGTAAGGCTATCTATCCGCCAATTGAAGCTAAACAGAAGTTGGGTGATGCAAAGTTGGGTGACCCATAACACAGAAGTAAATCAACAACAGAATGGCTTCAACAGAAAGTACGCCTTCTGGAGTCCTCAACCCGATTGAGATGCTGTGGCATGACCTCAAGAGAGTGGTTCACACCAGACATCCCAAGAATATTGCTGAACTGAAACAGTTTTGTAAAGAGGAATGGTACAAAATTCCTCATGACCATTGTGCCTGTCTGATCGGCAACTACAGAAAATGTTTGGTTGTGGTTATTGCTGCCAAAGGAGGGTGAACCAGTTATTAAATCTAAGGGTTCACAAACTTTTTCTACCCTGCACTGTGAATGTTTACACTGTGTGTTCAAAGAAGACATGAAAACCTATAATTGTTAGTGTGTTATTAGTTTAAACAGACTGTGTTTTTCTATTGTTGTGACTTAGATGAAGATCAGATCAAGTTCTATGACCAATTCTGCAGAAATCCAGGTAATTCCAAAGGGTTCACATACTTTTTCTTGCCACTGTCATTCTGCTTGCTGGTGCGGATATAACTGGTGCAATGCTGGGGGAAAAGGCACAAAAAACTATGCAGTGACATAATCAGAAGCCACTGCCAGATTTCTGATTGGGCTGCGCTCAGAGTTTCCTGCCTTGGAAAATTGAGCTGTTAAGACACTGATGCACTTTGCAACCACGTACCTATGTGAGAGTGGGTTCTCGGCCCTCACTAGCATGACAACTAAATACAGGCACAAACTGACTGAGACTCTCTCCAATACAACCCAACATTGCAGAGTTATGTGCATCCTTTCAAGCACACCCTTCTCGTTAACCTGTGGTGAGTTATTCACAATTTTCGATGAACAAATAAAGTTTTATGTGTAAGATGGCTAAATAAAGAGCAACATTATTGATTATTATTATTTGTGCCCTGGTCCTATAAGAGCTCTTTGTCACTTTCCACGAGCCGGGTTGTGACAAAAACTCACACTCATTCTTTTGTTTAATAAATGTATCGTATAAAGTGTGTGGGGCAGGCTTACAATGATGGCAAAAAAACAAACATTTGAGAGTGCGCTGACCCTGGTGCTAGAGGGGGTACACAGCTGGAGGTTGAATGTTTGAAGGGGTACGGGACTATACAAAGTTTTGGAACCACTGGTGTAGATGAAGGGGAGGAGACAATCCAGAGGGTAAATGGACAAGACAAACAATTTAAGTCCCTTTGAACAGGGTTTGGTAGTAGATGACAGGTGCTCCGCTTTGAGTCAAGAACTGCAACGCTGCTGGGTGTTTCACACTCAACAGTTTCCAGTGTGTATCAAGAATGGTCCACCACCCAAAGGACATCCAGCCAACTTGACACAACCATGTGAAGCATTGGAGTCAACATGGACCAGCGTCCCTGTGGAATGCTTTCGAAACCTTGTAGAGTCCATGTCCCGACAAATTGAGGCTGTTCTGAGATGGTGCAACTCAATATTAGGAAGTTGTTCCTAATGTTTGGTATATTCAGTGTACATCTAGCTTGTTTTTCTATGCATCAGCAGGACAGAGCGTCAGTGTCGGGTAAGCTAAAGGGGGAGGTGTGTACTCTTTGTTAACCGCTTGTGCACAATCTCTAATATTAAGGAAGTCTCTTTGGTTCTGCTCGACTGAGTTAGAATACCTCACAATAAACTGTAGACCATATTATTTTCCATGAGAGTTTTCATCTATATTCTTCGTAGCTGTCTATTTACAACCGCAAACCGATGCTGGCACTAAGACCGCACTCAACGAGTTGTATAGGGCCATAAGAAAACAAGAAAATGCTCATCCAGAGGCGGCTCTCTTTGTGGCCAGGGATTTTAATGCAGTGAAACTGAAATCCGTTTTACCTAATTTCTACCAGCATACCATCTGTGGAACTACAGGTGAAAAAACTACAGTAGATCACCTTTACTCCACACACAGAAACGCAAAGAAAGCTCTCCCTCACCCTCCATTTGGCAAATTTGACCATAACTCTCCTCCTGATTCTTGCTTACAAAAAAACTCAAACAGGAAGTACCAGTGGAAGTGGTCCTATGAAGCGGATGCTAGGCTTCAGAACTGTTTCGCTAGCACAGGCTGTAATATGCTCCTGGATTCATCCGATGGCATTGAGGAATTAACCACATCAGTCACTGGCTTCATTGAAAAGTGCATTGACAACGTCATCCCCACAGTGACCGTACGTACATACCCCAACCAGAAGCCATGGATTACTTGCAACATCCGCTTTCAAGGTTCGGGACACTAATCTGAACGCCTAAAATAAATACCCCTAAGCCCTCTGACGAACCATCAAACAGGCAAAGTGTGTCAGGGTAGTGTGTGTAGCTGGTGCGTGAGAGTCAGGCACAGGAGAGCAGAGATGAGTGGACGAAAACACTTTACTGTGGCATAGTAACAACATAGAACACAATGCGGGGGGGAAACCAGAGGGTTAAATACATGAGAAGTAATGAGGGAATGACAACCAGGTGTGTGGGGAAACAAGACAAAACAAATGGAAAATGAAAAGTGGATCGGTGATGGCTAGAAGACCGGTGACGTCAACCGCCGAAAACCACCCGAAAAAGGAGAGGCAACAACTTCGGCGGAAGTCATGACAAAGTGCCAATACAGGACTAAGACTGAATCCTACTACACCGGCTCTGATACACATTGGATGGGGCAGAGCTTGCAAACTATCATGGATTACAATGGGAAACCTAGCCGCGAATTGCCCAGTGACGCGAGCCTACCATATGAGATAAATACCTACCATGCTCGCTTCGAGGTAAACAACACTGAACCATGCATGACAGCACCAGCTGTTCCGGATGACTGTATGATCATGCTCTCCGTAGCCGATGTGAGTAAGACCTTTAAAACAGTTTAACATTCACAAGGCTGCAGGGCTAGACGGATTACCAGGATGCGTACTTAAACATGCGCTGACCCACTGGCAAGTGTCTTCACTGACATTTTCAACTTCTCCCTGACCCAGTCTGTAATACCTACATCTTTTAAGAAGACCCCCATAGCCCCTGTGCCCAAGAACGCCAAGACAACCTTTCTAATTGACTATTGTCCCATAGCGCTCACATCTGTTGCAATGAAACGCTTTAAATAGGCTGGTCATGGCTCACATCAACATCATCATCCCAGACACCTTGTACTCACTACTGTCCCAATAGATCAAAAGACAACACAATCTCTATTGCACTCCACACTTCCCTTTCTCCCCTGGACAAAAGGAACACCTATGTGAGAATGTTGTTCATTGACTACAGCTCAACATTCAATACCATAGTGCGTTCCAAGCTAAGAACCCTGGGGCTGAACACCTTCCTCTGCAACTGGATCCTGGACTTCCTGATGGGTAACCCCCAAGTGGTGAGGGTAGGCAACAACACATCCACCACGCTGGGGGCCCCTCAGGGGTGTGTGCTTCGTCCCTTCCTGTACTCCCTGTTCACCCACGACTGCATGACCCATGACCCATGACTCCAACATCATTAAGTTTGCTGACGACACAATGGTGGTATGCCTGATCACCAACAATAAAGAGGTCAGAAACCTGGCAGTGTTGTGCCAGGACAACAACGTCTCCCTTACCTCCCATTCACATCAATGGGGCTAAAGTGGAGCGGGTCGAGGCCTTCAAGTTCATCGGTGTCCACATCACTAAGGCTCTATCATGGTCAACACATGTCAATACAGTCATGAAGAAGGCACGACTTCCCCCTCAGGCACCTGAAAAGATTTAGCATGGGCCCTCAGATCATCAAAAAGTTCTACAGCTTTCTAGTGCGTATGGCCCAGTACATCACTGGGGCTGAGCTCGCTGTCATCCAGGACCTCTATACCAGGCAGTGTCAGAGGAAAGCCCTAAAAATTGTCAAAGACTCCAGCCACCCAATACATAGTGGCACCGATGCACCAAGTCTAGATCCAACAGGACCCTGAAAAGCTTCCACCCCAAGCCATAAGTCTGAGAAATAGCTAGTTAAATAGTTAACCAAGTAGCGATCCAGACTATCTTCATTTACCCTTTTTACACTAACTTTACTGACTCATCACATACGCTGCTGCTACCGTTTTATTATCTATCACTTTATTCCTATATGTAAATATCTACCTCAATTACCTCGGAACCATGCACATCGACTCGGTACTGGTACCTCCTGTACATAGCCAAGTTATCATTACTCATTGTGTATTCATTATTACGTGTTTACTTTTCTATTATTTCTCTATTTTCTTTCTCTCTGCATTGTTGGGAAGCGCACTAAGTAAGCATTTCACTGTTAGCCTGCATCTGTTGTTTATGAAACGTGGCAAATAACATTTGATTCGATTTTGATCTCTAGTTAGTTGCAGTAGTTAGCTGTCTAGTTAGCTGCAGTAGTTAGCTGTCTCTGTACATGAGGCCTCAGGTTTTGCACTGAAGTTGGACATTTGTAATAATGTCATTGGGGTTGGTAGAAGTCAAAGCTTAAAGCAGTGAAGAGGAGGCCCGGTGGAGGGATGTCCCTTTGTTTGTTTAAAGGGCAGGGAAATCAATGGCCCTTGGTTTTGAGTCATGAATCTGACCTCTCATGTTGGCACCTGTATCAATCATGACTGAGCTTGGTTCTATGCCTCACTGCTCGTCACATTTGTCTCTTCTGGCTCAGGATGTCTAAAGCTATTCTCAGATGCTAGTCAGTACTTCATGCCAGATGTCCATTAATGAACAAATAACAAACGTCAACATCCATCCCTGGTTGTGAACTTTGTTGGAGGCAAGCTAATAGTCAAAAGATATAAATTGATTGAACAGTTAGAGGGCTACCATTACTGTAAACTAATAAAAAATAACTGAATAAACTGCATTACGCTAAAATATTATTGGAGGATGAGCCAGCTTTGAATGTAAAACAGGTAAGGGCCAAAAAACAGCCATACATATGAGAAAATCTATTTGTGTCATGCTGATACTACCCGTTCCAAACACAAACCCTACCTTCATTGACATATTAGGACTGCAGCCCAACAGTCCCTATCCCATCTTATCATCTTATCGATCCTGTTACAGATCCTGGGATTATATACTGACCAAAAATATAAACGCAACCTGTAAAGTGTTGGTCCCATGTTTCATGAGTTTAAATAAAAGATCCTAGAAATGTTCCATATGCACAAAAAGCTTATTTCTCTAAAATGTTGTGCACAAATTTGAGAAGAGAATCCATCAACATGACAGGTGGGGCTTATCAAGAAGCTGATTAAACAGCATAGTCATTACACAGGTGCACCTTGTGCCGGGGACAATAAAAGGCCACTCTAAAATGTGCAGTTGTTACACACAACACAGTGCCACAGATGTTTCAAGTTCTGAGGGAGCGTGCAATTGTCATGCTGACTGCAGGAATGTTCACCAGAGCTGTTGCCAGAGAGTTTAATGTTAATTTCTCTACCATAAGCCGTCTCAACGTCGTTCTAGAGAATTTGGAAGTTCGTCCAACCGGCCTCACAGTCAGAGACCACGTGTAACCATGCCAGCCCAGGACCTCCACATCTGGCTTCTACATCTGTGGGATGATCTGAGACCAGCCACCTGGATAGCTGATGAGTTTGGTGGGTTTGCACAACCGAAGAATTTCTGCACAAACTGTAAGAATCCGTCTCAGGGAGGCTCATCTGCGTAGTCATCATCCTCACCAGGGTCTTGACCTGACTGAAGTTCGACGTCGTAGCCGACTTCAGTGGGCAAATGCTCACCTTTAATGGCCCCTGGCACGCTGGAAAAGTGTGTGTTCTTCACAGATGAATCCTGGCTTCAACTGTACTGGGCAGACGGCAGACAGCGTGTATAGCGTCATGTGGGCGAGCGGTTTGCTGATGTCAATGTTGTGAACAGAGTGCCTCATGATGGCAGTGGGTTACGATATGGGCAGGCATAAGCTACAGACAACGAGCACAATTGAATTCATCAACGGCAATTTGAATGCACAGAGATACTGTGACGAGATGATAAGCATGATAATGCTCGGCCCCATGTCGCAAGGATCTGTACACGATTCTTGGAAGCTGAAAATGTCAGTTCTTCCATGGCCTGCATACTCACTAGACATGTCACCCAATGAACATGTTTGGGATGCACTGGATAGACGTGCATGACAGCGTGTTCCAGTTCCGGCAAATATCCAGCAACTTCGCACAGCCATTGTGTTGCGCTGCATGTGGCAAATGGTGGTCACACCAGATACTGACTGGTTTTCTGATCCACGCCCATACTTTTTAGGGCTTAATGAATTTATTTCAGTTGGCTGATTTCCTTACATGAACTGTAACTCAGTAAAATCTTAGACATTATTTTTTACCAACTGGCACCATTGACCAACTGGCACCATTGACCAACTGGCACTATTGTTATCTCAGTGATTGCTTTGAATGGAATTCCAATAGAGCTGGCCTGTTCCAATTCATCTGTCACTGCTATTGAAGTTGGAACCAGCAGATAATATCAAATTGATATGACTGACTTAGACCAATATTTACAATATTTTAAAGTGCCCAAGACCAACAGATTCTTCTATGAGCTGTCGTTCATAGATTACAATATACTGTACAGACATGTTGAAGTAAATAGACCTTATTTCGGTCTAATATAAACATGTTGTATTGTGGTGAATACACATTTTTTTATGCTGATGGCTTGAGGTGTATAGAAAACCACACATTTTTATCTGGGCCCATATTTTCTCAACCCATTTTCAGAGAAGATGTCAAAATGTCAGTCACATGTCCATTAAGGAAATGAAACGTTCACGTTTTCAAGTTGTACCATGTTAGGAAATTCATTGGGTGACAGATTGATGGTGCTGCATGCCTTTGCATTGTTGTAATACCGACATTTCTGTGTGTTAGATAGGGCTGGCTGATCTGTATGTATGGCCGATGCTGTGATCCACAGTTCCAATCTTAGTGTGAAAGAGAAGGATAATGCCCATTACCTAAATGCCCATTACCTAGTAATTAGTCTAATTGTCAATGGTGGGCCTTGACAGTGAATCTTCCAACCTAGGCTCCATTGTTTCAGTCACCATTCTTGAATGACGACTTTTGTTGGTTGTATTGGTTCTCAATCCCATATTCGAATGTAGGTACTTTTCATCGTAAGGTGATATTTGCCAAACTGTTTAATTTTATTAAGAGAAAATTACAATGTGCAGTTCAGTGATAGGTTACCCATGCCATGTTAGCTCACACAAATATGTTTGTCATTGAGACCCATCCAATCTTTGGTCTGTGGCAGTCATTCTAATGTCATACCCTAATCTTAGCCAGGAGTGAAAAATGTCTCTTTAAGTGCTAATTACAGCATGCTCAGTTTGATTTGAGGTGCAAGACTGCTCTGATGATTTCACAATATGCTCATACTGTCATTCCCAGAGAATAGCATTCCGATACGGCTAAAATGGCATCGCCATTGTAGTCATTGCATGCTAGGAATATGGTACCAAATAATGAACGTTATACTATTTTAATACACATACACTGAGTGTACAAAATATTAGGAACACCTGCTCTTTCCGTGACAGACTGACCAGATGAATCCAGGTGAAATTCACTTCAATCAGTGTAGCTGAAAGGGAGGAGATGGGTTAAAGAAGGATTTTTCAGCCTTGAGACAATTGAGACGGATTGTGTATGTGTGCCATTCAGAGGGTGAATGCGCAAGACAAAATATTTAAGTGTCTTTGAACGGGATATGGTTGTAGGTGCCAGGTGCACCGGTTTGAGTATATCAAGAACTGTAACGCTGCTGGGTTTTTCACTCTCAACAGTTTCCCGTGTGTATCAAGAATGGTCCACCACCCAAAGGACAGCCAGCCAACTTGACACAACTGTGGGAAGCATTGGAGTCAATATGGGCCAGCATCCCTGTGGAACGCTTTAGACACTTTGTATCATCCATGCCCCGATGAATTGAAGCTGTTACGAGGGCAAAAGGGGGTGCAACTCAATATTAGGAAGGTGTTCCTTATGTTTTGTACACTCAGTGTAAGTTAATTTGTCTCAATACTTTTGGTCCACTAAAATGGGGGGGGACTATGAACAAAAAGTAATTTCTAAACGGTTCAGCTGATATGGATGAAAATACCCTCAAATGAACGCTGAGTCTGCACTTTAGCCTCAGTCATTGTATCATGTGCCACTGTCCCAAAACTTGGAACTCACTGTATTATCAAGATCATTGGAAATCACTAATACTCTGATCTGTCATTTCATAAAGCAATCTGTTGTAACTAGATCTGGCAAATTACATAGACTGGAATGGACCTTGTCCAATACATATTGATAGTGTAGGTCTTACCCCTCTACTTCCTCTGAGGTAACGATTACTGTGTGTTGGTTAGAGTGGATGGGAGTGGATGGGGAGTGGATTAAACAACTTCTTATCTAAAGCATTGTTCACACTGCAAGCCTTAATGTTCAAATCAGTTTTGTTTTTCAAATCTGTTTTGGAGTACTGACTCTCACCAAACAGCAAGTTACAAGTGACCGAATCCGATTTGTGTGTGTTCAGACAGCAGTCATTTTCTGACATGGCTACGCTAGTTGTGTGTGCGTTGTGGTGCAGGCAGTGGTGGTCCTCGTGCTTCCTATCACTCAAAGTCAACAATGCCTGCCATGGACGTTTCCCAGTTGCTTTGAATGTTCAAAATCATATTGTAAGAATGCCCTTAAAGCCGTTCTTAGGATAAAATAATCCAACTTTCAAAATAAATCATTTTTGGTTAGCCACAGGAGTCAACTAGCTTGCTAGGTAGCTGTTTAGCTTTTTAAGCACATTCCTAATTTGTTTGTAAACAATTAACAAGCTAAAAGTTAACAAGTCATCTACCACATGTTATTGTCAAACAGAGTAGCTAGCAAGCAACAATATATGCCAAATAACAGTCTAAAAACCACTTGAAGGCAAATATATCTAATTTGTGTTACGCTGAGTGGAACAGGGGAATTCAAGAGCATACTCAGACGAGGAGACTGGGATGAAGTTACCAAGGTATTTATTGAAACACAGGGGGGAGATGGAGTGCAGGTCAGAGGAAGCTCGGGCGGGTTGCTGGAAACCAGGTGCGGAGGCTAAGGCTGGAGCGAGAGAGGTTGAGACAGGGTAAGCAGGTCCGGAGGGGAATCCAAGGGAGTAGTAGAGTGGGGAATCCAGGACAGCGTAGCAGGATGACAAGACGTGGGACCAGAGTCAGAGCGGGCAGAATGAGCAGAGATTACGAACTGGCAGCGTGGAAGTGGCAGGGCTGAGTATTTGTAAAGGTCTTGATTATGGAACAGGTTGTAGCAAGTGGGTGTCTGCTCTGACTCCAGCACACCTGTCTCCACACACACACACACACACCTGTCTACACACACACACACACACACACACACACACACACACACACACACACACACACACACACACACACACACACACACACACACACACACACACACACACCGAGGGAGAGAGCACTTGGGGTGTGGTGGCAGGTCAAGGAGACAGAGGATGAGCAGTAGAGGGCATTGCGGGAGCAGATGTGACAGTACCCCCCCCTTCCCCCACCATCCTCTACGGGCGCCACCTGGCACCCAACCAGGCTTATCTGGGTGTGAGGTATAGAAATCCCTTAAGAGGGAGGGGTCCAGAATGTGACAACAGGGCACCCAGCAGCGCTCCTCAGGCCTGTATCCCTCCCAGTCCACCAGGTACTGCCAGCCATGACCCCGACGGCGCACGTCCAGAAGCTGCCGGACGGTATAGGCAAGATGGTCAACAATGAGCCGAGGGGGTGGAGGAGCTGCTGGAGGAGGAGACAGGGGACTGGAGCAGACAGGTTTAATCAAGGATACATGGAAGGTAGGATGGATCCTGAGAGAGGCTGGGAGTTTCAGGCACACCGCAGAGGGGTCAATGACACGGTCAATTTCAAAGGGACCAATGAATCAGGGGGAAAGTTTCTTCGATGCCATCTTCAATGGCAGGTCCTTCGATGAGAGCCATACCTTTTGACCCGGGGTGTAGACTGGAGCTGAGGCCCGGCGACGGTTGGCTTGGGACTGGGTCCTGTCGGAGGCACGAAGAAGGGCAGCCCGGGCCTTACTCTAGGTACAGTGACAATGGCGCAGATGGTCCTGGACAGAGGGAACCAAAACCTGAACCTCTTGGGCGGGGAACAAGGGGGTTGGTAACCCAGAGCACACTCAAAGGGTGAAATACGTGACGAGGTGTTGGTGAGGGTGGGCATATTCAACCCAGGGTAGCTTAGCGCTCCAGGAGGAAGGGTTAGCAGAAGTCACCATCTCTTAGTTGGCCCATTGAGTCTGGCCGTTGGTCTGGGGGTGATATCCAGAAGACTGACATTGATCCTAAGAGCTGAACAGAAGGATATCCATACCTGGGAGGTAAACTGGGGTCCTCTGTCGGAAACGATGTCAGTGGGGATGCCATGCAGACGAAACACATGGGATACTAACAGGTCCGCAGTCTCCCTGGAGGACGGGAGCTTGGAGAGGGGAGTGAAGTGAGACATTTTGGAAAACCTGTCAATAATGGTGAGGATGACGGAGTTACCGTTAGATGGGGGGAAGGCCAGTGACGAAGTCCAGAGCTACGTGTGACCAGGGGCGACTGGGTATGGGAAGAGGGCGGAGCAGACTGGAAGTGGCTTTAGTGAAGGTTTTGTTTCCTGGGCACAAACCAAGCAAGCTGAGACAAATTCCTGGACATCTCTCTCTATGGTGGGCCACCACTATCGCTGATGCAGGAAGACGAGGGTCCGGTTCATACCAGGGTGACAGGTGAGGTGGGTAGAATGGCCCCACTGAAGAACATCAGAGAGAACACAATCTGGAACAAACAGAGCATTACTAGGACCGTTACCCGGGTCAGGCTGGTTCTGCTGAGGCTGGGGGATACTGGACTCAATATCCCAGGTGATGGCGGCAACGATGTAGGTGGATGGCACAATGGCTTCTGGCTCGGTATCCGTGTTGTCAGGGGTGAACTGGCGAGAGAGGGCACCAGGCTTGGTTGTTCTTTGAACCGGGCGATAAGTATGTGTGAAATTGAATCTCCCGAAGAACAAGGTCCACCTGGCTTGCCGGGAGTTCAGACGTTTGGCAGTCTGGATGTAGGACAGGTTTTAATGGTCAGTCCACACGATTAAGGGGATTACAGAGCCCTCCAGCCAGTGACGCCATTTCTCCACAGCCAGCTTAACTGCCAGGAGTTCCCGGTTTCCAATGTCAAAATTCCTCTCTGCAGGTGAGAGCTTACAGGAAAATAATGCACATGGGTGGACCTTCTGATTAGAGGGGGAACGTTGAGACAGAACAGCACCTACCCCGGTATCAGAGGCGTCCACCTCTACGATGAACTGGAGTTCTGGGTCGGGCTGAGTAAGGACCGGAGCGAGGTGAAGCGACGCTTGAGTTCCAGGAATGCTGCCTCTGCCTCAGGTGTCCAGTGAAATGGAGTGGAGGTGGAGGTGAAAATGGTGAGAGGTGCTGCCAGACAGCTGTAGTTGCGGATGAAACGTCTGTAAAAGTGTGCAAACCCCAGGAAGGCTGTAGCTGCTGCAGGTTGGAGGGCACAGGCCACTCTGTGACTGCCATGACCTTGGCGGGGTCCATACGTAACTGTCCTGGGCAATAATATAACCCAGGAAAGACACTGTGGCAGCATGGAACTCACATTTTTCAGCTTTAACAAAAAAGCTTATTCTCCAACAGCCGTTGAAGAACTTGGCGAACGTGTTGCTGGTGAGCCTCAGGGTCCTTGGAAAGAATCAGGATGTCATCTAAATAGACAAAAACAAAGCGTCCAATCACATCCCTCAGCACGTCATTGACTAGGTTCTGAAAAACTGCAGGGGGATTAGTAAGACCAAAAGGCATGACTAAATACTCTAAGTCACCAAGTGGTGTGTTGAACGCAGTCTTCCACTCGTCTCTCTCTCTTATGCGGACAAGGTTGTAGGCATTCTGGAGGTCGAGTTTGGTAAACACCGTGGTACCATGGAGGGGGGCAAAAGCAGAACTGAAGAGTGGCAAGGGGCACTTGTTCTTAACAGTGATATTATTCAGCCCACGGAAGGCTATGCATGGCCTCAGTGACCCATCTTTCTTTTACAAAGAAAAACCCAGCACCCACCGGGGGAGGAAGATGGCTTGATAAGTCCTGCAGCCAGAGAATCCTGGATGTACCTCTTCATAGCCTCTTGCTCGGGACGAGAGAGGTTAAACAACTGGGGAGAGGAGCTCCAGGCTGGAGGTCAATGGTGCAGTCGTACGGCCGATGAGGCGGCAGCAACAGGGCGTGGTGCTTGCTGAACACAGGAGCTAGATCTTGATACTCAGGAGGAACTGATGACAGGTCCGGAGGTTCTGGAATGAACTGGGGTACAGACAAGGCAGGGAGAAGGGCAGAATGTAAACAATTAGAATGACAAAATGAACTCCAAGTGGTTACCTTTCCGGCGGTCCAGTGAATCTGTGGGTTGTGTAGCTTTAACCATGGATGGCCAAGAACCAGGGGATAGTAAGGACAGTCGATTATGTGGAAACTGATATTTTCCTGGTGATTTCCAGAGAGACGCAGGATGACAGGGACGGTTCTCCCACAGACACGGGCGAGGAGCTGTCCATTGAGAGCTTTGGCATCGAGGGGTGAATCGAGTGGGACGGTGTCCAGGCCCAGCTGGGTAACGACACCTCGGTCCAGGAAGCTCCCGTTGGAGCCCGAATTGATGAGAGCAGACAGAGGAAAAGCCTGGCTCTGCCACACAAGGTTGCCTTCAAGCAGGGGTCTGGGGGAAAATGGGCAGGCGATTTGGCTCAACAGTATATCCCCCACTACTGCTGAGCCCCCACTTTTGCTGGATGCAGGGAACAAGTAGAGACAAAGTGACCAACCTGGCCACAGTTTAGGCAGCTCCTAGCGTCGATTCGTCGTTGCCTCTCCTCTTGAGAGAGATGGGATGGCTGAGCTGCATGGGTTCAGGATCAGAATGAGCCTGGGGATGGGATGCAGTCTGAGAAGGAGGACAAGGCACTGAAGCAGATGTTATGGGACATCCAACCCTACCTACCCTCCCCCCTCCAACACTCACGAAGATGGTTGTCGATGCGAATATCGAGAGAGATGAGTTCATCAAGTCCATCAGGCTCATCCCTAGCCACCAACTCCTCCTTGAGGGTCTCAGTGAGTGAGTTTCGGAATGCTCCCTGAAGGGCCTCCTCATTCCATCCGCTCTCAGCGGCGAGGGTGCGAAACTCACATGCCATCTCAGCAACACTATGGGGGCCTTGACGGAGGGGGCAGGAGTTGTTTAGCGGCATCCTTACAGCAGACTGGGTGGTCGAAGACTTTCTTCATCTCTTCCGTGAATCTGGAGTAGGAGAAGCAGATGGGGAACTGTCTCTTCCACACCGCCGTGGCCCAGGAAAGCGCTGCTCCATGGAGACAGCCAATCAGAAAGGAAATCTTGGCTCATTTGCAAGCATAAGTGTAGGGCTGTTGCTGAAATACTAGTGAACATTGTACCAAAAAGGCTCTGCAAGCTCCGAGGTTGCCATCGTAACGCTCGTGAGTCGGAACAAATGGCTCCCGGAGTGGAGGAGAAGGACTTGGAACTGGTTGTGAGCTCTGGGCGTAGGGTCAGCCCTGTAGGTCAGACAGGCTCTGTGAAAACTCCTTGATGTGCTCCAGAAAGGTCTTCAGGGCTTGGTCATGTTGCTCGAGCAGGGTGCCTTGGCCGACGAGGGTTTGGTGGAGAGTAGCAAAGTCTGCTGGGTTAATCTCTTTGGCCAGATGGTACTGTTACACGGAGTGGAACAGGGGAACCCAAGAGCAGACTCAGACGAGGAGACTGGGATGAAGTAACCAAGGTATTTATTGAAACACAGGGGGGAGATGGAGTGCAGGTCAGGGGAAGCTCGGGCGGGTTGTCTAAGAGAATAATATGATAAGAGAAATGGTAGCCTGATGGTAGCCAGGACAGAATAGCAGGATGACAAGACATGGGATCATAGTCAGAGCGGGCAGAATGAGCAGCGTGGAAGTGGCAGGGCTGAGTATTTGTAGAGGTCTTGATTATGGAACAGGTTGCAGCAGGTGGGGATCTGCTCTGACTCCAGCAAACCTGTCTCCACCCACACAATCACACATACACAGGGACAGGGACAGGGACAGGGTACTGGGGGAGTGGCGGCAGGTCAAGGAGACACAGGATGAGCAGTAGAGGGCGTTGCAGGAGCAGATGTGACAATTTGACCACTCAGACACAAGTCGCATGGCCAGGAATCAGATTTGTATCTGATTTCAAACCATGTTTGAAATGTGGCTTGAAATATCCGAATTACATGAGATTTTTGTCAGTTCAGACAGCAGGAAAAATAACAGATTAGAATCGGATATGCCAATGATCTGAGTAATTTCAAACTGCCATTGTGAACAAGGCTTTAGAGGCATTCCCGAAAAGTAGTCTGTCAGCTTTGAGGCAACTGTTATAGTCAGTGAGTGTTCAAAGCCGTTAGAGACGAAGCTGCCATGTTTGCTTTGAGTGTTTTAACTGATTTTGAATCAGTTGGAGTCTTTTGGAGTTTATATATTTCAACATATCGCGTCTATCTCTACTATAGCATATGGGTTCCCCATCCTTGAGCTGTGAGAGAGAACCCGTGAAACATCAAAATGTTTGGACAGATTCCACTGTGTTTCTTGCACCTTATTTATACATTTATCCAATTGAAAAGTTTAAGTTAGAATCCTTAGTTGCTACATCCTTTTTTTTTTTTACTTATACATTAATGATATACTGCATACCCATTGATTCTTGAAGAATATAACTTTGAAACTCCAGAATAAAATCTTATTTTACAAGCCACAAGTTACAACGTAAATGTAAATAAACACTATACAGCCTCAAAACATGTTTAAAACTATTTAAAACTAAACATTTGATATAATGGATTGTCAGTCCTGCATCCATTGCTCTGTCTATGAATTTGAGAGTGGTTACATTTCACCTGCCCCATCCCGTAGCTTTTTAGCAAATACGCTTTGTTAATTAAACTGGCCTCACAATGGGCCTCAGGATCTCGTCACAGTATTTCTGTGCATTCAAATTGGCATCAATAAAATGCCTGCCCATACTATAACCCCAATGCCACCATGGGGCACTCACAACATTGACATCAGCAAACTGCTTGCCCACGTGACGCCATACACGTGAGACATCTGTGGCATTGTGCTGTGTGAAAAAACTGCACATTTTAGATTGACCCTGAACCCTGTCTTGTGCAATAGTAAGGTGCACCTGTGTAATGATCATGCTGTTTAATCAGCTTCTTGATATGTCACAACTGTCAGGTGGATGGATTATATTGGCAAAAGAGAAATATTCACTAACAGGGATGTAAACAACATTTGAAAGAAATAAGCTTTTTGTGCATATGGAAAAATGCTGGGATATTTTAATTCAGCTCATGAAACATGGGACCAACATGTTGGGTTTATTGTTCATTGTAGTATGTTAGCTCAGTCAATCCGATTAACTTAGCTAATGTCAGCTAGGTATCTTTACTGGGTAGCTAGCTAGCTCACGTCAGTTCAGATAGGAACCAGGATTGCCATGGCAATGAAAGGCTCTTTTCTTGTCTCCTTCATCCTGCTTTCAGAGGCAATTATGCTGACTGTATTAGATGGAGCCGACAGATATTGCAGCTGGGCTTCTAGCTCCTAAGCAACTTTGCAGTATTTCGTTTTGTGTGTGTTATTTCTTACATTATTAGCCCAGAATTTTTTGGGTATTATTACAAAGAACCAGAAAGAACTTTTGGATATTAGAGGCGGTAACTCACCAGCATTACGACAAGGAATACAACTTTCGTGAATTGGATCCTTTGTTCGTACCCCAAAGGGCAATTGAACTGATTCCAGAGGCTGATCCAAAACACCGCCGGTGGAGAAGAAGCATTCGGAGTGGACTCCTAGTCCGACCCAGGAGGCACGCACACCACCCACCGCTTCCAAGTATATTACTCGCTAATGTTCAGGCCGAGGTTCTCCTTCCAGAGAGACATCAGGGATTGTAAAATACTCTAACCATGTCTCTCTCGGGAAATACTGTCTGAGTCCGTACAGCCAGTTGGGTTCTAGGTTCATTGCGCTGACAAGAATAAAGATCTCTCCGGGAAGAAGAAGGGTGGTGGTGTATTTTTCATGATTAGCTACTCATGGTGCGATTGTGATAACATACAGAAACTCAAGTCATTTTGTTCACCCGACCTAACTGACAATCAAATGTCGAATGTATTACCTCCCGAAGATAATTATTTTTGGTTATAGTCACAGCGGTGTATATTCCCCCTCAAGCCAATACCACGACGGTCCTCAAAGACCTACACTGGACTCTATGCAAACTGGAAACCACATAACCTGAGGCCACATTTATTGTAGCCAGGGATTTTAACAAAGATAATCTAAAGAAATCGCTACCGAAGTTCTACCAACACATTGACTGTAGCACTTGCTCTGAGAAAACATTGGACAACTGCTACTCAACTTTCCAAAATGCCTACAAGGCCTTCCCCCACCCTCCCTTCGGCAAATCTCATCAGGGATCCGTTTTGCTCCTCCCTTCCTATAGGCAGAAACTTAAAAAACTTCTTAAGGATCGGTGTCCCGCTAGGGGGACAACTTCCGGTGAAACTGGAGGGCACGTAATTCAAATAAATTCAAAAAAATATTATGGATTTTAAATGTTTAGGTACGTATACAGTTGAAGTCGGAAGTTTACATACACCTTAGCCAAATACATTTAAACTCAGTTTTTCACAATTCCTGACATTTAATCAAAGTAAAAATTCCCTGTCTTAGGTCAGTTAGGATCACCATTTTATTTTAAGAATGTGAAATGTCAGAATAATTCTAGAGAGAATGATTTATTTCAGCTTTAATTTCTTTCATCACATTCCCAGTGGGTCAGAAGTTTACATACACTCAATTAGTATTTGGTAGCTTGCCTTTAAATTGTTGAACTTGGGTGAAATGTTTTGGGTAGCCTTCCCCAAGCTTCCCAAAATAAGTTGGGTGAATTTTGGCCCATTCCTTCTGACAGAGCTGATGTAACTGAGTCAGGTTTGTAGGCCTCCTTGCTCGCACACCAATTCTGCACACAAATTTTCTATAGGATTGAGGTCAGGGCTTTGTGATGGCCACTCCAATACCTTGACTTTGTTGTCCTTAAGCCATTTTGCCACAACTTCGGAAAGGGGTTGGGGTCATTGTCCATTTGGAAGACCCATTTGTGACCAAGCTGTAACTTCCTGACTGATGTCTTGAGATGTTGCTTCAATATATCCACATCATTTTGTTCCTGATGATGCCATCTATTTTGTGAAGTGCACCAGTCCCTCCCTCAGCAAAGCACCCCCACAACATGCCACCCTCGTGCTTCAAGGTTGGGATGGTGTTCTTCGGCTTCCCAAGCCTCCCCCTTTTTCCTCCAAACATAACGATGGCCATTGTGGCCAAACAGTTCTATTTTTGTTTCATCAGACGAGAGGAAAAGTACGATCTTTGTACGATCTTTGTCCCCATGTGCAGTTGCAAACCGTAGTCTGGCTTTTTTTATGGCGGTTTTGGAGCAGTGGCTTCTTCCTTGCTGAGCGGCCTTTCAGGTTATATCGATATAGGACTTGTTTTACTGTGGATATAGATACTTTTGTACCTGTTTCCTCCAGCATCTTCACAAGGCCCTTTGCTGTTGTTCTGGGATTGATTTGCACTTTTCGCACCAAAGTACGTTCATCTCTAGGAGACAGAACGCGTCTCCTTTCTGAGCGGTATGACGGCTGCGTGGTCCCATGGTGTTTATACTTGCGTACTATTGTTTGTACAGATGAATGTGGTACCTTCAGGCATTTGGAAATTGCACCCAAGGATGAACCAGACTTGTGGAGGTCTAAAAGAAATATTCTGAGGTTTTGGCTGATTTCTTTTGATTTTCCCGTGATGTCAAGCAAAGAGGCACTGAGTTTGAAGGTAGGTATTGAAATACATCCACAGGTACACCTCCAATTGACTCAAATGTTGTCAATTAGCCCATCAGAAGCTTCTAAAGCCATGACATAATTTTCTGGAATTTTCCAAGCTGTTTAAAGGCACAGTCAACTTAGTGTATGTAAACTTCTGACCCACTGGAATTGTGATACAGTGAGTTATAAGTTAAATATATGTAAACTCCCGACTTCAACTGTAAGTGTCTTATATCGGCTGAAAGCTTAAATTCTTGTTAATCTATCTGCACTGTCGGATTTACAGTAGCTATTACAGCAAAAACATGCGATGCGATTGTTTTAGGACGGTGCCCCACATCAAAATATTTTTCCACCGGCACAGGTTTCATGCATTCACATACAAAGATTAAATATTCACTTACTTTTTGAAAATCTTCTTCTGGTTTGTCATCCAAAGGGTCCCAGCTATAACATGTAGTGTCATTTTGTTAGATAAATACTTTTTTACATCCCAAACTCTGTTTTGTTGGCGCCATCGATTTGAGTAATCCACTTGTTCAATTTGCAGAGAAAGGAATCCGAAAATCTACCCCTAAACTTTGTTTCAACAAGTCAAAATACGTTTCTATTTACTCCTCAGACACCCTAAAATGTAATCAAACTATAATATTTATTTCAGAAAGAAGCATGTTCAATAGGAAACTGATTTTAGCAGGTGCGCAACTTCGTCATGGCGCACAGAAACACGGACTTCCAAGACTGTGTCCACTTACAGAAACTATTATTTTTGAAGCCTGAAACCTTGAACATAGACTGCTGACACCCTGTGGAAGCCATAAGAATTGCATCCAGGGAGCTATTTTACAATATGACCTTTCTCTTGCATTTCTAAGAGGATGGTCTCTCTCTCAAAAAAAAATCTGTTTGTTTTTTCTTTGGATTTTCTCCTACCATATCTATTGTGTTATATTCTCCTATATTATTTTAACATTTAACAAACTGCAAAGTGTTTTCTTTCCAATGGTACCAATTATATGCATATCCTAGCTTCAGGGCCTGAGCTACAGGCAGTTTACTTTGGGAACGTCATTCAGGCGAAAATTGAGATAAAAGGGGCATAGCCCTAAGTTAAACAGGAAGTACCCATGCTACGGACTACTCAACAGTGGTCTGACCAATCGGAATCCATGGTTCAAGATTGTTTTGATCCCGCAGACTGGGATGTGTTCCAGGTAGCCTCTGAGAATAATATTGATGAATACACGGATACGGTGACTGAGTTTATCAGGAAATGTATAGGAGATGTTGTACCCACTGTGACTACTAAAAACCTACCAAAACCAGAAACCGTGGATAGAAGGTAGCATTCGCGCAAAACTGAAAGCGCGAACCATCGCATTTAACCATGGCAAGGTGACTGGGAAAATAGCAGAATACAAACAAACATTGTAGTTATTTCCTGCGTAAGGCAATCAAACAGGCAAAATGTCAGTACAGAGAGAAAGTGGAGTCGCAATTCAACGGCTCAGACAAAAGACATATGTGGGTCTATAGACAATCACGGACTAGAAAGGGAAAACCAGCACCAATAGATCACCAGAAGATGATCTATTGGGTCGCACTGCAAACTGCCCTATCCCATCTGGACATTAGGAATATCTATGTAAGAATGCTGTTCTATGACTATAGCTCAGCATTCAACACCATAGTACCCTCCAAGCTCATCAATAAGCCTGGGGCCCTGGGTCTGAACCCCGTCTTGTGCAATTGTGTCTTGGACTTCCTGATGGCCACCCCGAGGTGGTGAAGGTAGGAAACAACACCTCCACTTCGTTGATCCTCAACGCCCTCCTGTGCTCCCTGTTCACCCATGACTGCGTGGCCACGCACGCCTCTAACTCAATCATCAAGTTTGCAGTACTGATTAGACTGATTACCAACAATGACAAGTGAGGGCCCTGGGAGTGTGATGCCAGGAAAATACCACTCAACGTCAACAAAACAAAGGAGCTGATCATGGACTTCAGGAAACAGCAGAGGGAGCACCCCCCTTTCCACATCGATGGGACTGCAGTGGAGAAGGTGGAAAGCTTCAAGTTCCTTGGTGTACAAATCACTGACAAACTGAAATGGTCCACCCACACAGACAGTGTGATGAAGAAGGCGTAACAGCGCCTCTTCAAAATCTGTAGGCTAAAGAAATTTGTCTTGGCACCTAAAACCCAAAACAAACTTTTACAGATGCACAATTGAGAGCATCCTGTAGGCCTGTATCACCACCTGGTACGGCAACTGCACCACCCGCAACCTCAGGGCTCTCCAGAGGGTGGTGCAGTATGCCCAACGCATCACAGGGGGCAAACGACTTGCCCTCCAGGACATCTACAGCATCCGATGTCACAGGAAGGCCAAAAACATCATCAAGGACAATGACCACACAAGCCACTGCCTGTTCACCGCGCTATCATCCAGAAGGCAAGCTCGGTACAGGTGCATCAAAGCTGGGACCGAGAGACTGAAAAACAGCTTCTATCTCAAGGCCATCAGACTGTTAAATAGCCATCACTAGCACCTTAGAGGTTGCTGCCCGATATACAGTACCCGTCAAAAGTTTGGACACACCTACTCATTCAAGGGTTTTTCTTTATGTTTACTATTTTCTACATTGTAAAATAATAGTGAGAACATCAAAACTATGAAGTAACACATATGGAATCCTGGAATAACCAAAAGTGTTAAACAAATCAAAAACTATTTTATATTTGAGTTTCATCAGTAGCCACCCTTTGCCTTGATTACAGCACACTCTTGGCATTCTCTCAACCAGCTTCATGAGGTCGTCACCTGGAATGCATTTCAATTAACTTTTAATAAGGTGTGCCTTGTTACAAGTTAATATGTGGAATTACTTTCCTTCTTAATGCATTGAGGCAATCAGTTGTGTTGTGACAAGGTAGGGGCGGTATACAGAAGACAACTCTATTTGGTAAAAGACAAAGTCGATATTATGGCAAGAACAGCTCAAATAAGCTAAGAGAAACGACAGTCTATCATTACTAGTCAATTAGGAAAATTTCAAGAACTTTGTTTCTTCAAGTGCAGTTGCAAAAACCATCAAGTGCTATGATAAAACTGGCTCACATGAGGACTGCCACAGGTAAGGAATACCCAGAGTTACCTCTGCTGCAGAGGATAAGTTAATTAGAGTTACCAGCCTCAGAAATTGCAGCCCAAATAAATGTTTCAGAGTTCAAGTAAGAGACACATCTCAACATCAACTGTTCAGAGGAAAACGCGTGAATCAGGCCTTCCGGGTCGAATTGTTGCAAAGAAACCACTACTAAAGGACACCAGTAATAAGAAGAGACTTGCTTGGCCCAAGAAACACGAGCAATGGACATTAGACCGGTGGAAACCTGTCCTTTGATCTGGAGTCCAAATTTGAGATTTTTGGTTCCAACCGCCGTGTCTTTGTGAGTCGCAGTGTAGGTGAACGGATGATCTCCGCATGTGTAGTTCCCACTGTGAAGCATGGAGGACGAGGTGTGAGGGGGGATGCTTTGCTGGTGACACTGTCAGTGATTTATTTAGAATTCAAGGAACACTGAACCAGCATGGAGAGCATTCTGCAGCGATACGCCATTCCATCTGGTTTGGGCTTAGTGGGACTGTCATTTGTTTTTCAACAGGACAATGACCCAACACACCTCCAGGCTGTGTAAGGGCTATTTTACCAAGAAGGAGAGTGATGGAGTGCTGCATCAGATGACCTGGCATCCACAATCCCCTGACCTCAATCCAATTGAGATGGTTTGGGATGAGTTGGACCACAGAGTGAAGAAAAAGCAGCCAACAAGTGCTCAGCATATGTGGGAACTCCTTCAAGACTGTTGGAAAAGCATTCCAGGTGAAGCTGGTTGAGAGAATGCCAAGAGTGTGCAAAGCTGTCATCAGGCAAAGGGTGGATATTTTGAATAATCTAAAATCTAAAATATATTTTGATTTGTTAACACTTTTTTGGTTACTACATGATTCATGATATGTTATTTCATAGTTTAGATGTCTTCACTATTATTCTACAATGTAGAAAATAGTAAAAATATAGAAAAACCCTTTAATGTGTAGGTGTGTCCAAAAATTTTGACTGGTACTGTATGTAAATAAGGTTTTTTTATTTGTTATTTTTAATACATTTTCAAAATATTCTAAAAACCAGTTTTTTATTTGACATTATGGGGCATTGTGTGTAGTTTAAGGCTGTAAAGGGTCAAGGGGTCTAAATACTTTCCGAAGGCACTGTAGAACAATTTTTTTAACATTACCTCTGGCTCGTTTTTTAAAATGTAACCTTTATTTATCTAGGCAAGTCAGTTAAGAACAAATTCTTATTTACAATGACGACCTACCCCGGCCAAACACTAACCCAGACGACGCTGGGCCAATTGTGCGCCGCCCTAAGGGACTTCCAATCACGGCCGGTTGTGATACAACCTGGAATTGAAAAAGGGTCTGTAGTGACTCCTCTAGCATTGATGCTGGTTGGTTTCATATTGAATCCTTGGGTTCCATATAGATTTATATATGGAATCAGTTTCGGTTATATATAGAACCTAAGGGATGCCATATATGAAGTAAGGATAGAACCCTTTTTGGTTCTATCCAGAACCTTTTTTTCTAAGAGTGTAGTAAAGTATAACTAGTTCTAGTCGGGTATAACTAGTTCTAGTCAGGTATAACTATATCTGGTCAGGTATAACTAGTTCTAGTCAGGTATAATTTGTCCAAGTCCGATATAGTTGGTTTCAGTCAGGTCAATGGTCATGAAAAACTCAGTGCCCTGGACATACTGTAAGTAATGAGAGCAGAACATCATCATTATCATATCCCACATGTCCAAAATGACAACTGATGACAGGTAACGAGTCGAAGGGGAGGATGACCCATTTCAGATAAGGGACTGCACAGTGCATAGCAAAGACTTTGTAACTTGCTGTAACAATCTCTCTGACACGTTCCCTTCGACACCCTGAGCAAGTTCCCAGAGCACCATGCTGTGATTAGGCCTATTTTCCTTTTTTTTGTCTTTCTCTCTTCTTTCCATGCCCTCTTCTGTCCATGCCCTCTTCTGTCCATGCCCTCTTCTGTCCATGAAACGTAAGGAATTTCTGTCTGTTCTGAGTTGAGAAAAATGTACAGTGCCTTCAGAAAGTATTCACACCCCTTGACTTTATCCACGTTTTGTTGTGTTACAAAGTGGCATTAAAATGGGTTCAATTGTCATTTTTTGTCAACAATCTACACAAAATACTCCGCAACGTCAAAGTGGAAGAATAATTCTAACATTTGTAAAAAACAAAAGCATGAAAAAGAAACACTCATGTATCTTGATTAGATAAGTATTCAACTCCCTGAGTCAATACATGTTAGAATCACCTTTGGCAGTGATTACAGCTGTCAGTCTGTCGGGTAAGTGTCTAAGAGATTTCCACACCTGGATTGTGCAACATTTGACCATTATTCTTTTCAAAATTCTTCAAGCTCTATCAAATGGTTTGTTGATCATTGCTAGACAACCATTTTAGTGTCTTGCCATAGATTTTCAAGCAAATTTAAGTCAGAACTGTAACTTGACCACTGAGGAACATTCACTTTCTTCTTGGTAAGCAACTCCAGTGTAGATTTGTCCTTGTGTTTTAGGTTATTGTTCTGCTGAAAGTTAAAGTTAAAGGTAAGAATTAATCTCCCAGTGTCTGGTGGAAATCAGACTGAACCAAGTTTTCCTCTAGTATTTTGCCTGGGTTTAGCTCCATTCCGTTTCTTTTTATCCTGAAAAAGTCCCCAGTCCTTAACGATTACAAGCATACCCATAACATGATGCAGCCACCACTATGCTTAAATATACAGTGCATTCAGAAAATGTTCAGACCATTGGACATGATTTGGAAAGGCACACACCTGTCTAAAGGATGAAAATGGCACCGGAAGAAATGGAAGCAGTTTTAAGGGCAGCCAAACAATTGTGCTATTATGTGGGGGTTTTTCACGTTATTTGTAACATATTTTGTACATAATGTTTCTGCAACGGTATCTTACGGCAAAATATAGCTTCTGGATATCAGGACAGCGATCACTCACCTCGGATTAGACTAGATTTTTTCTTCAACAAGCAGGACGCACAGGACATTCTCCAAACACCCGACAAGGCCGACATCCCCGTTATTGGCAAGAGAAAGAGACGCAGGTACAGAGGACAGAGCGGGATGCCTCGTACAGATCCGCAGAAGGCGAGTGGGAAAGCTGCCATTACGTCAATATTACTCGCCAACGTGCAATCATTGGACAATAAATTAGACGAGGTACGATCATGAATATCCTACCAACGGGACATCAAAAACTGTAATATCCTATGTTTCACGGAATCGTGGCTGAATGAGGACATGGATATTCAGCTGGCGGGATATACGCTGCACCGGCAAGATAGAACAGCACACTCCGGTAAGACGAGGGGGGGGGGCGGTCTGTGCATATTTGTAAACAACAGCTGGTGCACAAAATCTAAGGAAGTCTCTAGATTTTGCACGCCTGAAGTAGAGTATCTTGTTATAAATTGCAGACCACACTACTTGCTTAGAGAGTTTTCAGCTATACTTTTCGTGGCTGTTTATTTACTACCACAGACGGATGCTGGCACTAAGACCGTACTCAGTCAGCTGTATAAGGAAATAAGTAAACAGGAAACCACTCACGGCACTCCTAGTGGCCGGAGACTTTAATGCAGGGAAACTAAAATCAGTTCTACCTCATTTCCATCAACATGTTAACTGTGCAACCAGAGGGAAAACAATTCTAGATCACCTGTACTCCACACACAGAGACACGTACAAAGCTCTCCCTCGCCCTCCATTTGGTAAATGTTAATGATGTTAAACACTATTATTGCACACAGAGTGAGTCTATGCAACTTATGTGACTTGTTAAGCACATCTTACTCCTGAACTTATTTAGGCTTGCCTTAACAAAGGAGTTGAATATTTATTGATTTGAAGACATTTCAGCTTTTCATTTTACATTATGGGGTAGTGTTAGTACGCCAGTGATAAAACATCATAATGTAATCCATTTAAAATTCAGGCTGTAACAACATTTGGCAACAAGTTATCTCATTCTGTGACCACTTCATTGACCAAAGAGATATGGACCTACTTATTATGTAACTGCAATGTTTTAATGCATGAAAAAATCTAAAATCGAACTTGTTTGATGAAAAAAAAGATAATCATTGCAGTGACAGTTTCACAAAGGATGTACAAATAATCATAGCTGAGACAAATGTATCTGTTGTCATGCAAATGTTTCAGAGGAAAATACAGACGTCGTCTACAAAGGTCTTTTAAACTTGTAATGCATCACTTCTTCCACTTGGGAAGACTCAAACTAATCCAGTGGCGGCAGTTAACCCTCGCACTACGTACCCCCTCTTCATTTTGAAGCTAGAAAATTCATAGCTGTGAGTGTTTAATGCATTTATGTTCTCTGCATATTGACTTTTAATATATAAAATAATACAATCTTGAAGAACTATTAATAATTAATGGAGGCATTAGGCAGACAGCATACACATATACAGAGATTAAGAGATAGATACCTCTGTTAAATATAAAATAGTGCAATGAAAGAGACAAATAAAGTGAGGGAGGTAATAAACATTACAAAACTACATCAGTGGAAAACAAAAGCCATGTAATGGGTTTAAATCTGACCTTTGGAACCCTAAGTAAAATTTGTACACAGTTTTGGGAAACTGCGAATTACATTTTCTCTATATTCAATCAAACAGTCCATTTCCCCTCCCACAGTATGTTTCAGACAATGCACACAGCAGGGAGTGAGGAGTAACAGTTAATGCATCTGATTCAATTTGTGTCTAAGAGAATAATATGATAAGAGAAATGGTAGCCTGATGCAGCACTTTTCTGTCTTAGTATTCATAAACTGACAATCATGCAGTTCATAAGTAATCTAACATAATATAATTAGCCATATAACAGATAAATTGCTCATAACATACATTCTTAGGGTTCCAAAAAGGTTATTCGGCTGTTACCTAGGTTACCCCATTTGCTCACAGCAAATATGGGACATTTTTTCAAATCTAATTTTCTTGTTTTCTTGACAAGTAAAATGTCTTATCTGCGATTAAAGGTTTTCCACACACATTGCTATACTTGGAAACCCGGTCTCCACATTTTCCACACTCCCACACCGAATAGCCTGAAGCCACAGGGCTCTCCTCGCAGGCTCTATTTCCCTTCGAGGGAGCGTTGCTAACCGTAGGCCAGATTTTTTTTTTGGCATGTTTTGTTATTTATTTTACGGTGGGGGTCAATAGGAAAGTATGTTGGTCGAGGTATATAGGAGAACCCTTTTTGGTTCTCATAAAGGGTTCTTCAAAAGGTTTTCCTATGGGGACAGCCAAAGAACCCTTTTAGGTTCTAGATTACTTATTTATTTCTAAGAGTGTAGTTATCTTGCTAATTGTGTTGAGGTAGATTAGTGGTATTGATCGTAAAGTCAGGTTTTTCATTTAATCTGAGCGATTTTGTTATCCTCTCCAATCAGTAGTCTATAGCTTTGTCCCAAATGGCCTCCCGTTCCCTTTATAGTGCAATACTTCTGACCAGGGACCAAATGGCTCTGGTCAAAAATAGTGCACTATATAGGGAAAAGGGTGCCATTTAGGACGCAGCCCACTTCTCTCGACCCTGGCTATTAAAGCTGGGAAGATGGCAGATGAGCAGTCTTGTCTCGACCGGCGTTCACCTCCATTTTAACGAGGACTAATAAAAGGATCAACAACTGTGACAATGACAAAATCCAATTACCGCAAATCGATTGGAGCAAAAAACTGGATTTGATTTCCTGTTATGTGAACTGCAGGCCAATGAATCTAATACATTAACCAGTCACAGTAAGCCTTTAATAAAATGTTTATGATGGAACTTGACAGCCTTGGAAATCTATTCAAATACCAAACCAATGTCAATCCACTGCAGGTCCAATTTACAACTGAGCTTGATGAACTTCAACAGGCACTACATTTCAAATGTCCTAAGAGGCCAATACAGTTCTTAGATAAACTATTGACTAAAATGTATGTTTTATGTTAATGACCCCCTCTGTGGCCCGGCACTGTAGTCTTTCTAATTCTTTAACAGTCACGACAAAAACAAACCAATTTTATGGGACAGAGAGCACCATGGATTGCATTTATCTAGAAATTAAGAGGTTTTTCAAGAGAACTGTGGACTACTTACAGCAGCAGGTGAGACACTGACGTATTGGGAATCAATGACTTGCCCACACTGAGCTTTGACTTTTTTTTAACGAACATTATCGATTCTTGATACACATCCTGGAGAGTCCACTGTTTTGTTATCTCTAAATTATTTATTGGCTTTGAGACATTTTAAGACACACAGGAAGACTCCTATCATATGCTGATGCTAAGAGACTCGCGGTCTTCTGGGGAAATATAGAAAGTTCGGTTTTTTTAAGATTAAGTTAAGGTATGTTTGACCAGCAGATGCATTTCTGTATTCCCAGTCATGTGAAATCCATAGATTAGGGCCTAATGAATATATTTCAATTGACACACTTCCTCATATGAACTGTAACTCAGTAAGATCTTTGAAATTGTTACATGTTGCATTTATGATAATTTTTATTTATTTGTAATATTTTTTTTTACCTGTTTCACATCGTCATTATTGGGAATTATGTGTAGATTGATGAGTAAAGAATAATGTTTTGAATAAGGCTGTAACGTAACAAAATGTGAAAAAAATCAAGTGGTCTGAATACTTTCCGAATGCACTGTAGCTAGCAATGTCAGTTTTTCATGTCGTTATTCAGATTTTGGACGGTGTCCTTCATTCAATTCCTTCATTGTTCAAGTGTCTAGAGTTTACCCTGACAGAAGGGCACAACAAACTTTAAACCAAAATGTGTGTACAGTTGAAATGTTCATGGGATGTCTGCAGCAGATCATTTGTAAATTTGAAAAGTGCCCACAAACAAGGTCTGAACATAACCTGTCCCTTTGAAGGATGTTCAAAGACTTTTAATGTAAAGTCATCCCATATAAAATCTGTGGTGGGAGCTGAAGGTTCAAGTTGCCAAACGTCAGCCTTGAAACCTTAATGACTTGGAGAAGATCTGCAAAGAGGAGTGGGACAAAATCCCTCCTGAGATGTGTGCAAACCTGGTGGCCAACTACAAGAAACGTCTGACCTCTGGGTTTTTTTGCCACCAAGTACTAAGTCATGTTTTGCAGAGGGGTCAAATACTTATTTCCCTCATTAAAATGCAAATCAATTTATAACATTTTTCACATGCGTTTTTCTGGAATTATTTTTTTATTATTCTGTCTCTCACTGTTCAAATAAACCTACCATTAAAATGATAGACTGATCATTTCTTTGTCAGTGGGCAAACGTACAAAATCAGCAGGGGATCAAATACTTTTTTCCCTCACTGTATATATAGATAACAGACTGACTACTGTCATTGTCATTTTTGTATTGTGCACATTATAAATATAAATCTAGGTATGAATTCTACATTTAAAGCCTTTTTCAAATGGAAGAATTTGAATGATCTTATCATGCGCTCAAAAGTTAGTCAATAAACGGAACTAATTCTGTTACAGTGTCTACCATTGCTCATGATCTGTTTTTGGTGATGTGTTCTATCCATAGGACCAGAGGCTGTCCTCAAGCCCTCTCAACCAGATTCGTCAGAGCCCTCTCTGAGAGCAGGTCCCAGTTCCCCATCCAGTAAGGTGGTTACAATTCCTTGGCACAAACTACTCTCTAACCTCACTCTTGCAATGGAAGAAAAGAAGAGACCAAGCAAATCACCCTGAAGAGAGATGAGTCGCATTTTCACTGCTGATCTACTGAGAAAAGAGACCAGGCCTGGAAGAGGAAAGCTGTGGCAAGTTTCAAAAGAGATTGTACAGAAATATCCCTGCTTGATGTAGTCATTGCGTGCTATGAACATGAGACCAAATACTTCACTTTTTATTACTGTAATACACATATTAAGTGACTTTGTCCCAATTCTTTTGGTCCAATAAATGGGGGGACTATGTACAAAAAGTGCTGTGGAGGAGGAATAATGATCTGGGGCTGTATTTCATGGTTCGGGTTAGGCTCCTTAGTTCCAGTGAAGGGAAACGCTATAGCACACAATGACATTCTAGACGAATCTGTGCTTCCAACTTTGTGGCAACAGTTTGGGGAAGGCCCTTTCCTTTTTCAGCAATGCCCCGTGCACAAAGCGAGGTCCATACAGAAATGGTTTGTTGAGATCGGTGTGGAAGAACTTTACTGGCCTGCACAGAGCCCTGACCTCAACTCCATTGAACACATTTGGGATGAATTGGAACGCCGACAGCGAGTCAGGCCTAATCGTCCAACGTCAGTGCCGAACCTCACTAATGCTCTTCTGGCTGAATGTAAGCAAGTACCCGCAGCAATGTTCCAACATCTAGTGGAAAGCCTTCGCAGAAAAGTGGAGGCTGTTACAGTGGGGAAAAAAAGTATTTAGTCAGCCACCAATTGTGCAAGTTCTCTCACTTAAAAAGATGAGAGAGGCCTGTAATTTTCATCATAGGTACACTTCAACTATGACAGACAAAATGAGGAAAAAAAATCCAGAAAATCACATTGTAGGATTTTTTATGAATTTATTTGCAAATTATGGTGGAAAATAAGTATTTGGTCACATACAAACAAGCAACATTTCTGGCTCTCACAGACCTGTAACTTCTTCTTTAAGAGGCTCCTCTGTCCTCCACTCATTACCTGTATTAATGGCACCTGTTTGAACTTGTTATCAGTATATAAAGACACCTGTCCACAACCTCAAACAGTCACACTCCAAACTCCACTATGGCCAAGACCAAAGAGCTGTCAAAGGACACCAGAAACAAAATTGTAGACCTGCACCAGGTTGGAAAGACTGAATCTGCAATAGGTAAGCAGCTTGGTTTGAAGAAATCAACTGTGGGAGCAATTATTAGGAAATGGAAGACATACAAGACCACTGATAATCTTCCTCGATCTGGGGCTCCACGCAAGATCTCACCCCGTGGGGTCAAAATGATCACAAGAACGGTGAGCAAAAATCCCAGAACCACACGGGGGGACCTAGTGAATGACCTGCAGAGAGCTGGGACCAAAGTAACAAAGCCTACCATCAGTAACACACTACGCCGCCAGGGACTCAAATCCTGCAGTGCCAGACGTGTCCCCCTGCTTAAGCCAGTACATGTTCAGGCCCGTCTAAAGTTGATGATCCAGATGAGGATTGGGAGAATGTCAGATGAAACCAAAATATAACCTTTTGGTCAAAACTCAACTCGTCGTGTTTGGAGGACAAAGAATGCTGAGTTGCATCCAAAGAACACCATACCTACTGTGAAGCATGGGGGTGGAAACATCATGCTTTGGGGCTGTTTTTCTGCAAAGGGACCAGGGCGACTGATCTGTGTAAAGGAAAGAATGAATGGGGCCATGTATCGTGAGATTTTGAGTGAAAACCTCCTTCCATCAGCAAGGGCATTGAAGATGAAACGTGGCTGGGTCTTTCAGCATGACAATGATCCCAAACACACCGCCCGGCAACGAAGGAGTGGCCGTAAGAAGCATTTCAAGGTCCTGGAGTGGCCTAGCCAGTCTCCAGATCTCAACCCCATAGAAAATCTTTGGAGGGAGTTGAAAGTCCGTGTTGCCCAGCGACAGCCCCAAAACATCACTGCTCTAGAGGAGATCTGCATGGAGGAATGGGCCAAAATACCAGCAACAGTGTGTGAAAACCTTGTGAAGACTTACAGAAAACGTTTGACCTCTGTCATTGCCAACAAAGGGTATATAACAAAGTATTGAGATAAACTTTTGTTATTGACCAAATACTTATTTTCCACCATAATTTGCAAATAAATTCATAAAAAATCCTACAATGTGATTTTCTGGATTTTTTTTCCTCATTTTGTCTGTCATAGTTGAAGTGTACCTATGATGAAAATTACAGGCCTCTCTCATCTTTTTAAGTGAGAGAACTTGCACAATTGGTGGCTGACTAAATACTTTTTTTCCCCACTGTATACCAGCAAAGGGGGGACAAACTCCACATTAATGCCCATGATTTTGTATTGAAATGTTTGACGAGTAGGTGTCCACATACTTTTGGTCATGTAGTGTGTTTTTCATAGATAAGAAAAAATATATGCTTTGTATATACATGGAGCACTATTTTAACAACATTTCGATATAAAAACGAAAATATTTACTGGCAAAAAATGACCAATTTCCATTATTTTACAGACAGTTCCTTCAAAGAAATTACAGAAAATACTGTATAAACACAGTGACTGTTCGTTAACATACGGAGCTGATACTGTATGAAAAACAAAGCTGTGTAAACGATTCCAATACACAACTCATCATACCTCTAATTCAGATTGAATCATGATTTAATGGCCTTTGGTTTATCACATCTCCAAAACTTCAACCAGAACACTGATTTCCTCCATACAATAACTTTCCAACAGCCCCTGAGTTCAGATATGTATTAATCTTAGCTTATGGGCTAGAGAGGCCACTGGGGTGACCATCCACTAAAGAAGACATTTCAGCTCAACCATAACAGCTAAAGAGATTTCATCATACCCTTATTGTCCCCTCAAGATATTAATGCTACATTTACATAAATTACCTTGCTTATTGGACACCCTTATCCAGGACCACTGTGCACACGCTAAGGCTGCGTTTAGACAGGCAAACGAATTCAGATCTTTTTTTCACAAATTGTTCTTTTGACCAATCAGATCAGCACCGAAAAATATCTGATGTGAAAAGATTTGATGTGATTGGTCAAAATACCAATTAGTGGAAAAAATATCCGAATTGTGATGCCTGTCTAAACACAGCCGTAATTCTGTATCCTCCATCTCACATGGTCATTGACACAATAAAACATTTCCCTCCTCCAGTTCTTGCATTAGTAAGATACTAATAATTGTATTGCATCTAGTTTGAAATAATTAAACTTTTGACTTAATAACTTAATTCAACATAAAAAGTGGATGCCCTACTACTGTACATGCAAGGGGCGGCAGGTAGCCTACTGGTTAGAGCGTTGAACTAGTAACCGAAAGGTTGCAAGATTGAATCCCCGAGCTGACAAGGTAAAATAAATCTGTCATTCTGAACATGCAGTTAACCCACTGTTCCTAGGCCGTCATTGAAAATAAGAATTTGCTGACTAACATTCAAGGTCATTTAGATGAGGTTTTGTTATTACTATAGTACACTGCCATAACATGGCACTGACTACAACGTCAATGTGAATGGATTGAAATGAATGAGAATGACTATTCTGATCTGGCCTTTACAGTATATCCCACCTTTTATGTCTGTAGTGAATAGACTGCAGAATGGAGGGGAGGGCGAGTGAAGACATACATCCTGTCCACTATTTATGTGAATTCATTTCTTTGCATATCCACTTTGATCCGCTTTTGATATCCACAAAATACAGTCAAATGAAGTTCATGACGATGATGTTTGTGAAAGAATAGTGGATTGATTCCGGAATATATCAGATGTTATCATTCTAATTATTGACCATTCACCAGTAGTTAACCTTTCAGCACACAAATATTGATTTGGAGAAAAGGTTGTTTTAAAATCTTAGTGTTCTAAATCTGAAGTCATTCAATATTGATTTCAACATCAATTTTATTTTCTAAATAATTGCTGTGTATCACTTCAGCACATAGTTCTGTCATGCCTTGTATAATATCACTGACTGGTTCCGTCCCTTGGCTAGCTTTTTATCTGACCTGCTATTTATTACATAGACACCAACCCTCTCACATGCCACAAAAACATGATCTCAGATAAACTGTCAGTCTTAGTAAAGGGAAGGACGATAGGAAAGAGGAGGCGGTAGAGAGGACGGGGGTTATGGCTTCCCCATCGCATCAGTGCAAGCCCTGCCATCACACAGTCTGTTTTGCTGAGCTGGCAGGCGGGAGGGGAAGCTCTGGGGACCTCTGAGCATGCTGCTTATCAGAGAGACACACATGGACCACAGATTCAATGACGCAATGAAAACCATGCCCTCTCTGATCACCCCTGGTAGAGTCTCAAAAGGCACCCTATTTTCAATGTTGTGCACTACTTTTGAACAGGGCCCAGTACGGAATAGGGTACAATTTGGGACGCAGACCCGTCCCACATATCTCTACCACCTCCCCCCTTCATCAGTTGTTTTAGACAACAATGAACTGTGCTGCATCATAAAGTGACTCAGATAATCAGACTGAAAGGGCTACTATAGTGAGCCCTACTTACTGTAATACCCCCTATGACTGAGTCTTTATTGAGACAGCCATTTGACTCTGTTCTGCCAGCACCATTGAGAGGGCTGGCCTGGTCTCTCACATTGAAAACTGAGGACAGTGCAGACTAATGTACAGTAATGTGTCTGGCTTAATGGCTTGCCACAACACATACATGTTTTAACAAACATTTCCTAATTTGCTGTTAATGATTTGTTGTCCATGTGCCCAAATCCCTTTTCCCTGATATATGAACCTGAACATTAGAGGTTCATGTCAGGGTAACGGACTACTTCCTCGGCTCATTATAAAGCTAGTTTAATGGATGATAGAGTTTGACAGGAATCTTACATACACTTTTTGGATTAACCAAAAGTAAAAATATGGAAAAGTACAATTGTGAAGATGTACAGTAGGTGTGTGTACTGAATGTATAGCAGTGAACTGTTAGCACAGCTGTGTCCAATTAAAAATGTAACAACTCTCAGTCCTTCTCTGTGTGTTCATGCATGCATATGCTCCCGAAAGATAACACATTTTCTGGGGTGAAAATATGGCAATTAAATCGCAGTAGGGCTTGCTTTTCCCAGTGCCACATGTGTTCTGGGATTCACAGTCTCGAAGCAAAAATGCTGTAAGCACATTGCATGCTTGTTTTTGTGTACCACAAAGCTGAATACATTATGTCGCTGGAATAAGAGTACAACATTGAATCACAGAAAGGCCACAATGGTGCAGACCAGGGTATTGGTTATTTGGGAAAATCCTGATCTTGTCTGATCTTTGGCTCGAGACCAGATGCAGACTGGGTGCCAACAAATAACAAACAGCAAACCCAATGTGCAGTAAGTCAGCAGGTTTATCACTTCCTACATATGTGGGGTGGTGGGGTGTGGGTTGAAAAATGTCACCAACAATCGTCTTGTCAAAGTGACTCTGGATCAGGAAGATATATTTGTTGAAATGACAGACCACATATAAGGTCACCTCCCATTTTCCTGAGGAACTCTCTCTCTCAGATAAAGATCTTGTCTATTTTAATCCTTTTCCTTGGAGCAGTTCAACCTTCACATACATACACTACCGATTAGCTACAGGGAGTGTAAAGACTCACTTTATAGCCTGGTTCAAGTTCCTATTCTTTGATCTAAGATCACTAGGTTTGGTGGGGTGTTTATCTTTCCTCCTTCCCATTTTAGCAAATATCTTTGCCCTGTCAACAGAGTCTTTCAAAAGAGCATTTATCACATTGAAAGATTCAGAGCTATTTAATGCAGATAAACATGAAATGGAATGTGCCACTGGGGTAGCTACGTAGGCTACCTGATGTGAATTGGATATGAGAAAGAAAGAGACTGGATTGTGCTTTCAGACTTTCTCCTGCAATGACCTCTTTAGAAAAGGAGAACAGATATTATGAGAAAATGTATGTCATCAATTTGCATTTATAGCGCCATAGCTGCTCGCTAGCCACTACGAGATTGGATGCAAATGAACCGTTACTTTTATCAATGATCTTTATTGATCATCACATCCTCATCTCATGTATGTAAAAAAAGGATACAAGAATACATTAGGAAATCTTAGAAAACCGGATTTCTCATCTCAACATTGTAATGGCTTTTGAGGAAGCAGAATAGGAGAATATATTGAAATCACATCTCTCTCTCTCTCTCTCTCTCTCTCTCTCTCTCTCTCTCTCTCTCTCTCTCTCTCTCACTCTCTCTCTCTCTCTCTCTCTCTCTCTTCAAGACGGTTGTGATGGTTACAACTCATCTTTTTATGATGTGACATGGTTGGCATTTAAACAAATTTGACTTTTTAGGTAGCACTTATGGTTTACCTGCACAGGGTCTTAATTTAAGTACACTAAATTCACTCTCGTCTTTTGGAACGACAATACATTCCTGAGGTTGGACGTAATGTCTATTACTGTCCACAATGAAGATGTGACGTGTAATAAAGAATTTGATTAAACCTCCTCTGTTTTCATTAGAACTCATAAAGGTGTGCCATAATTGAATAATTTCCCAATGCGATCGTGTTGCCAGCTCCTTGAGATTCATTACAACTGTATCACCGTAATTAACATCCGCTTTTGCGGTAAGACACAAATAACATACACTGTAGAACTGTTGCCCTCGCACCTCATATCAAAACATTGTGTTCCATTAAAACCTTTTGAGAGAATTGTTTTAAAAATCCTTAAATAACACTAACTACTAGGATCCCTTACAGTTTGTGTATAACAGGCTCATATTGGTGTGGGGGAGGATATAATTGCAACATGATGTTTATCCAAAAGATGGCAGATTATTTATATGCACATCTAAATAGGACTGATAGCTCTGTGAGGATTATGCTCTTTCTCCATTTAACACACTATACAACATCACCTACTGGGGTAGTCATAGTCATCCCCACAGAATGATGCTGCCACCACCATGCTTCACCATAGGAATGGTGCCAGGTTTCCTCCAGACGTGACGCTTGGCATTCAGAGTGCTTTTGGCAAACTCCAAGCGGGCTGTTGTGTGCCTTTTACTGAGGGGTGGCTTCCGTCTGATCACTCTACCATAAAGGCCTGATTGGTGGAGCGCTGCAGAGATGGTTGTCTTTCTGGAAGGTTCTCCCATCTCCGCAGAGGAAGTCTGGAGCTCTGTAAGAGTGACTATCAAGTTCTTGGTCCCCTCCCTGACCAAGACCCTTTTCCCCCGATTGCTCAGTTTGGCCAGGCGGCCAGCTCTAGAAAGAGTCTTGGTGGTTCCAAACTTCTTCCATTTATGAATGATGGAGGCCACTGTGTTCTTGGGGACCTTCAATGCTGCAGACATGTTTTGGTACCCTTCCCCAGATATGTGCCTCGACACAATCCTGTCTCTGAGCTCTACAGACAATTCCTTCGACCTTATGGCTTGTTTTTTGCTCTGACATGCACTGCCAACTGTGGGACCATATTTAGACAGGTGTGTTCCTTTTCAAATCATGTCCAGTCAATTAAATGTACCACAGGTGGACTCCAATCAAGTTGTAGAAGCATCTCAAGGATAATCAATGGAAACAGGATGCACCTGAGCTCAATTTTGAGTTTCATAGCAAAGGCTCTGAATACTTATGTAAATAAGGTATTTCTGTTTTATATTTTCAATACATTGCAAAAAAATTCTAAAAAACGGTTTTCGCTTTGTCATTATTGGGTATTGTGTGTAGATTGAGAATTTGTATTTTATTTAATCTATTTCAGAAGAAAGATGTAACTTAACGTAACAAAATGTTGAAAAGGGCAAGGGGTCTGAATCATTTCCAAATGCACTGTATGTGTAACTGATAGATACACACACACACTACATGTTAATGTATGTACATTTTAGAGTATTTTGTCTGTAATGCCTTTTTCGTTCTATGTCTGACCCCCGTAAGACTAGTTGTCGCCATTGGAGTCAGCTAATGGGGATCCTAATCATTTCTTTTTTTAAACAATCCTTTAGCAACAGAAAATGAAAACAAGCACTTCTTATTGGACAAATTCATGCAGGCCCCTCCCCGTTTCACCTGTTTGCTTCCATTTGGTTCCCAGTGAACGTTACCCAGCTAGATACTAGTCCAGACATGCAGGCCACAATGTGTCAGACTGAAAACAGTGTCAGAGAATTCCAGAACCCTCACAAAAGAACCCCAGAAAACGTTCCTGACATGTTCGTTTGTTACAAATTATTAGTTGCTTATTTTGTATTATAAACTGGGTGGTTTGAGCCCTGAATGCTGGTTGGTTGACAGCCATGGTATATCAGACCATATACCATGGGTATGACAAAACATTTACTTTTACTGCTCTAATTACGTTGATAACGAAGTTACTCTTGCCTTGCCTATATTTTGCTTCACCCAAAGAATAACCATTTCCTGAAAATATGCCATAGTTAAATAGAAACTAAACATTTACGAGTTGTTCCAATGAAGCACAGTTCAATATTACATTTTCAAAACTAATTTGTTATCAATTATTTCAAATTGACACCTTGTAGTGATTTATCAACATTACATTACATGTTCAATATGCACGCACAAATTGCTTAGGGTTAAAAATCTATTGGATTATACTGTCTTCAAGAATCAATAATGGACTATGTGCATGATTATTATGTCTAATCCTGAATGCTGATTGGTTAAAACCGCATTCCAGCCGGGTGTCTATTTCACAAGTTATCCCCGGCGAAATATATGACGTTAAAATGCCTATTTACTCTGTTCCATTTGACTGCACAATCCACTGTCTTATCAGCCCAGCCAGGCAATTTATAAACTTGATCTCCACTATAAAAAGCATTTTGTTTTCAACAGTGGAGATATCTATAAACCTTGCTGTCAGTCTCTCCGACATTTGCACAATTGTTGATCTCCAGCTGTCCCGTAGTAATGAACGTGTCGGGACGAGACAGACAGACAGGCAGGCAGCATTTCTCAGCCTGTCGAAATCATGAATCAGCTGGTATGTTACACTATGATTATTATGTGGTGTATGTTACACTGTAATTATTATGTTGTATATGTCACACTGTGATTATTATGTGCTGTATGTTACACTATGATTATTATGTGCTGTATGTTACACTGTGATTATTATGTGCTGTATGTTACACTGTGATTATTATGTGCTGTATGTTACACTGTGATTATTATGTGCTGTATGTTACACTGTGATTATTATGTGCTGTATGTTACAATGTGATTATTATGTGCTGTATGTTACACTATGTCCAGGCTCCTCAAAAGTGTTTCTGTATCTCCTCAGCTTTCACAATGCATATTAAGCTGCTGAATATCTTTCCATTGAAATTGTTGCCGCTCAATTCAAATAAAATTTGTGATGTTTTCCTCCCCACCGAAATCCCTGTTACGTATTCATCATATGGAGGCAGGGACTTTGTTTCCCTAGCATTTTATTACGCCTTTTGAGACGTGTTCAATAACACCTTCTCAGATCTAAATTGATCTACATTGCTTGTGGGGCTTAGGGAAAGGAAATTATTTACCTATTTTCATACAGTAGCAACAGTGTTGTGATGAAATGAACCAGAAATATTCTATTTTTTTTGCTGGTTACACTATAATATGTATACCTACCTTACATATTTCCTTATAAATTGAACAATTAATATTAGTCTATGAGCTTATCAGACAAATATCCCAATATTACCTTTGGAGGAAAATAAGTCAAGGATTGTCATGGATCTGTTCCATAGCATCCCAGATGTTAATCTGGGTTGTCTACTGATGATTAATTCAGGAACATCAGTAATACATCAGTAATACATCAACAAAATGTGGTCTGGGGCCATATGTATCAAGCGCCTCAGCGTAGGATTGCCAATCTAGGATCAGGTCCCCCTTGTTCATGTAATCGTATTCATTGTGATCTGAAGGGGCTAAACTGGCTAAACACTCTTGCTCTGAGACACTTGATACATATGGCCCCAGGATTCAACTTTTGAGACACACTAGACTGTATGTGGCGTGCTGTAAGAGTTTTAGGAAAGTTTACATTGTTGTATGGTTCAAACTGACACATTTCCAACATGCTATATGCTAATGCACACATGGGACTTTGGACCGGGGTTGTTCTCTCTCTCTCTCTCTCCCCCATAATCACTTGGGCATGTCTGTTTACAGCTAATACACAGGTTGACCCGAGGCTAGCCTCGGGAACACACCAGTCAAGGCTGGAAAATCCCTCTGCTGTGACTGTGTCTACATCTGCCTCACCGAAGCACAAAGTTAGGCTGCATTTAATGTAAAACAGAAACATCAGACGATCCGTAACACAGTTGTAATCAAACTGGAATACACGAAGATCAAAGTTCAATCAGCAAGTTAACCTCGCAGGATTCACACACCTGATTCATTCTCAGCCACCATAACATGCAATGTGCCACCACAACATGGCAAGAGCAAGATGAATTGACTATGGTTGCAAAGTTCCGTGAACTTTAAATAAATTCCATGATTTTACATAAATCCCGGTTGGAAGATTCCCAGAATCAGGACGGAATAGGCAGGAAATCTGGAATCCTTTACAGGATTTCTGGAAGAAATAGGGAATTTATTGAAAGTTCCCAGGATTTTGCAACCCTATAACTGACCTTGTTGTGAACTTTGGTATCAGGTTGTCCAAGAGATGAAGCGCTGTGGGGTATGTGGTGATAGCCAACCAATGTTGCTTTAAAGTGTCGTCTCCAGAAGAGGAAAAGGCAAGACAATGATGGATATTTGTTATATTGTATCATGGGATTATTTTAACCGTATTATGAAAATACTGATGGGATTATTCCAGGAATATTATAAGTGCTTTTGCTCTGAACAGAGGCTTACAAACAAATGTTGTGTTGATTGAGGATCCAGTACTGTGACGATAGGCTACGGAAACTCCAAAATGATTGATGCAGCATTGTCTTAATACATCAGTGTTGACATGTATTTCAGGATCAATCAACGTAAACAACTAATTAACCCCTGGGGAGAACCTACTCCCCTATATGCAGCCAATGCTGCCTGCTCAATGATATAACAACTACATTGGAGTACTATGTATTTGGAAGCTCCTACATTATACAGTAGTATGTGACTGCGGCTATTTCTGACGCCTGATATTATTTTTTACGTCAGTGGCAGTCTGTCATTTGTCAAACAACTCAAGAGTGCTGTCGTCTGCACAAAACATCATCCAACTCATATTTCTTAGAAAAGACATTGCCATGAGGTGATGTTAGGTATAGAAACAGACATTCAAAGCTTCACTTTAACTCATGTTCTAAGACTTCAATTCTTCAAACATTCCACCGCTATTGCAGGGATGGGGGCTATGCTGTGATCAAACAGTCCTGTCAGATAACAATAGGTTTCCTTTTCCTCCTCCTCTTCGGGGAACAAAGTGTAACAAAGTATTCACAAAGTCCACTTCAAGAGTATTCGAAGGCCTTGACACTGGTGAAGATGCAAAGTCATCTCAAAGTCGAACACCCACCACTGCCTGACCAGAATCCTGGACAGCACTCTGAGGAAAAGGTAATCTGTAGTCCAATCAACCAGCGACAGAAAACCCCTTCTTATCACAAACAGTGGTGGGTCTATATAATGAACCACAGTACCTTGTTTGAAGCACCAATCGCAGTATCTGTCCACAAACAGCTTGGTGGATCGATATGGCACCGGCGTCAGGCCAGGTGAAGGAGTGGGTCAGATTCCTCTCTGCATAACCACAGAATTGTCAGGCTAATCAAATAGACAATATGCCATGAGTGGAAGGTGAATATGTATTTTCCTTATTGCGAGCACATACTAATGAGTGTCAATCAGAAGACTCTTCAGAAAGACCATTGATTTCTATTATCAATCGCAAGTGTTTCCCAGTACATAATATAAAATCCATGTGTGTTTTCCGAGTGGACAAAAATGTACTGGAAATCAATTAAAATCCACAGGAGTCTACAAAGGATCAATGATCAACACCATACCACACCATACTCATCCTTTTATACAGTATTATCTGACAGAGGCAGAAAATAGAGAATAAAATGTGGATTGTCTTGATCCATCTCAGGGTCTCTACTTTCCAATTGATGTCGGTTCCTAATTTCATCTCAATGGTTATTCTTTCACCAGAGTAATGATTACATGCTCTCTTTCAGAGACTGTTCATTAGACTCTGGAGTAACTAGGCTACACCGGCCCAGTAGGTTGAGCCATAGTATCTCCGACATGACTCAAAAGAGCTGACTGGGGCAAGAGCATTTAGTGGTCGGTGACAGTGACACACTAAGTGCTTTTAATTATTCACTAGTGGAGCAAGAGATACTGAGGCTAGAGCAATGGCTTTCACAATGTGGAACAGGGTTCTCATTGTGGGATATATGCACATAAAAGCACTCTTCAAGTTACAGCCCAACACTTTCACACGAATCCAAGCTGACAGGTTTCTCAAGGGCTTGACGTGGGGTAACGGTTGTGGTTTACCGCCTTAGGTTTACCCAGGACAAATCAAAACCCAGGCCACATGTAAGTGCAGTCCGTAAGTGTCTGTGAACTGTACTGAACCTGCGTACTGGAACAACACATAAAACAAAAAGTCAGAGTTCTTTAGAGTTCTTCAGTTTAGCTCAGTTGGTATGTGTCCCAAGTGAGTTTCCCTGAAAGGACTGGCCCATAAAACAAGTTACAGTGGTTACAGCTATCAGCATGTTTGGAAGAGGAATCATCAGATTTCCTGATTTAATTAGAAAAAAATTAAGACATTAATCCACTAGCCTCCCTACTAGTAGATACCTTGCAGATTACCGAACAACATAGCTTAATTTCTCTGACAATGACATAGAACATTGAGCTTTTGTCCATGTCTATTCTGGAGCACAACCTCTCTCATCCCCACAGAGTTGGGGCGCTGTGACTAGGCTGCAGACGTTGACACAGATGCACAGCTGTGCACCTGTCACACCTGGGCTTTGGAGTGCCAAGAGAGCAGCTGACTCCGTCTGCTTTAGGAGGAGCAAGGGAGGAGAATAACAGACTGCACCTGACACTTTTTTCTCATCCTTCCTAATATTGAGCACATTGCTTCTCTTTAAAACAGGAGTATAGCCTACCTGGCTGGCATGAAAATGAACCACGATAAAAGCGTCCTCCATTCGCTATTTAAGTGCATAGATTACATGTATTTTTTCCCCACTGCCCCTGTTTCGAGACAGGTGCATGGTAATGGTCCATTCTAAATCAAAACAAATATCACACATATATTATTTAGTATACTGTATGTAAAGACAAGATTAAATCAAGAATAGTGTGATGTGTGACAATATTAGCCTATCACTTCTGAATGATATAGTATAACTTGTGAGTGATGCCAAGCTTAAGGTAAACAGCGCATGCTTTTTTAATATTTTTCATAGTCGCACACCTCATGTAGCATAGCCCGTAGGCCTATATGTTTTGATAATGTTTGTATCACAACTAAAGTGGCCAAATAACTTCTTAAAATGAAGCACATTAATCCTTATTACAATGCGTGTAGAGCCTAACTGTCATACATACACAGCGCGTGAGTTTCAAGTTTGTGGAAGATAATTTTCACCATCAAAATGCACCTTTATAATGAAAGCATTACATGCATAATTGTATTTGTGGTCACTTTTGATAATAGTGTTTTCCTGCTAATGGAACATTCGCACTTATAGCCTACTGCCATTTGCGCATTGCTGTGCTTATAAAGTGAAGAAATAGCCTAATAGTTTATCAACATAAGCTAAACGTTCTCATCTGTTGCACCAGGCTCATTGCTTAAAACAGTTTTTTTATGCTAGTGGTTGTATTAATTTGGGATCTATCGCATCCCACAACTGTCCCGGACTATGTTTGGAATATTTATTTCTCACACAGAATAGAATAGGTCAACTTTTGTACTGTGGGGGATAGTAGATTGACATAGGCTTGTGCTTTTGATGTTCGATAGGCTACTCATCTTGTTAGCTGACGAAAAGTAAATGTGGACTGTTCTTCCAATATCTTCAATATGCGGCTTGGAATTGGATAACGACACGCGCAGTTGCTTCCCCGATGTGTCTGTCTGCACTTGTAGCCTGAGAGAAATACCTGATCACGTGACGGAGAGCCACGTGAATGAGAGGTGCTTCAACAGGCAGCTGTGAGAAGGGAATTATAATGATTAGATTCAGCCCAAGGGCATAACGGCTACTGGCCGCAAAAGGCATTACTTTTTTAAGGGGATTATGGCCACACAAAGGGGATGCAGACGGGAAATTCGAGGCATTGTCAAGTGCTTGTCCAATTGTGAATGAGAGACTGATGAAGTGTGTACAGCCTGAGCAAAAACAAAGCAGAGCTTAAGCCTTTCACGCATCTTTTTTTAAATTATCATTAAAGTGGCATCATGCAGCCTTAGAATGTATTAAAAATCTAAACAAATAGCCCAATGTTTGTATCACAACTAATGTTAAGTACTGTAAATAACTCTAAATGAAACATATTGGAGTACCTGTTTCTTTGTTAACCACTCAACACAGAATACCACCGTGTGCTATTCTGTTCTTCTGAAGTAGACTACATTTTCTTTATATCATGTTTCTTTAGACCTGTCTAAAATAAATTGTGGATTTATTGTGATGGTGTAGGCTATATTACATGGATTTATTCAAGTTTTTAAAATGTCTATGTTCCTAAGGTCTTCATCAGTGGTTTGTAGACAGGAGATGCTAAATGTGTTTATGTTAATTAAAGGTCAATTACTGTGAGACCAGCGGTTATTTGCTTGACAATCACTGGCTGACAACATTCCATGACCTCCATAGACCTAATTCAGACCCCTTCACCTTTTACATATTTTGTTATGATTCTCAGAACTTCCCCTCAATCTGTAAATTCAGTCCTAAATATAAAATATATTCATCTCTTAGGAGCCTCTTTCCCAGAGTCCTCGGAGTGATTCAGTTATTTAATACTTAAGAGTCATTTGACGCACCCATCAAAATCCAGCTGTTTAAGATATAAATCTGTTTTTCTGTATGGGCTGCATCTCACTCCACTGTATATGCCTATGTCGGCCTTCCACATCTGCGGTAGAACATGGCAGAGCTACAGCCCTGAATGTCAGACCAGGAGACATCCCGAAAATCGGTCTTCTCATGAAAACGTATGTAGCATCCGAACCATGGGATATCAAGTAATATGACAGCTCTATGGAAAGATGAGACTCTATCGAACACGATGGTGGTCACCGTTTTGCTTTACAACCCCCACAAGTGTCACGGGAGTCGTCTGAAGGTAACCCAGTCAATGTAAAAAACTATATGGAAGTAGTTCTGGAAAACCTCCTTTGTCTTTGTGTTTGAATCTGTGTTTGAAATTCACTGCTCGACAGAGGGATTGTATAGATAATTGTATGTGTAGGGTACAGAGATGAGGTAGTCATTCAGAAATCATATTAAACACTATTATTGCAACTTATTACATGTCTTGTTAAGCACATTTGTACTCCTGAACTTACAGTATTAAAATCAAATCAAATTGCATTTGTCACATGCGCCGAATACAACAGGTGTAGACCTTACAGTGAAATGTTTACTTACAAGCCCTTAACCAACAATGCAGTTTTAAGAAAATACCCCTCCCCAAAAAAAGTAAGAGATAAGAATAACAAATAATTAAAGAGCAGCAGTAAATAACAACAGCTGGGCTATATACAGGGGGTACCGGGACAGAGTCAATGTCAATGTGCGGGGGCACCGGTGTCGAGGTAATTGAGGTAATATGTACATGAAGGTAGAGTTGTTAAAGTGACTATGCATAAATAATAACAGAGAGTAGCAGCAGCGTTCCAAAAGGGTAGGGGGAGGGGCAATGCAAATAATCTGGGTAGCCATTTGATTAGCTGTTCAGGAGTCTTGTGGCTTGGGGTAGAAGCTATTTATTACTTGGCGCTCTGGTACCGCTGGCCGTGCGGTAGAAGAGAGAACAATCTATGAATAGGGTGGCTGGAGTCTTTGACCATTTTTAAGGCTTTCCTCTGAAACCGCCTGCTATAGAGGTCCTGGATGGCAGGAAGCTTGGCCCCGGTGATGTACTGGGCTGTTTGCACTACCCTCTGTAGTGCCTTGCGGTCGGAGGCCGAGCAGTTGCCATACCAGGCAGTGATGCAACCCGTCAGGATGCTCTCGATGGTACAGCTGTAAAACCTTTTAAAGATCTGAAGGGGAATAGGTTTTGTCGTGCCCTCTTCACAACTGTCTTGGTGTGCTTGGACCATGCTAGTTTGTTGGTGATGTGGACTCCAAGGAACTTGAAGCTCTCAACCTGCTCCACTACAGCCTCATCGATGAGAATGAGGGCGTGCTCTGTCCTCCTTTTCCTGTAGTCCACGATCATCTCCTTTGTCTTGATCACGTTGAGGGAGAGGTTGTTGTCCTTGCACCACACAGTAAGGTCTCTGACCTCCTCCCTATAGGCTGTCTCATCGTTGTCGGTGATCAGGCCTACCACTGTTTGGTCATCAGCAAACTTAATGATGGTGTTGGAGTCGTGCCTGGCCATATTAAGGCTTGCGATAACAAAGGGGTAGAATACTTATTGACTCAAGACATTTAAGCTTTTCATTTTTTATTAATTTGTAAACATTTTGAAAAACATGATTTCACTTTGACATTATGGGGTATTGTGGGTAGGCCAGTGACCTAACATCTTAATTGAATTAATTTAAAATTCAGGCTTTAACAAAACAAAATGTGGAAAAAGTCAAGGGGTGTGAATACTTTCTGAAGGCACTGTACTTATCCATGGTATGACAATCTTAAAACAATTCCATATTTTAGCTTAGTAGAAATTTCCCCAGGTATCAAATGAAAAAGTTATTTAAAAAAAAGCAGATCAGCACAACAAAGTGGGGAAAGTCCATTAACATGATAAATGTTGAGCATCAGCTGTGCACAATGGGCCAAACATTTAAGGTGCCATTTTGATTTCATAAATCAAGAATAGAAGCATAATGAGCATCCAGGTACAAAGCCACCATCTTGAGCCTCTGGTGAATCAGTCTCGGTGTGATTAATTGAGTTGGTCTCTGCGCTTGTTCCTGACTCTGAAGAGGTTCTCTGAAGTAATGACAGCCTATCCATTAAAACTAAGTTTTAAAAGGCAATAATTTCCTCAAAGAGGCATCTGCTTTGGTGTCACAGAATGCCAGCAATAATGAGGCTGGTTCATTTAGAACTTATGTCATTAAGCAGATGCATGGAAGAGAAATAGGACATTTACATTTAACATTTTACAGATTAGTCATTTAGCAGACACTCTACCCAGAGCTACATACTCATACTTTAGTGCATTCATCTTAAATAGCTAGGTTAGACAACAACATCGCACAATCGTAGCAAATACATTTTCCCTCAACAAAGTAGTTATCAGCAATGTCAGTGTTAGAAGGAAAGGGGGCAGCAAAGGGTGCCAGAACAGAGAAGTGCTTTGAAGAGCTTTGATTAGGCTGAGCGGGATGGTTGAGAGGGCCAAGAGACCAGAGGTGGCAGAATCGAGTGCTGGGTTTGGGATGTAGGCTTTGACCATAGCCTGAATAGCCTTACGACTTCCGGCGCCGACAGAGATGGCAGCCTCGCTTCACGTTCTCAGGAAACCATGCAGTATTTTGTTTTTATGTATTACTTCTCTACATTGTTACCCTGGAAATATTACGCTTATTACATACAAACGGGAGGAACTATTGGATATAAGAGCAACGTCAACTTACCAACATTACGACCAGGAATACGACTTTCCCAAAGAGGATTCTCCTTTCGTTAACCCAAACACAACAACAGACTGGATAGCACGTGGCTACTCAAAACAACGGCGCCGGAGAAGAGGGAAACGCGCCGGTCTTTTGGTCAAGCTACGTCGACTGGCGCATCGTGCACCTCTCCCGAGTATTTTAATCGCCAATGTACAGTCTCTTGACAACAAAGTAGACGAAATCCGATCGAGGGTTGCCTTTCAGAGAGACATCCGAGACTGCAACGTTCTTTGCTTCACGGAAACATGGCTCACTCAGGACACGTTATCTGAGTCGGTACAGCTACCTGGTTTCTCCACGCATCGCGCCGACAGAAACAAACTTCTATCTGGTAAGAAGAAGGGCGGGGGTGTGTGTCTTATGATTAACGAGACGTGGTGTGATCATAACAACATACAGGAACTCAAGTCCTTTTGTTCACCTGACATAGAATTCCTTACAATCAAATGCCGACCGCATTATCTACCAAGAGAATTCTCTTCGATTATAATCACAGCCGTGTACATCCCCCCTCAAGCTGATACATCGACGGCACTGAAAGAAATTCATCGGACTCTATGTAAACTGGAAACCACATATCCTGAGGCTGCATTTATTGTGGCTGGGCATTTTAATAAGGCTAATTTAAGAACAAGGCTCCCGAAATTTTACCAGCATATCGAATGTGCCACCCGGGCTGGTAAAATCCTGGACCACTGTTATTCCAACTTCCGTGATGCATACAAGGCTATTCTCCGCCCTCCTTTCGCAAGTCTGACCATGACTCCATTTTGTTGCTCCCAGCCTACAAACAGAAACTAAAACAGGAAACGCCCGTTCTCAGGTCTGTTCAACGCTGGTCCGACCAATCTGATTCCATGCTGCAAGATTGCTTCGAGCACGTGGACTGGGATATGTTCCGGATAGCATCTGACAACAACATTGATGTATACGCTGATTTGGTGAGCGAGTTTATTAGCAAGTGCATTGGTGATGTTGTACCCATAGCAAATATTAAAACCTTCCCCAACCAGAAACCGTGGATTGATGGCAGCATTCGCATAGAAACTGAAAGCCCGAACCACTGCTTTTAACCAGGGTAAGGCTACCAGAAACATGACTGAATACAAACAGTGTAGCTATTCCCTCCGCAAGGCAATCAAACAAGCTAAGCGTCAATATAGAGACAAAGTAGAGTCACAATTCAACGGCTCAGACACAAGAGGAATGTGGCAGGGTCTACAGTCAATCACAGACTACAAAAAGAAAACCAGCCCCGCTATGACCATGACGCCCTGCTCCCAGACCAACTAAACAACTTCTTTGCTCGCTTTGAGGACAATGCAGTGCCACCGACACGACCCGCTACCAAAACCTGCGGGCTCACCTTCACCGCAGCCAATGTGAGAAAACATTTAAATGTGTTAACCCTCGCAAGGCTGCCGGCCCATATGGCATCCCTGGCCGTGTCCTCAGAGCATGCGCAGACCAGCTGGCTGGTGTGTTCACGGACATATTCAATCAGTCCCTATCCCAGTCTGCTGTTCCCACATGCTTCAAGAGGGCCACCATTGTTCCTGTTCCCAAGAAAGCTAAGGTGACTGAGCTAAATGACTATCGCCCTGTAGCACTCACTTCCGTCATCATGAAGTGCTTTGAGAGATTAGTCAAGGATCATATCACCTCCATCCTGCCAGACACCCTGGACCCACTCCAATTTGCTTACCGTCCCAATAGGTCCACAGACGACGCAATCGCAATCACACTGCATACTGCCCTAACCCATCTGGACAAGAGGAATACTTATGTAAGAATGCTGTTCATCGACTACAGCTCAGCATTTAACACCATAGTTCCCTCCAAGCTCGTCATTAAGCTCGAGACCCTGGGTCTCGACCCAGCCCTGTGCAACTGGGTCCTGGACTTCCTGACGGGCCGGTCCCAGGTGGTGAGGGTAGGAAACAACATCTCCACTCCGCTGATCCTCAACACTGGGGCCCCACAAGGGTGCGTTCTCAGCCCTCTCCTGTACTCCCTGTTTACCCATGACTGCGTGGCCAAGCACGCATCCAACTCAATCATCAAGTTTGCTGACGACACTACAGTGGTAGGCTTGATTACCAACAACGACGACGGCCTACAGAGAAGAGGTGAGGGCCCTCGGAGTGTGGTGTCAGGAAAATAACCTCTCACTCAATGTCAGCAAAACAAAGGAGATGATCGTGGACTTCAGGAAACAGGAGAGGGAGCACCCTATCCACATCGAGGGGACAGTAGTGGAGAGGGTGGAAAGTTTTAAGTTCCTCGGTGTACACATCACGGACAAACTGAATTGGTCCACCCACACAGACAGCGTGGTGAAGAAGGCGCAACAGCGCCTCTTCAACCTCAGGAGGCTGAAGAAATTCGGCTTGTCACCAAAATCACTCACAAACTTTTACAGATGCACAATTGAGAGCATCCTGTCGGGCTGTATCACCGCCTGGTACGGCAACTGCTCCGCCCACAACCGTAAGGCTCTCCAGAGGGTAGTGAGGACTGCACAGCGCATCACCGGGGGAAACCTACCTGCCCTCCAGGACACCTACACCACCCGATGTCACAGAAAGGCCAAAAGATCATCAAGGACAACAACCACCCGAGCCACTGCCTGTTCACCCCGCTATCATCCAGAAGGCGAGGTCAGTACAGGTGCATCAAATCTGGGACCGAGAGACTGAAAAACAGCTTCTACCTCAAGGCCATCAGACTGTTAAACAGCCATCACTAACATTGAGTGGCTGCTGCCAACATACTGACTTAAATCTCTAGCCACTTTAAACATAGGAATTGGATGTAACAAATGTATCACTAGCCACTTTAAACAATTTTGTATATAAGATTTACGTATCCAACATACTCATATCAAATGTATACACTGTACTCTAAACCATCTACTGTATCTTGCCTATGCCGTTCTACCATCGAACCAAATCTCAAAAATATGTGTATATACTGTACTCCATACCATCTACTGCATCTTGCCTATGCCGGTCAGCCATCGCTCATCCATATA